>OW119933.1:57138443-58338443 GCA_933210815.1 Meta bourneti
AATTAATTAAAATTCACAAAATTATAAAATTTAAGCAGGAACCTTGGCTTAAAAATTATATTGATTTCAACACAGATCACCGGAAAAACGCTACTACGCTTTTCGAAAAGGATTTTTTCAAATTAATGAACAACTCTGTGTATGGAAAGACAATGGAAAATGTAAGAAATCGAGTTGATATTCAACTTGTCAATAATCCAAAGAGAGCTGTAAAATTGATTGCTTCTCCCTCATTTAACACATTTTCAATTTTCAATGAAGACTTGGTCGGAGTTGAGAGGATTAAAACAAAAGTAACACTGAATAGACCTATTTACGTAGGATTCGTTATTTTAGAACTAAGTAAATTACATATGTACAATTTTCACTATAATTTTATTAAAAAGAAATATGGAGAAAAGGCTCAATTACTTTTCACTGACACAGACTCGTTAAGTTATGAGATTGAAACCGAAGATGTTTATAAAGATATGCACATCCATAGCGATCAGTTTGACACATCCAATTATCCTAAAGATCACTTTGCATACAGCGAAAAAAATAAAAAGAAAATTGGATATTTTAAGGATGAATTAAATTCCAAACCCGCCGTAGAATTCGTGGGTTTACGATCAAAAATGTATTCCCTTTTGTCGGAGTGTGGGGAGAAAAAGACAGCAAAAGGAATTTCAAAAACTGTTATTAAGAAAAAAATTAAACACCAGCAATATAAAGAATGTCTTTTCAATGCATCGATAACTCAAGAAGAACAGTATGCAATTCAGAGTGAAAAACATTATCTTTATACTACGAAGACAAGAAAAATCGCTCTCTCACCATTTGACGACAAACGTTATATATTAGAAGATGGAGTGTCTACACTAGCTTATGGTCATTACAAAATTTAGTTTTGTATGTTAAAGAAATAATTGAATTGTGGCGGTAAATTCTTTTGCCGGGTGGAGGTGGGCACAATTCTTTAATTTCTTTAAAGTGCATATTTCTCTTAACACGATTCATGGAACTACTCTGAAATAAAACAAAATTCAAGATAGCTATAAACTACTAATTTATATTCAAATTCAGACTTGCTCGATGGACATAATCGTGACGTCACATCGAAATCTCAGAAGGGAAAAAAAAATCCAAGTCCCAAACGTAAACACACTGACGTTATGGTTATGAATAAAGTAAAAACATTAAGAAATCAATTCGTTCCTTAGATTAATTACTTTTAAAGTCACTAGATGGCGCTACAAGTAATTTTGTAAAAGCATTTATTAAAACCGCCATGCAATTATTCAAACCATTTTCTCAAAATAGCCCATACGTAGTACTAAGAAAAAATACAAGTTCAAAAGAGAGAGAAACACTACATTAATTCACCACTGACTCCAAACTCCCAATGGAGTAGTGGTAGCGCACTTGACTCCGGACTCTATGGTCCCCAGTTCGAATCCAAGAAATTCCTTTTTAATTAAAAATAATAGGGTTTCGAATTTCTCCACCAGATGGCACCACCAGTGATTCATTACCATGGCAACTCCAACAAAACAATCCAACATGATGAAAAGCATAAGTCGAAAACATAAAAAAGTAGGAGGTGTACAACTCAACAGTAGGTGGTAAACAGCTCAACTCCTGATGGTTTCACTTCCGGCTCTCCTCATCTCGTATAGCAGGTGGTAAACAACTCAACAGGTAGGCAGAAACAACTCAACTCCACTTCCTGTTACGACGTCACTTCCGGTAAAACAACTCAACTTCCTGTTATGACGTCACTTCCTGTAACAGTTGGAGAAACAACTCAACTTTCTGTTATGACGTCACTTCCTGAAACAGTAGGAGAAACAACTCAACTCAACTTCCTGTTATAACGTCACTTCCGGATCCCTGGCTCCCCAGCTCCCTGGCTCCCCTCTGTTGTGGGAGCCCCATTTTCTCCCTACTTATGGTGACAGTACCTAACCCAAACCCTTGTAACTTGAAAACTATTTCGAATATTTGCAAGATCTTTGTATCGTTTGAAAGCTAAGGGGTTGGGCGACATTTTGAATTATTAAAAAATCGATTGATATTTTGGTCAATTTTCGTGATTTCTAGTGATTCATACACCTTGGTCAATTTTCGTGATTCATACACCTTAAGGTATCTGACTACGTTCGGAGTCCTTTTTTTTAATGTTCAAATTACACTATTTTTTCTTCTTAAGGTAAAACAACTTACAAAAACACGTTATAAAACATAATATCTCTAAAAGTTATAATTCATTGAAAAATGGGCAAAAATGGGAAAATTTAGGGAAAAAATGTCGTTAACGAAAAACATTACAATCAAAAAACTTATGAGTTCATTTGCCTAAAATTTTGCAGTTTCCTACATATATAAGCTAGGGCCTGAAATAAAAGCTATGCAATATTTCTTTCCACTCATTAGATATTGAGAATAATATAGAAGAAAACGTGATTTTTTTTGAAAATTTTACTTACGCTACAACACCGAAACATTCTGAAGGTTATGAACTCTTAAAAGTTTTCTTTTCAAGGTAACTCTTATATCCTAGTTCAGGCCCACCAAAACAGATATAAAAATAAGTACATCAAATTTCATTCAAAAATATATAGTACAATTTTAGCTATCGCGTTTCTCGTACAAAAATTTGCTCACATTCACAATCAGAAAAATGCATTTAAAGATTTGAAAACGAATTAAAAAACAGCTATCTATTCAAATTGCTTTATCTCCACTTCTCTCGAGAAGACAAAATAAAAACATTTTCTAAAGAAAAAAGTCTAAATAATAAGAATATTAAATAAAATATACTACAAAGTTTTAGTCAGATATGGACTTTTCAACGCGTAGTCTGTTATTTTTCTTGATAGGTAGGTAGTAAATTAACGTCGCACTGAAGCAACTCAACGGGCCATTGGCGACGGTCCGGGATTCATCCATGATCCTTTTACTATTCTTATTTTTGTTGATTGTTCACATTTTAATCTTCCCCATTACTTTTACAATAAATCCATTTAAAATCTGCAAGATTTGGTTGGGGAATTCCTCACTCAAACCTTTTTAAATTTTTACCATAGTATTGCATTTTTAAACTCCTGTTTTTGATGTCAGATGACGAGGTCAGTACCTGACCTGGCACTCTCCAAACTTTCACACCACGCCAACGACTGGACATTTGAGGCCACGACAGATTTAACGTGCACCAGCCCCCGTGTACACGATGGTCTTTGACTGGACCTAGTTTCGAACTCGCAACCCTCCGGTTGCTAATCCGTTGCTCTTCCAACTGGGCTACCGTGGCCCTTAGTTGACAATGAAGTGCCAATTATATGGCTGAAACAATAATATTCAAATAAAATCAAAATCGTTGATCTTGGATGCGAGGAGAGGAAATGAAAGGCGCAAATAGGTAAAAAAAACCTGAAGGAATTTTGGTAATCCGTAGTTTATATATAGCGCCTTTCCCATTGCTACTCCCATGTTAACCCTCCAAGTGGTTTCGACGAGATATCTCGTCCATCAAGATCTGATCAATTTTTCTAATGACGAGATATCTCGTTCATCAAGATCTGACTAATTTTACTAACGACGACATATCTCGGCCATCCAGATCTGACAAATTTCACAAACGACGAGATATCGTGTCCATCAAGATCTAACCAATTTTACTAATGACGAGATACCTCGTATATTAAGATCTGACTAATTTTACTAATGACGAGATACCTCGTATATTAAGATCTGACCAATTTTACTAACGATGAGATATCTCGTCATTAAGATACTGCAGATATTTTTTAAGATGACGAGATCAAGATCTAGTCAGTTTTTCTGATGACGATATATCTCGTCCATCAAGATCTGGTCAGTTTTGAGAAAGACGAGAGGCCTCGTCAAGACTTCGTCATCTGACCGCGGTTCAAAATTACGTGGTGTCCTCGGATCTTTCAATTTGGGATTGATCCCGGACCGTCACCAATAGCCCGTTGTGTTGCTCCAGTGTTAAATTAAAATACCTACCTACCTACCTACCTACCTACCTCGTCAAGACAACCACCAGGAGGGTTAAAATAATGATGTAACATTTTAGAATCTAATATTCATAGACACTGCTACTTTTGCCATGCATTCCTTGGTTAGTTGTAGATATTTTAACTATCCACTCTGTTAGGCATGTTTTTGCTACTCATAGAATTAACATATATGATACAATGCCAAGTTTTCTGATAAAGCACAATTATCATTTTCTTTATTTTACATATACATTTAAATATCCGTAAAAGCCCTGGTAAAAATTAACTTATAAAAATTTAAGGAACTTGCTTTTGATGGTTTTTGAAAATTATGTGGCAAAAAACTCACCTTTGAAAAATCAGTCGATAAAGGGCATTTAAATGGCTCCAGATGGTAAGGATAACAACTCTAAAATACATTCATAAGAGCTATACATCATTTTAAAGATTGAAAAATTCTTAATAAAAAACAAAAAAATACAAAATTAATTTTTCGATTATTTTTTTCCGGGGTAATGTTAAGCTGGATAAAAAGTGAAAGGTTTAACGCATGACTTGCACCTAACACGCTGTGTCTCTACAATACTGTGAAATAACTGCCCCTTTGCACCCAAACAAAAGCAATAATCAATGTAAAACAAGCAGAAATGGCTACTTAATTTGAACTTTTAAATTACGAGGAATTAGTGCCTTATGAGCCAACACGACTCCGTGTGGTGCAACAGATGCGTTATCTGCGGCACGAGGCGGTTTGATTCTTATTATTAACGCTCCCTATCTCGGCTTTCTCGTTCGCAAATTTTGCATTATCTGCAGCAGGAGGTTCACAGAGAAAAAGTGCGCGGGTTGCAGTTAAGTGACGTAGGAGCGTGCATTTCCCTGCCCTGTCTTGGCAGGTTCACTGCGCCCAAAAGTCAAATTTGAGGTCAACTTTTGTTAAAGGATCTCTTCGGATGTTTATTTGGAAACAAGGGGTTGTGTAGATGATTTTTTGCTTTTAATATTATGCTTTAAACATCTGGTGAGTTAGTATGTTACGTTTTCCTTCTGTTTATGGAGTATGTTTTGAGTCATCCGCAACTTGGATGACCAGATAAAATCTTCGAATGATGCCCTTTTGGTGAACCAATGGTTATAGCACGAAAGACATCCGTGTTTTCATTCCTGATGTTAGATTGGACCGAAACACTGGTTTGTTTTGTCGCTCTGTGGTCGTTTTCTCGTACACGAGGTCTAATTAGACCGTCTTTCACGATTTTAATATTTTGTAATTAACCATTCAAGTGGTTTCGACGAGATATCTTGTCCATCAAGATCCGACCAGTTTTACTGATGATGAGATATCAAGTCATCAAGATATTGACAGTTTTTTATGATGACGAGATCGAGATTTAATCAATTTTCTTCTAATGATCGTGATCGTTGTTTTCTTCTTACGACTAGATATCTCGTCCAACAAGATCTGGTCAGTTTTGCTAATGGCGAGATACCTCGTCGAGACAACCACCAGGAAGTTTAAAGAAACCCCACTGGATCCACCGACCTATTGGTGGATTTAAATGTAGATTATATTTATTGACTAATTGCTCACACAGTTAAAAAGTATTTGGGATTAAAGATGCTGGGCTATATTCCCTTACGAAATAGACGGGGAAATTTCTTTTCTCATTCACTTCGGAACTTAATGAAATTATCTACTGTTCCGATCAAAATACTTTTAGCCTGACGTCTGACCTTTCCGAGATAGGAAAATACGTGCTCATCACGGGCCGTGACGCTGTGCTTAGGCATGATTTCTGAGCACACAGGTTGCATAAGTTGATGTTACTCAGAGAATTCAAAGCACCTCAGCTTTCTTATAGGTCAATGGTCACTTCTTTGTAGTCTAAGATTCTATAAAAAAAATGACATCCAAGCAATTCACCTTCCAATTTATGAGTTGGCTTATGTTCAGACGGTATGAATCTGAGTTTGTGAATTTGATTTGGGCTCATACAAAATCAGCATAAAAATTGTGTACGGCACGTGTAGAGGGTAGATCACTCACTAGGAGCTCGTCTACTTTTTTGTAGAAAGGGCCTCATAACGGAAAAATATTGTTCTCACAAGGATAGTTCATAAAACATTTTCCACAAACGGAAAATTTTTCATTTCTAAAATCTCCTTGCTCTGAAAATTAGTTCTCTGAATCTAAATTGTGAATACAAATTTTTCTCCATATTTATTTCAAGTCCATCTTGTATAGCGCCAGTTATTTTCTCACGAAAACAAGACACCGGATGGGCTGCATTGAATGATAATTTGTTAACCCCCTGATGAGTTGCGTTCTGAACGAAACAGAAAGTGCAACAAAAACACGTGTGCGAAGACCCTTCTCTTAAAATTTAGATAATTGTAAGGTGGAAAAAAATGTAGGTTAGTGTTACTATCAGACATTTAGAAAAGTAACTCATTCTTTTTGAACAGTTGCTAATACTTATTGAATATTATAGTATCGTGACATTTATTTAAATTATATTGTTTTGTTTCACGAGGGGTGTCTGTTAACGCCACTAGTCTTAAAGGTAGAACTGATTATAGTTTGCATTTGAATAAGATATTAAAAATGGTACTAATTATCGTTTGCATGTTACTTATTGCCGCATTTTTGCATAATTTTGTTTTCTAAGAATGGCCAAAATGTGCAGTTGTAGCGGAATTCTATTTACAAAAAAGATTCTAAAATAGATGAAAAAAGATTGCCGTGTAAAAACACTATTATAGCATTTATGGAATCAGATTAAACAAAGTAAATTTTTGTAGAGAACGTGAATATTTTGATTCAGGGAGTCTTGGAATAATCAAGTACTTTTATTGATATGCATTAGTCAATACCTATACCAGCGAATATTCAACCACTTTCTTCCAAGGCACACATAAACTAATTTCTAAAATTCTGCGACATACCAAAATATATATTTTTTGCCGATCGGACAAAAAAATAGGAATTATTTTTTATTGATTTATAAAACAATTACTTACCCTTTTGTTCCAAAGTATCTTTTAAAAAATTCTTTTTGAAACTAGTATTTATACTTTAATAAAATAATACTCAAAATTATTTATGCGGGTATTGAAAATACGGATAATAGTTTAAATTATTTCCATACCTTGGTTGAAAAAGGACGAATCTCCATTTTCCAAGTTTTTGGTAACAGCTAATTTAGTAATTTTTATTTTTAAATTTTTAATAGTTTCAAATACTTTCCAATGTTTTGATTCGTTCAGAGTGTATTGACAGGAGAACATTGGGCCTTTTTTCTGTTATAAGTTTCATTACCTGGAAGTGATTTTTGGACATAATTCAAAATCAGTGAATTTTGGCTTCGTCCCTTTTTGTACAAACGTACAGATTTGTGAACGATTTATCAAAAGTTCGAAACTAAGCCGTTGAAAGGAAATAAACACAATTTAAACAGTTTCAACATCCGTAAGGCACACCAGAGCTCTTCTTGCGGCATATCGGTGATCTAGAAATTAGAAAATAGTAAAATTGGCACCCATGAACTAATTCCATAAATACTGGGTACACCAAATTTTTTTTGTCGATCTGAAAATAAAATAGGAATAATTTTGATTGATTTGCAAAAAGTAATAGGTAATTACTTTTTGCAAATCAATACCTTTACCTTTCCTTTTTGCAAATCATTACCTTTTTGCTTCAAAGTGGCTTTTTAAAAATATTTTTGAAACAATTTATTTATGGTAGGGTTAACCTAACCAACCAGTAATTAATTGACCAGTTAGTGCTAATTTTTCATGAAAAGTTGCCCTAGAACTTTTAACGCCTATCAAATATATGACACCCTACAAAGTATTAAGTGGAATTTCAAAGGAAACTAAAATATATTTCGAAATTTTTCGACTCGTGTTTAACCTTTCTAAAAAAGAGATTTTAGGCATTCTTTAGAAGTAAGTTAGTCTTTGAAATTAGTTTATAGAAATCTAAAGGAACTACATTGTATTGATAAAAAGCATTCGCAATCTGTTACTGTGCCTGTACTTGTCACATGCTGTCGCGCATGCGGTTAGGAGTCCAGATGAGTCTTTCTTAAACAGCTCAGATTTGCCTTAATGGCATTTTTCATTCAATACGAAAATACGAACCTTTCGTCACAATTTTCCAGGTAATTAATTCAATCTTTGACAACAACAAAAAAGGAATGCATAGCGAGAAATACAAATATGATTTCTTGCATTGCCTCCAGTGCGACCGTAAGTTCAACTACCTACCTACAAACATAACTTTAATTTCGCACGTAACTTCCACGAAACATCTAATCAGTTTCTTCAACTCTGAACACACCGCAAACTCGTATTCTGTTCCCTTCTCATATTCTGTTCGTTTTCATATTTCCTTGCAAGCTTAAATTAAAAAATAAGTGTTCGCAAATTGAAATTCCTACCTTTTTGGAGTACATTTGGACAAATTTTTTTATTTACAACAGGCATTTTTCGAGATTTAAATTTTTTTAAAGGATTAATTTTTTTATTTCCAATGACCGACCAATGACCTATACGGCCTTAGGCACTGAAAAGGGCGAAATGGGGCTATTTGTAAAGGGTAATCCTCGTAACAAGGACAATCACCAACATCCATGCGCTTACAAACCGAGATTTGATCCCGGAATCTGCTGGATGGCAGCCAAACGCTATGACCACTTTACCAGTTAGGCGGCAAAACGCTTAAATAGTGGAGACAATTTGTATTTCCAGAATTCTGGAATACTTTTGCTTAAATGGAATTGAAAACTTTTTAGTCCTCACGCTCCTTGTGTAGCGTCTTCTTTGAAATGGTTAAGGTTATGATTCTAGACATATTAAGGGCTGCTGGGGTATATAAACATTCTATGTACATTAAGGTACATAAATATTCTAGGTAAATTAAGGTTGCTGTGGTACGTAAATGTGCTAGATATATTAAGGCTGCTGAGGTACATAAATATTCGAGGTATATTAAGGCTGCTGAGATACAGAAATATTCTAGGTATATTAAGCCTGCTGTATGTATATAAATGTTCTCATTTGATATTCTTGTCTAAGAATAGTCTAGATGAGCAGTGAGTCATAAGGGATCCCTCTATCCTTTAAAAAGCTGAATTCTGTCGCGTACCAAATACATTCATGTATGATAGGTCTTCACCTATGAAATTGTTTTTCAAAAAAGATTTTTCGGCTTAGTGCCCTTCTAAGGGTTATCGACTGAACAAAGCGAGCAAACATGGAGATTTAAAAAATTCCTTACTTGCTGGATCCTGTATTGAGGAATCATAAGTAAGGGTGGATCGGACAGCAGTTTTGTAATGTCCAATAAGAAAAAAGGACAAAAGTCGAGTGCAAAATATCATGAAAGAGTATTCTATCTGTAATTTTTAACCGTGATAAAATTTATAGTGTGGAAAATTCAGTTACCCTGAGCCTCTACATTTTTAACTCAAGCATACATAAATGAGTGTTTAAAATATACAGTATTCATAACATATTTTCTCTTGCAATTTTCGTATGGGTGGTACTTGAGATAATTAAAACTTGCGGGTGGTACTTCTCATGGGAAAGATGATTAATTTTTAAAGGACAGATGAAAAGGTAAGAAGCAAAAAAAGAAACTTGCTTAACTAATACCGACGAGAATCTAAATGGGCCCTGAGCGTGTTTTTATTTCGAGAAAGAGGAAAATTATATTACAGCAGAAACCAATTATAAGTTTAAAAAACTCTTCGCTCCAACCGTTTGTAAAAAAAGTCATTACTTCATTCAACTGGTGGCAAAGTTCTCTTCTCAGCACTTAATTGCAGATGAGCTGCATATTTTTAGTTTCCTATTCCAGTAATGCATTGTTACGTTTGGTACCATGTTAGTTAGCATTCTGGTTTTTTATCAAACTTCCATGATATGGAGTTTCGTTGACTTCATGCAATAGAAGTGCCAGTTTCGGTTATTTCGTTCAGTTAGAAGAGCTGTATTTTTCTTCTCCAACGGGGTACAGCGGCTGATGACAGTTCATTATTTTGGATGCAACTGATGACTTGTCAAGGTGTACGATTGTTACGTTTTCTAGCGTGTTAGTTAGTGCTCTGGTTTTTAATTAAACTTTCACGATATGGATTTTCTTTTACTGTATGCAAAAAGAAATTTCTGTTATTTCGTTCAATCAAAAGACGTTGATTTTGAGAAAATAAAAAATCAGGATTAAGTGCATTTCTAAAGTACATTTTGCGAAAAAATGTAGTTTAAAATTTCATCGATGTTTTGCAGAGAAAATGTAAATCTATAATCTGTTACAGACTGACTCGGATGATCGGTCTGTAAGAATGTAGCCATCGACCGATCTAAGGTGAGGGTAGGTAGATGCATTAACGTCTCACTGGAGCAATACAACTGGCTATTGGAGATGGTCCGGGATCAGTCCCGACGGGAAAGTTCCGAGGACCACATCTGACAATTTTGAACCACGGTCAGATGACGAGGTCACACCTGAGCTGGCACCCAACTTTCCAAACTTCCACACCACGCCAACTTGAGGGTATTTGAGGTCATGACAGTTTTAACGTGTAACAGCCCCCCAAGTACACGACGGTATTCGGTTGGATCGAGTTTCATACCCCTCCCTCCGGTTCCTAATCCGTTACCCTTCCAACCGGGCTACCACTGTCCCCTAAGGTGAGGGAAAATGTTGAATTGTAAAAGTAAAATATGCAATTTTAAACAATACGATGCCTTAAGCAACAGGTGAGGATTTTAAAAACAATAATTCGAGGAAATAAAACCTATTCTGTTGCCATCTTGCGAAAAAGTTTTTCATTTGCTTAAGTCAAATATATTGATTCAATATCTGCAAGACATTACAAAATTCGTCTTATTTCTCCCTAGGTATATTTCTATCTTCTGTGTCAGTAAAGCTTTCATTGTGAGTGTATATGCATTAATTGATGTCGCCAAATATGGCCCTTCCGCCATAAAACCCCAAAACCAACCAACTAAATTGATCCAAGTCAGAGTTTAAGACTAGGTATATTAATGAAATAAGGATTATTTCTAAGAATGGCGTTGTCTTGATGTTATCTATCTTGTGTTTGTCGCAGCTTGGCCAAATATAGTCCTTGCGCCATAAATCCTCAAAAACAACCAACAAAATTGATCAAAATTTACTTATCGGAAAATTTGAACGTTATTAAAACTTATCAAAGAATAGTGTTGTAATAGCTTTTACCTTCTGTGATGGGGCTGTATGGTTCTGAAAATACGGTCAAATTATTCAACACAATCCCAAAAGTCTTTAAGTGTATCTTGAAGTCCTAAATTTCTAATTGATATTTCTTTCTTATTAAATTATCTGCACTCATTGAATTTTTTTCGCCGGATTGTCACTTTTTATTTAATAAAATAAGCAGTAAAAGCTTTAATTCTAAGGCTCATCGCATTCTACCTTTCAGTGAGTGCATATCAAGCATAGCTTGCGCAGCGAGCCAATGAAGATTGCTCAGCAATCTTCAATGGTTGTCGAACAGGGGTGATGGTTGGTTGATTGATTTTTTTAATGGCGCAGCGGTCAAGCTGGTTAAGCACAGGATGAACGAAACCAACTTTAATTTTTTTTTAAATACGAACAGTCGTGGAGCCCTTAGTATTAAGAAAAAATTTGGTAGGTTGTGTGGAGGACATAAACCATAGCTTTGACGTCAATACTCGGGCCTGATGTTGGATTGAAGAATGAATGAAGCAAACATAGGAAATTTGAGCGATTGTTTATTGTGTGAATATTTAACAATTAATTTACAGTTTGAACGATGAAAGAGCAGTTTAATATTAATATGGAAGGATAATTTTATTGATTGGAGGCCTGTGATTGTAGCGTAGTTCGATAGCTTTCGAATGCCCCCACTTACAAGTCCTCACTCCACGCAATCCAAAGTTACACTGGCCCCAAGCTCGCCCACATCGTAGATTTTAGACACATTGCGAACCACCTCCCCGCGCTCAGTGCGCCTGCGCACTCGGTCCGAAGGTCATGTCAGGTACGGACATCCTTGGTCTAAACGACGCTATATTTATCTGCTGGTTGTTTCTTTTACTTCTGAAATCATAGGCGAAAACAGTTGGAACGCTCGATCTTTCATGAATGCCCCAATACTGTTCCGATTATAAAGACGTATTCACGTTAAAAATAGTATTGGATTGGATTTTGTGTTTTATGGCGCAATGTCCGAAAGCAGTTGGAACGCTCGATCTTTCATGAATGCCCCAATACTGTTCCGATTATAAAGACGTATTCACGTTAAAAATAGTATTGGATTGGATTTTGTGTTTTATGGCGCAATGTCCGAAAACAGTTGGAACGCTCGATCTTTCATGAATGCCCCAATACTGTTCCGATTATAAAGACGTATTCACGTTAAAAATAGTATTGGATTGGATTTTGTGTTTTATGGCGCAATGTCCGAAAACAGTTGGAACGCTCGATCTTTCATGAATGCCCCAATACTGTTCCGATTATAAAGACGTATTCACGTTAAAAATAGTATTGGATTGGATTTTGTGCGCCAATAAGAAAAACGTAGAAAGCAGATTTGAACATTCAATTTACTGTTGCACTTACGCTGGTATTAGGATGGTATTAGTTATTCTCTGGTGAACGCTTGCTGTTATTTTCTTTAACTAGCGATGAATGACCGTAATAGGGTATTTGAATTTCGTGATAAAATTTGTGATTTCCATAACTGGGGGGCTGTAGCCCAGTTGGAAGAGCAACGGATTAGCAACAGGAGGGTTGAGAGTTCGGTACTCGGTCCAGCCAAAGACCGTCGTGTACGTATGGGCTGGTGCACGTTAAAACTCTCGTGGCCTCAAACGTCCTCACGTTGGCGTGGTGTGGAAGTTTGGAGAGTGGGGTGCCAGCTCAGGTGTTGTTCTCGTCATCTGACTGCGGTTCAAAATTACGTGGTGTTGTTATCGTATCTTTCCCTTCGGGATGGATCCCGGACCTTCGCCAATAGCCCGCTGTGCTGCTCCAGTGCGACGTTAATTAACTGCCTTACCTTAGCCTTACAATCCGTAACTGGGTTGTAATATTCTATCGTATGTTTGTTCTAACAGTGTGATCCTAAAGAAAGGTTAACATCGAAATCCCTCTTTGGAATTAATAGGTGAAATCACACGCAATTGCCTCTAGATATGGCGTGTTAGAATTCAAATAAAACTAAGAAATAAAACTGGTGAATTATGATTAACAAATGGCTTCGGTTACCTTTATGAAAGGCTTCTTATGTTTCCAATAACCAATGGAATGAGACCTTTTTACTCAATAAAGTTTCCTCACATATAAATGTTACACTGAATCAAATAGATAGTCATACTCTCTCTCCCGATATATCAAAAGCAAATTTTTTCTTACGATAATAGACTTGTAATGTATTTATGTGTAGTTTTAGTGGCTATTACAATAACATTTCAAGAATCAAAAGTGTACTCACTTATAAGCTTATATAGAACGTATAGCTTCTCATCCTTATTAGTTTATTCCATGGTCAAACAGAATGGGAACATTTTTGCGTCATGAAGTCTCACCAAAAAATGTTACACTGATTCTGAACATTCCTGATGTTTCAATGGCAAAATGATTTTCACAATTACAGGGTATTTATATTTATATGAAATCGTAGTGAATGGAATAATTCGTTCGTCTCTTCGATAACATTACATGAATCAAAAGTAAGACTGAAAGGAATTTTCTGTCAAGCTAAATATGGGTGACGGGAGTGTTTCCGTGACGGTAGTGTTTTCTGTATGTATTCTGAACGTGCTGTCTGTTGGCTTGTTTTCCGAATACGATTTCAGCACTTCGCTAATAGAAATTCCAAATAATAAATTCCGCTTTGATGCTATATAGTTGATTGGTCAACGTTGATTAGATTTAACGCCAAACGATGCCAATAAGGCGATGAACTACATTTTAAGGTAGCCTCGATATGTATCATGAGAGAACAATTGGACAGCAGAAGTAAAATCTTCTCCAACCGTCTGGTTTGTTTATTTACGTTGAAAATCCCTGTCATAAAGAAATGTAAAATAAAGCAAAATACTATGTAAAGAGAGAGAGAGAGAGAGGAAAACGTTTTAAGTAATATGTCATGAGAGAATTCAACCATGGATAAACTACATAATTAATAAACCTGTTTTGTTATATCATTGTTCACAGTATACTTTAAAACTGTTTAAACGATTTACTTGTCAGATAATTTACATTTTGAAGAATAAATTTTACTTATATTTTGATAATTGTTTTACCGCTCTATAGCACGTATACTTTGTTACAGTATATGCAATACAATAGACTACATTTATTCTGCGGATAAAATATAGCAGGATTACAATAAAAAGAGTAGACGCACGTAATACTAAGATAATTCTGCTTCTATCTAAAACTTCCATTTCTTTAGCACCGATTAGTTATTTTGTTCAACTTCTCGTACTTTATTTGACTTATTGGAAGGTAAGAACTGTTTCAAGACAAATTATGCATACGACTTCAAAACAAATCTATAAAAACTCCACAATTTATTTCACAAACTGGAAGCAAAACACTAATTTAAAACGTTTTCTCAGGCCAATATATGAGCGGAAAATATACTCAGATAAACCCTAGCTACACTATAACTTTTGCACATGTTCTTATTTATGATTATTAATGCAAAATGTAATCCTTTTGTATGTGTCCTCATCTTTCAGTACTATTCTTCACTTATAACTGCTTTCGTCGGGACGAGGTTTAAACAGCCCCGACACAAAAAACCGTACGCGTAAGATAAATCAGTTGTAGGGAATAGATTGATCTCAAGACTTGAGACCGGATACGGCCCTCCAAATACTCTTATCAGACCCGCAGACCAGATTACTGCCTTCCGGATAGGTTTACCTGGCCCGCAGTCCAGACAGATTCTCCCAGAAACCAAGCTAGATAAGGCCCTCCAAATATTTTTATCAGGCTCGCAGACCAAATACGGCCATCCGGATAGGTTTACCTGACCAAAAAGACCATTTACAGATCTCTGAAAAGGTTTTCCTGGCCCCAGATAGGGCCCTCCAAATATTTTCATCAGGCCCGCCGACCAGATGCAGACCAAATACGGCCCTCCAAATATTTTATCAGGCACGCAGACCAGATACGGCTTTCTGGATGGGTTTAAACGGCCCGTACTTCAGATACGGCTCTTCGAATAAGTTTTCCCGACCCCCGTCAGATGCGGCCATCGGAACAATTTTACCCGTATTATAGATACGGACACCAGATGTTCTTAGAAATTGAATGAAAAACAATATAGTATTTTTATAGTATTTTTTCGCAAATCGCTACGTTGAATTGAAATTTGTACAAGTAGATTTTTATATATTTTTGTTTCCATTATTTCTTTCAGTCTAAACTTTACAGATTTATTTACCCTGCTGTGCTGAATGCATGAGTAACTTCATGTTTTGTCTGACTCTAGGTAATGACAAATGATTAAATAGCATAGGATGTTGAGTTTACCATCCAACTTTCTTTTGTTTCCCGCGAAATTATACGGTTTGTTTCGGATTAGAAGATGTGATTTCTTTTAAATTAGATGGGCATTATAGGTGGTCTCTTAAAAGGAGTACTTTGGTGTGTAATAACACATGCATTAGAGCTTTCCAATTTTAACATGGCGTAAAGAACATTTTCGAGTCGGACAAATAACAATTTAAAAATCTAATTGTATATTTTTCTCGGTGCATACAACATCGATGGAAATGCACCCAAACACTGAAATTCCTCGAAAGGGATAGCATGTTTGGACACTTCAAGTTTTGTAGCGTAACTAAATAGTGCGAAAATTGGTTTTAAGTAGTACTTAGAGACCACATTTCTTGTCAGTATCAGTTTAAGACCTGAGTGGTCTCGTGTCATTATGTTCGCTTCACGTTATTGCATCAATTCTTTAGCGTGTGTATTCCAAATACTGCATCAAAACATTTTATTACTTGATGGAAAATATATAGGAGAGAGTTAGCTTGAGTGAAAGTTTTTAAGATAATGTCGCTTAAATTGTTCCTTATCCTAAGTGTATTCTTTTTTAAATGAAGGAACAAAATTATTTACTGAGTAGTTTTAAAATAAAAATATTAATAAAAATTTAAAATGAAGAGGTATTTTCGTGCCATTTATGCCAGCAGGAAGGTAGTTGAATTAACGTCGCACTGGAGGAACACAGTGGGCTATTGCCGATGATCCGGGATCAGTCGCCAGGGGAAAGATCCGAGGACAACACCTCGTCATATTGAACCACGGTCAGATGACGAGATCACACCTGAGCTGGCACCGCTCTCTCCAAACTTCCACACCATGCGAATGTGAGGATATTTGAGGCAACGATAGATTTAACATGCACCAGCCCCCACAAATACGACGGTCTTTGGTTGGATCTAGTTTCTAACTTGCAATCCTCCAGATGCTAATCCCCTTCTCTACTCTACCAACCGGGCTACCTCGTGCCATTAGGATACATCATGTCCCGAAAATTTTTGTAATTATTGCAGCATCGTAGTGAAGTACACTAAATACACTCAAATTATGAGATACAAAGAAACAAAAAGAGTGAGAATTCTCGGTACAACACTTTTGACCAAAATAATACGCAGCAAATATTCTAATTTTAGTGCCATGTTAATTTTCATTAATCAATAATTCAAACTATTAAGTATCGATTTCAATTAATTATTACTTTATGAAATTAGTTACTTTTTATGATAGAATGTTCATTTAATATCAAGAGATGCTATAGGTGCCAAATGTATGGCCACACTCAAAACAAATGCCATACTCACAAAATATATTGTGCTCATCGTTCTGGTCCACATAAAACTGTTGAATGCAAAAGCCAATTTCTCAAATGCATCAACTATTGGGAGCAATTGGGAAAATATGGAGCCAATATAAACATGGCTCACTCTGTAGCAGATGTTATATGTCCCTGCTATCAAGAAGTCAAAATATTCAAAAAGATAATCTCCTATTACAATGTCACACCACACATCAACTCAATTCATAAGTACACAAATTCGTCCCACATTGACACATTCGTTCAAATAAACCTAAGAAAAGCAAGAGCTCCAACAAGCCAACTCTTGTTTATGAAAGAGAAATGCAAACCAGATGTGATTCTGGTACAAGAGCCATATGTAAAGGAAAATAAAATCTTAGGAATACCCGGTTTGGTGGATACACTGGATCTTGAAAAATAAAAAAGCAGGGATTATAATAACAAATAGAAATTTGCATCAAGCTATTACAATTACCGATTGCACAGTGGTGGTTAAAATTTAAAATATTAGCGGACCTCTAATGGTCTTTTCAGCTTACTCACTTAAAGATGACCTTAACGTAACTCTTCAAAAAACTCAGCGAAAATGTTAGGAAAGGTAGAAATGAATACTTTTTAATTGGCGGTGATTTAAATGCGCATAGCATCAACTGGGTGTACGACCACCCCAGTTGATGCTATGCTATGCGATGATTCTAGAGGGTCAGAACTACTGGAATTCATACACGAACATAAATTACAGATCCTCAACGATCCTACATCACACCCAATCATCGACGTACACCAGGTACAAAACAGCCTTTGGAGGACACAAAAATTCGCACTCAACTTTGAAAAGGATGCAGCCCGAATATATAGAGACATTGCCAAATGCTCAGAGCCAGAAACATTGGACAACATAACTGAGGACTTGCCAAACTCTATCACCAGTCTGCAATAAGGCATTCAGGAAAAAGAAATTATCCTACAATAATACCAAACCTGTTTGGGGGAACCAGGAGCTACAGATCAGAAAGGGAAGTAAATGATCTTAGAAGATCTCAAAAGGCACAGGGTGAAGAAAAAGCACGAACTAGAGAAACTTATGCACAGAAAAGAGCTCAACTCGTAAAAGATGTATATAAAGCCAAAAAGGAAGCTTGAAGAAAATTCTGTACAGATGCTGGTTCTCCTTACGGTAAACAGTACAAGGCAGTTTTTAAGAAAGGAATAATACCAGATGAAATTTTCAAAACAGCAGGTGACGGAACGCAGGTTCTGTCAAAGTACTCGCGGATAAACTTCTGGAATCACTTTATCCATGTAACAACTGCAATAGTATAACGGTTGAAGATTTCACCAATATGCCAAGGGACCCAGACTTCTCTAAAGACGAGGTCAACAGAACTGTCAATTATCTCCCGAAAGGCAAAGCACCTGGATATGATGGTATAGATAATCTCGTGTTGCAAATTATCAATAACAAATTTCCAGAACTTCTATTTGCTTTTTTCAATAAATGTCTAAATATTGCGACCTTTCCTAAGCCCCTAAAAATTGGAATTATCATTCTTTTCCACAAGGAAGGAAGAAAACACGATCAAATAAAATCATATCGACCAATTACACTTCTTCCAACTCTAGGTAAAGCTTTGGAGAGATTGCTTATACAAAGGTTGACCTATCATCAAGTTGAAAACAAAGAAAGACATGCACTCCAGTAGTTTGGATTCGAGGGCTCATCTGTTGACAATGCCCTAGAAACCTTGCTAAAAAAATTAATGAAAAAGAAAAACTGCATGTTGCTGTAGTATAGGTTATATTGAGGGGGCATTCAACAATCTTCACTATAATATCATCAAATACAGATTAGCGAAATCTAAATGCCCTTCCAATATTAAAAGTACTCTTGCTAAAGTACTTGAGGACAGAAAAGTCATGCTCATGACAAGCGAGGGTCCGGCAATCAAGGAACAAGGAAAAGGCTGTCCACAGGGATCGTGCAGCGGACCAGTGCTGTGGAATAGCGTGGCCGATGAAGCATTAGGTCTACCATGGCCTGAAGGAGTTCACATGCAAGCATTTGCTGACGACTTCGCCTTTATAATCGCGGCAAAATCAGAGCGCAAATTAAGTGAGCTAGCCACAAATGCACTGGACCTGTTAAAAACCTGAAAAGATCAGCAAGGTCTGAATGTGTCCGAAGAAAAACTAAGAACCTTTTCCTTAGTAATCTTTCGAGAGGACTTTCCATCTACTGGAATAAAAGAATAAAAGGAACTAGTACTTTAAAGTACCTAGGACTTACATTAGACGAGAAGCTAAATTGGGCGGCTCATGTACAGACTTTAGGACAAAAAGCCATGTTCCAATTTCCAATGCTAAAAAGACTAGCTGGAACGAGATGGGGAATAGGACAGAAATTTCGAAAGCTGCTGTACAAAACGGTGACAGAAAGAATGTTAAGTCATGGTGCAGTGGTCTGGTGTTATAACCCAACTCAACGAACTATAAGAAAACTTAATGGGATGCAACGAAAAAATTTCTGATCTCAATTACAGGCAGTTACAGAACAGCACCCACTTTGGCCCTTCAAACAATTGCGGGAAATCCATCACTACATCTTTCACTTCAAAAAGAAGCGGTGTGTGTCAAAATGAGAATGAGAATAAGTACAAAGCTTGGAAATGCAAAATATGACAAAGATGACTACGAGGAAAAGGCAATAGGTTGGTCTATACATCCAGCTAAAACTCATTCATATGACAGAATAAACCCAGCAGTGGGAGTACCTCACTCCGGCATAAGCTACTTCACCGATGGCTCCAAAATGGAAAATAGAGTGGGAAGTGCTTTTGTTCTATGCAAGAAGGGCGTATAACCCAGCAATGGTTCACGAGAATGCAGGACAATAACTCCGTTTTCCAGGCGGAGCTGTATGGGATTTTAGCAGCCATAAAAGCAGCAGAAGCAAGAGCAGACAAAAATGTCAAGATCTGGTCAGACAGCCCAGCTGGTCTCTTGGTACTTAGAAATTCTAAAAAGTCCACTGGCACGAAGAATACAATATCTATTACATAACAACAAGGAAATTTGTCTAGGCTGGATTAAAGCCCATGAGGGTCATGAAGGAAACTAAGAAGCAACTAGGTTAGCAAAAGAGGCAACCACAAAGGAATGCATTGATGAAGTGAAATGGCCCAGAAGTCATTGCCAGAGGGAAACCACTAGCTGGCTACTTGGTGCGTGGCAGAAAGAATGGGATGAAGGAGAAACAGGTAGGACGGTGCATGATGTGTTGCCAAAAATGGTACTAAAATCGGCAGGTTGGACCAGGGAAGAGATACTCTTCTTCACAGGAGATGGCCCGTTTCCATCCTACCTTAACGAGGTTTAAAAAATCAATTCAGAAAATTGCTCCTGTGGTGAAATCGGCACATCTCTACATTACATCACAGTCTGCCCCCTTACAGCATCATGGCATATGAGGACGCCTGCCGACCACCTTAAATCGCGTGACTCAGGAACATTGCTAATCCAAGGGCTCGAGGGCCAAAATTATTAATATGGTGAGATTCATTGAGAATCATCAGGACTTGATTATCCAAAGAGACTGAAAAACCTACTTTTTTTCTTCTTCTGCATGTTGTATATACACTGCTGGCCACCCAAATTGCAACACCAAGAAAGACAAGAGATATCACAACAAAATTTATTTTGTAGATAACATGTTGACCAAGTATCAAATGATTAAATTTATAGACTTCTGTGAAGTGTGGTTCCTGACAAAATCAGTAGCCAGAGTAGCCGCCATTGTTGGAGATCACCGCTGCCACACGCCTCGGCATTGATTCAAAGAGACTTTGGATGTGTTCTTGGGGTACAGCAGACCAAGCAGCTTCCACACGTTGCCAAAGTTGATCTGGTGTGGCAGATGGGGATGTATTCTGGGTCAATCGTTGAGCAACCATGGACCACATGTTTTCTATCGGCGAAAGATCCGGAGAGCGAGCTGGCCAGGGAAGCAATTCAATCTGGCGATTGACGAAGAACCCTTGGACAATGCGTGCCACGTGTGGTCGCGCATTATCCTGTTGAAATATGGCTGTGGGCAAGCCCTGAAGGTAAGGAAGGACAACTGGCTCCAACACCTCGGAGATGTAGCGCTGGCTGTTTAAAGTACCGGCAATGCGTACTAGAGGAGTGCGAGAGTGATATCCAATACCGCCCCATACCATAATACCCGGTGCAGGACCAGTGTGGCGGTGCATAACGCAGCTGTTCAGCATCCTCTCTCCACGGTGTCTCCAGACTCGAATCCGACCATCGTGGTGTTGCAGACAGAAGCGTGACTCGTCAGTAAAGACAATTTCATTCCATTCTGCCGTCATACATCCTTCTTTCATCGCACCATTGGCGGCGGAAACGTCTGTGGTTCTGCGTCAAGGGTAGACGAAGCAATGGACGTCTTGCGGACAGACCACTCTGCTGTAAACGGCGTCGAATGGTACGCGCAGACACTGGATGATGCGGTACAGACTGAATGTGCTGTGCTATGGTTCGTGATGTGGCTGAGCGATCCGTCACTGCCATACGCACAATATGCCTGTCATCACGTGAAGTGGTGCACTGAGGTGGATGCGATCGAACACGTCGGTCCGTCGTACCCTCCTGCATCCAACGATCACATATCCGCATTACAGTTGTTTGGTTTCGTCCAACACGACTACCGATTTCCCTGAAAGATAATCCACAATCTCGGTAGGCCCCTATCCTTCCTCTGTCGAACTCGGATACTTGATCAAAAAATGATCGCTGTTTTCTACGAGGCATAATTGATCGTTTTTTTGAAAAAACCACAAGAAAAACACAATTGCCGTACTTGAAATCGTCGAAATCTCCAAGCCTTAAATAGCGCTTTGAAGTGGCGCCACAGGCGCGCGTGATGTGCGCCTGCGCTGAAATTCTAATCATTTGCATATCTCACCTCCGCTAATGCATGTTGTAAATTTCATATTATTTGCATGCTCCCTTCAGGGTGTTGCATTTACGGTGGCCAGCAGTGTATATATATATATATATATATATATATACATATATATACATACAGTATATATATATATATTATATATATATACATATATATATATATTATATATATATACATATATATATATATATACATATATATATATATACATATATATATATATATATATACTGTATAGATGGTAATGTATAAAAGTAATGTGCTCTAAATTCTGGATAGACATGCACCTCGGTGGCATGCTCTATTCATCCCAACCACATTTATTTAAACTGGTACAGTGTCTCACGACACTAGGCACGCGAATGTGTGTCGGTGTTAGTTAGAATGTCCAAAATGGAAGAAACCTGTTCAAAATATTAGTGTTCAAATGTATAAAATCTGCTATAAAAGTTATTTCAAAAGAAGTACAAACATAATTTATGATTAACAAATTCTTATGGGCACGTAGCTGAATTCAAAATTTAATCTAATTTAAGTACATTATTATTTCTGACTTTTCAAGTAATCCATAGTATTAAGCTTTTTAGATTCGCCTCGTAACACTTAACTGTTTCCAAAAATATCATAAATGCTTATGCCTAAATTACGGAGATATATAAATGATTTGAAATAAAATGGAACTAAACAAGAACCGAATTTTTGTCGCCATATTTATACCATTAAAAGTACATTGATATTCTTGTGATGTGATAATAAAACGTGATAAGTAAAATTTCTTAATATTGAGAACAATTTTAAATTTTATTTAACTGTAAAATATGTCAATATATATCTTAAATACAATATCCACCTCTCCTTTATCCTAAATATAGTAGTACAATGTTTTCCCAAATACCAGTATTTATCTAAACACACGCATCAATTTTGACGATAAAATAGGCATGTCTCATTTTAACATCTGGTCAGATTTAATCAACAACGATGTATGACAAAACAGTACTCACAAAAACGACTATTTTGAATGATAGAATGAAATTTATTAAAGTAAATAAAACTTATCTTTTTGAGCGAGAAATAATCGAGAATCAAAAATTTGAACTTAAAAAATAAACGTATAACTGAAAGACAACTGTCAGTGAAACTAAACTACATTAGAACAGACTAAAACAAAAGAAGTTGGTCTCTCGACTGTACATCGCCGTGAAAAATATTGTTATGATACTTTAGTATGCAGTATACAAAAGGATTTGAGAACTTTTCAATGAATATTGTAGTAGTGAAGTTGTACCTGTAATCGTGTCACACACACACATCAGTCCTATAATCATGCCTAATCTATCCTATAATCATGCTTCCTGCTAAGGAAAAAGTTGTGATAAAACCCGGTATTGAGAATTTTCGTCGTAATTTACTGGCATTGAGAATGTTGGTAATTTTCGCACTCCAATAGAAGTACAGTTAGCCCACTTTGTTACTGGCATGCTTTAAGCAGATCAAGAACAAAAGGAACAAATATTTCTAAAAATATTTTATTATCCTACAAAAATTGAGCATAAAATCGCCCTTTTAGATCTAACTAAAGATAAATCTTGGAAAAAGTCGATCCTTTCCCTCCCGATAATCCAAGAATTGTGGCAATGGCAGAATTCAAACTTACCATAAACCATGTTGCCTTGCTTTCCCTCTACACAAGATTGGTATTGCCAATAACTCCTTGTGCCCTCTTTGTACGGATGGCGCAATAATGGATGCAGCACACTTAGTAACCTGTGAAGATCTAACTGAAACAACTATCAGTAGACGTTACTGGCAGGCGAGGGACCCTTTGGCTACCCGAAAGCTTCTCTAGCTTTTTGCCTTTTTATTTGCTGTATTTTACCCTTCAATTTCATATTTTGTGTTTAATTCTTGTTTTTATTTATGTGTACCTTTGACTGGAGGATTTCTGTTTACAATAGCCTGCTGCGTTGGAAATGAAAATATTTCTGAAATCAGGAGATTGTAAGCGGAATTTCTATCCATACGGGCACTGTTTACGAAGTGCTAATTAAAAGATGGCATGTCACCAAAATACCTGCCCTGCTGATGTTTATTTAGCCTCATTGTTGCTAAGAGATTTCCAGAGACATTATGTCCCATTCTGATGGCCACTACGGTCGAACAAACTTATCGCTGAAGTACTATGCAAAAGCAAATGAAGCTAAATGAGTTATAAAATATCGAAACAAAGGAAACGGAAATGTTGTCTTGGTAGTGATATACCACCGGTACTTCATTACAAGTTTTTAAACTCTAATTTCTAGTTTGTCATTTGATACTGAGTACCTTGGGACTGGAAGTTTATTCAGATCATACATACAGCTTTGACTGGTGGGTTTTACTTCTGAAATGATCTGATCTTTAAGAACATTTAAGTTGTACAAAGAGATACATCACAGTGCCAGAAATTTTGACACTTTGGCTATTACTCAAGAAGAAACAGTGAAGGTTTTGTCCAGATAGTGGAGAGGAAGATCGAAATCAGGAGATGTATATACACTCGGCCCACTCTGTAACCTACATAGACTCCCTGGTTAGAACAAAAGCTCGAGTATAAAATATTACTCTACTGATAACCACATGTCGGGAATGAATCACATTTTCTACAAGTTGCATGACACACTGGATAAGCAAAATTTAAAGGGGATTAATATTTATATTTTTGGACTTGCTAAAAGCGTTATGCGTGAGTCAAAACCACTTGTTAAACTGGATGTTGTTTCCAGTGTACCATAACAATAAAGATGAATGCTGTTTCAATGGTGATTGATTGCATATTGGTAATTTATCTATTCGAAAGATAAATAGCAGATCAATATTTTTAAAATATCACAAAGCCTCTCAGAGACTTAACGTCCTAAAGAAGAGGTTTCTAACCTTTATGCTAAATGAAATTTGGAATACCTTGGGTAAATACAAATGATTAAACCGTAACTATACAGGAAGGTAAGAATCTACCGCACAATAACTATACTACGCGATTCCTTATCAAAAACCAACCCGAAAAATAGTTCTTCGTTTTTCGATTGAACTTGGCATATTCCGGAGATATTACCATAAGAAGTTTTAACGCACTTCCAGTCATTCGAAATTTTAGCTGCAAAAACCTCAGCCTTCTTTTGGAGTGATCATAGGGTTGTTGGTACATCAAGACACGCATACACGAATAAAGCACCAGATGGTATATACAAATACGAATTGTGTGCGTTAAAATGTCAATTGATCAGTTGCAGTTAGGTATATATGAGCATCTCTCCGAAATGTCGCGTCCAATAGAAAAAATAACATTTTTTCGGATTGGTTTTCTACTAGAAAGCTCGTGATATGATTATTGTGCGCGCGATTCGGACCACACTGTTTAGTGAAATTTACAGTAACATGAAAGATTGGTCAGTTTCTGTAAAGAAATAGTTTTTTTAATTCTGCTTAGTTTATAAGGTCTCGATTATTCGGAATCAATTTAATCCAACTAGAAGTCATTAAAATTATTTACCTGTGTTTATTAAGAGGATATCTTAAGAGAATAGACTGCATTATGCTATTTTAGTTTATGTTAGGTTCTACAGTTTGTGGAGACAAAGTTTTATTGCTATAGTTATCGGCTATAGTAGTATATAGCCCATATGTTGACCAAAAAATATTCTTAAAATTAGGAAGATGTCGTTTAAAAAGGTAAAAATGTCTAAAAAATTCTCCGAATTTCAACCCTTTGAAGGGTTTGCACACATTTATCCATTATGCAACCTGCAGTATTCCCTGCTTGAGTTCTAACTAGTTTTGACATTCTTGACCAATATAATTTTTCCTAGGATTCTTTCAACCAATAGATGTGGTGATTTCGTCATTGGTGTGTGTTGTGGAGAAAAGGCAATAATACACTGCTAGGAAATCGATTCACGCTCAGAAGGTTTAAGGAAAAATCCCATAAAAGAGTTTGTATTGTATCTTTTTAATATAAGAAATCTTTAAAAACTTCTGACAAAGACAATTTCTGAACTAGAATTTCGCTTACTAAAATGTATTGTAAAACCTCTGGAAAAGTGAACAAGTTATCCTTACACAAAAATATACGTTTACTGCCTTAAAAAATTCTTTTCACTAATAGACGGTGAGAATTGTCTTTCTCCTAAGAATAGATTGCACTAAACATTGAATGCTTTTACACAGATCATCTGTCAATCAGTTTTGAGTATTGTAGCTTAAAACATAATTCCAATTAAAAATTATTTTTTTATTTCAATCGACATAGGATGCTCCGAAAACTTAAAAAATCTCTAAAACCTAAAATACGACCTTAAAGAGAAAAAAGGCCCTCCAAATGCAATTGTTACTGTAAATGTTTTGTTATAACTGATTTTAGTCAAGAAGTTCGAAAGCATTTTTAACGAATTTTAAATTAAGTTCAAGAAGTTTCAGCTAAAGTTAGTCTACGTAGGGGCATTAAAAAGTCAAATTAGGAAGTTTGGTTTAATATCCTGAAGAGCAATATCTAACTATTAGAATTTTATTTTATGTTTTAGTAGTACGTCATTTCTCTAGGTTTATGTGAGAGTATTTCTAAATTTTTTACTGACGCTTCATTTCTCTTCGCTTATTAGAACTCTTAATTTATTCATTTAAATTTTCTGAAAAGGACAGCTCGTGATTATAACGATTCGGAATTTGAGTGTCAGGCAGCCAAACTGATTGATTTGGAGGAATAATTAGTAATTTATATTGCATAATATTAATTATTTCTAATATTTAAAAATAAGCGTTAGTAAGGCTTAGTTTAACTCACATAACTCATTAATGGGTTTCAAAACTAACCATTACAACGGTCATTAATTTACTCAAATTTAATGAATAATTATTCATGAATACGTTACTCACGAATTTCAGAAAATTAATATTGGTTAAAATTGTCGTTATCCCACTAGTGGTTTAAGATCCAGGGTTTTAAAAGTAAAAATTTTAGGTTATTTTTTAAATAAGTTAAACTTGAAACTTTTAAGCAGCATTTCTAAAAATTATTTTGCTTTCCACTGGACTCCAAATGATTCCCCATAAAAGTTGTTAAGATAATTTCCTTTTCAAGATCACGTGATTCGCTTACGACTAACGTGATGCATTCATTTCAGACTTCATTTTCCTTTAAATGTGAAGAATGACTCATTAATGAGTCATCATAAGCGGCCATGTCATTATAGAACGAATGCACGAGTTGGTCATTAAGTTTGTAACGGAAGAGTTGGAGACGACGCTTAAATCAGTTAGGAATGTTGCTCTGTTTTAAATCTCGAATATCACAGTTTTATGGTTTCCATGCAGCTGCCATCATTCTCGCATTTTCATCTCTACAGCTGCATTTTGGTTTACAGTCCCTGCGACTGGCTAGGTCACCAACAAAGTAGATTGTGAAATTCGTAGTAAGCTTTATTAAGCATTTTGCGCAAATGATTCTACACTGGAACTATCGAAGGGAAGATGGATTTAGGATATTAAAGGAGAGGTTTTCTGATGAAGCCCGAAAATTCTTCCTCGCTGCTTTTCAAAGAATGTGAAGATTGCAAATTTTAAAGAATTTCAAAAAAATGGATTTATTAACACTTTTTGAAGATTAAGGGCTAGTATTTTGATTATCCAAGCATTGCTAAAAATGCCTAATAGAAATGCGTCTATGTTGCAAAGAACTACAAAAATGCCCTAAAAACAACAAAAATCATCTGAAAATTCTATTTTATTTTTTATTTTATTTTTAATAAAAAACATGTTCAAGAAACATTAACAAAAGAGAATCTAAGTATCCCATCTTCTACGAAAACACTCTTAAAATACAATTCTAACTTGCTAATTTCTCTGCTGAATTGAAAGTCTTTATTTTGTCAATGAAAAATAGGCCCTATAAAAGAAAAAAAATGTAAATGCAACCTAACACTTTCTGACAGCTTGATTTTGGGGGTTTATGGCACAAGGGCTATATTTGGCCATGCTGCGCCAGACACAATATAATATCAAGTAATTAACACAAGACACAATATCAAGTAACTGACACACACACAGTGAAAGCTTAACTGACACAGAAGAGAGAAATACACCCAGGGAGGAATGCACTTGTCAGAAATCGAACCTGCGTCACCTACAATTCGAAGGTTGCTAGAGCAGTGGGCATACCCACTGAGCCACCTCTGACAGCTTGAAATGAAAACTTGAATTTTACTAACATTTTGTTTTTATTGGAATCATCTTTGTATATCAAGCCTAGAATCGCAAAGCAGAACAAAAACCATATGAGGATTTTCAAAAAAGTGACCCGTTTTCCCTCCTGGTGGTTATCGCGACGAGGTATGTCGTCATTAGTACAACTGACCAATCTTGATGGACGAGATATCTCGTTATTAGAAAAACTGACCAGATCTTGATCTCGTCATCATAAAAAATAGACAATTTCTTGATAGCGAGATATCTCGTCATTACCAAAATTGATCAGATTTTGATGGACGATATATCTCATCGAAACCTCTTGGAGGGTTAACAAAGTTTTAAATATTGAAAAGATTTTACTTCTACAGAATCCACATTATAAATAAACTGCGTCACTTTGTTCAGTCTCCTTTGTTCAGTCCTCCACACAAAAAAACGTTGTCTGTCTGACAGAGGTAAAAAACGGGATGAGCACCTACTGGAAAACTAAGTGTAAAACTATTGTCAAACTGTAAAATTAGGATTAATAAAACTATTGTTCACAAATTACTGTCTTTGTAAAAAACTGTGTACCCTCCAGTACATCCGGGTTACGCTCACGGACTTATATCAATATGTGGATAGGGTTTAATTTTGTATTTCTACCTCTCCTTAAAATTTAAACAGGAAGTTTAGAAGCACCCTGTATTAACCAGTACCTTTTTGTATCACAAATTATGCGTTGATAATGTATGGTATCTCTTGAGTTTTCTACCGTTTTGCATCATTACCAGTGATCTTGTCCAAGAGTTCCATTCCCTTAATTTGGAAGAACAACAACAGATCTTTTGCATAAACAGCATGCTCAGTTGGATTCTCTTTTCGGACACGGTTAATTTCCTTCCGCGTAACAAAACAAGAGAATAGTCCCTGGAAGCGTAATTTTTTAAACTTCGAGCGTCTTGGGAAAATATCTTCCAACTATCATTGGCGATATATCAGACTAACCAACTATCATTGCTGTTTTGGGCAGTTTAATCAAGCGTGTTTAAAACACGCCGATTCCGAAAACCTCCTGACAATTCTCCGAATTAATTCAGAATGAGAAGTGGACTCTGTGTGTGGCCGTAACAATTTTCTTCCTTCTAATATTTAGTCTTTCTTTCACCACAACCAATGCTTTATTTTCCGATTGAGTATCCTGAACAAGTAATCACTAGTTACATGCAACAGCAGTTTTGAGACCACTTCTCGAACATTTTGGTAATTTATTTACATTCAGCGAAAGTGCTTTATCCATCAATTGAAGATAGAAAACTTTAGGCTAAACAGGCTCAACGAATGGTTTTGTTTATTTTGTCAACTACTATCCAATGATCTTACTTCTTTTACTTCAGAAAACGCAGACACGACAAATAATGTTATTTATTTTGAGGAAGTCGTCACTTCGTTCTTTGACTTCGTCGCTTTGGTTCAGTCTCCTGAAACTCGCCAAATTTTTTCTTCGCTGAAAACTTTTCCGTAGAAATTGGGTTTTCAAGAAATTCATCCAAAACTGACTTCAGCTTGGAAACACCAAAATATACAAAATAATGATTCAGATATAACCAAAAATGTCTTAAAATGACAGAAAAGCTTGAAAAAAAATGCTACTTTATGCAAAAATCATGAAAACCGCATGGAAATGTCTCAATAAAGGCGCTTAAATCAGTTTAGTTTCTTATAAATAGATTTCTTAGACTTATAATAATCTTGAATAGAGCTTAAGTGTTTTTCAAAAATAATGTGAAACCATTAAAATCCTAGCCTTTATTACTGATTTCCTTGAAAATGTTACGCGTAAACAAGCTTTGAATCGAAGATATTACTTTTGTTCTTTCCGAAGAGAAATATTTGTATTTTGCTAATAAAAGAACTGAAAAGGGGTGGAGAAATCAGCATTTGTAATTGAAAAATAAGAAATGTTTTTAACAATAAAAAGAAAAATCATGCTATATTGCTTTTAACTCGAACACTTAATGAGTATCCTAAGAAAGTAGGAAGATCTCAGGTCTTGAAAATGATCTAGAGCTCAAAGAACAATATTTAAACACACTCAAAACACTAGAATTCTTTATGAAATACGTCCATTCGAAGATAAATGTAAATATTATAGTGACTATTGGTGAATCAGGATCTACTTACAGGGCTAACAAAAAAATATATTTACTATTGTAAAAGAGATTTACATACTTCGTCCTAAAAATGTGAAGTTTCAATAAGGAATTCATGATTATTACGAATTTCAATTAGGAATTCATGGTTATTATGAATTTCAAAAAGGATGTGGATGACGATAGATCTCGTTATTAGCAAAATTGGTCAGATCTTGATGGAAGAGATAACTAGTCGAAATCATTTGGAGGGTTTAGGATAAAGTACCTTAGTATAATGAACAGAATCTTTAAAGAGTAGAACTCAACTAGGAGGATAAGCCTCAAAAATACATCCAAATTTACTACTAAATTCTTGTGGAAGTGACATGAGAGGGGTGTTTAACTATACCTTTCGATAATTTTCCTTCGGTCTGCCGATTAATGCCTAATGATCTATTGTCTTTGGACTGTTTAAAAGAGCGCTTTCTTAACGTAGATCTAAAACAATGTGGAACAAGTGGAAAAGAAGTAAAGCCACGATTTATTCATGTTTGAAAATCCCTTTGATCTTGGATATATGTATATAAGTAGGTCGATTATAACAGACAAAAGGGTATCAGAAAGAGCATTTAAAAGTTTGTGTTCAAAACAATACATTGTGGTAAAATCGTTCTAAAATGCTTGTAAACACCCGTTGAATTAATTGTATTTTGTTACGTAATTAAGACAACATACTGTTCAGATTTTTGATGACACAAGCTCTGTTTAGACATTCTTATCTTCATTAAATTTCTTATCCTCATCACAATTTGTATTTAATTTATTTAGATCAATCTTCATTTTTAGGTTTGGAACAATACCCATCTAAAAAAAAACTCCCTTCGTCACAACTGAAGTATAAAGCACAGCAAGTATGACCAATTAACTAGAAAATGTTGACAAATGAAATAGAAAATATTGGCAATGAATAATAGAAAATGTTGGCAAATGAAACAGAAAATATTGAACAATGCTGAGAAAATATTGAAGGATGAAATAAATCTGGAACAATGAAATAAAAAGTATTGAACTACCAAATTAGGAACAAATCGGAAATTAATCGTTAAGATATAAAACAGAACGGCAGTAGAATATATTTAGAATAAGTTAGAAAACAGAATAACGAAATAGAAAACAAAACCACGATGAAAACATTCAAGCAACGGAAAAATCCTACTTACATCATATCAATTGCCTATATATCTCTGAAGTTATCAGAGTTAGAACTATTCTTTTCTTATTTTCTATTCTAAGTTTACCAAATGACATATCAAAGAACAAAATGCCATTTGGTTCTTTCCCTCAAATATCATAGTCAATAAAGTCATCAGAAATTTTAAACATTCATCGTTTGTTCTTAGCTTTTGTTTCAATAGAAGACCAAACTTTGAGAAGAAAAATTCGACCGATAAATAAATAGTACCCGTATAAAATAATATAATATCTCATATCAAACAATATTCAAGTCAAATAGTATATAAAACTTGTGTCAATTTTTAAACATTCGTGTTTTGTTTTGCTGTTTTTGTCTAAAATGGGATCAAATTTTGAGAAGAGAAATTCAGCCGATAAATAAAATCCTACCAAATGCTATTTAAAATTTGTCAGAATTTTTACACATTCGTGTTTTGTACTAAGTTTCTGTTTAAAATGGGATCAAATTTTGAGAAGAGAAATTCGACCGATAAATAAAATAATTTAATATCCACGCAGCTGTTTTAAAGTTCGAAGGAAAAGGCGCGCAAGAGCAGACGTGCGGGCTCCGTAAAGTTTAAAATATGGTTGGCGGACGATTTGGTCGCGACATTTCAGTTCTCGTAGGGAAGGTGTTCCAGCAGCTTCAATTTTTGCACAATACGCCAGCGAGTCGGTAGGAACGCACTGAACTCAGAGAGCAGAATTGGTAACTCACAATTCACAGGTCAAATTCTCAAGCTCGCTATCTCTTCGCTGCTTCTGAGCAATTTGATGCATCATTAATTTTACCTGGGATGGATTTCGGCAATTAATGGCAAATGTCAAAATGATTCATTGCTTTGGGTAAGTTGAGTTTCGCTCCTTTATGTTAGCTGCTTTTTCATTATGCTGTTTTCACCCTTCATAACTAGTCTGTATTTTTGTATAATCCCACATTTAATGGTATAAGATAGACTGTATAACAAATAATTTTAATCTTAAAAATAACGTTAGTTTTTCTCTTCAAATTTTAATGCTCAATAGAATAATTTTATTTAAGTTACCCCAGTCATCGAAAAATCAATTTTTATGTTTTGTATATAATTAATCTAAGTTTCACACTTTAAAATGATAAATTGCTTTTCTTTGTATCTGTTCGGAAAGTATTTTTAGAATACTTCAAAGATATAACACATTCTTATTTTGAGCTTTAAATGCCGTTTAATGCTTATGTTAGACAAGATTGAGAAATTAAAAATATTAACAAATAATATTGCATAAAGTGCACGAAAAAATACGTGTTAATCCAAACTGCAGGATGATTTTCAAGAAAACCCTGATGATCTTGCTCTTGGTGTTGGAATGCATTGACAAAAACGCTCAAAATGTACTTTTCCCACTTAATGAGCATTTTCAAACGAATTATCAAAGACAAATACTTAGAATTTTTGCTAAGCAATCTTAGGGGACAAAAATATGTTTTAACCAGAGAGATTTTATGATAATTTGAATAGATATGTAAAATAAAAAACTTTGAAAATTTGCTTTTTCAAAAATATTGGCAGTGTGTCAAATATTACAATTATATCAGCAGAAAAAATGTTAAAAAGAAAATGAAATGAAATACGCTTGGGCAAATTTCAACGTAGCTATTTTCAAAATAATGCTCCGATTTGCTACATATTTAAATATTTATTTCTATGAATTGGTATCCTCTAGGAATATCTAGTATCCGTATATCTGATCTGCGCATCGGGAAGGCCTATTCGGAGGGCCGTTGCTGACTGGTCTGATAAAAATATTTAAAGGGCAGTATCTGGTATGCGGGTAGGGTAAACCTATTGAAGGGCTGTATCTGGACTACGGGTCAGAAAAATATTCGGAGGGCCATATTTGGTTTGCGGGCTTGATTAAAATATGTGGAGATCAATCTATTTGCTGCAACTGCTTTATCATTCGCATGAGGTTTTCAATCTTACACGTATGTTTTTTTTGTGCGACGGTCTGGTTAAATCTCATGTCGACGAAAACAGCTATTTCTCAAATAGATAATGATAAGGGGATAGTTCAAATATCTCCATCTATCCAATGAATATAATAAAAAATATAGTTCCCATAATAATTAGATTCTGAAACATTGTACATCAAGTATTTCTCATTTTAACATGGGAAGCAATGCAATGCCGCTAAACTCCGGGTTACCTAATATTTTTCTTCGGGTTTGATTCCGGACCGTCGCCCCCCCCCCCAACAACGTTAATTAAATACCTACCTAACTAATATTATTCTCTCAATAGAAAAATATAAAATTAAAAAATGATGTATAAGTAATGTCATTTTTTCAGAAAAATATTATTCACATAAACAACGGAAGATCCCGTTTCTTGTCATTCACAAAATTTGTAAACAGTTTATGGAACTCGTAAACATTTTAACCCTCCCAGTGGTTTGTCTCGACGAGGTATCTCGTCATTAGCAAAAACTGACCAGATCTTGATGGACGACATATCTCGTTATTAGAAGAAAACTGACCAGATATTGATCTCGTCATCATCGAAAAGTCGGCAATAACTTGATGACTAGATATCTCGTCATTAGCAAAATTGGTCTGATCTTGATGAACGAGATATCTCGTCGAAACCACTTGGAGGGTTAATTTACAGCATACTCTCGTTTTTATTGGGAGCCGGTTGGTTGGTTGTTTTCAGGTTATATGGCGCAAAAGCCATATTTGGTAAAACCGCACCAAACACAAGACAGACAACTTTAAGTAAAAATGTCGTGAAAGGGGAAAAAATAGGTATTAGGTAATAGTATGAGATGAAAGCAGAAAAAGATTGCTTGGGTATCCTGGGTGCCCGACTCCCGAGTTTACTAAAGACAGTAAACCCCATGGGAAAAGAAAAGATCACTAGAGTATCTCGTATCCATGAAGCCCGTACACACCTAAAGGAAATGTGCCCCTGAGGGTTTATTGGGAGCGGGAAGCGAATTAGAAAACTGGAAAGTTTATTAAATAGAATTAATGAAAACATTTGAAAATTATAGTATATCCTATACATATAACAAAGTTTTATAAAAAAATTTCTCAGAAAATTGCTCTCACTATTAATGATTAAAAGAAATAATATGCTAGTTTGCATAAATCAAAATTTTATTTCATGTATTTAAGAGGGCTACATTTAATAAATTGATTATAATACAAAAAAACTTACTATCATTCATCAAAATATATACAAATATCTTCGTTTTAGAGAAATACATTTAAAACAATTTATCAATCGAATTTTCATGAGCCATACAATATCATTTGCTAGCTGTTGATAGTTTTATCTATAAAATATTTTGGAACAGGTGCAATTCGTGCAGGTGTGTTCTTAAACAAGTTTTTTCCTTTTGTTTATACAAAAGAATGTTTTAACGTCTGCTTGGAAAAAGTAATAAACATTAACATTAGATATCTGGGTGGGACCAGATAAAAGTTTGCAAAATCGTGAGTTTGTAAAAAAGGGGTTTGTTAAAAAGATTTTGTAAACATTTCCTGGGTGTTCGCATGCCAGATAGTATATACCTGTAGGTCTTTGGACGGATCAGGTTTTTCTTCCTTCTGAATAAAGCCCTTTGAATAAGATTGCGAAACAATATTTAAAAAGGAAAAAAGCTCGCAGTCATAAACTTCACGGCATTTTGTTTATAATTAATTTTGCATGCAATGATTCTTATCGAATATGCATATATAGTATAATAGCTTTATCTGCATTGCTACTATTATAATATTTCATTAAATGAAAGTTGGTTTTGTTTGTGTATAAAGATAAATTGGAGTAAGGGTTCTCGCTTAGCACACACATTGTATCCTTATTAGTGCATACAGATTCGTTAAAGAAACAAGAATTAAATCAAAAAAATGTAACATAAATTATGAAATATCTAAAACGCAAGTTCAAGCAAAAGTGCAATAAACACTAATAGCGTATCTCCAAAGTATTTTTTAAAGATTTTTATGGCTAATTTTAATAATCATGTATCAATGTACTCCGTCAAAACATCGAAACACTACGAAGCCTAAGTTCGATCGGATTGAAACTTAGCATGAGTGAGGTACAGGAGAGAGAAGAGAGGTAAAGAAACGATCCCAATATTAAATCTAGAGGACTTTATTTTTGTAGTATTCCATCAGAAAGTTGTAAAGTATCCTTTGTTGGCGATAAATGCTGATATATGAAGAAGCATGGTGTCAAATGGAAGCCTTATGCTATCCTGTGGGAAATTATGTCAAGCATTCTGCCACTGCTGCTCCAGATCTCTTATATGCCGGGGGTGGTGTAATTGACGGCTTCGCATATCCCAGACATGCTTAATAGCAGACTGATCTGGGGATACCTCTAGCCAAGGAAAGGTTTCAACACCACGGAAGCACTACTGGGAAAGTCGGGGCGTGTGCTATCGTGCTGGTAAAGTAGCCTCGTACTACAATTGACAACATGAGGTGTCCAAAGGGCTACTTTACCAGCAAGTAGCACACGCTTCGACTTTCCCAGGAGTGCTTTTGGGGTGTTGAAAATCTTCCTTGGCCAGAGATATCCCCAGATCAGTCTCTTATTGAGCATGTAAGGATATGCTAAGGCGTCAATTATACCACCCCCGGAACATCAGGTGTCTGCATCAGCAGCTACGGAATATTACGCCTCATCTGCCTCAGGATAACGAAAGAACTCGTTTGAACTTCATGCCAAGCAGTATATCGGGATGTATCGCTACTAGAGGGGATTTTACAACTTACTAATTTATAACCAATCTGATGTAATTATACTGTAATAAAGAGTCCTCTAGATTTGATATTGGGATCATTTCTTTTTCTCTTCGTGTATAACCCTCGTGCTAAGTTTCATTCCGACCGAACATTGACTTCGGAGGTATTTCGATTTTTTTTGCACAGTGCATTGGCCGTATTTATTTTAATATTATAATAGCTAATATGATCAGATTGTTTAAGATCAGAATATGTTTTTCTGATTTAAATTAATCCATATATTTCTAATTAGAAATAACATGTACGGTGTTCTTGTTAAAATCACTAAAAACTTAAAAGGTCGGTAGAAGTAAGCTTTAAAGTATTATCTAAATTTGGAGGTAAAATTAAAATAATCGTTGATCTATCAAATTACAAAATAATTTTGAATTCATTATTAGTGAGTTTGCCTACTGTGCTAGCAATCTGAGAGTTGTAGGCGGTGCAGGATAAATTCCTCCCTGAGTGTATTTCTCTCTTTTGTGTCAGAAAGCCTCTCTTGTATGTATGTCGATTTACTTGACATTGTTTCGCGCAGCTTGGTCAAATGTGGCCCTCACGCTATAAAACCCGTACAACCAATTTAATTTGAGCTTGAGATAAGTCGTAATCAAAATTATTTTTTTAAATTATACTGAACCTGTGAATGATCAAAATAAAGTATCACTCCTTACTCCTTTAATTATATATTTATGAAATGGCGATGTTTTATATTGCTTCTCTGTTGAAACGCTTTTGAAGAAATAGTGAGAGCTAAAACTATTTATCTCGTAATAAGTAATGAAATAGCTTATTAAGTTGAGGGCATTCTTAGGGGATTTTGTATCAATAAAAATGCATGGATTAAAAAATCACTAAAACAAAATAAAAATTTTCCAAAAGCTAAACTGTTTGTTTAAATATTTGGTGCAGCAATTTCATTTCTAAAACATTTCAACTTCATTCTTTTATGATCTTTTGTTCCAAGCCGTCTAGAATAGTTAAACTAGACAGGACACTACGTAAAAAAGGCAAATATTTTATAACTTTTAAAAATGAAGCTTTTTTATTTTTAAACTCTTTTTCGTTTTTGAGAAAAGTTAAAGATGTTTTTATAAAAAGTTTTTTTTCTTATTTCCCCAAATAGTTTTACTATAATTGTTTGTATGAAGTGTTTCGACTAAATGTTTCAAAATTTCCTAAATCTTATAATATAGCGTTGTCTGTATTAGATACATGTACTATGTACTGAATTATTTATAGGACAACTAAGGATTCGATGTACTGTCGCTGAAACAATGATTCCCAGGACAGAAAGTTTTCTACTGTGCGGTTCATACTATTTAAGTGTAAATATGTAACCTATGAATTTAAAAGCATTAAAATTACTTGAAAACATTAGTTTTTGTACCTTTAGACATTTTTATTAACCTGAAAAACATAAAAAAAATAAAATGTACTATTTTTGTATTCATAAAAATATTTGTATGTATTTATGAGGCATAGTGAGATCAATTATTTGTTTTCACGTAAATTATGATTCTTCTACTGAATATTGTAGTAATTTCGCAAGGTCAATAAACCATGTACTTTTTCCATTACACAGTGAGTTAACCAGAGGGTTGGTTTGTTGAGTTTCGTGGCACAAGGTCTACAAAAGGACAAGCTGTGCCAAACACAAGGTTTAATGGTTAAATAAAGACATAAAAGCTTATATCGGTAAAAATAACTTAAAAAGCGTATAGATTCAATTTAAAATCACAAAAGGAAATTGAAATAAGTAGTTGAACCAATCATAAAACAGATTTAAAACCATCCTAGTCCATCAAAACAATGAATAAATCAAAACGATTGGTCAGCAGTAAAAATAATAAATATGAGTCTAAAATAAATATATTGATCAACATCATAACAAATCGAAAATTGATTGAATTACAAAAAATTCCACTTATATGAGTAGGTAAGTTGACCATAGAGAAGCATGACTGATGGTGTTGAAGACGAAACTATCAAATTTAATTTAGATGACTGATATGTTTAAAGTGTGTGATTTAAAATTAAAGCTCTTGCTATGATCAGAGTTAAAGATCAAAATCTGAATCAATCTTTGTAACTACACCGGAGCATTGTTCTCTTTCTTGAGATCAACCTTGAGCTTTAGTTTTCTTTCTTCACGTAACGGTCATCAGCATTTACACGAGAACGGGCCTAGGTTTGAGTATAAGTTTTTACGTCTCTGATGTGGATCATGAAAGTATAGGAGGAGAAAGTCGATCGAATGACATTAATTGCTGTATTAGGTGAGGATTACGGCAATTTATGGGACTTTCTGCCTGTGATTCACTGCATCAGAGGACTAGAGAAGACGTATGAAGACATCCGATAATAACTTACAGAAGTCGATGTCTGGAGCCACTTTGGTTGTTTGAATGGTGCCTGCTGGTCTGCTACATCTGTCAAAGAAATATAACCCAAGATGAAAATAAATTGCAATCGAATACGACAAACTGTTACCATGACAAATTTGAAACGGGCAAAGGCCATGAGCTTTTTTGTCTGGGCCCAACCTGAAGACCACCGATGAAGCCACGCTTTTTGTTTCTTCTTCCAAGCTTCACTGAAGGTCTCAGTTCGATGCTTGGTTCAGCTGAAAGCACCGATGTGAATCTGAGAATAGAGATGATGTAAACACAGTTCGGATATCAACTTTGAATGCTTGACTATCGGTAGAAAATTTTGATTTCGCGAATGCGAAGACCCAAGTTTTCGTTAATAATTGGTTTTGATAGATTATCAATGATTTCATTAAAAGGTGGCACCCAAGCAGGGAAATAAATTGAAACTAAACCGACAAACTGTTACCATGAAAATTTGAAATGGGCAAAGACCATGGATTTTTTTTATCTGGGTTCATCCTGAAGGCCACCGACGGCGACATTCTTTTTTTCACTGAAGGTCTTAGTTTGTTGGTTAGTTCAGCTGAAAGCATCGATGTGAATCTGAGAATGGAGATGATGCGAACAGTACATGGGAATCAATTTTAAATGCTTGACTATCGTTAGAAAAGTTTGATTCTGCGAATGCGAAGACCCAAGTTTTCATTAAGGATTGGTTTTAATAGATTATTTGATTTTATTAAGGTTGGTTGGTAGTTGAATTTACGTCGCACTGGATCAACACAACGGGCTATAGATTCAATTACAATTCGTATAAATAGATAAAAAAAATTGCGCCCGAAACAACAAATTGTTACCATGACAAATTTCAAATGTGCAAAGACCCTGGTCTTTTACCAGAGTTCAACCTGAAGACCATTGATGAAGTCATGCTTTTTGTTCACTGAAGGTCTTAGCTGAATGAACCGATGTGAATGTAAGAATGGAGATGATGTGAACAGTTCAGGAGGTAGCATAGCCAGGAATTATTTTCGGAGGGGGTCAAAAGTTAAAAAATTCAATATTTATGCTAAATGAAGATTTGAATCTTGTAACATTAAAAAAAGTTTCGTTGAAAGTTTATCTTATATTTAGAAAAAGTAAGGGACTAACTTCAAGCATAAAAAAGTGACACATTTCGACTGATTTTTATACAAAATTCACTTTGAAATAACGAAGCAATAACTTCGCACGAAATGTGCTTTTTTTTACAATGTCAACTAATAACATTAAACAAATATTCAAATCTTGTTTCCCGAAATTCATTTATCTTATTGTCACTTTTGAAGCGTTGATGCGATATGCAGGTATGCGAATATGACAGGCATTTAAATCATTGAAGAAAAAACAAATTCCTAATCTTCATACATTCATACTTGAGGACAGCCGTAACTCCATCCAATGTTTAATTGGAACAAAATTGGAGATAGGATTGGTAGGTAGTTAATTAAAATCGCACTGGAGGAACACTACGAGCTATTAGTGACGGTCCGGGATCCATCCCGAAGGGAAAGATCCAAGGACTGCCTCGTCATTTTGACCACGGTCAGATAACGAGAACAACATCAAAGCTGGCACCCCACTCTCCAAATTTCCACACCACGCCAACGTGAGGACATATGAGGCCACGACATATTTAACGTGTACCAGCCCCCGTGTACACGACGATCTTTTGCTGGACCCGGAGATAGGATTAGAATTGATATCCCAGATAAACTTAGGCAATTATCAGTGGTCTATGATATACATTTACAATGGATTCCTTCTCATGTGGAAATGACTTGATAGATAGCGTGGCAAAGGACGGTATCTCTCTCAGAGTCGTTGCACTAAACTAATTCTCTTGTAAAATTTTTGGGGATAAGAAACTCAACACAATATCTCTTCAAAAATTCCTCCCATCCATACAGTAAACATCCCGGAGGTGCCCTAAAATTTAAGGGTAAGAGAGGTCAGCAGACTGGCCAGCGGCTATTCAAGATCAATTTCATTTGACCATTATTAGATATTAAGAATTTCCCGACTTGTCGGAAATGCAATATGGAGCAAGTCTCTCCTAGTCACCTTGCTGATCTGGGGCTATCCAGGGAGGATCTGTATTTTAATCCTATGCTCATCTTGTACTTTTTGAAGGTGAAGGAACTCACGGACTTAGTCTAGCTAGACCAAGTGAGATAAGGAACAACACTTCGTGGTGAATGTGATTAAATTAATAATTATTTTATTTGAGGAATACAATGCTGGGGTTTGTTTTTTAAAACAAAATGCATAGAATAGTATAAAAATACCCTGTTATTCATAAAGATATATAAATATGAGAAATTCAGACTTTCAGGTGGGTTGGGTCCCCAGTCCCACTCTGCCTACGCCACTGAGTTCTGGGAATCAACTTTGAGAGCTTGACTGTCGGGAAGTTTGTTCGGAGTATATGAAAATCCAAGTTTTTATTGATAATTGATGTAATTATCGACCTCAACTGGGGAAGTCTGACAATGACGTCAGTGACAGCCTTAAATCTCCTTTATCAAAGACAAAGACGGCCGTGTACACATGGGGTGATGCGCTTTAAATCAGTCGTGGCCTCAAATGTCCTCACGTTGGCATGGTGTGGAAGTTTGGAGAGTGGGGTGCCAGCTCAGGTGCTGTTCTCGTCATCTGACCGGGTTGTTCATCATTCCGGTTGTGTTACCCCAGTGCGACGTTAATTACCTACCTACCTTTATCAACGATTTTACACTACGCGATGAAGTTTGTCTGCTTTGTAATATCACTCAATATCTTGTTGATGATTTGACTCTGAGTTTGATTCGAGATCGGGATTTTAGTATGGATTGATTAGTTAAGTGAACTGAAATTTCCAGTGTTCCATTCTCTCCATTATAGTCTCCGAAAGTTAGTCTTAAGTTGTTAAATTTATTATTGTCGAACCAAGGTGTAGAAGTTTACATTTATGGTGAATTATGTGTGAATCGTTGGAAAGTAAATGTAAAATACGTTAAAAAATATTTATTTTGAAAGCAATGAATTTATTGTTAACCCCATAAATTTTCTGTCAATTCGACCTCAATCATTCTTGTTGGAGAAAAAGACATACGTATAAAAGGGAAGTTACGAAAAATAATATTTTTTATTTCAATTTAAAATGCTTATGTGTCAAGCAACTGAGTATATTTAGTTTCCCTAATGGAAATTTATGCATATTTTATCAGTGTGAATTTAAACTAATGTCTTTGTTTCTCCTTATACCTGCTTCTCCGTATCCATTACCGAATTCCCTTCATAAGTTTATTTCTCTCTTCTGTGTCAGTATAAAGTTCTCCTCGTGTGTGTATGTTCATTTACTTGACGTTATTTGGCGCATCTTGGCCAAATATGTCCCCCTTGCGCCATAAAACCCAACCCCAACAACCAACCATATGTTACGGCCTTCCTTAGTGTCCATGACCACATTAGAAAGGTTTATGGTTTAAAGCTATCTATGATTATATTTCGTGGTAAACCATAAATGCATCATAAGTCTCTTTCCAAATAATAAATTAGCTTTCTGGTAAAATAACTGAATTAACAATATAACTATCTACAGCAAAAGTCTATTTTCCAGTTAGCATTATCCAGCATATTTTGAGGTATCACTATAAGCTAAACCAAGTTCTATAGTCCATTTCTTTTTATACATAATAATCATAAAGAATTCCACCCATGTCCATGCATTCAGAAATAATTTCAGAGAGACTATTCTCTCTCGGTTTTCCATTCAATCGAATAGCCGTAATGCTAACTTTTGCGTTTAATGACTTTTTGACTGTTCTCAAACATATCTACGTTCATTTTACGTGCGTAATAAACGAAACTTCGATTAACGCTGATCAAGTTAGCCTCAGTATGAGTTTTTGATAATTGTCAGACACTTAAAATATTTGGTGAGGGCTCGAGCCGTGTAGGCTCTTCCTTTAACCCTCCAAGTGGTTTCGACGAGATATATACCTATTTTGCTAATGGCGAGGAATCTCGTCAAGATATTGCAGATTTTTCTATTATGACGGAACCAAGATCAGGTCGTTTTCTTCTAATGTCAAGATACCTCGTTGAGACAACCACCAGGAGGGTTAAAATACGCCCTCTTGGTCATTGTCTAGGGAAATAGGCAATAGACTTTTCTCGTCTCGTCCCTTTGAGACAGTCACCTAGAACAGAGACGGATTCTTTGCTTGCTTTATCATTCAATCATATTGCCACAACACTAAATGAGCATTTAGTTTGCAGATGAATATTTCAGACCTGTTCACGATTTTCCTACTTATGTCCGGGCCGCTGTATCCCGATTGGAAGAGTAACGGATTAGCAACCGGATGGTTGCGAGTTCGAATCCAACGAAAGACCATCGTATACAAAGGAGGATGGTGCATGTTCACTCTGTCGTGGCCTCAAATGTCCTCACGTTGGCGTGGTGTGGAAGTTTGGAGAGTGGGGTGCCAGCTCAGATGTGACCTCGTCATCTGACCCTGGTTCAAAATTAAGTGGTGTTGTCCTCGGTTCTTTCGCTTTGGGGTTGATCCCGGACCTTCGTCAATAGCCGGTTGTGTTGCTCTAGTGCGACGTTAATTAACTACATACCTGTGTTTGGCTCAGCATAGTCAAATATGGCCCTTGCGCCTTAAAACGCATTGCAACCAACCTACCAATTCAAAGTTGTGTTCCTTTACAGCGTGTACCATTAAATACAGTAATAAAAGGCATTTTGTTTAAAACGATGGAAAGGGATGTTTTACAGAGAAATGGAGAAGGGTGAAAATTTTAAATCCGCAGCACTTTAATTTGTAGTGTTGTGTAATGCATTGCTAAATTACTCTTCTCATTTAAAGTCCTGTGCGATGGGAAATATTCTCTACTATACTCATTGGAGGGATAAATCCAGCTTTGTTATTAATCTCAGCTTCCCCTATAGTGCATTTATTATACATACATGAACCTACCGGGTGATCGTAATTAAAATTGATCTATTCAGAGAACTCTGTAGCTCAAATCAATAAGGAGATCGACACCAAAATAGACATACAGGTTATCAAAGGATATGGAAAAGGATTCTGTAGCAAAAATAGTTCTGTTCTTTAGGGGATCCTTACTGCAAAATACACAAAAAAGCAATTTGATTTGCATAAATGCGCTGTTGGTTGGTAGCTGTATTTACGTCGCACTGGAAAAACACAATGGGCTAATGTCGTCGGTCCGGGATCCATTCCGAAGGGAAAGATCAGAGGAAAAAAGCCCAAGCAGGTGCATCCGAACAAACAATTTATTTTCTTAATTTAAAAAGTACATGCTCGTCTCCTCCTCTCCCTTTGTGATAGCAGCCGGCCATTCTGTTCGGACGTCAATCGTGAATCCGGCTCTTCCGCAAAATTTACGTTCAATCAACAAATTAATAGATCCGAATCAATAACTATTGGGCAGCAGAAATCAATGACTATAATTTAGCAGAGCGTATCTTCACTTGACGCAAGAGAAACAAGACTTCCCCTTGATTATTTCATTCCCCATCAAACTCAACCTCACCTCAGCACGGAGAGTTAATGCCTTTTTAAGGTTCTGGGAGCTCAGGATCGGAAAGGTCATTTAAATTCAGATTGGAAGCTATGAATGGGAAGAGGAGTACATTTTTTCCACGGCTCTGTTTTAAAGAGGGTGTAACAAACAAAAATGCGAGCGAAGGTTGGGATGGAAAGGTATCACGACGTGTGCCTCGAGAGAAACACCTCATATTATCGTGGAATTTATGGGAGGAGACATGAAGGGTTGCTCAGCTTTGTGAATGAGGGTTGGTGTAAATATTACTGCTTGCATTTTCTCGCAAGCAATGTTGATATCCATTGTTTAGAAGCTTGACCACCTGGGCTTGGTTGATCGAGTGAGAATTAACAACGCCACACGTTATTTGTATTCCGTGGATGGATAGATTTTGCACTATATGGGGCATTCTGTTTTCTAGACTTAATCTGCTCATTGTGTTCATCTATGTATCTGAGGCATATGACAATAGGTCCAAATTTGTTTTCAAAATGGACTTTTTATAATGAATCTCGTCTAACTTTTTTATCTTTCTAATGTTATACAACACTACGTCCAGTCTCAATACATAAAGATCTGCCTCTTTAAAAATAATTGAGTAATTGATGGAGAAGAAAAACTGTAAGCTACTCTCCTGAAAAATTTTATTTTTGTGATAGTGTGCTATGCCTATGAGGTGTATATATATATATGTTCTACGTACGTTAACGAAATACTATATATATATATATATATATATATATATATATATAGTATTTCGTTAACGTACGTAGAACAGAAATCGACATTTTTGTATATTGGCGTATGCAAACCAGCAGATTTAAACAGTATAAATCAACCGCTGTGGGATTCATTCGACAATTTTGCCTCTTAGTTGAAACATGCTTAATTTGAGCTATGGCGCTGCATAATATTGCCAACACTATGGAAGAGCTCTATGCTCAAGTGAAATTCTTCTGCAATCTGATGAGAGAAAGCAATGAAAAATCTGGAAGATATAAATCAGAGTAGCGAACACGAAAAAAATTAGACGCCAAGAAATACCAAATACTCTTTGAACAAGTAAATGACTGGTATTTATATGGAGCAAAATCCAGATCTGAACAAGCAATATTTTTTCCGTGAAGTGAATGGACATGTACACATAATGAAAGTTTTTTGACTGATAACAGAAAAGGCATACACCCAGGGTAGTTGCAGGATAAGAGAATGGAATGCAATTGAAGTGACTTTCAGAGCCTAATTGGTAGGTTGGTAATTAACGTTGCACTGGAGAAACACCACGAGCTATTGCGATGGTCCGGGATCCATCCCGGAGGGAAAGATCCAAAGACAACGGCTCGTCATTTTGAACCACGGTCAGATTACGAGAACACCTGAACTGGCACTCCACTCTCCAAACTTCCACACCACGCCAACGCGAGGACATTTGGGGCCACGACAGATTTAACGTGCACCAGCCCCCGCGTACACGAAGGTCTTTGGCTGGACCGAGTTTCGAACTCGCAACCCTTCGTTTGCTAATCCGATGCTCTTCTAACTGGGCTACGGTGGCCCCCAGAACCTAATTGGAGTAACATTACTGAGGTGTGAACTTTCTGCATTGAATTTTTTGGAAATAATCCGTCATCCAACACTGGTACTGGGGTTTCGTCATGATATGGGATCCCGGAGTGCAAATGAGGGAGTCCTGCTTATTCTCCTAGTACAGTGAAACTTCGATTAACCGTCAGGGTCGGGACCGGGACGGTTAATCGAATAGACGGATGAAGAAAAACTTTAAACAACAACCCATCCATTGAATATGAACGAATAATAAAAAATGCACGTTTACGAACTGGAAATACACCGTACATGTATTTTATTTTACGGAAACAAACAATATACAATTTACATTAAGTATAGTATACATCATGTAACAATATGTACATATGTACATATTGTTACATGAACTTACGCTCTAGACGTACATACCTATTCAAATTTTAAAATAGTCTGTCATTTTCTTTTGTTTCTTCGAGGCTCGTGCTTTCTGAGCGGCAATTTCCGTACTTTACGTTGAAGTATAACATGTATGAGTACAGTATGTATGTATGTGTGTACGTACTAATAACTTGTAATATTTAATTAATTAACTTTTAATAAAACGGACTGACGGTAAAAAGAGTGACGGTTAATCGAAGTTTCACTGTATATACTTGAATTTTGTTACCGTTAACTTTATGTCTCTAAAATGGGTTTCATTCGTATTTAAACAAGATATCTTTACGAATCAATGCGTTGAAGAAGTATTGATCTTGTCTAAGCAAGAAAGCAAATCGCGAGCAACTTAAAGAAATATTTCAAATCTCATCTATTCAGTTCCAAATGAAATCTCGAGAGTTATTTTCGTCTCGACACTCTTACTGACAATTTTCTTTTCGGGTTTATCTTCGTTCACTCAGTTGTCACCACGAAAATGAATCACTCTTAAAATAATTTAAAATTTACGAACAAAAATCAAAGATAAATAACCTTTAAAATTATTCCTTTCCTCAGAGAAACGAACTCTGTATCCGGTTTTACTATTAACGTTAATTATCATAGTGCATTTTTCTTGTTGCTTAACTAATATCCAATATTATTTAGAGAATGTAAGTGTCAAGGCAACAGCGCCCATCTAAGCCCGGAAGTCTGGCATCCCTATTGAAAAAAATTGTCAATCATTGACTGAATCAAGAAACTCTGGAAGTAAAAAACTAAGTTTACTTTTGACACGAATCTTAGCAACCATCAGTTTCTATCCGCAGTCGATCGTCGTGACTCTAAATATGGGCTACTTATCACCGAAACACGTGATTAGTGTCTGATCATCCTGGCGTTTGACGATTTTTGTATATGATTGGTTACTGGTGTTTGTGCTACACCTAACAGCGAACTTTATCTTTTTTTCATGCCACCCAGTTGGAAGGGCAACGGATTAGGAACTGGAGGGTTGCGACTTCGAAACTCGGTCCAGTCAAAGACCGTCGTGTACACGGGGCCTGGTGCACGTTAAATCTGTCGTGACCTCAAATGTCCTAACGTTGGCGTGGTGTGGAAGCTTGGAGAGTGGGGTGCCAGGGCTCAGGTGTTGCCTCGTCATCTGATCGCGACTCAAAATTACATGTCGTCCTTGAATCTTTCCCCTTGGGGTTTGATCCCGGACCGTCTCCAATAGCCCGTTATGTTGCTCCATTGCGACGCTAATTAACTTCCTACCCATTCCCTTATAGATGTTGATCGCAGTTCGGCTGATATAAGGTAGGTAGGTATTTTAATCAACGCCACACTGGAGCAACAGAACGGGCTATTGGTGAAGGTCAGGAATCAATCCGAAAGGGAAAGTGCGAGGACAACACCATGTAATTTTGAGCCACGATCAGATGACGAGGCAACACCTGAGCCCTGGCACCCTACACTCCAAGCTTCCACACCACGGCAACGTTAGGACATTTGAGGCCACGACGGATTTAACGTTCACCAGCCCCCTTGCACACGACGGTCTTTGGTTGGATTCGAACTCGCAACTGATATGAGCTGTGGGTTCTTGCGCATGATCTTCAACTTCAAGACAGCTCACTGTCGTCTCTGCTACACTTGGAACTTAAGATATAATATATGTTCGTTTCATGTATTTTTGTTTGTCAAGTTGTAAGGGGCAATATTCTTTTATTCCGTCTGTCCTGTTTATCGAGTGCTTTGTTAGCGTTGTAAATTTATCATGAGTGAGATATTTTGATGGAGGAAAATTAATTATATTTTTATACGCCAATTACCAATTATCTTACGAGCAATTTAAAATCTAGTCTTACTTCACAATCCTTCAAGGTTACGGGCAAAAATCACGTACTGACATTTGTATCACCATGGTACGAGAGGTTTTCTTTGCTGACTAGATGTACAGCTGCGAAAAGAAGTCGATCCGTCCCCTTTATATACATACGCATCATTCATAGTAAAGCAAATTCAATTTCGGCGTCCCCAGTCGTAAATGGTACACTACACTACTGGTTTTTACTGTAAATGTATATTAGTCGGGTGTACTTTTTATATTGAATTTTCAATCAATGAAATTTCTAATACTAATTAGAGAATGAAAAAGAGTCAGAACAATAGTGTAATAAATTTGTGAGGCCGAACACAAAAACCCTAACAATAAAATACACATTAAAACAAAGAGCGGAATGATATTCACAGCGAACGTTTTAATTCTAAGATGAAACACTCGAGGCAATTAAAAATTTCTTTCACTCCTGTTGGTCATGAAACCATTTACCACGCTGTGAACTTTTGTTTAGTTCAATTATCAAACCGGTTGATTGATCGTGCTCTATCGATATCGATAAATCGTGCTCAGAAACTAATTCATAAACGCTTTTCTGAGCTGCCTTCAGTTTATGGACAAGATAGATCATAAGCCATTAATTCATTTTGAGCATGTTGCGTGGGATGCGTGTTGGCTGCAAGCGAGGTTCAAATGCCAGCGACTGCTTTCTAAAAATCTGATAACCATTTCATCGGTGATACTGTTTTTCGTTCATTGTGTATTAAGATTGCTCGAGACTCAAAGAAAATCCCATCAGAAGCATTTCAGTAAAATAGGACATTAATTCCAAGGTCTGGATATTGTTTTTCTTTCACATTGTATTAATGGATGGGGAACGGTTTCACCTGAACAAATAACCCTCACGCGAAACCTGTATCAAAAAGTGTGATAAATCAAATGGACATTATAATCCAGTGGTGCTTTTGTTTTTCAATTAAAACTTTGAGGCTTTCATTGCCAGCCATGAAGCGGGCAATGAACACATATATTGTCACAATAAATCTGGGCTCCTTCCTATCATAGCATAGCCTCGAAATAAGGTAATTGATGCGACTCCTTCCGAGCTTGATCCAATCAAAGAATGGCAGCACTCACGTGATTATAAAATTGACCAATTGTGTGTGTGAATACACGTGCATGTAGCATACCTGCCAACTCTTCCGAATTTTCCGGAAGTCTTCAGGAAAACCACTTTTTTCCCTGTCTTCCGGACAGAAAAATTTCTTCCGGATTTTTCTGTTCAATATGGGGAATTTTCAAATCGCGTCAAATTCGTCATTTGGCACCACGTTCAAAGATATTGGAATCAGGTTGTCGAATTGCCAGAAAAATTTACTTAGGGCGAGTCGACTTTGGGAAACAAGGATTTCACTCATATCGTTGAAAGCAGAAGTGTCATTTCATGTTCGGTTGCAGTGCTGAGGTCCATGAATTAGACTTTTCCAGCATTATCGAAACTGAGACTTGAGATTGTTATGGAATTTTAGCCAATATGGGGGAGTAAAAACTACATAATGTAGTTTTTAGCAATTTGAGAAATAGCGGTTGTATTGGTTGGGGTCAGGTGGCGGGTCCTTAAAAAAACCGTACGCGTAAAGAACAGTACACTTGAGATAAATGAGTTGTAGCGAATGGGCTTACCGCAGGTCTGCAGACCAGGTACGGCCCTCTGGACGGGTTTAATCGGCCCTCGGAAAAAGGTACGATCCTCTAAAAATATTTAACCAGCCCACAGATATATAGATAGCCCTCCAGAAATTTTTAATCGTCCCGCAGACCAAATATGGCCCTTTCGAAATATTTAATCGGCCCACAGAACTGATACGGCCCTTCGAACAAAACAAGTGTTTTGTGGTATTTTTGTCTTTTACTTCATATCTTAACTGGATATTCTCTGGAAAAGTGCTTTTGCAAGTTTAGTTCAGTGGACGAATCCAAACGTAAAATGGGAGAAAGATGCACTTTGCAACTTTATTTTGTTTGTTTTGTTTCGCATTTTATCAATTGTCACCTAAAGCATCTTATTACTTCAATTTGCTGTGTTTGTTTTGAACTTCGGCCTTGGTTTTTATGTCACTAAATCTTCCGGAATTTTCTTCTTGGAGATTGGCAGGTATGGTGAATATAAGGTGTCCACTTTTTAGAGCTCAGTACAGCTTTCTCTTATGTGCTGGACTGAGCTGACTATCAGTTAGGAAAAGAAATTGTGTTTTGAAGTGTCAGTTACTTAAATACGCAACATGTAACAAACGTCAACTCATAAAGACCAAACTTAGAGACATTGCCTTCTTAACTCGGTCAGTATATAGTTACGATAAAACAAATACAAAAATAATGTAGTTACTATCTCTAATGTTAAACAAAATAGATCTCTAGACTCAGTGACGAACTGGCTCCTTCGATTGGCCAGGGAAATGTAAGCCATCTACCGGCCTCAGGATCTTTAAAAATGTCAAAATTAAATTATGCAAAATCAAACAATTTGTGACGTTGTATAAATTAGCTGGATTCGGGCATGGTATTTACTCAAAAGGAAAGTACACCCATTTTGATAATTAATTAGTTCTATAATTATTAATTCATTCTGATTCCTTAATTATGCATGAACTTTTTCATTTTTTACTAATGACTCCTTTTGCACAACGCAGAGATTTAAAAGATGTGAAGGGAGCTTCAAGAATTCTTGACTTTCTACTCTCTCTCTCTCTACTATTGATTGACTATACAACTACAGTTCGTTCTTTTTTACTTTTCTTGAATCGATGCTTCTACGCTAAGACATTACTTGACAAGGTTGCTTTTTAAATACAATCACAATGCGTATTGCAAAAAGAAACTGGTTTTCAGTATTTACTTATCGTCTTATTTACTGTCTTTCTAATTTAAATATTTAAATTTCTGTCTAAAACAAAATGTAATTGTCAAATATCGTAGCATTTTTATCCTTTCTTTCTGGGAGACCTTCTGGCCTTCAGGAGCACTAGCCTCTTGGGAATTCCCGATTTCCAGGTGGCCCTGTCCGTCCGTCACTGTCGAGAGTAAAAATGGCAAATTGAGATTGAATCACCGCAAAGAAACCTTCATTTTTCAAAAATTACATCCCCCACAGTTTGACTGATCTCACAAGTTTGTGGCATTTGGCGAAACTTTCTCTACAAAACTACTCTCATTGGTGCCAAAGTACTGCCAAGAATAGTACATTGGTGCAAAGTACTGCCACCACAAAATCCTTAAAATGATGGAATTTCTCAGCTCCAACATTGATCATATCTGTGAGGGCTGAGAAGTAGAAAGTTCTAGACATAACCTATCTTTTCTTACGAAATTAGTATATCTGCTACCGCTAAAGTACGGAAATCGGGTAATTCTGCAGATTAGGAAAAGAACGCCGATCCGTTAAAGTGCGGAAAATTGTTTCATTTCTCAAATTACCTAGGTAATCTGCAGATCACCTAGATAATCTACACATTACCTACTAGGCACTCGTTAAAGTGAAAATAAGAGGTTTGCGTAGAATCTGTTCTTCATTTTACTCACCAATTCGGTGCTTGCTTACATTCTTGGAGCTAAATTTACCTGCTTTAAAAAAATCACGACATAATTTCATGCGCTAACGGGTAAAAACGAATTTGAAAATGGAATTAGCTATGCTAAGCACTCACAGCCGACGCAAATTATGAGAAAGTGAAAACAGCCGGCGACGGCAAGACGCCGCGACACGAGCTTTAAAAAGCGGAAGCGGAAGGAGAAAGGGAAGGAGGAGGGAAAGGAAATTAGAGAAACAAACTTTTGCACTCGAACGATTCGAAAGTCGTTAATGTGTACATTACCTAGGTAAAGTGCGGAAAACTCTTATTTTGTAGATGATTTCGCACTTTAACGGAACAAATCAGGTAATCTGCAGATTGCCTAGGTAATGTTCACATTAATGGCTTTTTAGCTTTAATGGTATCTATTTTATATTGTCATCTGTATTTTATAGTTGTCTTTGTAACGACATCTGTATTTTATAGTTGCCGTTTTGCTCGTAGAATTTTTTGTTCTGAATACGCGTCCTTGTTCATTGTGTATTGTTACTGTTTATTGTATATGGATTATATTATTATTGTAATTTTGTTCTCTGTAAATTTAACAAATTTTGTAATTATTTTCTTACGTCATATTGTATTTTTGCATGTTTTGCCCTTCATTTACTGCTAACGATAGGGATGCAGGTAAGGAACATTTTTGCTATCTCGGATTTTTATCTAGAGGGGTTGTATACAAATTAAAAACTGTATCCACTTAAATTGTTATCACGTGATAATTTTATTCACATATCTTAATTACTTACCTTATTTGGTGTACTTTTGCAATTTACAGTGCCTACCTATCTCCAAATGGTAAAAAGATAAATTGCGGAACAACCTTTTTGGGACACCCTGTATAGCTGAAAGCAGCACAGGTGAAACAGTGTCATCCTAAGGCGTCCAATCCAATCCTCCCACAGTATCATCGAAACTTCACTCTTCTATCATGTCAGGCAGATTCCAACAATACCGAACATTTGCAGTTTGTTGTCATTTTGTTACATAACTTTTAAGTACTCCTGTGGTGAACTTATTCACCACTATAAATATTTGCTTACAATACAATAGTACGTATAGCAGTGTAACCCAACTTCATCATTTTTGGTAGACAACGTTGCACTGTCTTTCACACGTTTTGTTACATTGGTGACGTGATGTGAACACGCGCACTTTCAGAAACAAGCCAGATGATGCTTCTGACAAATTTCAGGTGGCACTCGCAACAATCTATACGCACTTTGATGGCTGGTTCATGATAAGCAGCTGAATTGCAGTTGTGACGCTAATCACTTTCAACAACTGTCTCAAGCCCTGCGATAACAGACACTGCTCCTGTTCCCTCACAGCTTCTTCGAATCCAGCCAAAACACCGTCGTGTACAAAGGGGGCTGGTGCACGTTAAATCTGTCGTGGCCTCAAATGTCCTCACGTTGGCGTGGTGTGGAAGTTTGGAGAGTGGGGTGCCAGCTCAGGTGTTGCCTCGTCATCTGACCATGGTTCAAAATTACGTGGTGTTGTCCTCGGATCTTTCCCTTTGGGATTGATCCCGGACCGTCACCAATAGCCCATTGTGTTGCTCCAGTGTGACGTTAATTGAAATACCCCCCCCCCCTCACAGCTTCATTATTCGTTGCTGCTCAGCCTCATTTCAACAAATTGCACTCGCACGCTGCTGCTAAAGGCAACAAAGTACAGTCTACGGTCGCAATCTTCCATTTCTTGACCACGCATACTGAAGTACACACATGATCTTAATACAGGTCTCATGTAATTGGCAACCTATCAACTAGTAAAAGCATCTATCAAATTCAGCCGCTCTAAAATACTGGAGGGGAGTATTGTGGTGAACTTAGCCACCACTAAAAATTATATATAACTTACAATACAATAGTAACACAAATAGTAACTTACAATACAATAGTATACACAAATATTAACTTATAATACAATAGTATAAAGTGTAATCCAAATCCTCTCGGAAGTACTTTTTGGTAGACAATGTTGCACTGTCTTTCACACGGCTTGCTAAACTCCTTAATTTTAGCTAAAATCTTGTCGTGTCTTCAGACAACAAAAATTGCTGTCACTTTTTAATCACCATACATCAAAACATCTGTTCGGTCCTGAAAGCTACATTGACATCAAAGATGTATTGGGCCGTGGATGCCGGGTTGGAAGAGTAACTGGATTAGCAATCGGAGGGCTGCGAGTTCGAAACTAGGTCCAACCAAAGACTGTCGTGTACACGGGGGTGGCGCAACTTAAATCTGCCGTGGCCTCCAATGTCCTCACGTTGGCGTGGTGTGGAAGTTTGGAGAGTGGGGTGTCAGTTCAGGTGTCGACCTCGTCATCTGACCGTGGTTCAAAATTACGCGGTATTGTCCCTTGGGGATTGATCCCGGACCGTCACCAATATCCCGTTGTGTTGCTCCTGTGCGACGTTAATTAATTACCATTACCGCCAGAGACGTAACTAGGGGGGGGGGCAGACGGGGCATGTGCCCCGGGTGCCGGATTGGGGGGGCGCTAAATTGGCCGAGTATTTTTTTTACTATAGATATTTACGTATGATAGAGGAAAAACTTAGTAGACTACAAAAACTATAACAGGAGCTAAATGCAGAATGTGTGAAGAAATAGCAGGAAAGCTTAACCTAGATCCTCATTTTAAAGAAGTACGGAGGAAGAAGAAGCGGGTGTTTGATGAGAAGGGCGAAGTTGAAAGCTATGAATTCTCAGAAGAAAAAAGTTCAGATTATTGATTATACAAATAATAGATCGGATTCTGAATGAACTGAGGCCAAGTCATTCAAAACATGAATAGTTTATTTGGTTTCCTCAATGGAGCTCGGTTTGAAACAATGAATGGAGAAGAATTACAGAATCTGGCACTTGAGTTAGCTACCACATATAAAGAAGACTTAGATAGGGACTAGCTGGCGATAGAAGTGGAGAGTTTTAAGTATCATGCCTTGGATTTAAGCCCTAATATGAAAACGGCTACACCATCAGGTCTTCTGACGTTAATATACAAGAACGGACTTGAAGACGCGTCCACCAACGTAACGACAGCGTTGAAAATTTTCCTCACAATACCAGTCTCAGTCGCCTCAAATGAAAGGAGTTTTAGCAAACTAAAGATCATAAAAAATTACCTCAGAAACTTAACAGGACAATAACGACTAACCAACCTGAGCATCATATCAATAGAGCACAAGTTAGCTTCAAAGCTATCTTTTGAGGACATTGTAAAAATGTTTGCAGCCGAAAAAGTCCGTAAAGTTAAGTTTTAGTACAAGCTTTGTGTTTAGATGAATTTTTTTCACATTTTGCCAATAGATTGGGATTGTGTAAAATGTGTAAGTATAATACTCAAGATAATTACTTGAGTAAAATCTGCTATTCCTAATTCTTGTTCCACAGTTTTTCAAAATCCTTGAATGGTTTTCGATCGACGTTTCGATAATGCTCTTTTTAAAAGTCCATGTGTGAGACATCTGGAGATTTAGCAGGAATATTAGTAAAGGGTATTGACTTGATACTAGTTTCTTGTTCCATTTTTCCAAGAATTTAATAGTTGATTAGATGTGTGGCTGTTTGCTTTATCCTCATGCAGTTCTACTGATTGTTGGCACTATGGGTAAAGATATGGTATTTCTTTTTTGAATATTGGGGATAAAATATGGTCTTGATAATATGTGGGAGTTGATTTTTACATTTTTTCCCTCTTTTTACTTTTAATTTTCCATTATATGCAAAACCGGCAACAATCATAAATCTTAGAGAAAGTTCTCACGTTAAAGTTACCAAGTTGAACCACGTTTTAAGAGTTTTCTCCTCTTTTATAATAAATTGTTCTTTTTTATTGCAACCATTTAAATACACCCACGCCTCGTCTATTGTCACATTTTCCCATCTTTCTCCAGCTAAATGCTTCTCAGAGAATTCTGCAGCGAGTTCTGCGTTCTGCAATATGTCGTGGAGATAGACGATAAACATTGCTCTTTTTTGGCCTTTTTAAGATTCAAATCTCTGTTAATTATTTTATTTACAGTTGAAACTGAATATTTTAATGACTTTGTAATAGTCTTTTGACTTGGCGGATTCTCTTTTAAAATTAAAGATCTAACCTTACAAATATTTACAGAAATTCTTTCTTTTGTATTTGGAAGTATTTTTCCACTTATACGCGTTTTTCTTTTCTCATTAATATTACTTATCGTACCTTTAGATATCGAAAAACGATGACTTTTACAGCATTTTTGAATAATTGAATAAGCATAATTCTCTTCGGAAAGAGCGGAAACATAGCCTTCCATCAATTGCTTATTTAAAAGCGCCATTTTGAAAGTAAATAAGACTCTGAGTTAGCAGACGATAAGTTATACTTTAACTATTTAACTGCTGCGAAAATAAAATTATTTCGTTGCATACATTTTTTTGACAGCTCATCAATATCGTTCAAAAAATGTCCGAACAGCCTCTGTATTTATCATAATTAAATATCCTATTCTAAAGTAAGTGTTGATTTTGATTCAGCCCACACATATCCCGATATCATTTGATAAACCTTTTCATTTCATTTGCAGCGATTATAAGTGTGAAAGAATATACCAAACATGCTACTATTAGATTATTTGTTAATGAAATATCTTAGAATTAGGTATTTTATCTTGTACTAAAAATAAAATTACTGCAAATTAATCTATTTACCTTTGAAATCAAGCATTTACCATCTAAGTTGAATAAAAAAATTTGGACTAGTGGAATTAATGTGTGGTGGGGCGATATCAGGTGGTTGTCGGGGAGGGTTTTGGTCTGGTTGGTCGGTGGGGCAAGGCGAGTTCTTGCCCCGGCTGGAAACTAGCCTAGCTACATCTCTGATTACCGCCAAAGATGTATTAAGGTTTTTCAATTCTCACGTTTCGAGATAGATTTAAAAATTGAGAGAAATGTACTATAAATTACTCTAACCCTAAAGGAATCTATTTAAATAAGAATGGAGTGTTTGTTTGTACATTGAATATTTTCTACCCATTTCAAGTTTTCTATCCGATCTGGACCCTTCTGATGCAAAATCCGTCTCTTGCGCGTTTGGTGTCTGTCTGTATGTGTGTGCCCGTACTACGGCCAAACGGTTGAATATATTTTCATGACTGCATACTGTGAGTTCTTACATTCATTTAGTGACTGAACTTAGTTGTGTAAGTCTGTCTGTCCGTCTTTCCGTTCTATGTTCGATTTTGTGTTTGTATGTTTGTACAAGTATCACATAAGATTTGCTCAGAATATTTTAATTTAATGGTTCTATATTTGATACAACACATTTTAGTTTAGTGAATAAATTATCTAAAAAAATTTTGCTTACATATTTAGACAAGTTTCACGCTAAAAGATCTGAGTAACTATACTTAAATCAACCTTAATTTGGTAGTTTTGGAGTAGCTGGAAGGTATATTTAGCATTGCAATTACTTCGATTGTTTTACCAGTGCTGCTGAAATATCAATTATTTTCCAAAACTATTTTTACGGAATTTAAATTCTAATAGTTTTTATTTATTTCGAATCTTATTTTTTCTTAACAAAATATAAAAATTTCTGAATATTTGGGACAGACGATAAAGAGAATAAAACTATACAGAACAAAACGTTTTTAAAATAGGACTGGTAGCTAACATGGCAACCTTTGTATTCTTTAATCGTTTGCTTTTTTAAATTTGTGTCCGTTATATTCCAAGAATCTATTTTGTTGTGAAAAAACAGATACATTCATTACTTTTCGTTCGAAGCTTTTTTAGAATCTGTTTTAAGATGTACACTGCTGGCCACCGTAAATGCAACACCCTGAAGGAAGCATGCAAATAATATGAAATTTACAACATGCATTAGCGGAGGTGAGATATGCAAATGATTAGAATTTCAGCGCAGACGCACATCACGCGCGCCTGTGGCGCCACTTCAAAGCGCTATTTAAGGCTTGGAGATTTCGGCGATTTCAAGTACGGCAATTGTGTTTTTCTTGAGGTTTTTTCAAAAAAAACGATCAATTATGCCTCGTAGAAAACAGCGATCATCTTTTGATCAAGTATCCGAGTTCGACAGAGGAAGGATAGTGGCCTACCGAGATTGTGGATTATCTTTCAGGGAAATCGGTAGTCGTGTTGGACGAAACCAAACAACTGTAATGCGGATATGTGATCGTTGGATGCAGGAGGGTACGACGGACCGACGTGTTCGATCGCATCCACCTCAGTGCACCACTTCACGTGATGACAGGCATATTGTGCGTATGGCAGTGACGGATCGCTCAGCCACATCACGAACCATAGCACAGCACATTCAGTCTGTACCGCATCATCCAGCGTCTGCGCGTACCATTCGACGCCGTTTACAGCAGAGTGGTCTGTCCGCAAGACGTCCATTGCTTCGTCTACCCTTGACGCAGAACCACAGACGTTTCCGCCGCCAATGGTGCGATGAAAGAAGGATGTGGACGGCAGAATGGAATGAAATTGTCTTTACTGACGAGTCACGCTTCTGTCTGCAACACCACGATGGTCGGATTCGAGTCTGGAGACACCGTGGAGAGAGGATGCTGAACAGCTGCGTTATGCACCGCCACACTGGTCCTGCACCGGGTATTATGGTATGGGGTGGTATTGGATATCACTCTCGCACTCCTCTAGTACGCATTGCCGGTACTTTAAACAGCCAGCGCTACATCTCCGAGGTGTTGGAGCCAGTTGTCCTTCCTTACCTTCAGGGCTTGCCCACAGCCATATTTCAACAGGATAATGCGCGACCACACGTGGCACGCATTGTCCAAGGGTTCTTCGTCAATCGCCAGATTGAATTGCTTCCCTGGCCAGCTCGCTCTCCGGATCTTTCGCCGATAGAAAACATGTGGTCCATGGTTGCTCAACGATTGACCCAGAATACATCCCCAGCTGCCACACCAGATCAACTTTGGCAACGTGTGGAAGCTGCTTGGTCTGCTGTACCCCAAGTCCAAAGTCTCTTTGAATCAATGCCGAGGCGTGTGGCAGCGGTGATCTCCAACAATGGCGGCTACTCTGGCTACTGATTTTGGCAGGAACCCCACTTCACAGAAGTCTATAAATTTAATCATTTGATATTGGTCAACATGTTATCTACAAAATAAATTTTGTTGTGATATCTCTTGTCTTTCTTGGAGTTGCAATTTGGGTGGCCAGCAGTGTATTTCGAGATTTTGAATTTGATGTTTTTCGTTCAATAACTGTAATGAAGGTAAATAATGGTTTAATTAGTTTTAAAAACATTTTTAATCATTGTATGGTAATTTTGAGAAACGCTTTTGTTTTTAAATGACATGCAAGGCATTTATATGCATACTCCGAACTATTCTAAGACTTCTGGGTAACATTGGCACTCTAGAAACTGTGTTACTAAAAATTTAAATTCTACAAAAATGTAAAATGTTGAATATGACATTTATTTACATTTCTGAAATTGGGTATTTAACACTTGTGTACCTTTATTAGAGTGTGGTAGTTGTTACATGGGATGAATAGGAATTACAATTTATTAACGAAAACAGAAATTAGTTAATCAATTCAACCCGAGTAACATCGGGTTATTCTGCTAGTTTACGATAAACTCCTTTTCAAGCGGCTTCCTTACGAAGTAAAGTATTTTTCGTACGTCAAAGAGACGTCTTTTGTTTTATTTAACACGAGTTATTGTGTCTACGCTACGATAAATACCTGCGAAACGCAATGATTCAAACCTAAAAAGCTACTCTTAAAAAGATGAGGAAAAAGCGGGATTTCCAACTTTTCTTTGTTCAGTGATTCGGAACTATGTTTAGATTAGTTAACCTTGAGGACTGGATGTTAAGCTTGAAAGTTATAAAAACATTACAAAAATAAATTTTTAAGTTGAGATCTTAGGAAACCGCTAAACCTATTTTGTTTTGCGTCAACGTTAGAAGTAGATGGGTGTAGTTGAAGAAAGAATTGAAGAATGTCTGCTGTCGTCATTTCAAAACTTTCATCAGTAAGGGAACTAACATGCATCTCGATTTGATTCATTTTCTGTTTCTGATCTTTTAAAATGTCAAATATTTCTGTAAAATATTGATGAATTTGAGTGGAAGAGGTGGTTTGATATTCTCTCTGTATGGCACACGAAACTAATTAATAATCAACACACAATGAACTGATGAATAATCAACACGATTCATGAATAATCAATGATTATTCATGAATCGTGACTATTAATAATTTTTTAATTCTCGCTTTTCATAAAATTGTCTGATTTAGAAACTAAGATCAATGTGCTATCAACTACCATAACCGTAAAAGAATCTGCGATATACACCTAGTGCCAAAATTTTATTCAATAAACAGTTTAATTTTCTTTTAAGTACTTCCTTCTGGCATAAATTTTTTAAAATTTAATACTATTTTCGATTCTTTCTTCAAATGAAGCAGAGAAGCAAGGTACAGAGGCTGTTCGGACATTTTTTGAACGATTTTGATGAGCTGTAAAAGAATTGTATGCTACGAAATAATTTTATTTTTGCAGCAGTTAAATAGTTAAAGTATAACTTATCGTCTGCTTACTCAGGGTCTTGTTTACTTTCAAAATGGCGCTTTTAAATAAGCAATGGATGGAAGGCTATGTTTCCGCTCTTTCCGAAGAGAACTGTGCTTATTCAATTATTCAAAAATGCTGTAAAAGTCATGGGTTTTTTATATCTAAAGGTACGATAAGTAATATTATTAATAAGGAAAAAACGTAACATTGGAAAAAATACTCCCAAATACGTATCCAAAAAAGAAAAGAATTTCTGAGAATATTTATAAGGTAAGATCTTTAATTTTAAAAGAGAATCCGCCAAGTCAAAGGACTATTGCAAAGTCCTTATAATGTTCAATTTCAACAGTAAATAAAATAATTAAGTGATTTGGGAATCTTAAAAGGCCAAAAAAATACAATGTTCATCGTCTATCTCCACCACATATTGCAGAACGCAGAACTCGCTGCAGAATTCTCTATGAGAATCATTTAGCTGGAGAAAAATGAATAGACAATGTTGTGACAATAGACGAGGCATGGGTGCATTTAAATGATTGCAATAAAAAAGAACAATTTATTATCATAAAAGAGGAGAAAAAAATCTTAAAACGTGGTTCAAAGAATCTAAAGAAACTTTCTCTAAGGGATTTATGATTGTTGCCGGTTTTGCATATAATAGAAAATTAAAAGTAAAGAGAGTGGAAAAATGTAAAAATCAACTCCCACATACTATCAAGACCATATTTTATCCCAATATTCAAAAAGGAAATACCGTATCTTTACCCACAATGCCAACAATCAGTAGAGCTGCATCAGAATAAAGCAAGCAGCCACACATCTAAATCCACTATTAAATTCTTGGAAAAAATGGAATAAGAAACTGGTATCAAGTCAATAAATACCCTTTACTGATATTCCGGCTAAATCTCCAGATGTCTTACCCATGGACTTTTGTGTTTTTGAACTTTTAAAAAGAAGCATTATCGAAATGTCGACCGAAAACCATTCAAGGACTATGCAACAAGAATGGATCAAAATACCTCTGTCGATACTACAAAAGTCATTATTATCATGGAAACTAAGATGTAGAAAGATAGTTAACAATAAGGGCTATCAAATAAAACATTTAAAACACAAAAATTTCATGTAAAAAATTAACCCTCAGTCCATTAAAATCGTTCGAAAAATGGCCGAACAGCCTCTGTATTCTCGATTATTTAAAGGATTCGTACATGCTAATCTTATAAATACTTTATTTAATTTTCGTTGTCTGAGTCTTTTTATCTAAAAATTGTATGTGTTCATGGTTTGTCTGATTTGTCGCTCGACGGTCATTTTTTGCCACATGACGGCTAATTAGACCTAAATGCTCACGGTTTTCAATTCCTTAAGGTAACAGAATTGACTTGCACATAGACTGACATTAATTTGTGAAAAATCACCGTTGTTAATTCGCTAGAGTTTTGTTAAAAATAACTATACTTTTTAATTTTTTCATAATTTTTGTGTCAAGTTCGCGATTCCTCAGTAATTATATTTCTCTCTTCTGTGTCAGTAAAGTTTTCCTTGCATGTGAATGTCGATTTACTTGACGCTGTTTGGTGCAGCTTGTCCAAATATATTCCTTGCCCCATAAAACCGAACCCAACTAATCATAAATTTTGATTGATTAAATTGAAATTGAAATATAATCAAATAAGTATGGAACATTTCGAAATCCAACTCATGACTTCAAACTACATGTCAATTGCCATTAGAGCATTCAAGGGAAGATAGGCAGAAGTATATTAATTTAAACAGGAAGAAATCTTACGAATCCTAAGGACGGTAAGAAAATGACGCAATTACGTTACAGGCACCAATATGTATAAATACTGTTGTATTGAGTGTTTTTCATATTATGGAAAGGTCTAAGGAATTCATTTCGCTTACAAATCAAAACAGCACTCATGCATGTATAAATACGGGGCAATTTAAAATTGAAGTTATATCTTTTAAACTACTTGTCACAGCAGCATGCTTCGAATTAGAAAAGTGTTCAAATCATGGAAAATGTAGTATGTATTATTTATTTAACAAAGGATTGGTTATGAATAATAATACAAAATTTAATTTTTCATAGTGATCTACCAAGAAACTTCCAATTAGATTATTAGTTTGGAGGTTTTATGGCACAAGGGCCATATCCGGCTAACTTTCATTTAGAAAAATGTTTTATTGTCCTACATAAACTGTTTTTTGAATATTCGTGAAGATATTAAAAGTTTATTTCATGACTAGTAGCACTTTCCTTGACGCTTTTTTGGCGAAATAGTTGCCACTTTAGAGGACCGTGAATGAAATTCACTAAGAATTCAATGAAAGCGATTTAGCATTTACTCATTTTCACGATGCTTCTCGTCATCGGAGAGACATGCTCAAATTTTAAAAGTATATCTCAACAAACAAAACTTTTTTCGTAACGTTTGTTTATTTGACCAATTAATCATGGAAAATCCTTTTTCTAATTGAGAATTTCTTGATGAGGGTTCGTATAAAAGTTAAATTTCAAAATGTCGATAACATATCTAAGAGGCAAAGTTTCCAATCATAATAATTGTAACAGATCTGGTCAAATGATACACTAGATATTACTGTGGTGAACACAGAGAGAGGGACGCAATCTTGCCATAAATCATTTATTCTATACATATGTGTAGTGCACTATTTACAAACTAAGGACATCGCACCGTCCACTCCGAATATCTGTTCTAAACTAAACTTAAAAAAACTACAATTACTTCATTTATTTTGTGACCTTTATTTGAGGCCACGATCTGGTAGACGTGCCAGCATTTTATGTTATTTAATATCGATTAATTTATATTTTTATCCACTAGTTATTCATTACACCAGTCTTCATTTTCAAGTGATCATTTGTTTAGTTATTTTCATGTTATTGAACAACTTTGTCTATTTCATCAACAAATTAATTTCATATTTTAAATATATAATTCGTTTACCTACCTTTTATGATAATAAACTATTTCTTTCTTAAATTTATTATTTAAGTTATAACCACTTTTTTTAAAAAAAGCTTTTATCTGTATTGCTTTTATTGTTTTATCTTGCGCTTGGCGCAGCTTGTCCTCTTTTGGACCTTGCGCCATAAAACCCCAACATCCAATCCAATCATTTTCAAGTGAAATCGCCTCCGTACAAAGGAGCGCACGTTATTTGGATCTCACAATAACAATATCCATAATAATCACAAATATCCAACAACCATATATGAGAGAGATTTGGACTTTTTCAAAATGAAGTGTATTCCTACGACAAATATTTAAACAAGGTGATAGTCGTAACATCTATTTTGAACCATTCTATATAGCTTTGTGCTAGATGAAAAGAATCGAGGGCTTCCAACGTGTGGCTTTGGAATAAATAGCTTTTGTGGAATGCGATAATAGCCCCACTTTAACTCCCGAAACGTTTAGCTTCACCCTCACCGTCCCTTACAAAAATCCCCCCAAGTTCAATCACCCCTAAGACAAGGTCGCATAACTCGCCCGTTCTTTAACTTTTTAGACCCCGAGGCTCTCCAATCCCATCGGACATTCGGAGGAGGGAGGAATGTCTTCTGGTCCGCCGTATGTCCACAAATCGCTTCAAGGTAAAAAAGTAATAATAGAAAGAGCCTCAATGCTCTCCTGTAAATACAAACATTGGAAAGTACTTTTAGTACGCTGCAATGAACATAGAAATAAATTGAAACTACTAAATCAGGTTTTATCAAAAGCTTGCAAAATGGACATTGCCCCTTTGTATACCAAGGTACAGTCGCGGAAAAACGAACCACCCCCGTTTATTTCGAGTACTATTCATAGTAAAACAAATTCAAAGATATCTTTCTTTATAGGGAATAACGTACTCTACAAATTCAAACACATTGAAAAGCGGCCGTCTTCATATCAAATTTCGCATAAGCAACACAATTTCCAATGACAACGCCATGTTTTGGTGCTTTAATCAGATTATACATCGTCAAATTAGTCGAAAGATGAAATTTCATGAATTTACTATTTTTATATCCGGAGATATTCAATGTTAAAGCCGTTGTCCATTTCAGGGATCATCTCCACATTGAAAGTCTCGAGTCGTAGATCGAGATATTTGTAGTTAATCAGGAACTGTTAACATTTGTTTCTCGACTTAAAGAAGATTACAAAGAACCTTAATCCTCCTGGCGGTTGCCTCGACGAGGTATCCCATCATTAGCAAAATTGACCAGATCTAGATGGACGAGAAATTTAGAAAGAACAATAATCAATATTTAATGTTTAACTTCACCTTCAACTTCAATTTTTAACTGTTAATGATAGCTGTTAAACTTATTCTGTAACTATTAAATAAGCTTTTCATAATAACAGTTAATAACCGTTGTCGCAAATTAGCAATAGCAGTTCAGAAAGAATGCTATCGTAAAAACATAATTTTGCCCATCTCTACAATTACAATAGATTGATCATTGTTCAGCTGCACCACACATGACAGGCAGAAGGCAATGTCCGTTAGATTACATAAATGATATTTCCAAACATTTTTCAAAAGTTTATACATTCCTTAGGTTTTTCATAATTTTTTTCAACTTTTGGATGCCACCTAAAATCATCGTAGTGACGAAAATGTAAGTGTAGCGCAAAAACTATCCAGAAGAAAGAGTTGACATTTTTTATGGTAATATTAAAGTCTTTCTGAATCGATTTCTGTCAAAATATATTAAGGTTTCTATTCATAATTTTTCGAATATTAATTCAATAATTAATATTGCAAACTCGAAAATTATTTAAAAGCTAAAACATTATATATATTTTGTTTGGATACCTTAATAGCAACATGCTACAAAATATTAGCGCTATAGGTATATTATTTAGGAAGGTATCCATAAAAGAGTCTGGGAAACTGATAACATTTGAAGCTCCAAGCATACTGTATTCATGAATGACATGAAACTTCGTATCTGAGATTAAATTATGATACAGATTTCGAAATTTTGTGTCTTTCACAATAGGGGAGCTATTGGAAATTATGAAGTTGGTGCTCAATTTAATATGAAGACGGCCCCTTATGCAAATTTCATGTTATTCCCTGTCGAATGCCATCTTTAAATTTGCTCTACTGTTAAAATTGTTTGAATGAAGAGTGGTGGTTCGGTTTTTTCCGCGACTGTACATCTATATGAATACTACATTCAAGTGCCAGAAAAACTGGTTGGTTGTTTTGGAGTTTTATGGCGCAAGGTCATATTTGGTCATTCTGCACCAGACACAAGGCATACAATATCAAGTAATACACATACACACACAATGAAAGTTTTTACTGATACAGAAGAGAGAAATACACCCAGGGAATGCACCTGACAGGAATCGAGCCTGCGCCGCCTACAACTGAGATACCTCAGAATTTTTGAGTAACAATACACCCTTGTAATGGTAGTACGTGAAAATCTAAACTTCTCTATCTCGGAAATGTATGACTTATCTTAACAGCTTTAACTATTAAACCGCGTTGAAAATCGCTTAAATCGTGATGACTTGCCATTCTCACGGCAGAAACAGCTCGAGATCTTCCACAGATATCTATCTCTTTATATATGCACTGGAAGACTCAACCAATGACGTGCATATGTGGCGTTGCTATGTATTTTGCATAGGCTCGTCTGTACTAATTTTTCTGGCACTTCAGTGTATATTATATTTCTGTTAATATTTATAGTTTTAATTTCAATATGAACTAAAAAATTACCTACAAATAAAATAGCTTCCCCATTACCAGTCTTTTATGCTGTCCTTTATGAAACAGTATCAAAGGAATAAGTATGAGGTTCAGCAAGATAAGTTTTCACCTCGAGTATTATCAAAAGAGCAGATATGCTAACACAAGTTAAATAAACCACCAATGCCAATTGCTTTCAAACAAGACGCGATCAGACCACATTGAACCATCGGCAAATATTCCTCAGTCCATTGTAAGGACTTCCAAGCCTGCTCTCTTCTGAATCCCCATCACACAGCTACTTAAAACGAAAAAAGCACTACAATAAAATAACTTTCCAGCGTTTGATCTTAAGCTAGATAAGCCAAACAAAGGATCTGCGTTATTATAGTATTCGATGGGATATCACTTGATGGATTCGATACGGATCAAGTATACTTAATATCCCTCGATTTCATATTTGAAGCACGAAAGCGACACAAGGTCAAATGGTGCTGATACGGTTCCGCAATGCCTTTCTTCAGAGCTCGAATTAATAATTTAAACATATACGAAGACTTATTAACTCGTATGCCGTACTCTGCCAAGAGCCTTGACTCTCGCTTCAGCGTTCGACACGAAATTATTACTCACAGTGTGGCTTGAAGAATAAACTCTCTGAAGAAGTACAATGGAACTTAGTTAATGGCAATGATTGGAAACATTGCAAATTCTTGTTCAACCCGTTCCTCACAGGATTTGTGATGCACTATTTTTGATATTATCAATATCTATATTATCGATATATGTGTGTATATAGCGATAGCGATTTTAATGTTATTAAAAATCCAAAAATGCAAAACAGTATTAAAAGCTAAAGAGACTAAAAAAATTGTGCACAATTGTTAAAACAGCCAAAATACAGGGAATAAACATTAGTCAAACAGAAATCTCAGTGTATGCCGCTAAAACCGCACGACATGGCATGGCGAGTAAAATAATTATAATTCTAAAGGGAAATTTTAAGAATATTTCAAAGAATGAAGTGGTGTGGTGGATCAAGGCGTCATCAGCGAGGAGCCTGACCCAGACAACACAAAATGGTGTTTTCTGAGTGTGAGAAGCGGTATGCTAAAAATTGCTCATCCCCAAACACCATATTGAGCAAGAGTGAAAAATGAAAAATAAGGGAAATAGTCCATGCATCATTTTCTTTGTATGTGTATGTTCATTACTTGATGTTGTTTGTCTTGCTCTTGGTGCAACTTGGCAAATATGGCCCTATGCCATAGCAATATTTTTTAAATATGTCAATAAACTAAAAGAACAATATAACAATGGTAATAATAAAATTTTTTACAGATAAACCCATGACGGAACAAAACAAAGTAGACATTATAGAGTCGAATATTTTAAGTTAGTGTTGTTCAGTCGTCCATAAACAAAACATTACCAGTATTAGCTTTATAATTTCAGTTCCAAGTTGTTTTATTTTGAAACTAGTTGTTAGAATTCTATAACACACACTGCTATAAGTATTTTGGAGAAATTCAAATGTTATTGGCACAGCTACATTTGCTATTTGTTGAGAACTTTCCAGAGGAGGGGCAGAAACAAATTGCTTTGAAAAGGAGGCTTTGAGTAAAAAGAGTTTGGGTAGGTAGGTAGTTAATTAACATCGCATTGGAGCAACACAATGGGCTATTAAAAAAGTTTGGGAAACTGGTTTCATACATGCGACTACTCCCTGGAATTTTGAGATAAAATAATCTGTAGATTTCCTTCATATGTACCCTCTTAAACATTGTTTGCTCGGATATATCGCCTATTCACAGCTATACCATATTTTTATGTATTTCCTTTTTTTTCAAAATTAAGTACTTTATCAAAATATTAATTCTTATGCCATGTTGGAAAACTTTGTACGACTAAATGAATGGAATTCAGATTCACAGATCAGAAGAGTAACAGCTAAGTCCTAAGCATAATACATTTTAACACATGTGATAAAATAAGACCTTTAAATTGCATCGTAGCAGGACGGTAGAGAGACAGTGCAACTTCAGACCACTCAAAAGCATATATATATATATACACATACATACTATTACATTGTGAGTTAATCCTTGTAGTGGGGCTAAGTTCCCGCAGTACTCCCTCTCTAAAATTAAGTAGTGACTGACATGGCGCAAGGGCCATATATGGTCATTCTGAGCTGAACACAAGGCATACCATATCAAGTAATGGACATACACATAGAAGGAAAGTTTTACCGACACAGAAGATAAAAATACACCCAGGGGGAATCGAACCTGCGCCACCTACAATTCGTAGGTTGCTACCACAGTGGGCCCTCTGAGCCACGATGATCACAAGTTGGCATTGGAGAAAAATATCTGCATGCTTTTATTTGACATTTGTACTTTTATAGAAAGTGGCCGAATACTTTTGTGGCCTTGATTTCATAAGTTATATGTTATATTTCAGATATTTTTAGTAAAAATTTTAAATCCATTTGATTATTTTGATGGAAGACTAAGGCAGAAAGACAGAGCTTTTATGTGGTCAAGTCATAATTTTAACGACATCTTAATAAAATGCATGAAAATAGTAACAAACGTGAGGTGGCTTTTCGACCCAATGTAAATGAAGCAGTTTTTATAGCATTCAAAATCTGAAAGCATTCAGGTTCGATTAATACAGCTATTGCTAAACTTTACATCTCGTCTTTCAAACGTCACAAGCGTAGTTAAATGAGACGTCACGAACCTCGTTTGAATTCAGATAATAAAACCCATTTCTTTTTCGTGCATTTCATAGGAGACTATAACTGGAAGCTGGATTCAAATTAAAATATTGTTTGCTATTTTTTTGTATGGTTTTAAAATGCCCTTAGCACAAAATATAACAAATCAATTCAAGTCACTGAAATGTAATTGAATGTTTTATTCATAAGTATAGTTTTCTTGCTGCATAAAAATACAGCATCGTTTAAATATGTATTATCCATACACTTCCAAAACGGAGTACATTAGTATGAGTGAAAAGCAGAAAAACTGAAAGTGACCATCATGAAGCATAAGAAACCTGTCTTTACAGGTATTAAGGTCAAGTGCACCTGGAGAAGTACGTATTTGCTCTCAGTCGAGGGTCTTCAGGTAATTCAGGTTATTAAAGTAAATTAATTTTTTCGGGAACATCTTTAGACATAACAATTTGTCGTAAGAAGACAAATAACATTAGACTTCAAAATTCCCGTCATCTGCGTTATTATTTTCGATCTGGGCTAGATCCCTATTGTCGTTGAAAAAAGAGTTATGTGATAAACTGAAGTTGCACTCAAGCGTGAAAATGTCTTCTCAAAACGATTTGGTACCATGAAAGTTGTTTTTATCTGCTCCATTGATAAATAACGTATTGCATAGCGAAAAATGTTCTTTAACCCCTTGATTAATTTTTTTGCGTAAGTTTATTTTTTAATCCGGTTTTCTCATTATTTTTGTCAAGTTATATGGATAATTAAGGTATGTGTATACCTTTAAAACGCCATTTTCACCCAATTTCCACATTTTCCAAATTTTACATCTTATTCTACAGCTCTTTAGCTCTTCAAATCACTTCGGGTTTTACTTCTACGACCATTAGAACTGATTTAAAAAGTATCGACATCTATATTTGTCATGGGGATTTATATCGTTTTTTACTTTTTTCTAGAAATGCAGTTTTCGCTAAGCGTTACTCTGTGCAGAACACATCTCTGAATGCATCTATTAAATTCTTCTGAAATTTTTTATACATGTTCTTAAGGTTATAAAACAGGGTTTGAACTATTATTAAGAAACAAGCATTTAAAAAAATTGAGCAGAGAGAGGTTATAAACCCGAATATTTTTTGCATTTTGATCTTTTCTTGAGTAATAATTGGTTCGGTAAGAACTTTGAAAATTTGGGTTCGCACTTGCCCAGTCTCACCCTACTACATTTTTTCGGGAAACAGAAAACGGTTGAAATACAGAAACATGCAGCAAACCGCAGCAACTCATATCGACCGTTTTGCTCCGAAACGAAATATTTAAGGGGGCCGTTGGGACTCAGTGTGCATGCCCACTGCGCTAGCAACCTGCGACTTGTAGGGGCGTAGGTTCGATTCCTTAATGGGTGTATTTCTCTATTCTGTGTCAGTAAAACTTTTCTTGTGTGTGTAGGTCCATTACTTGATATTGTATATTTCGTGTCCAACGCAGAATGAGCAAATATGTCCCTTGTGCCATGTCAATCACTACTTAATTCTAGAGAGGGCGTAGCCTCACTACAATGATTAACACAAAATGTAGCAGTATTTATATATCTCGACAATGAAGTACTTTTGGTCGGTCTCAAGTTGCACTGTCTTTCTACCGTCCTGCTGCGATACAATTTAAAATTCTTATTTTATTACATGTGGTAATGGTAATGATAATTAATTAGCGTGCACTAGAGCAACACAACGGGCTATTGACGACGGTCCGGGATCAATCCCAAAGGGAAAGGTCAACAAACCACGTAATTTTGAACCACGGTCAGATGACGAGACCTGAGCAGACACCCCACTCTCCAAACTTCCACACCACGCCAACTTTATTATATGTGCTAAAATGTATTATGCTTATGACTGCGCCATTTCTCATCTGATCTGTGAATCTGAACACCATTCATTTAGTCGTACAAAGTTTTAAAACATGGCATGAGAATTAAGATTTTGATAAAGTACTTAATTTTGAAAAATATGAAATATATAAAAAATGGGTAGCTGTGAATAGACGATAAACCCGATCAAACAATGTTTAAGAGGTACATGAAGGAAATCAACACATTATTTAATCGCAAACTTCCAGGGAGTAGTCTCATGTATTAAACCATAGTTTAACCATGTTAAAACAGCGAAATATGGCCTTTGCGCCATAAAAATTCCAACCAACTAATACGTAAAATATCTCCCGAGTAACAAAAGGGAAACTGAAACCAACAACGGAATCAGTCGAAAGTTATTTCACGAACAATAGGAGCGAAGTAATTCAATTTGGTGGTCAGTGAGAAACAAGACAAAGTTCATTTCCTCCGTGACGAGTGAAGCGCGTCAAATCGAACTGACTACTAAGGCCTTATGGATGATGCTGGAATACTAATAAGGCAAGGAAAACATTTACTCATCGATTCTAATCCGCTGCTGTGATACTTTGAATCATGCCTATTAAAATGACGTGGCGAGAGGAATGGACTGAAGTGGTTGCGCAATTTCTTGTTGAATAACCCTGATTATTGGGATCGCTGTTGACCGTTTGGAAGAGTAGGGGATTAGCAACCGGAGGGTTTCGAAACTGGATCCAACCAAAGACCATCGTGTATACTGGTGCACGTTAAATCTATCGTGGCCTCAAATGTCCTCATCTTGGAAGTTTGGAGAGTGAGGTGCCAGCTCAGATGCTAATTCGTCATCTGACAGTGGTTCGAAATGACGAGGTTTTGTCCTGGGAGTTTTCCCTTTGGGATCCATCCCAAAGATCCGAGGACACCACGAAATTTTGAACCATGGTCAGATGACGGCTATGAGAAAGAATTATACAGTTTAAAAAAATCTATTTGTATCAAAATTGTTACGTACATTCTTTTCTAAAGGTTTAACAAAAAGTAATTGACAGTTTCTGATGATGTTCCTGGGGAAATTAAACTCAATTTAGGAAACTGGTATTCGTATTGGTATTTTTAATTAACGTCATACTGCAGAAACACAACGGGCTATTGGTGACGGTCCGGGATCAATCCCAAAGGGAAATTAGGAAACTGAAAAGGGCGAATCAATTTTGTTATTTAGAAGTTTGAAAAAAATTGTTCAAACAATGTCTACAGAGCTTAAAAGTAATGAAACCGAAATGATTTCTCAATACAGAAGAATGTATACCTGAAAAGTCTTAGTTCTTAAAATAAATATATTGGAAAGCTTATTTTTTGTATTCCTTCAATATATTGAAATCGTAATAAGGATTCAAAATTGCAGATCCATATTCCAATCCCGATCTAACACAAACATTAAATAACAAAATTATATATTATAAAATCTCTTATTTTTCTCTTGATCCAACTAAGTTTACAGTAGACATATTTTGTTAGTACTTTGCAAACATACGGAAATTCCGCTTATAATCTCTTGATTTGTTTTGGAAAGGAGGTAACCGGTATTAAGAAAGTCGGAATTTTCACTCGAGTAACTGCTAAAGAGCTATTTGAGAAAGAAATATGCAGAGTCGAGAGATGTTTCTTTTTCTGTTCCAGTTCAAAAATTTGGGTGTTTTTATTTTTAAAACGAATTATAAGAGAACGTTTATAAATATTAATATATGATTATATATAAATAACAAACTCAACTGTGATTGATGTAGACCTCAAACCAAAAGTTGCAAGGAAAATCAAACACATCGCTGCTAAATTTTTTTATATAATGAATAAACGAAATAAATGTTATAAATTTGTGTTTTAGTTCAAAAACTTTTTTAACCCTCCTGGTGTTTTATTTTTGAGGCGAAAACCACTCTGTAGTGGCCAGTCTCTTATGCAAAGACCTGTTTCAAACCGTCAACAGTTCTGGGCAAGGAAGAATTTGTTTTTCCTAAGATCTTCACTACCTTGGAGTAATAGGGCAGTTTGGTCTCGACGAGATATCACGTCATTGACAAGATTGACCAGATCTTGGACAAGATGTCCCGTCGTAACCGCTTGGAGGGTTACATGCGATCCTCGGGAAAAAGTCATGCTTCGTCAAAGTATCTCGTAGAACTATTTGGGATGTGCAGGCCTGACTTAGAGCTTAACACCAAATCGCAGGAGATAATTTAATTTTGTTTCTTTTGAACTGATATAAAAAAGACAAAGCGCTCATGCTTTCTCAGAAACGGCAGAAAAGATTAAAAATTCCCATCCAGCATACAAAATTCTGTAACCCTCCAAGTAATTTCGACGAGATATCTCGTCATCAAGATATTGTCGATTTTTGATGATGTCGAGATCAAGATCTGGTCAGTTGCCATGCTGCGCCAGACACAAGACACACAATATCAAGTAATAGACACACACAATGAAAGTTTTACTGACACAGAAGAGAGAAATACACCTAGGGAGGAATGTACCTGACAGGAATCGAGCCTGCGCCGCCTACAACTGAGATACCTCAGGCCTCCTCTTTAACCAGGAGGGTTAAATACAGTTCCTTGAGAGTAGTGTAGTGTCACCCCTTCCTCCCTACCCCGAGAGAACACCAGAACCCAGTGTTGGACAAAGTTTAATCTGATTAATGATTCAAAACTAATGACCAAAAAATTTACCATGGTTAATGAGCAACTATTTATTAATTTTTTCACAAATTAATGATCGATTTAGTTTAAGTTTTAATCAAATCAGCATGACCAAAAATTGTTGGAATTGTGCCTCCTTTCAACGTTCTGAATCCCGTAAAAATAGTATGTGTGTCTGTGAAGTTCTGCAACAAAATACCTACCTACCCGCATGTTGAAGAGGTAAAATACAATAAAGTGAAAAGAGGATAACAGGATTAATTTTTTTTAATTTATATTTTACAACATAACAAATTCACGTGACACAACAAAAAATCAAATTTCAAATAATGAATTTAAATAAATTAGGATCACAAATATGTTGGTTAAATTGGTTTGTTACATGGTAATGAAATTCTTGATTTTCTCGGAAAAGAGAAAATCATGCAGATTGAGAGTTAAAAAATATCGTCCAAGTAATTTGGTATGTTACTATAGGAATAATTGGATTAGTGAAGATTAATTCCTATACTCTACTATAGGAATTTAGATTGGACGGAACATATCACTTGCGGTTGGTTGCTTTGGCGCAAGGATTTTTTATGGCGCAAGGGCCATATTTGGCCATGCTGCGCTAGACACAAGACATACAATATCAAGTAATAGACATAAACAATGAAAGCTTTTACTGACACATACGGAGCACTCGCTGAGTGGCAACTTACCGTCTCATCGTAAAAGGGATAACAAAAATGAATTACATAAAAGGAAAAAACTAAATTTAAATTTATGATTAAAGGGACTAATAGAATAATCTATTAGCTGGTGGGGTGGGTAGTTAATTAACGTCGCAGTGAAGCAGCACAACGAACTATTGGCGTCTGTCCGGGATCAATCCCTAAGGGAAAAATCCAAGGACAACACCTCGTAATTTTGAATCACGGTCAGATGACGGGATCAACACCTGAGCAGGCACCCCACTCTTCAAACTTCCACACCATGCCACCATGAGGACATTTGAGGTCCGAAAGATTTAACGTGCACCAGCCCCCTTGTACACGACGGTATTTGGCTGGAACTAGTTTCGAACTCGCAAACCTCCTGTTGCAAATCAGGTGCTCTGCCAACTGGGCTACCGCGACCCAATCTATCAGCAAATGCAAAATTTAAAAAAATCGCCTTCAAAGCGAGGCGTATGATCTTAACCATAAGATAAATATTCTTTTCTTCATATAATACATGCGAAAAATCATTTTTAAAGAAACATTTTTTATCAAGTCAAAAAATCAAACAATTTATGAAGATCCCAAATTGTTGGGCTGCGGTGGCCCTGTTGGAAGAGTAACGGATTAGCAACCGGAGGGTTGTGCTTTCGAATCCAACCAAAAGACCGTCGTGTATAAAGGGGGCTGGTGCACGTTAAACATTCGTGGCCTCAAATGTCCTCACGTTGGCGTGGTGTGGAAGTTTGGAGAGTGGGGTGCCAGCTCAGGTGTTACTTCGTCATTTGATCGTGGTTCAAAATTACATGGTGTCCTCGCTTGTTTCCCTTTGGGATTGATCCCGGACCGTCACCAATATCCCGTTGTGTTGCTCGTGCGACGTTAATTAAAATACCTACCTACCCAAATTGTTCATGGGGCTGTCGTGGCTCAGTGGGTATGCCCACTGCCACGATTCGATAAGTTCGATTCCTGTCAGGTGCCCTGTATGTATTTCTCTCTTCTGTGTCAGTAAAACTTTCATTGTGTGTCTATTACTTGATATTGTATGTCTTGCCATGAAACCAACCAACCCAATTAGTTTATCTAGTCTGATTATTTTATTTGACACTTGCGAAATGTTTAAAATTTTATAGTTGACTCAAAAATCTAAAATCTTGTTTCTTGAATTTCATTGATTGGGTGTTTTTCATGTATACACCTCTTTTTTGTTGATGTTGTGTTGTGTGCTTTAAGTTCTTTTGGTTTTTGTACTTATTTTCCACTGCCATGCAAATAGATTTTTTTCTGATATCCTTGCTATGGTAGTATCCTTGCGATGTTTAGTTTAAAAAAAATGACCATTGTTCAACTGATATTGAAACCTCTGTCCTCTAAGTGATTCGTTTAATTTTATTTGTTTAGAAAAATACGGAAAAAACAATATGTTTAACTTTTTTCTTCAAATTTTAAATAATTATGCTGACTGTTCAGAATTACTATCTAACATTCAACATTATACTAATATTCCTTTTAGATCCAACGTTTTATTTAAAATTCCTTTTCGTCGTTACAATCATGTTAAGAATAATCTTTAGCAGATTTTATATTTTATATAATAGTCATGATTATTTTGATCTGTTTTATAATTCATAAACCATAGTTCAAAAGAATGTTTTTTGGTTGGTTGGTATGGGGTTTTATGGCGAAAGAATGTTTTTTAAATGTGTGTTATCTATATTTCTGTCTCTTGTTCCCCAATGGTATTTGGATTAGGCCTGAAGAGCTCTAAATAAATAAATGAATAAAATAAATATAAATAATGCCTTTTTGCCCTTCAATAGTAAAAAATTATTTAATTTAGTGCAATGACATGGATTTGAAACTAGAAAGATCTGGTGTGCTCATTGGAAATACTCACAAACTTCTGCTGGAGCTTGAATCGAGAGGTCATGGATTTGATTCTCACTTAAACGCCTAGTAAACGTTACACCCGTTCGACACGTTAAATCCGTGGATCGGCAAAGGGGCGTGATGGGGTATAGGAGTGCCCCCGTGAGCCAAATTTTGTAACGAATTTCAGTAGGTGCCCCATGGTGCACTCAGAATGAACTTGAAATCATAATTTGGAAATTGAAATTATTTGTCCTGTAATGAAATTGTAATGAACATGGGGAAAATTAAAACTGGTTTAAAATGATGGGTCTAGATTCCATAAGCCTATTATTGATCTGAATATAAAATAAGACACCCCAATTTGATTTGTTTTGTCACTGGTTATTTTTGCTACACGAAGTCTAATTAGACCTAAAACCTTAATTCATACAAATTAGAGGAAATAGTGTCTAGATTCAATTGTTGAAAGAAATCGGCAAGTGAAGCAAATTAAGTTTGTGTTCAGTCATTACAAGTACTCTCTATTTTGACTTCACTTTATTTACATTCCCACGGTACGGCCGAACAGGCTCCCCATGTGTTAAATGACGCTTTTCACCTTTGTTTATAAATTCGTTAGGATAAGTGAGCGGATCTCTGCTTTGCTTCCTTTTCTTTCCATGAAACCCACTAACCTAAAACGAAAACATTTTTTTTAAGGTTTTCTGACGTGGACGTATAAGTAAACATCTCTGATCTGCATTTAAATCCAGAATAACTTATAGAATTCTTGAAAGGTAACCGTTACGTTAGAATTGATTTTTGAGGGGACTCGATGTGCTGCAAACGAACATTTGTTTTTATATTTAACACAATTTTTTTATTTGTAGTAAATCAGATAAATAAACGTTTGAAAAAATTATACTTTTTTAGAACAACGTGAGGAATTTTTTTTTAATTTCGAATGTTTAGGAATTTTTAAAATCTATATCCTACAAAGATCATCACATTTATAGGCTTTAATCACTATGTATAACGATTTGGATAGCTATTTTATTTTTTATATAAATTTAATCCCTTACCTAAAACGGTGAAAAAGTCGACTTGTGTGTACTTTTTCTTCAGATTTTCTCTTTTCAATTTTTTTAATTATATTAACGATGAATAGTGAAAGCCACGTAAAATTTACCATGATTGTATACATTATGAAATATTCTTTACATTTTGAATTTCGTAAACAATGAAGAAATAAAGTAGGAGAAAAAGCTATATTAAAGTTTGAGTATCGGTAGAAAAGGTACTGTGTTACACTTATCACAATAGATCTTAAAATATCACATGCATCAATTTTGCTATATTAACAATTAAAAAGATTACTTGAACTTACCTTCACCATAATATTCTCTCTTCTTTTTGTCCTCTCACTTTGATTAACTAATTTGATCAGCTTTCTAACACGATAAAATGCCGCCATTTTGCGTCATCTGTGAAGAATATCTCCTAATTGTCACATTTCTGTGTTTCTGATCTAGTAATCATTCCAGTAGCTTCCTGAATTGTTTGAGAACACCGATTTTAAAAAGCCAATGTAAACGCAATGTGCTGATGTCAAGTTAAAAAATTTAAAAATCAAGAAAATTCACATACAATTTATGAAAATGACTAGAGAATAAATAAAAACAGTTATAAGTCACAATAAAACAGGTAACAATGCTTTGTGTGTGCGATTTATGTTCTAGTTTTAAAGCATGTGATTTTAAAGGACGCGTTTTGAAAGGATGTGATTTCAAGGACGCGTTTTGAAAGGATGGTGATTTACAGAATACGTTTTGAAAGCATGATTTAAAGAACAAGTTCTAAAATATGCACGAAACTGAAGAAAACTACTCCGATCAATTAGAATTTCAAAGAAATATATTTAAGTAACTGTGAATGGGTTAGAAGTTAAACTATAACTCTGATAAACAGAAATATTGTCACTGAATAAGTCAGGCTTGTTTTCTATATTCGTGCCAAATCTAATTTTGCCGTTCTAATTTTACTATCGCCCACACAGTTACGTTACGTCAGTTGAATTCGCTTGATAATGCTTCCTAAGGATGTGAGAAGATGTTGAAATTCAGAAATGTTTTCATTTTTATTGTTGAGCGCTTTTTACCTGTTTAGAGATTTGAAGCTGTCAAAACAGCTAGCAGAACTTTTAAGTAACAGATTCCAAGTCTTCTCTACAAAGAAACAAAATGTCTGTGTTGTATTTCGATATATTAAAAGCTGAGTTCTGGAGGTTATTCATTCCTCAAAAGGTAGCTTAACCCTCTTGGACGAGATATCTCGCCACTAGCAGAAAACTAACTACATCTTGATCTTATCGAAAAATCGGCAATATCTTTTTTTTGATGACGAGATATCCCCTCATTAGTGAAATTGGTAAGATATTGATGGACGAGAAATCTTGTCTTTAGCAAAATAGGTAAGATATTGATGGACGAGATATCTCGTCATTAGCGAAATTGGTCAGATCTTGATGGACGAGATATCTCGTCGAAACTATTTGGAGGATTAAAAGCTGTAATTCTCAATTACAGAAACAAAATATCATCAGTACGATTAGCGCAGGTTATCAATGTGAAAGAAATCAATAAAAATTTGAAGATACTCGGATAAAAGCTTCAGTGTACATATTTAATTTTTTAAAAATAATTACACTTTTCCTTGGATTACTACTATCAGAGTCGATATGAGAAGTATTTTCTATGATCTGCTAAGAAAGCTTTACACGGGTGTTTGTTGGAAAAGCTATTTTTCTCTTCTACTGACACCACAGGAGCACAAAATTACGTTGCTTTGTTCAGTCTTCTGAAAATTCACTAAGGGGAAAAGTTTTGAAAAGTGGTGTTTTAAGGAAATTTATTTAAAAAGGCTCTTTTCCTAGAAAACACCAAAATATGCTACGCAATTCCTAAAAAGTAACAAAAAAGTCTTAAACTGACATGCAGAACCTGAAATAATACCATTTTCCGTAAAAAACACGAAAACGGCGTTAAAATACCCTAGCAAAGGCACTTAAATGAGCTTAGTTTTTTCTGAAACATTATTTCTATTCGCTCGAATAACCGCGTTTCAGACACGCCAAAACAGATGCAAAATCATCAAAACGCTAGTCTTGAAAGAGATTTTTCCAGACCAAGTCAGCAGAAAAAGCCTTAAAATCTCATACTTCCCATTTTAGACGGTTTGCCTTGATGCAAATATAAATTTATGCATTCCCATGGAATTTAACCGTGTTTCACAAAAAGTCACTGCGTGATAGGAAAATTCTGATCATGTGAATGTATGAATTCAGAAAAAAAAGGGAAATACTATTCTATTCAAGTACTTTGATTTGTAAAGAAGTCAACATTTTTACCCGGTGTAAAGATTCTCTTTTTCACTAATTGAATCAAGAAAATGTGATGTTAAAAACAAAGTTCAGTCAATTTTAACCGAAATCTTAGCGGGTATCTATTACGATTTCTAATGTGCACTTTCGCCACCTCTCTATCATCACGACTCCAGGCGAGTTATATATCATTGAACCACACGGTTGATGTTCGATCGTTCCAAAGCTGGATGATTTGTGTATCTGATTGGCTAGTGGTGATTTGTCATGTTCAATAGATACCCCTAACTTACCTTATCCCAACTTTCAAAGCTTTTATCTTCAGTCCAACTGATATGCGCAGTTGATCTTTGCGCATCTTGATAAAATCGATGCTTGTTAAATATTTCGTTGTCGAGTTTCAGACAATTTTCTTTTCTTTGTTCTATTAGCGAATGTTTTGTTGGTATTGTAATTTTATAATGAGTGAGATATTTCGATACAGGAAGAAAATTTATTACATTTTTTATGACGATTTTTGTACTTCAGTTATCTTACAAGCAATTACGTTTGTCAAAAACCGAAAGATCAACTTCACTAATCTTTTTTCAATTTCGGGATCTCCAGAGGTAAACGTTACGCTCTATTGGTGTTTTGGGCAGGGTTATCAGGTGCATGGATATTTTCTGATCATTTGTTTACGAAACGCTACAAACGACCAGTATTCTATCAAACTTGCTGTCATTCTCAGTTTTCATTTTTATTGAAAAACAGGCACAAAAAGTAAATGTAATCATTTTATTGCAAGGAAAGGAAAAACTTAATCGAATCCACGAAAGGCAAGCCATGAAAATTAGAAAAAGTTTAGATCCAATCTTTTGAAAAATATGTGGTCGGTTAAAAAATTCTCTTTCGAAACACAAAGTCTTGGGAAGTAACAGAGGGCCCTCGACTATGAAAGTAAATTTTTACCGAAACCCTTAAGATCAAGGCTAAAAATATAAGCTATTTTGCAACGTGTATAATAAAGAGAAAAATCTCTTCATTGTTTCTAAACTATCTTTACGTTTGAGACTCCTGAAATATTTTTTCTTCTTTACATCGCTATGGCTTAGGCATGGAAGACATTACAAAGGAAATAAAGAATGAGTAAATGTTTGATCAACTCTGGATGCATTTTTTAAACTGAAGAAATTAAGTCAAGATAATTAATTTAAAAAAGTTAAGTACAGTTATGAGAATAGTTTATTAGTTAAGAAAAATTTGTAAACTGTATTCATATTTGGTTTTTCGAGATTTTTAGAATTGTTTGTGGCCTCTAAGCATGTTAACCTTGAGCACAATTTCTGGGAAACAATCGAATCACCCCATATTTACAAATACGCTAATTGCAATTGCACGCGGGCAATAACAATTAAATTCGCCGAGCACTTACACGCCCTCACAAAGTATAAATCATCCAATTTAAATATATTAAGTAGAAATCATATGCAATTCACGTAGATCCAATAGAAATCATATGCAATTGAATTCAAGTAGATCCAATAGAAATCATATGCAATTCAATTCAAGTAGACCCATAGAAATTAAATGCAATTTATTTCAAGTAGATCCATTAGAAATAATGCGCAATTAAAGAGAAATCATATTCATCGCAACTATAGATATTATGGACAAATTGAGAAGTAGTAAAACTTTTTATTGAGTTTCCAATTTCAATTTTTATCCATACATTTCTGAGGAAATGTGGGTTTCCGGGTACCTTCAAAAATGAAATCCAAAAACCTGCGATTCTCGAAAATTCCGGTTCTCCTAAACTCTCGTTCATATATAAAAACGGAAAAGATTTAAGGAAGAATATCCGTGCAGAAAATTTGCCTTTCTTGTATCTCTCTCGTGGGTATCTCTTATCTCTCTTCGGTGTTGTGTATCTCTCCTGTGATATCGAGTTACTTAAAGTAGCTCACATGCATTCGGAGATTTGACCCCAGTTTTAAGTTGAGGCCATTTGTTTGAAACATAATTTCATCGATTTCTCAGTCTGATAGCGAGGTAGGATGACTATTTCTGAACACTATCGAGCGTTAGATTGGCTGGGAAGGAAATATGGAGATTTTCTCCCTTGTGTTCCTGATTCTCTCTGATAGGACTTTCTGCTGAGTTTCAATGAGATAAGGGCTTCGAAAGAACGAGGGTATCGGCGAATCGCACCATCTTCAAGTGAAGAAAATTTCTCAAAACACACAAGATTCAGTCGGAAATTACACCTACGAAAGAGTCAAAGTATCGGAGAGATTTAAGCTTTTTGCAAGTGCTTTTAACGGAATGAAAGTTTATTGCTAGTTGTTTCCTTTCTCGGAAATGGGAAAATATCTTATGAAATTATCCTATTATTCGTCTAGCTCACGGCAACATTTCAGCAACTTTTTTCATGCCGATAAGTGACTTTAACTGAACTGGATGGTACGTACGATAAAGCATCAGAGAATTGTGGTGTTATATAATTGTGGTTATATAATTGTGGTAATTAATAATGGCTGAAAATAGAACTAGATAAGTGATAGTTTTGAGAATTTAATTTTTGTATGGAGTACATCTTAGTTTCAATGATAGTCTCTGATGCTAAGTCCACCTTGGGGTGCCTCTGATCTCAAGCCAGCAGAAGCAGCATTCTTATTCCTTTCCTTGTGTCCTTTTTGGACTTGATCTTGTATGAGTTAATCAAGTTGCTTATACTAGATCAAGTCCAAAACTACAAAAGCAACTACAAAATGAATCAATGAATCATAGAACGATTGGTTTTTACATTTAAATTTTCTCAATTTGCACTTCAAACTTTTACTCTAAACACATTATTTTACAATCAAGATATCTCAAATTATAAAATTTCAATAATGTGGAAACCTTGGTATATATAGTGAATAATTGTTTAATGCAAGAAAAGGAATTGTTCTGTTTTACTTTCCCAAATCGTGTATGCCCAAACCCAAGGTGGACCCAAGAGCATCCTGGAGTTCTTGTGTAGGTTTCTTAGCGGAGGGTTCCTTTGTCTAGTATGTTGATCGAGATGTTAAGATCTAGGAAATCAGGTGATCAAACGAGTAGCTTCCAGCTTTCAAGCCACTTATGGACAAATGTAGCATCATTGTCACAATGCTTTGATTATAGGTGGCATCGTCCTCAGTGAACACGGTTAATATGACATAAAATATAAGTTGACTGAGCATTGGTATTGAGGAACTTCAAAAAGTGTGACCAGCATGTTGACAAGTAGTCACTTGACTGCTCCGTGAAAACTTGACTTGGTTGGCCGATTTGGTATCTTACTGCCTTGTTTGGAGATGTAACATCTAATGACAGAGTAGATGTGTGAATCTGCATTTCTATAGAGCACTTGAGAGGAGACAAAAGTGGTGAAATCTCCGAAGTCTATTACTATCAGATGATCAATCAATGGACTAATCAGATGATGAATGTTAGGTTCCACCCAGCAGACGAAGGGTCACATTGCTACTAGTTTTGGTCACATGAAAATGTTACCATTGCTCTCACTCTACTTTTATATTTCCTCTATGATTAACATATACTGTACAAGTGTACCTGTTAGGGTTCATAGGTACCCATTTGTATTCTGGATGATTCGAAGATCGGTGGACATAAATTTCACCAAGAAACCATTTTCAAGACCGTTACAGTTCCTCCCCAGCTTGCCTTCTGTTGACAAGTGTATCGAGTATGAGGTTTTCCATCTGATACATTTCTATCCATCCACTCTAATGAGCAGAAAACGTGTCTCATCAGAACAATCCATTCGCGGCGACTCTGCCAGAGGCCAATACTGGTCACTCCTGTGCAAACGGACGGCGTTCCTTTGCGAAGAGCAGTCGTCAGCATAGGCGCTGTCACCAAGCGTTTGCTCCTGGATGTGAGACAGGGTTCGCTGAACTATGACGTTAGACATTTCTGGATGCTCCTTGGTTCATTTAAACAGTTAGTGGATCAAATGTAATATATCAATGAGGGTTTAAAGCAGTAATGGAATTCCAGTTATTACCGCTTTTGGAGATTGGGGAGAATTCCTGTTACCGAAACATCATTACCGGTTTTCTTAGCTGTTTTTTCATTATTATTTTATTTTATATGCATTAGGTCTTTAGTACCGTACATCAGGGATCAATTTATACGACCTCAGTAGAAGCAATGCCGTCAGTATAGGACATAATGCCGTCAAAAATCTAATCTGAGCAGCAATTTTTGCCTTGAGGTCTAAGGTTAAACAAGCATTAGTAAGAGAGAGGAGGAAATGGCTCGTCCAACAAAAAGCTAGCTCCTCATTTTTTCATTGTTTTTATGATTTAAGTGAGAAAAGGAATTAAAAAAAAATTCAGTTTCCTTTTTGTGTTTTTATATGTACCTCCTTAACATCTGATCAAATTTCGAAACTCTACTGTCAACCTGAGCATGGGATCATTACTATATGTATATTTTACTGTACTGAAGGAACTATTGACTAAGTATTGATATTAGGGTGAAGTGGGGGCAAGTGCGAACCCAAATCTTCAAATTCATGTTGAACCAATTACTACTCTCTCTCAGTAATATTTAAAATTTGTCTGATTTTTACACACCTAGACCCTATACAGAGCCGTGATCTCTTGTCTACTTTACTCTTTTTTCTCTACACTTGTCTATTTTACTCTTTTTTCTCTACTCTTGTCTATTCTACTAGGCATGAGTGACGAAGTACATCTTCAGAAAAAGTGCCCACAGGGCTCAAGCCCTCCCAAAGTATTTTAAAGTTTTAAAAAAGTCAAAATTCACATTGAATTAATTTCATCAATGTAAATTTAAATTTCGTCTGTCACACAGATAAAATGCACGTAGATATATCTGAAAACAAATCATGAAACGCTATGGTTATTTATCACTTAGCATTTAGGCCTTCAGTTGGATCAGAAAACGGGAGTGAAAATCGGGCCTCTCCGAATTTTTTCTGAGCATATGCCATAATGTATGATTAAAAATATGAGTAGTTTATTGCATACGAAACTCTCTTGGTTTCGCAGCTCTCATTTTAGGATAAGTATCGTTAGAATGCTGAAAAAAGAATCATTTTGAAACACCCTTATGGTGTCAAATGATTATGAAAGATGACACATCAAGACATTGACGAAAATAGTTGTACAGCTTCTGTTATGATTTCACTACATATATTTCCTGAAACAGTCAACAGCTATGAAGATTTTTCAAGCTTCTATTTCTAAATACATTTTTGTATGACATACGTAGATTGGAGAAAATTCTGCTGCATAAGGTATTGCATGTCTGACAGCGAAACAGATGAACAGACACTGTTCTTTTAGAGCAGTTCAGTATGACAAATACAAATGCGAAGACAAGTTTCTTTTCATTCAGGATAACTGAAGAGTAATGAATATAAGCACACTTGCAGCTCAGAATATATGCTCATCTTGAAGTAAAGCATGTCAAATATGTGTAAATTGAGGAATTGCCATTTTGTGTTGAATTAAGTAATTTGGATTGATTTGCTGCTTTACTGTCGCTTTTACTATACGACAGCTTATTAGACTTACAGGTAAAGTATAATCACTTTTCTATTCAGTATATCATGTATGTGTATATCATGTTAAAATACGTAAGTCATGAATAAGTTTTAAAAATATATCCTTTTATTAAAGAAATTGTTTTTGAAGTTTTGTTGTTAGGACAATTGGATAGTGGGCTCATATTTGATATGAATAAGTAACAATTGTATGGATGAGAAAGTAATATTTAAATGAGGGGATTGAAAAAGAAGTGAAAGGTGAAAATAGATACAGTACTAAAAGATTTAAGCTGAATAAAAAGGGATTTTATTAAAGAAATTAATTTTGCAGTTATGGTTAGAGCATTTGGATCCATTAGTTGTATCAAGCAGCTCGTCTCTGAGCTCTTTACAAGATTGTGATCATGTCCAGAAAAATACTCTTATACGATATGTCTACGGGGCTGTGTGTTATTGAAGAGCCCGGGAAAGTATACGTGTTATGGATTTCGATTAGGCCATACTTGTCAATGGATGAATAACAATTATATGGATGAAACAGTACTATTCAAATGAGGGGATTGTAAAAGAAGAAATGAAAGGGAACCTACAGGCAGTTGAATTAACGTCACACTGGAGGAACACAACGGGCTATTGGGGACGGTCCGGGACCAATCCCGAAAGGAATGACCCGAGGAAGAAATGAAAGGTGAAAATAGATATAATACTAAAAGATTTAAGCTGAATAAAAAGGGAAAAGTTGTATATGGCATGACATATTGTTACAGTGAGAGTTGATTATCAACGAGTGTTGACAATTACGGTGACTGCCTAACTAGTGAAAGCTTTTAATAATCAAAAGAATCAGCTTTTCCTAGTAATTGTCGATAACCCCTAGCCTTAGGCGTAAGTATTGATAACGATTGCAACAGATATCGTTTCATACGACGCAGTATAGAATTTATTCCTCCAAAGATATGTACGGTAACTTTTGCCGTTATTCTGAAAATCAGATTAAAAGTAATTAATGTATTTTAACTTTAGCAATTTCCGTTTTATCAACCTTCTTGGTAAAGCGCAGTGATTATCGACTTTCCTCTCTAGGGCTGTCAACAATCACTCGTGAGAGCTGATTATGAGCTCCGATTTTCGCTCAAGAATCAACTTTCGCTGACAGTGCGGAATATCGATAGTAACTAGTGATTGTCAACAATCCCTGAAGAAACAATTTTCCCTAGTATATGCCATAACAGAGATCAAAGTTGCAGGCGTGGCATTAGAGGTGTAGGTTGTACGAAGGAATCCAGGGGTGATGAATATGCTGAAGATTCACAAGTTGAATGTTGAGGCAGGAAAACAAAAAATTTAAAAAACCTTCCATAAATTTAAATTAGAGTTGGAATATTATGAGATGCGATTCAAAAACAGAAAAAAAACAGAACGCATCGTATTTAAATCGCGAAAAGATTAAGACTAAAACGGTGTAGGGCAGGGATGGCTCCGGACCGTGGCCTTCCATTGAGTTGCCGGCGACTCGCCTCTCCATGTGATATTTAAATTTTAACAAGTAATTTTTTAAAAATGCACGTACTCACAACGAGGCAGCTGTGGTGCCAGGCGTGGCACGTATATCTGTGAACAAACTTTTGCAGTCATGAATATTAAATCGAAAAATAAAACTGCTTGACTAATGAAATTTTACAATCGATTTTGCTCTTGGCTACTACGAAAATACAACTAAATATTAAAGCGATTGTTAACTCTTTGAGGCACACGATTTTAAAGAAACCAAGTTGCACTGAATTGTTTATTCAGTTATTCAGTTTCAAAATTAGTATAAAACATCAAATAACATGATTTTTTTATTATAAAACGATTTATTTACTCGTAATACATTTTTACGAAAAAACCATTTGCCGTTATGAAAGACAAAAATTCACTTCACCACACAATTCGCCTACCTTAATCACAACAACAGTGTCAACAACTTACTAATGCGTTTTGACGTGTGTAAATATTTGTTTTCAGTTATTTACACACATTTAGCGTTAGTTCATAGCATTGCGAACTCAATGAAAAACTAAATATAATATTAAACTGTATGACTGAGAGAGAGTAATTTCAACTTTCTGAGGTAGTTTAAAAATATCCCACCGTGCATAAAAAGCTAAACAAAAGGTGGGACAGTTTTAACCCACCTAACCCCAAAGAGTTAAATCAATGCAATGTCACCCATCAAATTAAATTCTTTATTTACTTTTTATTATCTTTCTCTGTAACAATATATAATAAATATAAATAAAATAAATAACATATGACATAACTTTTCTCATGGTTTTTTGGAAGCCCTCCGATATGTCACAATGAATCTATGTGGCCCTTGGTCTTAACAAGTCTGTTCATCATTGGGGTAGGGTCTGCGATTAATTGTGGCTTAGTTCTAACTAACTCATTTCACCCACAATGCTCTCCGGCTACAAAATGTGTTTCTATATAACTAATCTTAATTAAATGCCACTACTTTCTTTGTCTCAAATCACTACTTTTTCTATCTCTAACTTTGAAATTCCTCACAGTAGCTCAATGTAGGGCAAAGAAGTTTTCATCTCCCTCTATACAAGAAGAAATATTTCTATATCAGTGTCAGCTGTTTAATTTCAGAAGGATGGCTGATAGATTGACAGTTCGAAGTCTGGAGGATCCGTGTGATATATCCCGCTATCGCCTTTTTACGCATATCTTTTTACATAAATTGTTGAAAGGTCTGACAAAATGATTTTTGTCTTTGAGGCTTGATACACTTCCTGAGTAATTTTAAAAACATCAAGCGAGTTAACGCTCTGAACTGATAGGAAGTGTCGGGGCTCTTCATGTGTTGGCGCACGAAAAGAAAGTTATTGGCAGAAATGTATTTCACTTCGATTAACTTTTATCGAATATATTCAGTATCACACTCGATAAAACCGGGCAAGGTTAAACTTGCGACATTATTGTATAGATGAGATTCAGATAATGGCCCAAATACATTCCCACCATTTCAGTTAATTATATATTCAAGATATTTATACTCGAAAACACCACTCGAGGTTAAACTTGTAACATTATTGAATACATAGGACTCAGCTATTGGTCAAAATACATTTGATTTCAGTTAACTATTTACTTTTTGCGGCTACGTGCTGCACTCTATAATACTATTTGTGGCAGGTAGTTAATTAACGTCACGCTGGAGCAACACAACTGGTTATTGGCAAAGGTCCGCGATCAATCCCAAAGGGAAATTTTCGAGGACGGACAACGTCCCGTAGTTTTAAACCACGTTCAGATGATGAGGTCAACACCAGAGCTGGCACCCCACTCTTCAAACTTCCACACCACGCCAACGTGAGGATATTTCAGGGCACGTCAGATTTAATGTGCACCAGCCCCGGGTACATGACGGTCTTTGACTGGACCGAGTTTCGAACTCGCAACCCTCCGATAGCTAATCCGTTGCTCTTCCAACTGGGCTATCGCGGCCCTCACATTGTTTTTGGATAAGCTTATGACATTATTTCATAAATGGGGTACAGCTATTGTCTAAAATAAATTATAGTAAAAGATACAATTATATGTCAGTTATTAGCCAAAATATACATCATTTCAGTTAACTAGTCGCAGTCGAACGGACTTATTGTGGTACACTGCTAAACACCGTAGGATGTAAAGCATGTGACACTGTTGTATGGGATGCAGCTATTGACCAAAATCTATTCCATTTCAATTTGGGCCGCTGTAGCCCGGTAGGAAGAGTAAAGGATTAGAAACCGGAGGGTTGCCAGTTCGAATCGAACCAAAGACCGTCGTGTACAAGGGGCTGATGCACGTTAAATCTGTCGTGGCCTCAAATGTCCTCACGTTGGCGTGGTGTGGAAGTTTGGAGAGTGGGGTGCCAGCTCAGGTGTTACGTCGTCATCTGACCGTGGTTCAAAATTACATAGTGTCCTCGCTTCTTTCCCTTTGGGATTGATCCCGGACAGTCACCAATAACCGGTGTGTTGCTCCAGTGTGACGTTAAAGAAGATGTGTCCCGAGGGGTCTTGAATGCGGCCTTATTTGATAGCGACTATATTAATGCGGCCCTCCAACATGAAAAGATTCCCCACCCCTGCTTTAGATGTTTGACCGTAGAAAAAAGAAGCATAAATCTTAGTTGGTGGATACAAGAGGAGGGCCTCAGCTATGGTGAGCTAAAATTCCACGCTTTTCTATAACGCAGCACCATATAACCAAAGCCCATCATCTGAATTTTTTTAAGAAACAAGAGCTTGTTTCCAACTATATGCAGTTCCGAGGTAACCTGAGTGGAAGAGTAGAAGTTTAGCAACTGGAGGGTTGCGAGTTCGAAACTCCATCCAACCGGGGACCGCGAATAAGAGGGATTTTCAGTGTATACAAACAAACCAGATGGAGTGTGAAGGTTTTTTCTTCTCGGATGCTATCGTATGATACATATCGTGTATCCTAAAATATAGTTTTTGTAACGCTTGCTGTCTAATCTAATTGGCGTTGACCAATCAACCAACCTTTAATACAAACTTTATGAAGGGCCGCTGTCGTCCGGTGGAATAGATGATTAGCAACTGAAGGGTTTCGAGTTCGAAACTCGATCCAACCAAAGAAAGTTGTGTACGTGGGGGCTGGTGCATGTTAAATCACTCGCGGGCTCCAAAGTCCTCACGTTGGTTTGGTGTAGAAGTTTGGAGAGTGGGGTGCCAGCTCAGGTGTTGACCTCATCATCTAACCGTGGTTCAAAATGACGAGGTGTTTTGATTCCATTCAGGATTGATCTCGAACCGTTGCCAATAGCCCGCTGTGTTACTTAAGTGTGACTAATTTAACTACCTACCCACGATTGGCGTCTTTAGCATTCGGTTATGGTTCCGAATTCGTAGTTCTGCAGTGATTACGAGTTGCGAAATAAATAATTACCTATGGTGATAGCCATACGTTTCGGTAGGTTCTTACCGATCCAACTAAAACATTTGAAAAATGCACAAAAATATCCGAATTATAAAGATAATTGATTGGAGTGGCTGTTGCACCTGGAATCACTGTATTTATCCCATGAAGGATTAACTGTCCAGTGGTTAATAAGGGAATTTCCTATTTGAACTCGTTTGCAACACTGCCCTGAAATGAACTTTGATAATCTTAATCCGAAATCCGCCACCGAAAACATTAGAAAAATACACAAAATGTCTCACCCAAAAATATCCGAAAATGAACGATAATTGATTGGAGTGGCTATTGCACCTGGAATCACGGCATTTGTTTCATGAAGGATTTACTCGTCCATATGGTCAATAAGTGGGCTTCCTATTTGAACTATTTTGCAACACTGCCCTGAAACGAATTTGGTAATCTTAATTTTTTGTTCTGTTGTCAAGATATGTTTTTCTGTACATATATGTGGTGTTTGCGTTGGTGTCTAGGTATTAATTACAGATTCGTGGACAAGCAAACATTTAATTAGTTGACAAACAGGACAGACAATACACACAATCTCGGAGAATGACACATCCTTGTGCTCTCCGATAACATAGCACATGCCACGTCGCTAGTCGTACTCACGACTATATTATGGCAGTATAAAAGTTGTTTATAACCCTTCCCTTAGTATACCTTCTTTATTTAAATTGGTATTCTCTTTACGAGCTGCTTTGCGCGAGTGTCCGAAAGTGATATGCACTATCCTAGCCCTTAGTGTTGCTGCTGCTCTTATTGTTTACAGTGGTAACATCATCCGATGCACCAGATGGATCAGCGACCTTGACCGCTCATTCGTCTGACCTTTCTTCCCCTGGACAGAGGGTGCGTTTCTTTCCCCTTTATTCACCGAACGACCCCTTTCTTCGTTCTATTTCTGTCTCAGCAACGGAAAGATTTTCAGAGTTACCAAGGTGACCCCTAGCTCCCGACCCAGGGCCGTCTTCCAACCCCGATGACCGGTGCTTGGAGCCATCCCCTTCAACAATAGCGGGACCTTTTTTCGATTGGAAACAAGGGGGAAATTCATGAGAATTGTGGTTGGTTGGGTTTTATGGCGCAAGGACCATATTAGACCATGCTGCGACAGACACGACATATACAGTATCAAGTAATAGACATACAACATACAAGGAAAGTTTTACTGACACAGAAGAGAGAAATATACCCAGGGTGGAATCGAGCCTGCGACTCGCAGGTTGCTAGCGCATTGAGCCACGGCGGCCCCGAGAGAGCATTGTGACATACAGAAAAAGAACGAGATTGAAAAGGAAGATCTCGGTTTCGTCCCAAAAGAAATGACTAGTTGGAAATGCGCAGCATTCGAAATTAGTTTCTTGATGCTTTGTGCTGAATGTCCATTTGGTATGAGGTCTTCAGTAAAAACTAAGACATTACTTACTCCTTTGACTGAGTACGTCACAATGTGGAAGATCAAGCTGCATATGAAAGGAAAGTGAAGACGAAGTATGGAGTTCCTCAGTTCGGGTAGATTGGACGGAAAATTGAGTAACCAAAATCGGTAAATAACACTATTAGGTTAGAAACCTACATTCCTGAGAGTTTAGATGCAAAGCTGGTTGAATGTAGCATTGATAAGCATAAAAAGGTTTTGGTTAGAGGATTAAAATTTGTGTGTGTGAGAGAGAGAATGGGGTGTCTCGAAAATATTCTGAAACTTTACTTATGCACAATAGTTTACTGTAATTACAAGTGAGCGTAATTTATTTCTTTGTACAAATTAAATATACCTTTTTAGTAAAAAAAAGTTAAGTTTTTGTGTGTTTGGAATAAATTCTTTAGGTGTTCCATAGTACCCTTTTTCAAATCGACGATTTTCACTTTTTACTTTTCTTAGTATACTCGAAAATTTCTGAAGTTTGATAAATTTGCTATTCACTTACGAAGTTTAATTAATTTTGTCGTGTGTGTGATTTGCAGTTTGCTTCATTCGGAGAAAAAAAACTTTGCAATCTTTTAAAATCAGGTGTTTCATACATTACGTGCCTTTACCTTATAACTTTTGTACATTTGGGGGCATGCATGGTTCCATTTGGCTATAACTATGAGACAAAGACTAGAGGTTAAAAGGGGGAATTATTCGATATTATACGTTAAGGGACTTACTTATCTGTGGAAAATTATGTTACGTTATAATTACAAAAGCAAAAATATCAAAACGATAGTTACAAACTACTTACTGAACAGCGTTTAGAGTTGCAAGGAACAATAAGAGGGATATAAGGCATTTACTACTAGTAGTTAGGAAGTTAATTAACGTCGCACTGGAGTAACACAACGGGTTATTATTTACTACTAGGAAAATTGTGAGAGCATTAAAAAAGAAATGCATATTGATGAATTCGATGCGTTGGTTACAATTTTCGTAGTAATAAAAATGCCTTGTATTTATACATATTGAAAAGCTATTTTTTAGACATGTCAGAAACAGAAAATATTTTGTGAATGGAAAGTACATCGATTACATTTTAGGTCATTTTTATACAAATTTTAGTTTAACAAAATTCAAGCTCTGGTTACGATAGATAGCAGTTGAATTCAGTGAAGTACGAATTGCATTCTGAAATACTGATAGCGGTACTTATATTTGTCTCAACTTCTGCGATGTCCAAACTTTCAAAAGCTTTCTCGAATTCTCAGGAAAAGCTTTCAAAAGCTTTTCCTGGGAATCTAGGATTACGTCAAAGTCACGCTTGGTTAAGCTATAAGGCAGAGGTGTTAAGCCTGCACTCAACACATGAGCGAGAATTCTCGTAGTGGTCCAACCGCAAGCTGTTTCGGTGACCTTTTGAACAGTTAAGTTATTGTGTCTACCTCGTATTCCAATTGTGCTGGGCATTAATCATTCGACTCTACGGAAATCGTTCCACAGGTATTTCAGACAGCTTTCTATAATAAATCGTTTTTCAGGTATTTCATTGCTTATTACTTTTTAAGGCCTTATGGTCTTGTTGCTTATTTGTACCAAACGTAGATTATTATTAAACAGATTTTAGGCATTGATTTAACTATCGACATTACATTTTGGTCTTAAGTACTAAGCGTAACTTTTAAATATATTGAAGTGCTTTTAATATTCATGCCTTCTCAAGAAAAGTGACATAACCCCAAAAAGTGAATTTTACAAAAGTTCAAAGGAGATCGAAACTCTTCGGCATATTTTACTTCTCGATTTGAAATGTGTTTATTTGTTATATTTATTAAAAATGCGTTACTTTTACTGCTCTGTTTTCGAGTTTGTTCGAGTTTAATTAGATGTTTTTCCATGTAAACACAAACTACCAGATAAAAATACTATTGATTAAGATCTAATTTGATTTATTATCGTTTTGATAATGTTTGGCGTCAATTTTTAATATAAAGGGCATACGGAAATTTAAAAAGTTCCAAAATTAGAATGGTTTATTCACGATCCAAATAGTCGTGTTATCTCAAACTCAAGTATTACGCATTCTTTCAAACAATCAAAAATTCTTTTTACCCTCTTAAATACTTTGTTTAATATTTTTTATTACAAAATTTTCACTCTGTTGCCTACGAAGCCCTTCATTGCATTCGAACAGCATGCTAATGTTACTATTCTCTCATCTTTTTTCCTCTTCACCTTTCGGGCCGCGGTAGCCCGGTTGGAAGAGTAACGGATTAGCAACCGGCGGGTTGCGAGTTCGAATCCAGCCAAAGACCGTCGTGTACCAAGGGGACTAGTGCACGTTAAATCGGCCGTGGACTCAAATGCCCTCCCGTTGGTGTGGTGTGGAAGTTTGGAGAGTGGGGTGCCAGCTCAGGTGTTACCTAGTCATCTAACCATGGTTCAAAATTACGTGGCGTTGTCCTCGGATCTTTCCCTTGGGGATTGATACCGGACCGTCGTCAATAGCCCGTTGTGCTGCTCTAGTGCGACGTTAATTAAAATACCTACCTCTTTACCTTTCGAAGGATTACTTTGTCGCTCTGAGGTCACCTTTTTGTACATTGTATTAGCTAATTCTATGGCTAGATCTATGGCTTAAAGTGGATTTCAAACCACTACGAATATCTATTCCTTGCCCGAATTCAAACCCATAGCCTGTTGAAACAAAGGAAGTTAGAAATATGGAGTAATGGAACATATTAAGCATTTTTATTTTCCTCACATTTTCAAGAACATATCGTCGGCTTAGAGCGCAAACTCATTAACTGACATTTTTTCGAAGACATTCGTGCTTGGATGAGAAATACACTCATGTCCAAATTTATCTTTACATACCCAAAAATAATGATATTCCATGAAATATCCAATCGATGTAATCCATTTTTGCAGGGAATGTGTGAAAGACAAGCCTAATTAGCATTATCCAATCGAAAGTGATCAAACGGTTTCTGATATGCAAATCAAGGCGTTACGTCATCCGACGGCGAATCAAGCGCTTTGCACAAATTGAATATCTGAGTGAATTTCTGCAATACAGCGTTTGATTTCAGTGTGCAAGCACTCAAAACGGTTTGTTATGGCTCCGAAGTATATTTGGAAGAATCTGTGAAGTGGCGAATTATCGGCCGTTTAGAAGCAGGGCAGACAATCATGGAAGCAGCGAGATGTGTGAATATTTCAAGACACACAGTCAGAAACAATTTCAGAACTCTGGGGCTGTTGTAAGGAGGCCTGGACAAGGTCGTAAACGAATAACAGCTGCTTCTCAAGATCGATATTTGGCAATAAATGCCCGTCGTAACAGGAAGTCTACTGCTCGGCACTTAAGTTCAGAGGTTGTAGTCCCCACTGGAACTATCACGGCAAACTGTACGCAGAAGGCTTAATGAAAAAGGCCTTTATGCCAGAAAGCCAAGGGTATGTGTTTCACTGTCTTCACAACAAAAGAGGGATCGCTTTAATTGGTGCAAAGAACATCAGAACTGGAGTGAACACCAATGGACTCATGTTCTCTTTACTGATGAGTCAAGGTTTGGTTTAACATCTGATTCTAAGCGTATTTACATCTGGAGGGAGTCAGGAACGCGAAATCTTCCTTCGAACATTATGGAACTTGACCGTTTCGGTAGTGCATGTGTGATGGTATGGAGAGGAATAATGATCGATGAACTTATGTCCTTACACGTTTTCAACAGCGGATCTGTGACTGGCTAGAGATATCGGGATGAGGTCTTAGAACCTTATGTAAGACTTTTCAGAGGTGCATATGGATCTGACTTTTTATTTATGGATGATAATGCTCGTCCACATCGAGCAAACCTCGTTGACGAATTCCTTGAAAGTGAAGCCATTGAGCGAATACCATGGCCAGCAAAATCTGATCTGAACCCGATAGAGAACTTATGGGACTACATTGGAAAATCAGTTGCACGGAGACATCCTCTTCCTAGAGATATAAATGCCCTGAAGACCGCATTGCTGGAGGAGTGGAACTTAATTCCCAAACTGTGATTAACAACATTATTGCCAGCATTAAAACACGTTGTGATATGTGTGTACGCGTCAGGGGAGATCACATTCCATATCGAATTCATAAGCCTTAATTTTTTTTTCTGAGTTATTCGTTTTTTCTGAACTCTCCTTGTCACATATTATTGCCATTTTTATTGTTTCCTGCTACAGTTTTATATCATATGCAGTGCTCTTAAATTTTTTCCTTTGTATTTATGTGTTATGACGTTATGTATCATTTCACCCAAATTCATAAAATTATAGTTCACAGTTTCTGAGAAATCCGTGATTTTATGCATGTAAAGATAATTTTGGACATGAGTGTATATTGTCAGATTGTAATATATTTAAAAGATATATAACACTATCGAATAACTTACAATTCTTATTTTTTTACCTAAAAATGAATAGTCAATCTTAAAACACCTGCGCAGTAACAATTTTTCTTTTGCCCGTTAATCAATTTGTACTCTAAGCCGACGATGTAAATTGCTACTCTGCTCTTCATCGAATTAAACTAGATTGTTAAAGAAAGTTTCGTAAATCCCCTTGTGCCCTAAATTTGGAATACACGTGCTTTTAAACACACGTAACTGTAAGCCCTAGTACACGGATTAAGATATATATTCATAAATACGCGTATACCCGTGTTAATTAAGTATACGGAAATCGTGTTTCAAGTACTCAACGTTTCACTTGCATAAATACAATTTTTTCTTCTTTTCCTTACACACTTGAACACTGTAACCTCAAAATTAAGTGAAATAGCGTGTGGTGATTTGCACAACAGAAGATATTCAGAAGAAAGTTGGTGTATATTCAAGTTTGGGATCGTGACGTCAGAGACTCTGACAGAGGAATGAGCTGTGCTACCACAAGAACTCATTCCCAACCTCATTGTCAGCAGGCAAACGCTGTATAAAGCCTGCATCAGTATTGGAGGTGGTCGTGCAGCCTAAGGACCGCCTCTTCTCTTTATTTAAGTTTTCAGTTTCCCTACTGTCTCGTGGCACCCAGTGCAGTGGCACCACGTCAATTTCAAGATTTACTGTTCACTTCTGTTCTTGTTAGCGTTTTGTCCGAGATTACTTAGTGATCTCGGACAAAATGGGGTTTATACTGCCTGTGGTAAACACGGGAATCGAGACCTCAGGATGCCCAAGTGATCTTCTCTGCGCAATACTCTCCCTCCCTTTCCCTTTCTTTCCACAATTACTTAGCTGTTTTCTTGTGTTCGGCGCAGCTTTGCCGAGGGTGACCCTTGCACCGTAAAATCCAAAATCAACCAACCTTAACCCTCCAAGTGGTTTCGACGAGATATCTCATCCATCAAGATCTGACCAATTTTGCTAATGACGAGATATCTCGTCATCAAGATATTGCCAGTTTTTTTATGATGACGATATCAAGATCTGGTCAGATTTTTTTCTAATGGCGAGGTGTCTAGTCCATCAAGATCTAGTCAGATTTACTAATGGCGAGACACTTCGTCTAAACAATCAACTGGAGGGTTAAGATTTACACGCCAGTGTATTTTATAAAATGCGATGAATATTTCTAAATTATAACCTTAAAAAGATGCTCATCATGGTACGGAAAACGTTTCGCTTTATCCGGGAGACCCCATGACCCCCATAATAGATCGCCAATACCTACCCGGTACCATGGTACTGGCGACCCCCATGTGGAGGCTCCGAATGGAGTAATATTTGATATTTATGTATATCCAAGTTCTTTTTAAAAACTCTTTCTAAAATGACGATATAAATTTTTACATACAATTAAAATTTATGCATACATGAACAATTTTTTCAAACATTAGGATTCAAACACTGGATTAAGTTTTCCTAATTACTGTATATTGTCGGCTTACAAGTGAAAACTAAGTCAAAATTCTTTAACTTTTCCTAGACCAAAATGTGGTGATCGTTAAACTTGTGAAATTCCCTAAGTCATTGTTCTTTAATTTTTGGTTTGATTTCTTCTTGAGACACATTTACTACTTCACACTTAACGAGTTCCCTGTTTTCCCCTGTCACGTGAAACTCGATAGAGAACTTAGATTATCATGTTTCCTTGTTGCAATTTTTCGATACATATAATCATTCTGATAATACTCTTTAAATAATTGATACATTGAATAAGTACAAACTTCTAAAAGTGGGCGTTTTCAATTGTATAGTTTTGGTGTTGTTTCCATCTTAAATGGCTTTCGTGGGAATTGAATCGTGTTTTGATGTATTTCTTGAATTCATATTTTTTCTTCTCTTTTCCTGTTGCAGGGTTCGTATTTGATTATATTCTTATGTTAGTTTTCCATTTTTCTATTCATTTGTTCTGTTTCTTATTCTTGTCAGTTTTATTGTTCCATTACGCTGCGCTTTTGGTCAATAAATTATTTAAAGTTACCTCGACTTTCCGTGTTTTACCTTGAAGGTGTTCTTGAGGAGTTTCACAGACGACTGGGAACACCTTCAAATGCTTTTATCTTTCTTGCTAGGTCGTCATGACTGTCGTCGTTGTGGGAATCCTTATTCTCTTTTTGTTAGTATTGCACCAAGTGGTAGACCTGTACTTGAGCTTATTAGGGTACTAATTCGAAACGTGACATCCGTTTTGCCCTATCGGCAAAAGGTATTGCAGAGCTACCTTCATATATGGGATTTTTAACCCTCCTAGTGGTTGTCTCCACGAAGTATCTCGTCATTAGCAGAATTGATCAGATCTCGTTGAACGAGATATCTCGTCATAAGAAGAAAACACGACCATTAGAAGAAATTTGACCGGATCTCGATCTCGTCATCATCAAAAAATCGGAAACATCTTGATGACAAAATATCTCGTCATTAGCAAAATTGGTAAAATCTTGATGGACGAGATATCTCGTGGAAACCACTTGGAGGGTTAACTGTGTTATCAGGGAGTTCATGAGTGGCACGCTGGGCTTGTACCTACCTCCACATACTAATATACAGAAGAGCGGCTGAAAGCCAGATGAAGTTATGTCTCCAACTTTAACTAAACATGTCCGGCAATACATTTTCCAGTATTCATTTTATACTTATTCGTTCTTTGTAGGTTCTTTTTGAAAGTGGTAGAAAAAGATGCTTATGAATCTGCATATTTTATTCTTAATTTACATTAGAGAATTCAAAAAGCACTCGTCGAAGGCAAGGATGTATTCAGGGGAGTGCCCACGCGGCTCGAATTCTTCCTGAACTGGTTTTTGAATTAAACAGCAATCATGTATGCTGAAGTCAGTTATATCAGAGAAAATGGAAGTTTCGTAACTGACATGGGTAAAATATACGTCTGATTACATCAACGATCTTAAAACAGTTGAAAAATTATAGAACGAAATATTCATTTACCATTAACCTTCCAAGTGGTTTCGACGAGATATCTCGTCCATCAAGATCTGGCCAATTTTTTTATGACGATGAGATCAAGGTCTTACGAGATCTTGATGGATGCGATATCTCGTCATTAGAAGAAAAACTTATTCGATCTTGATCTCGTCATCATCAAAAATTCCGCTCGTTTCATCAAATCTCATCATCATCAAAATCTGCATGACAAGATATCTCGTCGAAACCATTTGGAGGGTTAAGGCATTTAGGAAACTGGGATCTAACCGAAATTGTTTTTTGAATACATACTAGATGAAAAAAAAAGGGCGTTCTTTTAGAAAATATAAAATTTCCATGAAGAGGGATGACTTGCTGAAGTTTGCACGTGGGCAGCCTCAGGTACAGCCCTGCGAATGATTTGCTATGTTCATATTATCTTGCAAAACATAGATGCTATTCATATTAAATTCTATTAAAATATTAACCGCAATCATCACAACCTTAAAACCAGGTTATTTCAACCCAAAAGATTTTATAAACTATCAGTCATTCAACAAATAAGAAACTTCTTTCATAGGACCTTCTAGAGTGCAATGTACCAAAACAATTTCGTGGAAGAAATCTGCCATTATTTTAATATTTTATCTTCCCTTGTATTATGGCTTAGAAACAGGCAATTAAATACCCGTAGAAAATGATTTTGGAGTTTGGTGAGAATTATCAATATCGAAATATCATTACTTGTTTCTTTAAACACGATTTTTGTTTAAATTTAACTTTATTTGTGTTGTGTTTTCAAGGGACTTCAGGAACGAAGACAATAGAGACTAATACAATAGAACGAAGACAATAGAGACTAATCGTTATGGGTCTTAATATCACCAGAAATTTCTGCTGTGAAGTCAGGTTAAATAAATATGCGATTATCTGTCCTTCGTAGTTTTTATGATTTATGTGCAAAAATGATTACTAGTCGAGTTAAAAAATAACTTTAGTTTTCTTTTGTGGTTTGTAAGTAATATCGTCGGCTTAGAAGTAAAACCCATTCAAAAACACAATTGTGAGAAAACAGAGGGGGAAGTTCTTCCAACCTAAACTACTTAATTGTGTTTCTCGAGAAGAAATCTACCTTCATGCAAAGAAAAAATGACTCACTGGACACCAGACTAAAGATCACCACATTCTGATCTAGAAAAACAAAAAAAAATTCACATCGTTCGACTTTGAGCAGAAACTCTTTAAGAGACAAAATGAATTTTTTACTGTACAGCTGCTTAAATACTATTAGTTTGTAGGTCAAAAAATAAAAATGATAAGCATTTTTAGTGTTATGAATCTTTTAAACAGATTGCGATATGACTGCATTTCTATCATGGAAATAAGTATTAGTGTCTTCTAAAAATGTCAGTTAATGAATTTCTGCTCTAAGCCGACGATATACTGAAAATTTTGACTTAGTGCGTTTTACTTGTAAGCCGACGATATACTGAAAATTTTGACTTAGTGCGTTTTACTTGTAAGCCGACGATATATACTTCAGAAAAAGATCTAGGTTTCGACTGCATATCGTGGTAAAAAATATTGTCAGATGATACTCCTGTAATCAGTGCACAAAGCACCTTGAGATTATTTTACATTATATCCCCTTACACTGAAATGTTTTTCATTGAATGTTGCAATACGAAACTAGCACCCCATTTAATTTCTATACTCACGCCCAGCCAGTGTAAAGGTAAAAAGTAGAACTCAGAAGCAGTATTGAGAATTTTCGTCTGTAATGTACCGGTATTGAGAATGCCGATAATTTACGATTTGGCATCTATTCCTGGATTTTTACACTCCGAGGAAATCTCTCCTTGCTCTTCACGTAAATCACCTAGGTTATCATCTGGAAAGCGATCTAAATGACTGTGGAGGAGGACAATATCTATGGAAGAGAGATACTAAAAGGAAGGTGAATACCCACACGATGACAAATCGTTACAGGAACATTCAACAAGACTGTCCTGGAATATATGATTAGAAAATCCTAAAAATAAGCTTCTTGTGTTGTATGACAGAATTTAATTACTGAAGAATTTAATTATTGTTACATGAACATTCAACAAGACTGTCCTAGAATATATGACTCTAGAAAATCCTATATATATATAAATATAAATAAGCTTCTTATGTTGTATAACAGAATTTAATATTTACTGTTTTATACGAAGTAAATCAGTTTTGAAATATGCTCTTGTTTTAATAGTACGTAAAATTAATGACATTAATGTTTTTTCCAAAATCGCATCCCAACTTTGATGAATGGCCTCTTAAATCAACATATTAGGAGATGGCTACGCTATATCTCTAAAACTATATCTGGCATGGCAAAACTGATGATATTTTTGGAATCTGCACCATAATATACCCTAAAACAAGTCTAACTTTTTAAGGCACCAAATTCTGTGTTGGTCAGTGTAATATTTCGGAAAATCATTAAAATACAAGTTATTTAATTAGTTATAATAAAATCTAGGAGCTGCTATGGCCAAACCTGTACCATTTTTGAATCAACACCCAAAATATACCCCTAAAAAGTCTAACTTCCGAGATGCCAGAAAAAAATATTTTTGTTGGTGTTTGGTTATTGTTGAAATGTTTCTTATTTCCGTAAGTCTTTTGAGCTGGTGTGCGTTTCTTACAATTCTATTGATTTTAATAACTTTTCTCTAAGACCATATTTTTAAAATTACTGTGCTTTGTCGTAACTTTGTCTTACTAAACGCACGTACTTTTATTCTCTAGGCTCTGAGCATCACGAGATTTCCGAGTAGTGTAGTATTGTTTTTAAACTACGTCAAATTTAATGACCATAGTCCAGCAAAGGCGAGTTAGCATTTGAGTCATGTGGTTTTAATTTCTAGGTTACGATTATTCGACTTAAACTAAACTAATTTAATTTCGCACAAAGAAACTGAACTAATTAATTTTGGTTTTTAGGATTGATTTTTAAATCAGAATAAGGGGAAATTATTAATTTTGATTAACAATATGTAGCATTCTTATCTAGAGCAGTAGATATAATAAAAGTAAGTTTCGTAAACGGAAATTCACTAAAAAAATAAACAGGTTTCGTTTAACAATCCAGAATGTAGGTCTTCTGATATTGCAAATAAACCCTCTGTACACTAACGGGCACAATATAAGTGCTAATTAATGAAATTTAAACATCAAAAGCGTAAAACGAAGTCTAAATTATTTCAGCTCGTATATAATTTGCATTAAGTCAAGTCTTCTAACATCTATGAATCACTACTTTTCATCACTGCAAACATAGATGTGAAGATAATGGAGGAGTTTACATTTTAAAGTAAGTGTTTTAAAAGTATTTTAGCCTAAGAAATTGCCTCTAAACTCGTTTCACTACGAAAATTGACGATTCTGATAAAAACCAATTCACGTGTCTTATTCTAAAGGCTTCATCTTATAAGATAAACATCAATTTCAAGGCATATTATCTTACATCCTCATCGTAGTTTTCAGAACTCTCCTTTTTTTACATGTCAGACACAACACATTCCTTGTATTCCCAGAGTTTCGTCCCACTGAATCCTATAATAATAAAGTAGCGATCTCTACTAATAGCATTTAATGATCGACTCTCCACTACCGAATTACACACTACAAAATCATACCCTGCGGTTGTACTAAGAGGAAATATTTTCAACATTGGGATGCGATTTTAGACCAGACGTACTTTCTGTCCTTTGAAGTATTCTTGGAGTTAGCTTCTAGTTTCCGCTCATTCGTTTATATTCTCGCGAGCGTTTCTATTTTAAACGCTCTGTTTCAAAAGACGTACTTTCCAGTCCTTTTAAATAGTCTTCGTTTGTTGGCTTCTTCAAACACATTTCTAAATTCTCTCTTATTCTAACTCTTTTATTCTATTGTGCCGGCACACTCTTCTGTCCTTTCAAATGATTTTAGTACTCTGGCTTGTCTTTCAGTCATATTTCAGTTGACTTACATTTCCTAAATCTATTATATTGTTTTATTGGACGTACTTTTCTGTCTATTTAAACGATTTTACTAAGTTGACTTCTCTTTTAATCACATTGCAACTGATTCGACTATGTTCTCACTTTTTCTAAATTTTCTATATTGTTTCATTAGACGCACTTTTCTGTCCTTTTAAATGATTTGAGTAAACTGGTTTTTCTTTGTCTCATTGCAGCTGACTCGACTGTGATCTCATTTTCCCTAAATCTTCTATACTGTTTTATTATACACAATTTTCTGTCGTTTCAAATGATTTGATTAAACTGGCTTCTCTTTCAGTCACATCGCAGCTGACTGGACTGTTTTCAATTTCCCTAAATAATCTATGCTGTTTAATTAGATACGTTTCTGTTCTTTCAAATGATTTAAGTAAAATGGTTTCTTTTAGTCACATAGTCGCTGTCTTAAATACCTATATCCTCTTCAATTCTAAATTATATATGCCAATAGTTTTCTACTGCGGAACATGAAGTATTATTTAACGGTATGCTATAAATTTTATTGTTACGTTGAGTCAAATTAACTTTCCACCATATTTCCTAGAGCTTAATTTTGTAAAACTTCAGCCAAATATAATATATTTCTATACATGCGCATACTTGCGCATGTATCTATGATTGTTCGCAATATGCATTTCAGTAGTATAAAACATTTTCATTTGAAGTCTTTAGAATATAAGGTAAGGATAATTTTATGATCATTAAAACAATAAAAGTGGCTAAAGTATTGTAGATGCTATATATGATATAAATAAATTGTACCTTCTTCCATAGACTTCTATATGCAACTGAATTCCTCAGAATTTGTAGGATAAAGCAATTGGATTTGTGTTCAAATCTTCAAAACAATGAAGACATCTGTGATACAGTTTAATGCATAAAAATCTTGTAGAATGAAAGTACGATAGGAAGTAATAAATAAAAATTATTAAAAATTTAATACCTCAAAATTATGCTTTCACGTAAAAATTCTTCATTCATTACAATCGTTAAAATTATTTAAAAATGGATGCTTAAAAATCATTTTAAAGGTAGGTAGATAGAATTAATGTCGCACTGGAGCAACACAACGAGCGGGTTATTGAGACGGTCCGGGATCAATCCCGAAGGGAAAGATCGAGGACAAAACCTCGTCATTTTGAAACACGGTCAGATGGCGAGGTCACATCTGAGCTGGCACCCCACTCTCCATACTTCCACACCATGCCAACGTGAGGACATTTGAGGCCACGACAGATTTAACGTGCACCAGCACCCACGGTCTTTGGATGGTTCGAACTCCAGCTGATCATCCGCTACTCTTCCAATCGGGCTACCTGGCCCTCATTTTAAAAGAAAATCGAGAATTTGGATTCTTAGTTTTCGTTCCTGTACATCTTTCAGAGTTATAGGTGAAAAAAATCTTCTTTGCTCTTCCTCTACCAATTACGTCAAGTTTTCTCTGACAATTTGTGTTACTTTTAAGTAGAGTAAGATCCACTTTAAAACGGTAGGTAGGTAATTAACGTCGCACTGGAGCAGCACAACGGGCTATTGCGACTGTCCGGGATCAATCCCGAAGGTAAGATCCGAGGTAATTTCGAACCACTGTCAGATGACGAGAACAACACCTGAGCTGGCACCTCTTTTACTGGACCGAATTTCTCACTCGCAACCCTCCTATTTCTAATCCTTTGCTCTTCCAACTAGGCTACTGCGGTACTTCCATTTTAAAACGGATCTGGCCCGTTAACTAGTTAGGTAATTGCATATCGAATGCCGTATAATTCTAAATAGTTCAGGTGTGACCTCGCCATCTGACCGTGGTCAAAATTACCTGGTGTCCTTGGATCATTCCCTTATTGGGTTGATCCCGGACCGTCGTCAGTAGCCCATTGTGTTGCTCCAGTGCGACGTTTATTAAATACCTATAATTCTAAATACACATCAACCGAACTAGGGATGGGAACATTTTCGTAATGAATACCGCTAAAATTACATTACGAGGAAAGGTCCTTCCACTTATTTTTATAGGTCGGACGAGTAATTTCAGTAACTGGAATTCCGAAAAAGTAATTTCAATCTCTTAAAGGAGGTTTAACCAAAGTGGTCATGTTTGGGAAATATTTTTCATCGTTTCGTGTTTTTTTAAGAAATAAATTTCAAAGAACTGCTCTTATAACTGTACATATCTCCAGACTTGCTGATCGCAAGGTCTCGGTTGTTTTGATAGGCGTTCGTGAGGTCAAATGTAGAAGGTATTCCACTTAAAATATAGTTTTTATTTTATATACGGGTCTGTGGGTTATTTACCTATTTATTCGGTGGCTCTCTAGAACGAATTAAATTGTAGTATCGCGGATGAACAGAAAGGCACGAAAACATTCAAACATTCCTGTGAACAATACTAATGAATTATGAAATAAATCAAAATTATCAGAATAACTAAATATAAATTATAAATATCTGTTAAAAGGTTATGCTTAATATAATTTTAACGAAAAATAAATTTTGAAGAAACTTTGGATCTTAAAGAGTGTGAATTTTATAAAACTGAAAGCTGGATATTAATTCTAGACAGTCAACATAAATATTCAAAAGTTTAACGAAAAATTCAAGCTTAAAATATTGTTGTTATACTATTTTGCGCACTGTTTTTCAGTTTAGTCTGCACTGGGAAAAGAAATCCAGCCTCGAATTGAATAGAGTAAAAATTGGTTTTGCCAGGACAAGATATTTGCTGAAGCATCGCACAAAAAGAATATTTAAGGAAAGGTGCTTAAATGAGATAAATTTGTATGTGGGAGAAAATAAGAATTTCCAAATGCGCTGGGGGGCCTTGTGCTTCAAACAGAATTCATTGTTGCGAAGCAACTCATACAAATGTAACCACCACTATCGAAGTCTGTTCAAACAGATTTGAATTTGCTGTACTAACTGTGAAATAAAATTCAATATAGTCAATGAATTACATGGGAAAATTCTAACTTTTACACCTAGCTTGTCAGATTTATATTTGACGTATGAAACAATCAAAGCTTATGTCTTCTCGAGATCTTTGCAAAAAGCGAAATCCATTGTACTTCGATTGAGTAAATTTGTATTTGATAAGTAGTCCCAGTATTCAACTTTCCTAAAATTAGGTGGGCCGTGGTAGCCCAGTTGGAAAAGCAACGGATTAGCAACCGGAGGGTTGCGAGTTCGAGACTAGGTCCAGCCAAAGACCGTCGTGTACATGGGGCTGGTGCACGTTAAAATCTGTCTTGGTTTCAAATGTCCTCACGTTGACGTGGTGTGGAAGTTTGGAGAGTGGAGTGCTAGCTCAGGTGTTAAACTCGTCATCTGACCGTGGTTCAAAATTACGTGATGTTGTCCTCGGATCCCCTGAGGATTGATCCCGGATCGTCGCCAATAGCCCGTTGTGTTGCTCCATTGCGATCTCTCCTGGATGAATCCCGAAGGGAACCTGAAATAGGGATGGCACTATCTTTGTTTTTAAATATTCATAAAACATAAGATCAAAATAAACATTAATCGCAACGCTCTTCAGCTGAAACTCACATAAAACACATAATAAAATCTAAAGTAATATTAATGCATTGTAGCTATTATGCCCCAAGTGTTCGGGATTGTAAACTGAGAATTAGATGGTGAGGAAATTTTCATTTTAGGACCTTTAATTTCTGATACATTTAAATCATATCCTCATATGGAATAACTTGCTTCAGTACTAAATGACAACTTACTATATGTTTCCTAATTCTACCTTATCTGCAAACAATAAATACTATGACGTTCTTTCCTATCTCTACCCTTTCTCACTGCTAAAGGAGACGCTTCTAACTGGTGTGCATTTGCTGAAAACATTTATTAACATTTCCGAGTATCGATATGCTATTTACAATTTTACATATTTACAATAAAAAGGCAATTGGTCAGTCACTTCGAAATGGCATCGAAGGACCCTCAGTACGTCCTTCCTTCCCTGCTTCCAACCCTCGAGTCCCCTTTTACCCTCGCAATTCATTTTTCTCCTCTTCATCACACCCGGATGGCAGTCCAAGGACACCCCCGCCCTAATGGATCAAATAGTTCCTTCCAGCCAACATTTTTTCTAATCTGGCCGGAGAATCTCACAAATATCATCCACAAAAATTGCGGGTCTAATAATTTACCTCATACACGACTCTAATGTTCGTTTTTTCTCTACACAGGCAGCCCTTATTACTTGGGGCACCCCAGGTGTAGATTTCCCAAGTTCAAATTTGACCAGATTGTATACTCGGAATACGTATTTGTACTCAGGCACGCACACAGAATTTTTCCTTGGAACGACCTGAAAAAGTAACCACTCCCAAATGTTGTCACTACAAATACTGATGTAGGCATTTGGGGGATTTCTGTCTCACGCCCCAAATTTCACAATTCATCCTCTGATTTAGCAGTCCTGCCGCTCAGGGCAAGAAGATGGGTGGGTTGTGATAAATGAAAAAAATAGAACTTAAGTTTGTGTGTGTGAAATTTATACAAAATTCATGACGATGAAAGACGTCGAAGCATTCTTTCAGAATCTTAACTGAAATTAATGTAGTGACTGAAGATGTCTACTCTGAGATGTATGTATTGTTGTTTCAACCTTTCATTACAAATTAGTGTAGAATTTTTCTTATCAAACCCCTAAACTTCAAGTGATGGTGTTTTGAAATCAATGAAAATTTAATTCTCTTGGTTTGGGGATACGCCACTGTTCACTAGCGGCATGACCTCTAGTGCAGAGATCTTGAAGGATGGCTTCGTGACAAATTTTGATCCAGGGCAACTTTTTCATTGAGACGAATTGTTCCTATATACACCTTCCCTGCCCAACAAAATTCAAGCTACCCTGCTTATGTAAAGGGTTGAAGGCCGATCAAGCGATGACCCAAACTATGCTTGTCTTCTCATATAGTGTAATCAACACTAGATATTTTCCACTGATCACTGGTCGTAAATCTAGAGTTGAGATTAGTTTATAGAAGATCTTCCCGTCCAGATGGTTTTAACCCTCCTAGTGGTTGTCTCGACGCGGTATCTCGTCATGAGCAAAACTGATCAGACATCTTGATGGACGAGATATCTCATCATTAGAAAAAATTATCAGATCTTGATCTCGTCATCACAAAAATATCGGCAATATCCTAATGATAAGATATCTCGTCATTAAAAAAATTAGTCAGATCTTGATGGAAGAGATATCTCATCGAAACCACTTGGAAGGAAATAGGAGTGCTTGGCGCCCCCCTCTGTAAAAAATGTCCTTCGGTGTCAGCTGGAGGGGCAAGAGAAGAGGAAAGGCTTCGAACTGATCGGAGGTTTTTTAGCTGGGTCGCTTGGACATTTTGAGTTGATCTCCGTAACATCTTAACCCTCCTGGTGGTTGTCTCGATGAGGTATATCTCGAGGTATTAGCAAAACTGACCAGATCTTCATCTCGTCATCATCAAAAAGTCGTTAGTATCTTCAAGATGCGATATCTCGTCATTAGTAAAATTGTTCAGATCTTGATGGACGAGATATCTGGTCGAAACCACGTGGAGGGTTAATCTTTCTTTGCAGCCCCATATCTACGGTACTCATATTCCTGTATTTCATAGACTAGTGCTCCCCAAAGTGGGGTCCACGACATAATTTCAGGGGGCGCGGAAAACATGTAGTATTTCACTAGCCAAACAAGACCTTTCAAGAAAATAAAATAATACGTTACTTTATCCAATTCTTTTATGTTCTAAAAAGCGTTGTTATGATCTAAAAAATGACTTTTTTAAAATCTATTATGAAAACTATCAGCATGAAAACAAATATTGCTGAGCTAATTGCTAAAAATCTCAGCCTTCTCTGTCCACAATTAGATTAAAGTATATATTTTGATCTAATTCAGAGTATAATTTTGCAGTTGAAAGCTTTTAATTAAAAATAAGGGTTTGTGTTATATTTACTCTTTTTTTTATTTCAGGACTCCAGTTTCGTTATTTCAGAACTGTCATCACTACCTCCCTAATTTGAAGTTAACATTTTTATAACCTATTTAACAAGGATCTAAGTATTTTACTCCCTATATAAGGTAAAAAGTAAGGATCGCTATGGTCTAATGTATGTCTACATAAACTTTATTTAATTTATAATCTCAAGGGGTCCGCGAAGATTTTTAAATTTCAAAGAGGTCCTTGGATTGAAAAGTTTGTGAACCACTGCCATAGATCATAATTTAAATTTCAACAGTGTAAATTCTTCTGTCTAATAAATATTTATCTTAATTGTATTTGGGCCGCGGTAGCCGGTTGGAAGAGTAGCGAATTAGCAACTGGAGGGTTGCGAGTTCGAAACTCGATCCAACCAAAGACCGTCGTATACACGGTGGTTAGTGCACGTTAATTCTGTCGTGGCCTCAAATGTTCTCACGTTGGCGTGGTGTGGAAGTTTAGAGAGTGGGGGGCCAGCTCACAGGTGTTGCCTCGTCATCTGACCGTGGTTCAAAATTACGAGGTATTGTCCCAGGATCTTTCACTTCGGAAATGATCCCTGACCGTATCTAATAGCCGGTTGTGTTGCTCCAGTGAAACGTTAATTCAACTACCTACCTACCCTTAATTGTATTGTCTCTGTGTCGTTTTTAGCAAACCACTAAGACCAGTACGTTACAATTGTAGCTGTGATTACTTCGTGCAGAGGTGTGGATTTCCGACGTATTTATATCATGGTCTCTGTCCGCCTTAGATTCACTATAAAAATATCTGTGTCGCTGCTTTCGTTTGATACTGCTTAAAATAGAGTTAAGAATTCCTTCGATGTTTTTTCTTTCCGAACTCGTAATTTCCCAGCATTTGCTCTATCGGCCTACACACGTTAAGATAAGTTCAACCACGAAGTATCGTCGACTTTTTTCCTCCCCGAAATTGTAATTTCAGCGCCCATCTGGCAACAAACCTTGACAAGTTCCAGCACAGAAAAATGAGGCGCCTAATTGGATGATTGTTTTCGACGCTGCTCGAAAGAGAAAACTGTCGAGCTTTCCTTTGGTTTGGAAGCGAAAGTCGCTCCGAGTGGAACTTCCTCACCGGGTAACGAAGATCGCACCGTTTCTACTACAGATTGACGTTTCTCTTTTTTGTGACCCTCCATTCATAAAAGCTGAACGCCAGATGGCGCTGCAAAACACCCCAACCGTGGAATAATGCATTTGCATTTCTCCACTCCTAGCGTCTCTCTCGTGTTTTTCTCTCTCTATTGTTGCGCGGTCCACCTTAAGGATAGACGGACATACACGAAATGGACCGGACTTTTCTTTCTCATGAACTCATGAGCGGCTATCTGCTCTAGCGACTCGTGATGTTGTAAAGTTTGGTCAGACAGTTTGATGCGTTTTAGGAGAGTGTTGTGTTTGTTATGGTGTGCGAAACTAACGTGGTGTCTGCTTCGACACGTGCGTTTATTTTAGCGGTGCTGGGTTGTGTTGGTGCATTCGTTTTCTAACTGTGCTTTTAATGTCAGACTATATCTGCTACAGGACTGCAGTATGATACACGTGTTGTCAAAGATTTTAGGCCGAAAATGGTGAGCATCTTTTTGAATTATCTCTAAGTTTAAAACGAAAACTCCATTTTTAGTTATAAAATGTAGATCATGACCAGTGGAGTATCCATAGGGGACTGGCTACTCCACTGGTCTGAGCTGGTCCACTAGGGCTCTGGCCAGAGGATTGGAGTCCTTATTCTAAAAATGCCTCTAGAAATAAAATACTTTTCTTACATAAAGCACTTTTTATGTTCTTCAAATGAAGCATTAGTAATTTTTATCTCTTAACCCTCCAAGTTGTTTCGACGAGATATCTCGTCCATCTAGATCTGACCTATTGTAATAATGACCGGATAACTCGTCCATCTAGATCTGACCGATTATAATAATGACGGGATATCTCGTCACCAAAGTATAGCCGATTTTTTAATGATGACGAGATCAAGATCAGGTCAGTTTTCTTATGACTAGATGTCTCGTCCATCAAGATCTGGTCAGTTTTTGACCGTCTGATCAGTGAGGTCTGGAGAGAGATCTGGTCAGTAATGACAAGATACCTCGTCGAGACAACCACCAGGAGGGTTAAAACAACTAATCATTTTCTGAATTAACATTCACTACATAATGGTTTTATTCATTGTGAAGTATGAATGTTGTGGTCAAGGACATAGTTTATCTAATAATGACTCAATCATCTTATACATTCACTTGTCCTCATATCGTATAAATCGCCCATTAGTGACAAAAAGGTTTGAACATTTGCTTTATTTAATGTAGATTTTGTAAATATTTTCGGAATGACTATTGTAGTCATTTGTGTACTTAGATCAACCGAGATGTGTCACTTTTTATGCAGTTATAGTAATTCTTTTAAAGTTCATAATCTGAACAAAATTAATGCAAAAATATCTTTTAAAAGTTGATAAGATCTGAACTTTCTATCTTAAAAAATTTGGTTTTTAACATTGGCATATTAATTTGTGATTTTTTAACAAAGTACTGGAGATTGAGTTATGAAAACACGTGCGACAATTGAGAGAACTTTCCTTGGCAGTGTAATATAAATATTTAAGAAGTTAACATATGTTATAAATGTAAATATCTGATAAATCTTTTAATAGAGACATTATTAACTGAACAATTCATATAAATTGTAAAAGGCGAATTGCATAGCTTCCGATAGTGTATCCTATAGTTTAGACTAGCAAACAGACGCACATTGTACTATTGTAAAAATGGAATTTGTGACTGCTGAAATGGAATGCTCAGAAACATTGTAACTATTTGAAATTGAAATTCTTACATCATTAGACAACAAATAGAAAAATTGGTACCTATAGACTTTGTTATAATACATTTTAGCCACGAAGCGTGAATTAATGTATATATTTTCTCTTATAACTCATGAAATATTTAACAATACTAAGAATTTGACCGCGTTACATGGATTTAATTGAAGAAACGAATTTCTTATTTTTAATTTGAAGATGTCTTTTCTAAATACTTTAACTTTTAGTTCTTACGATATAAAAATACTTTTTCCTGTTTCTGTAAGCTATTTTTACTTTCTATTTTTTATAATTAAGATATTGCATTACCCCATGCTTATATAGATTAATTTTACTCTATAGTTTTATGCTATATAAACGTGTAAACTACTTCAGTTTAAACAATAATTTTACAAAATCTTAGGCAATGAAGGGAATAATTGTAGGGTTTTTGTTTATCAAATTCCTCGTGCACATTCATGTTGCTGTTCCTGTCCCTGAGAACTGACGTATGAAGATTCATAAAACTTTTATGCTTTTTTTAAGAAAACCTTTTATATGTGACTTTTCACAAATATTTTGATTGAAACATTTATAACTCCTGGTAAAAGTAAAAATTAGACCAAAAGTTAAGTTATCTATATTGCATTGATATAATTTAATAGAAAATATAAGTGTTCTGCAATAGATATGTAAGTTTCTTAAACTTATATAAAACCATGGTTTTATTAAGAACTTGCATTTATGTAGACATTACCACTTTTTCGATTTTCCGCGTGGTGTTGTATGTATTCTAAAAGCACGTGTATTATTCTCTATTAGAACTGCTATCTAAAGCAAAAAGTTTTGCAATTTTCCAATAAATCTAAATTCATATGAAACTTTCTAAAATTCCACACTGCTATTAACTCTTCATTACCCTCAATTTATTATATTTTTAATGTTATCATACACTGAGTACATATGTATATTACAATTTGTGTAACAACAACCTTTTTGTTTGTATACTATAACTTGATAGCAGCCTGAAACAAGTATAAAAGTTTTTTATGGCTTTCATAAAATTATTGTTTTAAAATTATAAAGTAATTTACACAGTTTTATAGGATAAGTGCTACAAAGTATCCATAAACATTGAAATGTATCATGATGGTATAAAAACTATGGAATAAAATACTATATATCAGCAAGGAAATATAACTTAGAGAAATCTAATGAGTTTAAAAAGACGTAGATACTCATAAATGTAACTATGCAGTTAAAGTAGTATATAAAAACTATGCAGTTAAAGTAGTTTACAATGCATGAAATGTATTATTTCATACTAAAAACAATAAAGCTAATGTAGTTAACCCAATATAGAAATATGGTATAAAACTATAAATTAAAGTAGTTTACTTGAGCAATTAAATGTAGCGTTGTAAAGAACAATGAAGTTAGATAGCTTGCATAAATGTGGAAATCTGTTTTAAAGAAGCATACATAACAGTACAATTTATATTTGCTTCCATAAAAAGTATGTGTTTCACTAAGTTAACACTTAATAAAAAATATTTAGAAAAGAATTTATATGCGTAAGGAGTTTCACTTTAACTGAAGTTTTACCTGCTCGAAAGTTTGCGTTAGTAGAGACAATATATTTTACTGTAAGTAAACTATAAACCAATAGAATATATCGCTGCGATAAGGGATGAGATAACAAAAGGAATGGAACCATTGTACTTTTAGTTTTTTCGATATATAACCAGCCATTGTTTATAAATGCTGATTGTGTCCAAAACAAACTTTCTCCTTAGAACTTATTTGTTATGGTTTTTCTTCTATTCTTGAAATTGTTTGAATGGCTTCAAAATGTTAAAAGCATTTTAAACTGGAATAGAATTTTTTCATTTGAATTGGTTTTTCAAAGTTCCTCCTTTCTATTCAACATCAATCATTTCAAACACAAGTTGAAATTATGAGTTGCGTGCAATAAATCTTAGTTCTGCAGTTTAAAATTAAATGTGTGAATCATTAACGTACCTAGATTTTTACTGTTTGTGAGATGCAATCTAAAAATTTAAAGTATCAAGTATCAGCTATATTGCATAACGCATCAATTGATTTTTTCATTTTCCCTTTCGCGAAATAAAAATGTCTACTCCGGAACTATCCTTTCTTTATAAATACTTCCACAATGTTTTCTCTCACATCAGAGTTCCAGAATATTTTCTCTTAACAAAATTAAGTTTCTCGATCCTTAACCTAACTTGATATGTTATACGTTCGCCATTATTCGTATTAGTAAAATTATATTTCAGCCAACTACCATTACCTCCACATAGCGTGTGTGTACTGGCGACTTGCCTTAAATTTATTGATTAATACTGTTAAATATTAGTTTAGGAAACAAGACCAATTACGGACAATCCGACGTATTTTGATGTCCGGAAAATCATTTCTCTTGAAGAGAAATGTTTGTGCCCTGTTCATGGAGGTTATGCTTCTTGGAGGACAGATTCTGTTTGTCCTCAGACCAGAGGCACTCGATGGTAATGATTTAACCTCCTCATTTATAGTATTAACTTTCTTAAAATGATGAAAATGCAATACAAAGTATGCGATATTCCTGATCAGTAGCATTGTCAAACACTGTGGGGAAAAATTACATGGATATATAATTTGCGTTCATGACAGAAGAGGTCTTAATGACGCATCAGTGAACAGTACAATCAACCCTATATGTGAAGATGTTTCTAACATTTAAAAGCAAAGAAATTTTAATTCTTTAATTATCTCACATTTGGAAAACCTACCTATTATAGAGATATAGTTGGTGTGGAAATAGTGATGCTCAGACTGACCAGTAACGTAACTAGGATTTTATTTCGAAAAGGGCCCAAAGCTGGAAGTAAAATTTTTTGTGCTAAGTTAACCCTCCTGGTGATTGCCTGGATGAGGTATATCATCATTAGAAAAACTCACCAAATCTTAATGGACGAGATATCTCGTCCTTAGGAAAAGAACTGATCTGATCTTGATCTAGTCATAAAAGAATCGACAATATTCTAATGATGATGAGATATCTCGTCATTAGCAAAATTGATCAGATCTTTATGGACAAGGATCTTGTCACACTTTAGGAAGGTCTTATGTTGATTTTGATTATCAGGTAGGAATTTTAAAAGGAGTACTGTCAGCACATTGTATAAATTGATACATCTAGGTTGGTCATAGTACACTTGTTGTGTATAATGGTTATTCGGCAAATATTTACAAAATAAATTGCATTAAATAACAATTCGCAAATATTAAGCTGTGTTTCTGGAAATTCACTTTTTACTTTTGTGTCGCTGTTTGGAGATAAATACGATACATACATTGTATGTTGAAAATGGTTGAATCAGCACAGAAAAACATGTTCATGATCATTGCTTTCATGCTTCATAATGAAATCACAAAGCTGTTATATAAAAAATTGAATTCATAAAATGATTGTTATTTTAAAAATAAAATAACTGTTATTTCAATTGAAGAAGAAAGAAAAGTATTTAGCGCATTCTTGTATTTTATTTGTTGAAATATTTTAAAAATCAGAATCCAACTTTTATGGGGGGTGTACTCGGCCCCTCTCCCCCACCCTCTCTGGCTACTCAGTGTAGTAGAAAGTTTCTTACAAAATGTTATAAAACAGCCTTATTTGGAATTGCCAGCTTGGTCTACTTAGAGAAAAATACACAACACAAGACCAGTTATAAAGGGATTTGAAATCCGGTGTAGAAAAATGTGAATTGCGTGCAACTGGCACCACTACACTTCCTGCTAAGTACTTTCAACAGGACATTGAGCGAATTTGAGGCTACAGGATCTAACAGTCCTACGTGCAGCACAAAAAGTAACATTTCTTGAAGGGAAGTTCGGAGTTACCTTAATACATGAGTAACCCAGTGACCTTTCGATACCTGTTGCCCCATGTTAACCCTCGGCATTATAGGCCCCTTAATGACAGCAGTAACCCCTATATGTGAGGATTAGAATGAGAGTGGAGTAAGTCACTACTAAAAAATAGAGTAACGTGTGCTTTCATGTACTCTCCGCTATCATCTGTAAGAAATGGGACGTGGAATAAAGTGAACCTAAGTGAATAATGATGATTAGGATTAGATTTAGATGACTAAAATTTAGTAGAAAATGTCCAATAAAAATGCATCAATGACCCCAAAAAACTATCAAATAGTGCTCGATAAACTACAAAAAAATGAGTTTAAAATTATATTTCCTTGCAAAACTTTTTCAAAAAATATAATTTCTTGAACCTTTTTTCGCAAAAAAAGTTCAAGAAACAAAAGGAATCTAAACATTCCCTATTCGACTAAAATACTCTCCATACACACACAATTTAATATTACAGTTTCTCTTCAAAACTGAAAGTCGATTTTTTCAATAAATAGTAGGCCCTATGAAAGAAAAAGAACCAATGGAAATACAACTTCTTTCTAGGATAGTTCCTGTGTCTCATTGAAAGCTTGAATTTTCCTAATAAAATTATTTAGTTGAATATTTTTAGTTTGCCATAATTTTATTTCGAGTCTAGATTTGCAAAGCAGAACAAAAACCATGTGAATATTTTCAAAAGAGAATAGTTTTTATGGTCTCTACCTCGATACATTAAATTAGTACTATTAATGGGTATCGATTTAGTTTGAAATGTTTTAATAATTACTATATTCTTGAGATTGAATTCTCTTTCGTAGTAGGATCTTACCTAGATAGTCATGGTCCTGTCCGGATGCTTTACGTATCATGTAGTATGTCTTACTATATACACATGATATATAAGTAAGAATGAATTTATGAAAAATGATACGTATGAACTCAGCTATAATGAAACGGGGCTGATGAAACCGACATAAGTAACAATCACAAATTTAACCATTCTGTGAAATCAGAAAGGAGCATACATGAAACATTTTAGATATCATATTTTTTCCAAGAAAAATCATCAAGATTGAATAAATGTTTCGTCGTCCCTTCGTTACGCCTCTGTTCTAAACATTCTGAATAAAAGTCGTACCGGACTTTATTAAAGATGTCATTTCTGCGAATGTGAAAGAGCGATGGTCTGAATTAAATCAGACATAAGTGGTGATAAATGTTTACATTTGGTTCGAAGTTCCGTAGACCTGAATTTAATTGCAACTGGTTATCTAGCAAACAATGCAAAAAGAGATGGTGTCTCCAAACGTGAAATTACAGGGCTCCCCAACTTCATTTTGAAAATGTGTTTTCGAAATAATAGATGAAGTGTCGATTGGGAAATTTGGTTAGGGAGTAAAGATAGTTTACCCCATTTAGGCCTGATTTTTGTTATTTGGTTTGAGGTTTCAAGGGCCATATTTGGCCACTCTGCGCCAAACACAAGACAACGTCAAGTAAAAAATGTCGTGAAAGAAAAAAAAGGGATTGAGGAACAGAGTAGTGGGATATGAGCAGAAAAACATCGCTTGGGTATCCCGGGAGCGCAACGCTCATTTTTACTTAAGACAGTAAACCCCATGGGGAAAAATGATCACTAGGGTACCTTGAGTCCTCTATTTTCTAACGGAAGAGTGCGATCTAAAAATTAAATTTCAAGAAAAAGAAAGCAAATCGAAGAGTTTAAAAACTAACTTCGTTTGCAAGACTTAGAATGTTGATAATTAGTTGATAATTCGCAAGTGTGAGTTTTAATTGCTATGCAGTCTGTAAGTTTTAATAAAATAAAAGAATACCAAATTTCAATAAAAAGTAAAAAAGAACAGCATATTTCGAAAATACTATCAAAAACTACCGGTTATCAATTTAACAAAAATATTCTTCCTATTCTTCTATATATGCGTCCCTGAGGGCATTTCGGCTATTGAAAAATCATCCAATCTAAGGTTCTAATCTCATTTTTCAGTTTCAGAAATTGATTAAAAGAAAATTTTATTTTCGAGCGTTTTAATCGGTTTTTTACGCGAGTGCAAAAGAATATGAATAACCCCCCAAACTTCTGGAATTGCATGTTTAAACTAAATTACTTTTACGTTTCCCGCAATCCAATTTCCGGCGAATGTTCCTATAGGAGAATATATATATGATGTAATTTCCCTTACCGAATTTGCCGGAAATGTGCTTTTCATATTTCAAAACGACGGCTTTCATGATGGATACTTAATCTGGTAAGAGCTTGAGATGAGAAATTTTGATGTAAATCAACGATTTTCAACCGATGTGCCGCTGGCACTGGCGAACCATATGGATGGTGACAGTTTAAATTGAGTAATATTTATTTCATTTCAGTGGTTTAGTTTTTAACATTTGACAAGTGTGTTCACACAAATAATTTACCTCTATGTATAATTTTGAGAAAAATTCTTTTATATTAAAAATTTCAGAAATAAATTGTTTTAAAATGGTCGGTAATTGCTATTTTTCATCAATCAATAAAAATTTTACCTATTTTTTCGAATAGCCCGTTGTGTTGCTTCAGTGTGACGTTAATTTAAAAAAAATACCTACCTATATACCTATACCTATTTTTTTAGTCAGATCAGCAAAAAATTACACTGCAAGTGCGGTCGATCAAATATACAAGTTAGTAAAATGGCTCTGATAAAATGAAATGCTAGTTGTCTTGTAAATATAGTTCAATCAAGAAAACCAAGTAATGTAAAATATGCTTAAAATGTTGAATGTGGACATTTGTAAGTTATACAGATATGATAATAGTTATTTTGTCGCACTGCTCAAAAAGAATTGACTGACAGCACAGCAAAATTGATCAATTGCACAGCAAGTGCGATCGATTAAAAATACAAGCAAGTAAAGTGACCCTCTGAGATAGTGAAATGCTACTTGTTTCGTCTAATCAAGAAAGCCAAATCATGAAAGAGGATGTTTGAATTGTTCTTTGGCAGTTACGATATGCAGATACGATAATAGTTATTCTGTCGCACAGTTCAAAAATAGTATTTGACTACACGGCCAAACTGATCAATTGTACAGCAAGTGCTGTCGATCAAAAATACAAGCAAGCAAAATGGCTTTCTGAGAAAGTAAAATGCTAGTTCTTTCGTTTAATCAAGAAAACCAAATCATGTAAAAGATGTTTCACATTTTTTTGTGGCAATTACGATATGCAGATACGATCGTATTTGTTATGTCGCCCTGTTCAGAAATCAGTCTTTGACAACTCAGCGAAACTGTGATCAACTACACAGCAAGTGCTGTCGATCCAAAATATGAGCAAATAAAACAACTTGAGTGAGAAAGTGAACGCTGGTTCCTCTCGAGTGTAGTTGCTTTTTATGAAGGCGAACTCTTCCATTAACTTTTGATGTATCATTCCGAAGTGAAGGGGGATAGAAGTAATGTGGTATGCATCTTTACGAGTGTGGGAATATATACATATCTGCCTTGTGGAACTGCGGTTGAACGAAATCATAATGAGTTTTGGAAACTGACGCTATTTTGCTCTTACACCTGATGGAATCGGAACATCATTTGCTGGCAGCTTTTGGAGATGACTAATCGAATATCGCTCAAGTGAGTAGACGGAGAACCATGATTCAAATCATTGCTCCCTGTTATCAAGCGCGGTTATAAAAACAGATATTCTCACTCGTGAAGCTGCTAAATTTAAATAAGATAAAAAAAAGGCATGCAGGTAAATTACCAAGTGCCGGGCAATTTTCCACGACTCATGTGCTGTTAGGGCTCTAACATTTGTTTTCACCAAAGCGTGTTTTATTTGGATTTTGTGTCTCGTGCGTTTCGCTTCGCAGAGGGCTGTCGTGAATCTAGTTGGAGCATTTGCCATCGCTTAATGTGTTTCGAGTTCAGCCCTCTTTTGATAACGTGCGAAATGAGAAATGAACTCAAATATGTTTTCAATGTTGAATTCGCTTGTAACAAAACAAATTATAAACTTGTTTTTACTTCACTTGGACGACTTATTTATTTGGAATTACGAGCTGGTGTAGTTTTGTACGGATACATTTTGTGCTCGAAAAGTTTCAGATTAAGCTGTACTCTGGATGTCTTTGACAATTCTTTGCTTCGGAGGGTACCAGCTTTGAAAAGGGAACATTTCACGTCAATTTAAGATTTATCGCATTTTTAGTCTGTTATTTTTTATTTCTAGACTGACTCCAAACAGATTATGTACGAGCGCACATAAAAAGTGACACATATCAGTCGATCTAAGTATACGAATGACTACGATAATTGTACCGCAGATATTTACGAGATATATAAATTACATTAAATTGGAAAAAGGAAATATTCAAATCTTATTTCTTGAAATTCACTATTTACTTTTGGTCGCTTGGAAGATCGTTATTATGCGTAGATATGTGAGAAGGTTGAGAGCTCGGAAAATTCTAAATCCATGATCATTACTTCTCCCTACTTCATAATGAATATAATTCGTTACGAAGCATGAAAGAATTTTTGCAGTAAATAATAAAGCTTTTTTTTTAAATAAGCTGCAATTGTTTTATTTGAAGAATAAATCAAAGTATTTTGCGTCTTACTTTTTCTTAATTTATTGTGAAACAAAAATATAAGTTTGTTTTCAAAAAATGAGATCAATTTAAATTAATGTAATTTACAAACCAAATCTAGACAACAAAAAAGTCAATGACTTTTGAAATTGCTTCTCTTTATAGCTTACCATACAAATAGCTATAAAAGTTGTCAAGTTTGAAATATGTTAATCTTCACATAAACTTTTTTACGTTTGAATCTAATGCTAGTAACTTCATTCATTTGCTTGCTTTGATCGATATCATTCAAGCGGACTGACATGTCTCTGACTCAAGATATCTGCACAATTCACAGCAATTTCTACAGAAAGTGTCTCAAAATAATTCGACTAGAAAAATCCCTGCCTGGAACACAAGTGAGTTGAAATTTCAAAATTGATTTTTACATGTGGATAATTATACGATACTCAATCGGATGTCTGGACAGTTCGTTTTCTTCGAGTTGTCCGATTACCAATATCAGAGTAAATGGATTTGTTACAAATTGCTTTTCATTATGAGATGCATTACCGAGAATATTAAATACTTTTTATACAATTTTTGTTGGTAAGTTTATAGTAATCTGAGCCTCTTTTGGCCAATCAAATGATTTTATATTGGCTTCAGTCATGTTATCTAAAATATTAAGTGTCATATTGTAATTACGTATATAATAAGCCAATTTCGAATGTATTATGCGGAGAAGCTCACACGCCATGTCTGTCTTTGCTATTCTAATCTAGTGCATTCTTAAAATGAAAAATGAAAGTTTTTCAGTGTTGAAAGAAATTATTTTTATCATTGATCAATCTGAGATTGACAATTCACGTTGTCTTCTCTCTTTCCTATACTGATCTATTGCATTTTTAAAATGAAAAATGCAAGTTTTCGAGTATTAAAAAAAAGGAAAAAATAAAAAATAAAAATCTAACATTAGATCTCTAATAAATGAATTTTACTATTGTTTACCACATGTGAAATCATTTCATATTATATTATCATTTGAAACGGAAAATAGAACCGTAAAACATTTTAATTTGCATGAATATAAATTTCTTTGACCTTTCTTTATGTTGAATGCAAATGAATCTCCATTAATCGCGGTCAGCGTTTTTTTCAAAACATGTTTAGAAAAGAAAGCTTAATAATATAACACGCAAACTTTTTCAAGAGTCTGGTAAAAAAAGATAAAATTCCACTTGAAACCATGAAATTTTCGCTTGCTTGAAGAGGATCAAAAATGTCCTAGTCATGTGAGACTTGTTGCGAGTCAATTGTCCAAGACCTGAAGAGCAATCTTCGGGAATGACCGGAAACCCGTCACTTCTTTATCTTGAGGACGATTTATCGTCTTTGTGATATTTTAATGAGGTGTAAAAGGCCATGGCTTTGTCTGCCCTATTGTCCACTCGCTACAATTCGAGCCATCGCCTTCAGTCCTTATGGAAACTAGTTAATGAAGTGGCATTTAACACTCGAGAATCTCCAACAAATTGATGCATTTCCCTTCAACTGGTCTAGTAATTACATTTCACGCTAGTTAAAAGATCGCCTTTCGACAAAGGTACACGCATCACTGAATAGCTGGAATTCGTTGTTATTTGTTTCAGCTCTCATTAACTAGTGAAAATACATAATCCATCCTTACCCAATGCACCGGAAAGGATTTTTTTCTGCCTTCCTCTCCGAAATGAAAAATTAAATAATGAAGAAACCTCCGTGAAGCATCAAGTCACTCATCCAACACCATTTTCGAGGTTTCCAGCACCATTATGATGTTTTGGTAGGTTTCGTTACTCCAGAGACGATGGTGCATGACGTTTTGATTGCGATTTTTATGACTGGGGTATTTTTATCAAATGTTGCGCGATGTTTCTTATTCGTTAGGAGAAAGTTGTTATTTTATTGCTGAGGAATCCCACTCGGCGGAAAAAATAATGTCTTATATGTCCAATTCTTACAAGTGTTACAGGATTTTACATATGATATTATTTGTTGATGTTGCTTCAAAGGCGATGGCGTATGACATTTAGGCTGCGAATTTTAGTGCTGAAATGGTTTCATCAAGAAAACATTGCGGGGGTTTCTTAACCGTTCGGAGGAGAAAGTTGTTAATTTATTGTTGAGGAATCCTACTAACAGAGAAAAAGAACAATTTATATGTCCAACCAACTGTTGCAAGATTTTACGTGTGTCTTTGGTTAGTTTTGTTACTTCAAAGACATTTGACAGTATGACATTTTTGGTTGAGAATTTTTGTATCAGGTTGCAGATTTTATATCGAACTCTCCAAGATAAATTTTTCGTCAACCCTACGATTTCGATTCACACCAGGAATAACAATACATTCTTCTCTTTTGATCACTCAGACTACGCGTTGTTTCCCCACTCTTCTACTTCAATATCTACTACTCGATCTTATCTTATCCATCAATCTATAAATGAATCGACGAAAAATGATGAAATACAATACACGATATTCATAGCCGTAAAAATTGATCAATTTGAGTATATGTGGGTATTTTTGAGCTTAGAGCTTAAGCTTCTGAATACAAAAGCAAATGTGAAACAAAAGAAAAATATAACGGAGAATCTTCAATTTAGATGTTTGATTTTCCGTACTAAAACTTATTTACTTTTAGCGTCTGGTGAATTGTGAGTGGAACATCAGACTTTTCTTTTTTTGTGAACAGAAAATCTAATGAAGAGATCAAAGCTCTTGTTTGTTTCTTTCATTAGTATTACTTTCCAAGTTATGCTTCTCCTTTGTCACCTGTCACTCAATATCTGTTATCGGGTTAGTTTTTCATTCTTGGAACTGTCAGTGGGTCAGTATTAACAGAACTTCTTACGAGAATTTTAGATTTTCAAGCATCCTATGGGTAAATGTCTTTGATTAAGTCTCGAATCATGATGTTTCAAGTCCAATACGCCGATTTTAAATTTCCTTTTACCTATCTATGTCCTTCTGTTCGCTTCTATTTATTAACACAGGCAGAATTATTCTGTTTTTGATATTTGATCTCCACATCAAAGTTTCCACATTTGCTGCTTAAATATTTTGATTGCAAGCTGCTTTCCGTGTCGCCTTAACCCTCCTGGTGGTTGTCTCGACGAGGTATCTCGCCGTTGGAAAAACTGACAAGGTCTTGATTGACGATATATCTCGTCATTAGAAAAACTGATCAGATCTTGGCCTCGTCATCATAAAAAATTGGCTTATATCTTGATGGACGAGATATCTCGTCGAAACCACTTGGAGGATTAAATATCCATGCATTTAATACCGTAGCAAAGACGGACAGGATTTCCTGGTGGACCACCAGGAAATCGGGAAATTCCCAAGGTTGGTAGGTAGTTAAATTAACGTCGCACTGGAGTAAAACTACGAGCTTTTGGCGACGGTCCGGGATCAATCCCGAAGAGAAAGACCCGAGGACAACACCTCTTAACCTTGAACTACGGCCAGGTATCGAGGTCAACACCTGAGCTGGCACCCCATTCTCCAAGAGGAATTCCCCAGAGGCTGTTGCTGCTAGGAGGTCGTTAGGGAGAAATAATGTGCCATTTGAAAGAGAGTAGAACTTATTTCCTCCCATATTTCAAGTCGTTATCTGATCGTGGTTCAAAATTACGAGGTGTTGTCCTCGGATCTTTCCCTTCGCGATTGATCCCGGACCGTCGCCGATAGTACTTTGTGTTGCTCCAGTGCATCGTTAATTAATTACCTATCTTCCTTGTGTTTGGCATAGTTTGGTCAAGTATGGCCTTGCGCCTAAAACTCATTGCAATCAAATCACAATTCATACTGGTCCTTTTGATGTGTTCTCGCAAAAAAGCTGAAGCAGGTGCATCCGAACAAACAATTTATTTTCTTAATTTAAAAAAGTACATGCTTTTATCCTCCACTCCCTTTGTGATAATAGCCCTATCTATCTATATTTCAGGTACTTTTCCTTTTAGAAAGACAGTGAACTTACAGATGTACATTGAAACCTCCTCTGCTTATATTATAATGAGTTAGTTTTCTGTTGTAGTTGAAAGCAAGACTGATTGTGGTTGAAATTAGCAGTCAAACGATGTTATAAGTCTGGATGCATCGATCCAGGAAATGATGGTAGTGTAAGAAATAGCAATCATATTAATATATAAGGGTGTAGATAATACCACACCTTTATTTCAAAATTAAAGATCATGTCAGTTTCTTAAAAATAATTCTCATTTTCTTAAACTACCTAGTCTTAAGATCTAACTGGGATCTATTTTGAGTAACGTCTTTTGATCATATTGAATTAAAACATTTGACTAAAACAAAATAAAATCTTTTTCACAAAAGGTCAATCCAAAAGGTGTTTTTTCCCTTGAATTATAGTTGCTAAAATCATCTCTTAATTTATAACGCTTTTGATCATATTGAATTAAAACATTTGACTAAAACAAAATAAAATCTTTTTCACAAAAGGTCAACCAAAAGGTGTTTTTTCCCTTGAATTATAGTTGCTAAAATCATCTCTTAATTTATAACGCGTCAAATTGTTTAATCCTCCATGTGGTTTCGACGAAATATCTCGTCAATAAAGATTTCATCAATTTTGGTAATGACGAGATATATCGTCATCAGGATATTGCAGATTTTTTTATGACGAGACCAAGATCTAGTCGGGTTTTTCTAAGGACAAGATATCTCGTCCATCAAGATCTCGTCAATTTTACTAATGACGAGATACCTCGTCGAGATAATCACCAGGAGAGTTCAAATTTGATATTTTGCCATTAACAGTTTAAAGTCTTCCTATACCCGAAGTCCACAGAAAGCTACATTTTCGGAAGCCCAATCATCCAAGCCAGTCCGTAACTGAACGTGGTCTGGTATTGAAGGACAAACGCGAATTTAAAAACGTGTCACCTCCCACAGATGAAACTAATTATCCTTGAATGCTCACTCCTTACAGTTCTGAGATAAGTCAAAAGAATGCGTTTCCGTTTACTAATGCCATTAAATTAGCTCTTATCACAAACACGATATAATAACCGCTGGGATATGTCACCGACTGCAACCAGGCAGTCAAGCTGTGAACAGAATATTTATTGCCCACACACGTGAGCGAGCCTTCGAACTTTTCGTAGTTGCCGTCTTTTTGTTTTTCGGGTAGCTCATTTTTGTAACAAGGAAGTAAATGACATCAATGGCAGATATATATTTAGGTCTGTAACTAAGTATCCTCTTTGCCTATCTCAGAGAATTTGATACTGAAGGAAAATCAAACAATTAATGTTGTATGTATGATTTGTTTTATCCAGCGCATTGTTCAAAAATGAAAATATTTCGAGCTACAAAGCCGTTTTTCGAGATATCCTTCCTCATATTCAAATTACCTTCAAGAACCACGAATATATAGAATTTCATACTTAAGTTGTTGTACATCTGCTTTATTTTGAGGTCAAAATGACGAGAAATGGGGTGCCTTACGTATGAGGAAAGGTCTTCGATTCTGTGTTTCATTTCAGTGGTTTAGTTTTAAACTTTTGACGAGTGTGTTCACACACACAAATACTTTCAAATAATATCCGTATAAATAATTTTGATCATTATTTTTTATTAGAGTATCATAAATAAATCGTTTTAAAAATATTTTTAAAAACTTTAAAAGAAGGGTAGATAATTATTAATTTTTGTAAATCAATCAAAATTATACCTATTTTTTGTCAGAACGGTAAAAATATATAACATATTTTTGGTTTCTGCGGAATTTTAGTAGTTAGTTTATGTGTGCCACGGATGAAAAAGGTTGAAAATCACTAATCTCTACCTTGTATACAAAAATATTTTATTTACTTAAGGGTTACTTAATTTTAAATAAAAAACGCATAATATAATGGATAAGTTTCGCTTTTCTTCTGTTATAAGTAAACTTTTCTTGACCCTCAGTTTGTCACGCTTTTTCTTATCACCTCCAAAACCGTGATATAATGAGGGGTTATTGTATGATGAAAATTATTAACTTGTGAAAGAAATTGGAGGACACATATTACAGAACAAGAACGTTTCACATTTACCGGGCACTTCGTAGATATCGATCCCTGTCCCACAGATCACTCCCAATTATGTGAGGCCTACCGAAGTACAAGCCGCTTTCAAGAAAGACGGGTTTTCCTTTTTACCCTTTGAGGGATTCGTACGCTTATATCAGTTGTGCAACCTACAGTCTTCCCTGCATGACTTCTAACATTCTTGGTTGGTCGATTTGGGTTTTATGGATCAAGTCCATAAACGGACAATCTGTACCAAACGCAAGACAGTATATGACGAAATGAAAATAGATAAAACATCAAATTACCTAACCAACGATAAGAAGTAGATTTAAAACACCTAGTACCTGGCATATGTAAAACATGGGTCAAGCTTATTAAACATTTAATCAGATGAATAAGCAAGAAGAAACAAGGACTATCGTCTATTTGGTGAATGGTAGTTTGAAAGTTTCGATACATGATCACATAAACGAAATGATGGAGTTTTAAGACGACAGAAAAAAAAATTATGGAATTTAAAAATTTAATGCTACGTAAAATTTTTAATACTTAGATGGGGTTTTCCGCAATGAAATCTTGTTTCCGCAAAAATGTGTCAAATTATGTTTTAAAAAGTATAGGCGATGGTGATTAAAAACTGGACAGTCGATTAAATGTGATGAATAGTAAAAGAAATCACGCGTTACTCCTATTAAGAGATGTCTGTGCGTAAATCTGACCAATAGAATCCTTCTTAAGATTATTTCAACTAAAATAGATGTGGTTATTTAATCATTATGGGGTAAAAGCTATACTACTCTACTTGAAAATCTCGTGACGGCTAGAGTTTATACAAATAATCGACATTCCCTTCCTAATCGGGAAGATCATTTTTTAATCCACTGCATCATTTCCCAACCTCTGTCGTTACCTTATCAAATACACATCCAAGAAAAAAACGCCAAGATTCTCACAGTGCACGAAGATTATTGAAGGTTTACATTACCCGTGTGTAAAATTCCCCTTGAAATTTTCCTCATGTGATTCAATTGAAATCTACAAGGCTGTGATTTAAGGTTCTGGTGACTCAACCGAATAAATTCCCTTCGATCATTTTTTGAAAGAGTAGTAATTACATAAATGACAGGAGTGATTCTCGGATTCGATTCGAATTTATTGTTTGGTATATAGCGGTTGTAATTTGTTATGTGTACAGCGAATTTCGAGCGGCTATTGTGCGCTTATATTCGAAAAAACGTTTTAGGTATGCTGTAGTAATCATTATTATAGAAAGAATTTTTATACCATTTCAAGTGGGTACAATATATTCAACTATGAACTTACAATTTGGTCGACCGAAATTTGTTTTGTTTCTGTTGCGGAAGAGGTGCATTTGAAAACAAAAATTCGAGATAGTCACGAGAAGTTAGTTTCCAAGCCAATAATAGAGCTTCAGTCAAATTATACCTTGCATTGCCTCTGAAATGCAAGGAGATATAAAAACATTTGTACGTGCAATCAATTAGTTTAAAGTTCATTCTTTTACTTAATAACTTGTGTACATATTTAACTTGTAAACCTAAATATTTCGAAATCAGTGTTGAAAATTACTAGCTGAAAGTCATGCGTCATTAACACTGAAACATTTTCCCTCGATTGCTAAAATGTTTTACTTCGGTGCAATTTCAAATTTATATTGTTTCTGCGTATGTGATAAAAACGCAATGTAAAAACTAGGGCCTATATTGACATTGACATATTTGAGAGCCTTTTACTCATTGGGTCATTTGTTGTTTGGGGTCCATTTTTGCATTTTCTGTATAGTAAAATTTTCTTTTGATTATGTTTTCAAATTGCAACACACAGAACCAGGATTAACTTATAACCAATGCAAAAGCATTTAATGGTTGATCATCCTGGGAAATGTTCTATATGGAGCACAATAAATACTTCCTCTGCAGCAATCAGCAACAATGCAACTGATGCAATCACGTCCTGGTCACTAATGTAGCAGAGCTTGAAAAGGCAGTACAAGTTCTGTCTACCAAAGAGTACTTCATTGTTGCGATTGACTGCACTGCTATACAACTACAAGACAGAAAGTTAATTTTTGTAGCGGTGGCTAAATTCATCTCTATTTCATAATATTCGTTTTTTACTTTAATCTTCTAAGGGGTTCACACGCATATATCCGTTCTGCAACCTGTAGTCTTTCTTACATGACTTCTAACCAGTTTAGACCTTCTTGACCAATAGAATCTTTCCTGTATGATTATTACAGCCAGTAGACGTGGTTGTTTTGTCATTACGTTGTGGAGAAAAAGAATTCTACACTCCACATACACACTCGGAAAGTTCGTGAAGCTCAGAGTTAAATAAATACTTTTACTTAGAAAATAATATCTATGAAAATAATCCAGTTACAAGAAAAACAATCCCAATGCAAAAGACAAAAGATTAAAATACATATAAAACTATTTTAAATGCGATCGCTGTAATTAAAGTTTTGAAGTAAACAAATCCAAACATAATAACAATATCACAGCTCATGATGGAAAAATTGGACTCTTCGCATTAAGACTCCTGATGGAGTTCGCATTAGAAAAGCATGCTTGTCAGTTTGCAACAATTGATAGTTATTGATTGTGGGAATCCATTTAGAGTATCCATAAAGACATTGATGCTTTTATTCCCGTTAAAAGAAACCGTAGGAACTTCCCACGAGCTCAACAATTATATCTGGAGAAGTTTCCCTTTTCTTGTTTGCTCGTCAGCAGCTCTGGACGAAAAGACTTTAAAAAGCTGAGTTGTCATCACAATGAAAAGGATAGGAAGTTTGGATTAGAAAATGATTATTATTAGTCTTAGAAAATGTATTATTTGTGTAAAAATTTCTTTCCGTTGAAATTTTATTAAGTTAAGAGTCACTTATTTGCGAAAAATTCAAATTCTACATATCCAACAGTTTCAGAAATAAAAAATTATATATCGGCTTTATATACGTTTGATTTAAATACGTATTTAAGAAAAATTTACAAAAGGAATAAAATAGTCCGTTTTTTTTACTTTTATACTGTCGAAATGATGATGTTTAAGTTTTTATTTCTATTTTTAAGCTTTTTGAATATAGGTTCACTTGGCTACTTTAAGAACTAACAAAGTAATTGAATACTGTAAGGACAGCACACACAAAGAAATATAACATTCCTACCAATAGTTGTGTTGCAATATTTGAAGTATTGTATAATTTTAATGGACATCACTGATGCAGTTTTTAACGTTATACATTGAATATCTTCCTTTTGGGGTTTTAACTTTGAGTCAATTTAAGACCCATGAAGCATGCTTTATGATTATTAAAAATGCTTTCCATTCATTTTTTTACATTGTCAAAATAGTCAGTGTTAGTTAATGTCTTAAGATTAAAAGTCCGTGATCGTAATATATGTAGATCTACTCAATATATAGTTTAATTATCACATAAATTGACAACAGCAATGAGTTTGATTAAAATTAAAATTTAAAATACAAATTATTGATATCTTCACAAATATTTTTCTGTATATATATCGTCAATCAAGTATGACATTGAATTTTATAACAGAAACTTTTCGAACTGAAAATTGTTTCCATTTGTTTCGTAGTCAGTCATTTTCTCTAGTCTAGTCTGGTGTCCAATAGAAGAAAGTCCTTCGTGGGTCGTATATTGTGTGTAAAGTACCTCTCAAACTCACGGAGAATGTTTTTAAAAATCACACAGTGGGTAGGAAGAAAAAGTAAAAGCTTTCGAAGGTGAAAAATATGGGGAGAGCAACAGAATCGTCCATGATTTTGTAATGTTGACGATTCATTAGCTGCAAACCTTGTTGCCAGGAGGGGAGAAAAATTGCTCAGAATAAGATCGTCTGCGGGTCAGTGATCTCACTCTTTTTCACTTGTAGTGCTTTTATTTCTTTTTCTCCCATTTTGCTCGCTCAACTCGATTTGGAGCTGCTTTGCCCCTTGTAGTAGCCAAGGTCAGAGCTTGGAAAACAAGTCTCGCAACAGTAGAGAGTGCCCTAACATATTATTTTACTCGATTAAGTTAAGAAATCAACATTTCTACCCTATTCTTTCAGTCGAGCATTCAAAGTTTCAATCCAATATGAAGGAACACAAAGACACGTAACTGCGGAAACCTTGCATATGGGCGACTTCCATTTTTTTGAAATTAACTGACTCGTCTTTGGCAAGGTGTCAAACTCCTTTATGAGGCTGTGCTGTGGTTAATGGTGCTTTATTTAGATGGCCATGGGAAGATAAGGTGATCAGGTTGAGAAAATAACACGATTGTATAGCTGGGTTAACATGAACTTGTATTTCAGACTAGACATTAAGTGTTGATTAATTTTTGTCAGATCTACACCATAACAAAATTGAATTTCAAAAGTCCCTTGTTTCAACAGTTGTCTTGAACTGGTTTGGGTGTCTCGAGAGTGTAGATATAAGTAGAAGTTTCAGTTTTCAATTAAAAACCTTATTTACTTTTGTTTCAAAAGGTTTTACCACCGATTTTGAGTTTAATTTTCAGTTTTGCATAACATTAAAGAAGAAACCTCGTAAATTTAACATTAAATGTTCATTTTGAAATTGGCTGTGTTCTAAAACACACACACAATATTTTAAACCTCATCACAATTCTCATCAAAGTCAGAAAGGAAAGAATGTTCAACCTATCAGTTGGACTAATAAATTACACGAAAATGAAATTTATAGATTTTATTGGTAAAATTGTATTCCATCCCAATGTCTTAGCTGCTGGATTGCACAACGTTGTATGTATTTACATATCCACTTATTTTAATAAGTTCGATTTGGACCTGACACCTACTGGAACGAACCAACAGTTTAGAAAAGTTTGAATTCCCTATTAGAATCGGTGCTATTATTATTGCTCATTATATACATCCCAATGTCCTAGCAACAGGATTGTACAGCATTGTGTGCATTTAAGTATCCACCTACCTTAATAAGTTTGAACCGAGCCTGACACCTACTGGAACAAACCTAACAGATTGGAAACCATTGAATTGCCGTGTAGAATTGGTGCACATTATACTCATCCCATTATACTCATCCCAATGTGGTACCTACTGGATTATACTACACTGCATGCATTTATCCATCCACTTACTTTAATAAGTTGGATCCGGATCTGACACCAACTGAAACGAACCAAATAGTTTGGAAACCTTTGAATTCGTTTGTAGAACTGGCACATGTCTTTAAATTTGAAGAGTTTTCGAAGTTTTGTTTTGTTTGGGTGATTCTGTTTCTCCCTGGTCTGCATCTGTTTAGGTACAAAAGATTTGAGAATCATCTTATTTTTTGCATCAGATTAAATGCCACCGCCTGAAAACCGAGCACCATCTATTTTTTCCAGCAGGAACGAATGCTCAGAACCTATAATTACACTAACCAGTTTAATTGAAGACAGTGCTCCGTTCACCGTTGCTCCGGTTCGCAGAGTCAGTCACAGGAGCGAATACACAATAGAGGGAAGGAGGCTCACCTAATGCTACAGGAGCCTTTCTGATTCTTTTATTTCTTTTGATTTAATTGTATTGACTTCGTGAGAACGCAGTTAATTTCGAAAAGGGAAGGGAGAAAATGTGTTTTTTTTTTCATATGGATGTTGAGTTAGTAAGGGAGAAAGACCGCGAGAAAAAATAATCGAAATCTTCGGGAAAGCATAGCTTTATTTGTTTACTTTAAACAATGGCTAGTTATCAAATCAACGTCACTTAGTTTTGACCTATCTGATGCAAAATCGTGCTTAGAAAAAAGAAACACTATCAATAAGTAGATCATTGTCGCCAGAATATAAAAAAGTTGATGAATGTGCAAAATCGAAGCCCCAGCGTTATGTATCATTAAATATTCAGTGAAATAGCTATAGTAAAAACTCGTCTCGATCTGAATAGGTTTAATTAGAACAATAAAAAATCCAATGATCGGTTTGAGTGAACTTAAATTAATTCTGAAAATAGTTTCGATGAGATTGGTGGTAGCTTAAATAATTTTTGTTAAAATCTTGTTTGAATAATCAATTAAAGTAAGTGTGATAAAATTATGAAAAACACGTCGCACTCGTCGAAAATGTACCTCGCCCAGAAATCTATCCTAAGAAATTCAAGACAAAAGGATAAATTTTTCTGTTTTTAGATTATAAAATAGCTCTAACTTTTTAATAATTTTATTAGCAGACAATCCTAAATTTTGTTTTTAGATTACATACGTTTCATGAATTGCCTTTATCTCTCCATATTACATGAAACATAAGAAATTCAACTAATTAATATGTGTATACATTAAGCAATATTATATTTATAATACCAAAAATATTTTCTTTCTACTTAAAACCTCTTGTTAAATCTTTTCTCCCTTCCATTTAACTTTTACGCCTCCATTTAACGAAATCTAAGCCATACCATACGCCGTTCCTAATTCCTTGCCTTTCACTGTCAATTCAGCGGTGCTGGAGTCAGACATTAATCAGGTGACCCCTTTCATCCAATCAACTTAAACACATCCAAAGAAACCGCATGGTTTTTCAGAGCCTACGTTTGTTGTCCAAATAGCTTGTATACCCAGGTTACTGTCGTAAAATGCATGAGATGCTCGACTCGAGATATGTTAATAAATTAGAGATTACAGATTTGAGCGAAACTAAAGATGCACGGGCACACGGAGCACTTATCGTGTGTATTAGAATTTATCAGAGGATGCTAAGCTTCTGAGCTTCTGGATGATAGGCCTCTTGTCTTAAAACAGTTTTAAAAATCCAAAGCTTTAACCGGATTCAAGGAGACATTTACTTTCAGCCTGAAATCCTAAACTGCAGTTATTGTTTTGCCGCCCAAAGACTTTCTCTTGCCCTGGGTCTTACATAGCTTTCTGTGGGAAGCAAGTTTTTATCATGGCGTCAAGTATACGCTTGCTGCAGTCATTCGTGCGGACGACCGCGAAGAAAAAGCATACCGTTCTCGCCTTCTGCTAATCAAACCCGTCGCGGACTGTTGCTTCCTTCTTGGCCTGTTCCACAGACACTCTTCAAGATAATATGCTCCGATGAACGCGTGGTTGGTAATCAGTACCGACGGGTCAGACTTTGTTCCAGGTGGGTGATTTAAGCGTTAATTCGAAGAGCAAAATGAAACAAAGATTGTTTAAATTGGATGAAGAAGTCTGGAGATACGCTAATTTTCAGCCCACAAATTACACCGCTGTACTTTCAACAACGCGTGTGCTCTCAGTACTCCATGAGATGCATCTACAATGGATTCCTTCTCCTCTGGACCTCAGCGGAAATGGAATGTCAGATGGCTTGACAAAAGAGGGCATCTCAGGGTCATTGCAATCAATTACTTCACACACTTATGAAATATTTGCGAAAAAGAAACCAGAACATCACTTGGAAAACTCCAACCACCCATAGAGTAAACATCCCGGAGGTGCCCTCAAATTCGAGGGTGATAGAGGTCATCAGACTGCCATCTCTTGACTGACCAGTGAATTTTTGAGATCAATTCCACTTGATCATGGTTTTAAGTTTTTCCCAATTTGTCGGAAATGCAATATGAAACATGCTTCTTCTTGTCACCTTGCTTGTCTGGGGAACCTCCTTGTGGGTTTAATAGAGATCATCCTTTCTTGCCAGGGAAGTTGGTTGGTCTTGGGTTTATGGCGCAAGGTCCATATTTGGCCAAGCTTCACCAAACACAAGACAACAACGAGCTTGCGAGGGACGATCAGTATTTGAATCCTATTCTCGTCTTGGATTTTTTGAAGGTGCATGAACTCACGGACTTAGTCTAGATTGTCTAGACCAGTATGATAATTCAGGGGTGTCAAGTACCCCTGATTACCCTTGCATTTGTGCTATAACTATCTTCACACTAATCTTGAAAACAGAAGCAATCCCAGAAGAATGAAACAGAAATTATTTGAATTGAAACAAAACAAAGATTGCTGAAATTGAAAATATAGCTGATTGTTTAAATGTGATGTTCTAGATAAGCTGATTTTCGTCCCACAAATTATGTCATAGTACTATAGCAACGTGTGTGCCACTGAGTCTGAACCGATGGCTAAACCAGAGGGTGGTTTCTGATATTCAAAATATCTACAAGTTAAATACTCTAAAGGCTTGTGAGCCCGTTGTGCTGCTCCTGTGCGACATAAATTCAACTACCGACCTAAATACTTTCGAAATACTTTTCATAATCTTCAAAAAGTAATGGCTATTTTATTTTTTAAATAACTCATTTCGTTTATTAACTTATATTCATTACATGATTAATTATTTCAGTACGAAGTATGAAAATAATGATAATGGACATTGTTTTTCTATGTCTCTTTCACGCACAAAGTCATTTCACACACTCACATATCTACTTAAAATATCAATCACTCCAATACTGATATAAAAGTACAAAGTGAATTTCCTGAAACATTGTATAAATATTTGCACTTTATGCCATTTAATATAACTTATTTTGTAATTATTTTCAGAACAACCATTGTACAGTGATCTGTGTACTGAAATCAACAGAAATGCGTCACTTTTTATGCGATTACATTTATCCTCTTGGAGTTTATAGTCTGATAACCGAATTTAACACAAAAGAAAAATTTGATAGATCTTAACTTTTCATAAAAATCCCATTTTCAACTTGGGGCTCATTCCGAAATAAAATCCTAGCTACGCTACAACTCTGGACATCGATGCTTCCGAAGCATCTATATCTCTAAACAAATAGGTTTTCGGAATGCAAGATAGAGAATTTAAAAACTATTTTGTTTTTAAATTTTAGAAACATCTTTCCAAGTAAAAAATAAGGCTGATCAAGTTCTGTTTACTAATACACAGGAATGTTAATCTTGCACTCTTTGCTCCAAGCTGCGTCAAATGCTTTTTCCTGCTCCAAAAAAGCATTTTCTAGAAAATGTGCACAAGATCATAAGTTTCCGAAATTTAGTCGATAATTATCAGTTAAATCATCAATAAAATTTTTTATTGTAGTTAAAGTATTCTTAAGTAATTGCGTATATGTTTGGCACCATTTTACTTTAAATATCACCAAATCAGTAGAGCTCACTGAGGACTGAAGCCAAGCAGAATAGAGTATCAGACACAGGTTTGCTTTTTCTTCTATAAACCTGCATTCATAAGGGCAATTTTCACTACTTTTCCTCTGTTTTAAGAGAGTTGTCACAAGCAACTTAAAAGCGACCTTTCGCTGCTATTTTTCAATCTTGGCAAATTATGTAACTTTTCATTGCATAAACGTCTCCAAAGATTCCCTCAAAGGATGCTACTCCAAGTTGACAAAATGCTCACTACAAAACTCATTATTCTTGCTCCAAATTGTCAAAATAACTGCTCTGAAAGGTATTCCCAATCAACCTTTGCACTTAATACTCTGAACACGTCATTAAAAATGTACAAGAACCATATTTCATAGACACACGATCTCCACTTAACTTTTCCACTCAGTGAACACTAAGTGGATTGGCGAGTGCGAGTGATATCACCTGAAACTTAAATATAGATAATATCTAAATTTTCATACAATTTTTTACCTTGAAATTTAACCCTCCAAGTGGTTTCGACGAGATATCTCGTCAATAAAACTTTTTGCTAACAATTTTGTTAATGTATCTCGTAGATATCTCGCCATCAGGACATTACCGATTTTTTTATGCTGACGACATCAAGATCTGGTCAGTTTTTCTAAGGACGGGATATCTCGTCCATCAAGACCAGATCAGTTTTGCTAATGACCTCATCGAGGTAACCACCAGGAGGGTTAAATGAAATAGCCTCGATGCATTTTTTGTGCTAGTGCTCCGATGAAATGAAAATGAAAGCGTGGTTCCGAAGGTTTTGAAAGCTTGAAAAGCACTGCATAGACTGGTTGTAACACTGGAGCATCCATACCCAGATTCGTCAAGACCTTGATCTGAAATTAGACCCAATGTAGTGGACAGGTGGTAGTAGGGGGCTGCAGTAGCTTTCAAGGATCTTTCCAAGCGAAAGGCCCTTAACGCTTGCGTCCCTGGCAGTTGAGAAGGAATTTCTTCCCGCTGTGAAAATTGAAAGTAGGTGGGGCAGCTAGTCTCGGTCCACCAACACCTATCTATACCTGCTTTTGCAGTCTACCTGAGCTCTTACTCCACTTTTTATTTCTTGCTTTTGCTTTTTAACCGAATCGACTCACGTCTCGTGTTTTCTTTATGGCTTCGTTGGCGATTTTTTACGGTACCTGGCAATGACTCACAACAAGCGCTTAAGCATTCGCGTTGTAATAAAATAATGTGGATGCGTTGAAAAACGCGTTGCCTTCTCTTTTTTCTGCGCCTCCCCAGTGTATTATGCTTTGAAGGCGCTTTTATTTGAAGGCATTTTAATGTTAGGTTGGAAATGACGCGAACCAGTGAGAAAAAATCGTTCGCTTTCGGGAAATGATTGAGGTTTAACGCGCTCGGAAACGCCTTCGTCACATGCACACTCGCATTTTGTTTCGCTTCGCCTTCATTTATCATAATGTTTGGGTAGTAGTTTGTCTCTGACTATTAGGTTTCACTTTAAACTCCTTTTGCGAAAACATTACATGCGCTGATGTGGCACACGTTTGCAAATAAAATATCGAGAAAAGCAGTGTGAGAATTAGGATTCAATATTTGAAAGGCCTCTGGGCAATATATTGGTGGTGAGCCCACAGAAATATGTTTCGTAATAAAAAAATTATAAACAAAACATTCAAGAGGATCAGAAGTTCTGATTCTTTGAATGAGTGCTTTACTTAAAAGTTAAAAAACTTCAGTCAACTTAATAAGTTTAAAAAAATAACCACTTGAATAGCGGATAAACCTTTGTAATTTTTGAAAACCTTGAAAATTACTGACCTGAAAAATTTGGTAAATGACTTATCATTACGTTACCCGAAGCCCTTCATTTCATAAAGGGTTTCATTAAAAGACAGAGTGTTTGTCTAAAGATCTTAATTCATCGGGCCGCGGTAACCCAGTTGGAAGAGTAACGGATTACAACCGGAAGGTTGCGAGTTCAAATCCAACCAAAGACCGTCGTGTACGCGAGGACGGTGTTAAATCTGTTGTGGCCTCGAATGTCCTCACTTTGTCATTGTGTGGAAGTTTGGAGTGTGGGATGCCAGCTCAGGTGTGTCCTCATCATCTGACCCTTGTTCAAAATAATGAGGTGTTGGTCCTCAGATCTTTCCCTTCGGGATTAATCCTGGACCGCCCGTTGTGTTGATATAGTGCGACATAAATTAACTACCTACCTTAACTCATCGATTCACAGTTTTTACCGTAATATCTAATTTAAATTTACACTACTAGGGTATTTGGGAATATAACACTAGATTCTAGAACACCATATCACAACTTGCTGTCGAATTTTCTGCTTTCCTGTGTTCATTTACTTTTAGCTTTCGATTTGCGCGACTGCTTTTAAGAACTTAAATTTCGACACTATACGTACAAAATACGATATATGGGTATATACTATAGGAAATATGCATATCCTATTTCTAACCTCTCTGTCCTCAGACTCTGTTCAATCTATTGCTGGTCTTTTGTGTTGTGAGATTTCACTCAGCATTTTTGTCCTTTGGTTCTCCAAATTTTACTTCTAATTTCTGTGCTAGTTACTGTGAAGTTATATCATCATGAATCGTGAGAAACATGAACTTTGCTGCATTTTTGTTATGCTAAACATCCGATTCTGTTGGTTTTCTCATCAACTAAGTCTCCAAGTTTCATACGAAATTTATTTGCTAAGATAAGTTGATTGTGGATCAGAAATTAACTCTGCTTCGGTTGTTATCATTTTGGTGCACCAAATTACATCAATCCTTACATGTTCTCTTTCAACTGTGACTCAAGATTTCAAGTATGAGTGTGCATTTTGTAATGTAAAATTTAATAGAAATTCAATACAAAGATAAATAGCCCAATAGATTGAAAAGAACTTGATAACATATATTATGTCAGGACGTGTGTATACTTTCAATGTCAGAAAATCATTTGTATTTCATTACTTTGAAGTTTACTGTTTTACTAGTTTCTTGTATTGATTTAACGTTCCCATGTATATCACTAGAAACTAAATTATGTTTTGTTAAACTTTTGAAAAAGAATGTGTTTCACTTTCGATACACAAATAGACCTCTTTAAACCGTAAAATTATTTCTCTGAGGTTGAAAATATTTTTAATGATTTCAATTCAATAAGTAACCTGCTTCAATGAAATGTTTTGTTTTACCTCTTATTTAACTGCAGTTGTGTATGTCTTTTTTCTTGCAGTTTGTGTTCTCTATGATTGGATATTTTTCGGTAAAGAAACAACGGTTAAATAAATAAATAGGTAAATTAAATTAAGTTCTTAAAGCACTCGCAAATAGAAAACAAAATGTAAATAAACTCTAAGTGTACCCGCATGCGCAGTTGTGATATAGTGCACAAAACTGCCCCTAGAGTCTAGAAACATAAACGAATCACGCACTTAAACCATTTCACTCACTACGTCCAGTTACAGCAAAACTACCGAAAAGAACCAGTTTGTTGACTGGCATTCTTGACCCTGGTTCACTAAACCTAGAGGATATTGTACTCCCTTTTAATCAATAAAAGAAAATAAAAAGACGTGGGCATTTTCGGACTGCGAAAAAAATTTCATAGAGCAACGTTAATGTCGCCAGAAAAATGGATCACCATTTTGTTTAAATGACCTTATGACTTGGCTTTTCTTTTTTGCTCCCGACACTACTTCATTCAAAAGAATTAATGCTTGATAGATGCTTCCTTTTCAAATGCATCGAGCTGCTGAAATTTTATCCAGCCTTAATTTATTTTAAGTACTTTCTCGCATTAATCATTCCCTATGTTGTTGTTTTCTAGGGATAAAGTAAGGGTAGGTAATCGGTGTTTCCGACTTTTTTGAGAGTTGTTAACTTTTTACGAAAATTCTCCAGACTTGTTATTAGTATCTATTAATCAAGTATTCAACTAATAGTCGTCAGTTATTAGAAAGAAACTATTAATATTCAGTGCTAGGGAGCGCCGGAATACTTAACTTAGTTATTTAAGTGCTTAGCATGCATTTTCATATGGATTTCGTTATTATTGTTTTTGTTTTAAATATATTAAGTGTTATTTAGATCTGGTATCCTGTGAATTCGGTGATTGATTAACTGCACATGATATTTTCGAGTCTATTGATGTTCCCCATGTGCAAGCATGGACAAGCTCTTTCATCTGTTACTTTATCAATTAAATTACTGGCTTCAACCAGGTTTCAGCCTAACAGTTTCAGAAATTTAATCCTCTTGGTAGTTGTCTCTACGAGGTATCTCGTCATTAGCAAAACTGATCAGATTATGATGGACGAGATATCTCGTCATTAGTAGAAAACTGATCAGATCAAAATCTTCAGAAACCATATCTTGATCTCGTTATCATAAGAAAATCCACAATATCTTGATGACGAGATATCTCGTCATTAGAAAAATTGTCAGATCTTGATGGGCGAGATATCTCGTGGAAGGCATTTGGAGGGTTAATTCAGGATTTCTTGATGTAACTCCCTTTTCTGCCGTTTTGTAGTATTATCCTTAGATATGCTATTTTTACACCAATCCCAGTGTTTTAATTGATGAATCCATATCTTTTCATCCATAACTAATCCATATCTTTTCATGGATTAATGGAAATGATCTTTTAACTGATCCGTGATGAAAGATCCTTCTTGATAGATATGTTTAGATATGTGTGAACGAATCCCAATGTTTTTATTGATGAATCCATATCTTTTAAGTTGAAAATTATTTTTCAGCTGACCCGTAATGAAAGGTCATGGTAGGAGAGAAAGAATGATCCATATCTTTCAGTTAATGATCTTTTCAGCTTACTTACAAACGGAAAAGTCGTAAGGGTCTTACATACACCTTGCTTTGTCACTCTACAATCACGTTTAGATAATCAAGTACCAATTACACCGGGACCTACAACTTAAAAATCAGATGCTATGAAAGCTTCGCGTAATGTAAGGATAATTTATATATTTTGCTGTTTGTGTGAGTGTGCGTGTGTGTGTGAGTGTGTGTGTGTGGTCAATGTCTTTCAAATAGCTTCATAGATGTTTTCTCGAGCTTGAGCATTGGTACATCTTTAGCATTTGGGATTATGATATTCAGAACGATGCTTCAAATCAAATGCTCCATTCAGAAGGATTATCCAATTCTTTCGGAGCATTTTTAACGTCTTCATTAACATTAAAAGGGTATCTGCAGCAATTTCTTTATGAAGATTGCAATGTAAGAATCTCGATTTCAGCTCTTGATCTTGACTTGAAGAAACTTGATCTTGACTTGAGACTAACACTTGAAGAAAAATTCAGAACACAACCGAAGACTGTTCACATTTGACCTAATTTTGTACACTATCAGCAATCGATACAGCCCACCGCTAAAACTAAGCATACATAGCTGTATACGCGTAAGGGAGAAACAGTATATGAGTAAGCGTATATGACACAATATATAATATATGAGTGAAATGATAAAACTATGAACGCGAATATTTCCGGTATGGCATTTCTAATCGAAAACTGGACAACACTGTTTCGGGTTGGTTTTTGATTAGGAATTGACATTGGCACCTGACTTTCTGTGTCTATTTCCCAACCGTGCTAATATAGGAAGCATTTTTGGAAGAATCCGTCGTGATAGTTTCTTGTATTTAATATCTTAATCTGTCAAGCTTAATCTCGTGTAGCAAAAAGATTTAGCCTTAGAACGACAAACCAAATCGAATATTTTAATTGAATTGCGTATAATTGGATGAGAATTATTGTAATTTACTCAGTCTCCATTCTATAGATACCTGAATGTAAAAGATTTCTTTGATGCATGTTCCCATATAATTTCATAACTTCTCTTCAAAGACTACTTATACATGAACAATTTTTAATTGTGTGTTATTTTTCTTTTTCAGGTAAGTGATCTACTTCTCCATGTATGTCATGTAGTGTAAATCAAATGGTACGTATTGTTTGTGAAATTTATTCATAAACTAATGTTATACCTTCGTTTATTCAAAACATTTAAATTACAAGTTATATCATAAAACAATCTGATTAAATTTTTAAGAAGAATCCATTATCTGCCTAAAAACCGCAAGTTTAAAATCCATTTGCTGCATTAAATTCTATATTTTTATTGTTTAAACTCAATTTAAAGTGGGCGAAATTGAAATCGATCAACACGATGTGATACAAAATGAAAATAAGCATAAAAAATGTTATTTTTTTATGCTACGTTTCAAATGAAACGTCGGTAGCAATCAAAAGTTTTTGCATTGCATCCAATCAGATTTTTATTATTAACATATTTATCAATCATTCTCATTTTGTGGTATACGAAACCTACAGTCATATAAATACGATATTATCTTAAATCATGCATATTTTTCAGCATTAAAAAACAGAATTTATAGCGATGCTAGAAAAAAGTATGATCAGCATTTCTCTCTCAGTATTGCGCAACCTTAAAATTGATGTGACCTATCTTTATCAGTAGACCATAAAATACGAGGATATAACATATAGACTGCATCATACATTTATTCATATCTATTCCTGATATTAATGATTAACGATGTCCTGAAAGAAAATGGTTTGCTTCTCTGTCGGCATGGCAATCTAAAAAGTGATGTGACGATGTTAAAACTTAATTTCCCATTAAAACTTTGATATTAGGAAAGTGTTCTCAATCAGTATATTTACGAAACAAAATGTGCTCTAAATTCCAAGGGCATAATATGTTATACGATTAAGAAGTTTCCTGAACTTGCCAAAATAGCCAATCCTCGTCATAAATAAAGCTCTGCCCACGCATGCAGCCCTTTAATTGGCACCCTAGCAGGAGAAATTAGAAATACAATTCTCGTGTTCCTATATGAGACACACCTATGTCCCAGAGACAAGCTTATTACAATTAAAGCGTGGCGCTGCATACCGATTTCCGTCGATTGCATGGGAATCGAGTAATGTTGGGTATGTAAACCATAGTCTATGCAGAGGTTCTGAAGAGGTGTTTAACCCAGTGACACCCTCCATAAGAAAATCCCGCTTAGGTTTTGTTTTATTGGACGAATTCAATGCATACCGATTTCCGTCGATTGCATGGAAATCAATGCTGTTGGGTAAGTAAACCATAGTCTATGAAATTGCTTCTGAAGAGGTGTTTAACCCAGTGACATCTTCCATGAGAACATCCCACTAAGACTTAGTTTTATTGCACGAGTTCCCCACTAATCGTAAAAAATTACCCACTGGGTGCTCTGCAAATGAATAAATCGCATTAAATCACTCAAGCGCATTGGAAGTTAAACTGCGCATTTCTTAAATTCTTTTGTTCGTCGAGAAAACTTATTGCGTCGCTTGGTTATAACAGGTCCTGCGAGGCATAATAAATGGTATCTTTTATTTATTAACGAATGCAAAGTGTAAAGCGGAATGGCACCATAAATATGAATTTTTTGCATATCTTGCGACAGTTTTATTCCCCTATCCATTATATGCGTCTCAAATACATGATCAGCATCAGGAGGATGGTTGTGGATGATGCTGTCTGATTTTTTATTCGCCATCGGGAAAGAGTGATGCCCTGTCCTACAGATGACAGAAAGTCTAGTCATAGATAATGTTAGCAATGTCACCTGGAAGTATTAATGTACTTAACTTCACACATTTTTTACGCAGCGTTGTAATATCATTGTCGTTTTGTATGAACCGATATTTTATTTTGTTTTGCTTCTATTTTAGGTCCAACTTTTTTCTCGTCTGGATGATTCTTTTCTCTAGAAATTAGATTAATACTCCATTCTATTCCTTTTCTCTGTGCTCTGAAAAATATCGCTGCGATGTGTGATTTTTATTCATGAAAACATATTCCTATATTTCATTCTGTTTCCTTTTCATTCATACTGTTTTCTGAGCTGTTTGCAAATGAGGAATCCGTCGGTGTGTTAGGTGAAAAGGTGTTTATACTTTTTCTGCGCTGTATTTCAATGACTCCAATAATTTGTGGGGAATTCCTACTTGTAATTTATAGTTGGGTTCTTCCTTGGTTTTTCCATTCAACTTTCATAATCATGAATCAGAACTGATTTGATCAAATTTCTCGTTTCCCATAAAACGCGATTGAGAGAGAGAGGGGTGATTGCAAATAAGAGGCTCTTGATTTCAATAAAGAAAATTTATTATCTTTCATTATTTTTTGTTTCCTATCCAGAATATATCCATGCATACCTTTTCTTTGTATATCTCATATGAGAAGCTTGATGATATATCTCATCCATCATTGCATTGCTTTTGGTTGTTAGGGTGCACTGTTAACGTATTCTTCGAATCAGCTTTGTTTGCGAAACCTCCGGATGCATAACTTAACTTCCAATCAATCATGCTTTTATTTGTATCTTAGCTCTCTTCGCAATCCATTAAAGTTAATTCTTGATTTTTAAATCTTAAATTATCGATGAAGGATACGATAACTTTTATTTTCCCTATTTAAATATTTGTTGTTGGTTTTGCTAAATACTTTCTCGAAATTTTTTTCCCCAACTGCGTTTCAGACGGAATTGATTGTTATTTTAATTGCAATAGCGAGACGGCGATTTTAATGTTATTTTCATAATAGTTGCGCGCTCAATATTCAATAGTAAAATATACCCCAACAGTAAGACTTTCTAACTAAACTAAACATTTTGGAAAAACTTTCGAAATTGGCGGTGTTCAAACTTTCATTATTATTGCATTACCAAAATATTTCATATTGTATACACACAAGGGGACGCATTACCCTTTGAGCAAAAATTTTTGATTTTACATTTACAACAAAATGTTTTAGTGTACCATATTAAAATACGCATGAAATATGCATTACAAAAGAAAAAAAATCATTTTTGCATAAATAACATTTGGCATAACAATTTATCTATTGTTTCTCTGCCAATTGTGGAAACGCATCGTTTACGTTTAATCTGTCACCCAATTTGACGAATATACTCGTCCAAAATCACGTAACTCAACACTGCATCCGGACTATTTACGAAGGGGTCACTGTTACCTACCCCGAGTTACCTAAATCCACCGAAATCCGAAAGAGGTCCACGTATCATACTTTACTTTAAATGGTCGACGAATGCTCCCTTTCTTGTAAACTATCACAAAATAAGAGAAACTTTATTGTAAGTATTAGAGATGGGACTATTCGAATACAAAAATACTCGTGTACTCGATACTTAAAAGTATTCGTTGCATTCGATTCTTTCTCGTATTCAAATACAGTAGTATTCATCCATAGTATACGAATACAGTAGTATTCATCCAAAGTATTCTTTTCATTCGATTCTTTCTCGTGTTCAGATAAGTATTCATCCAAAGTATTTGATTACCACAGTATTCATCCAACTTGTATTTACTAACTTATTATTTTACTATACAACTTATTATTTATCCAAAGTATTCGAATACCAAATTATTCATCCAGCTTGTTTTTACAAAAAACTTATATTATCGATTAGTCATTTTTTGAATATGTATTGGAATACTAATTCGATATTTGAAAGTACTCGATTACAAAGCATTCGATTCTAAAAAGTACTCGCTTCTGCCCATCTCTAGTAAGCGCGGGTCGGAACCCTGGAAACGTCCCTGATTGATCCCTTCTTTGAGGCCGCCATTTTTAGAAAGTACTTGGCTCTGAGGGAGATTTATACCTATGGCCCCCAACAGCAATTCATCGGAAGTAGCAGGTTGTTCGGGAAGGCATATTTTCTTCGAGAAAGTAGGCCTTTGTTGGCAGGTTATGCTTTTCAGCACCAGTGGGGGGCACCTGTCTCGGGGTATTTCAGGAGGGGGGCACCTGCACCTGGCTAGGGAAAGATCTGAAAGTGGAGCTCACAATTTTTTTTCTTTCTAGAAAGGGGAACTTTTAGCTCTTCGCGTATTATATGAAGGGGTCGATTTATACTGGAAAATACAGGATTGCAGCAGGATTTACTACAGCTACCTCAGATGTCAGATATTTTTTGTTTTCAAGTGACACTAAAATATCTCAACTAAAAATAATAGAACTTTTTGAATTTGTAGTTAACAAGAAAAATTTAAAATACGATTATATACACTAACATTAAACAAAATAGATCTATTTTCTTGTCTAATGAAAATACTGTTGCGTAATAAAAATGTTAATGTTCCAAGAAAAATAAATGTTTCTAGAAAATGCTGTTAATAAATCTGAAATTCAGATTTATTAACTTCAGCTTTATTTTCTTGGAACATTTCCGTTTTTAGATCTATCACCATTGTAACTTAACAGTATTTTTATTAACTTTTGTATCGTTTAAATTAATACGTTTTTCTTAGTTTTAATATACTACCTATATTTTTCTTTGTCACAGTTCTAAAAGTAGTAAATGATAAATCACGCAGATATTGTACGATACATTAAAACTGTTACTATAGAATAAGTGTTACTGTTGAATAGGAAAATTAGCATTACTCTTATATATTGTTGTTGGTTTCGCCATAGTTTGACGTAATTTTTTTATCTCTAGTGCAATAGATTACCAGATGAAAAATTACCGAATTTGTTACACTTCTTAAGAATAAGAGTTGATTTTGATTGAAAGTCGTTCTAGAATTCTGTTAAATGAAAACCCTAAAATTTGTAGCTTGTCATGAGAGTTAAATTGGCCTCATTTTTATGGTATACCCTACATTATTCCTTTTTGTATATTGATTTGATGAATTCTTCAAGAGCTTAGCAACCTGGTCTTGAAGCATTAACATTATTTATCTATTGAATCGAGAGGACAATGGATGTAATAAAAATCTAAAGGATTTTATATTACCTGAATATAAAACATTATTAATTTGTAATGGTATGATTGCGGTGAACAAGCTACCTTTGAGGAAAGGCTTATAGTAGCACCGGTTAAAAGTTGGTTGTAAAAGTTTCGTAAGCGTCTTTTCTTTTGTACACAATGCACATTGAATTTAATAAGGCGTGCAATATGGATTTCGTTAAATACGTTCTGACCTGCTATGCTATACTCACGTTAATTAAACAATTAATAATTTGCTAATGCCTTTGTCTCAATAAAAGGTAGTAGTATAATTTCTCAATAATAGGGTTTACAGGGTGTATTTATCTCAATAATCGGGAGTATAGTAGGGAATTTCAAGAGAACATATTCTATAAAACAGAATTTGTGTCTGAGGAACTTACCACTACAAAAATTAAGTTGCACTACAAGAGTATTTTTATAAAGCAGGATTGGATGGTAGAAAGAAGTTATCTGTCTACGGGCGCTCTACTGTGTATCCGAGTAGGCAATCTTAGATAATTAGTTAGGAAGGCTAACATGTCTTGTATAAGAAATCAGTATTTGCCTCAAATAAGAAGGGCCGTTTTAATATTATTTCTAGAATACCTGGTATCACACACACATACACAAATCCGGAAGAGGCCTCAACAAAATCGCTCTTATTCTAACACGTCTAGAAATCATCCAGAAATTAGTTGGAAGTTTCAACAGCATCATTTCTAGAATGCTTGGTATTACATATTAGTAAGAGGCCTCAACGAAACCGCTTTTAACCGGTGCTACTATAAGCCTTTCCTCAAAGGTAGCTTGAGGAAAGGCTTATAGTAGCTATTATACAACAAAATCGCTATTGTATAATACGTCTGGACAGTATATAACAAATTAGTTTGAAGTCTCAATAGCATCGTTCTTATCAAGACAGAAAAAAGTGAAGGGGTATTTTTAACCTCTAAACCACAAAGGTTATGGTTAGTGCTTCCCGTTGATGGCTATTTCAAAGTAATACAGCCCATGCTATTTATCTTTTCTCGCTTCACCTCCTTGCTTTTAGGGATTGGTACACTGATAGCCCAAAGCTCAAGTACACGCACCACTGCCTTTCCATCTCAGTGTGCAATGGGTGCACTAAGCCATACCGTAAGGCAAGCGTTGCCAAATAAACAGCAGAGAAGAGATGCCTCATTATTGTCTTTTGAAGGTTAAAATGTTACAAATAAATAGTGCAAAACCTGTTTGTATTGGATTCAGTGTTTAGTTGAATTACTAGAGATGAAAGTTTTTAATCAGGGTGAAGTATTTTTAATCTCAAATTCTTTGTCGTTTGATTCGCTTTTAACATAACCTATGGTTTGGGAAATGCAGATGCAGTTAAACACATAAAAATACATTAAATTCATGTTTATCAATAAATTTTAAGTGTTTGATTATATTCCAAGGAAATTATAGATTTGGAATCTTTCTTGTTATCCAATGGTTGTCATTTTCAGCATCCTGTACAGTATTTGTGAAAATGACATTAATTACCACAGTGAGAGAAAAAAAGTGATGCGATTCAAAAACATGAAAGCCTTTGTCAAAATTAATAGCACAAATTATAAACCTTCAAAACAATGACTAATAACGATTTAAAAACTTCGTCAATGCAAAAAAATTATTAAGAAGTGTAAAAGATCGCAAATGGCCCTTTAGAAGGAGCAAAGACGTCCACTATTATCAAGAAAGAAGGCACTTCTGTCCTGATGATGGTGGACGTCTTGCCATACCGAAATGGCCATTAAAGTTGTTTTACATTGATGAAGTTTTTAAATCGTCATCAGTCATTGTTTTGAAGGTTTTCAAGTTTTACTGCCTTGCTCTAATGTATCTGGAAAACTAAAAATCTCTGAAGGTATGTCTCTACAACGCAGATTTTGAACTTTCTGACACTTTTAAATAGTAGGGGAGACAACAATATCTACTCACGATATTTTCATACTATTTTATGAATGACGGCATAGGGTTTGCAAATTACAGACATTCTCAATTGTATCGGTACACAGAACCGACGGAAAATCTCAATACCGGTTTTTACCGTTTCGAATTCTAGTGTTTTCTTTCCTTCACAAACTGTTTTGAGAACATTTCCGAAGTAACAGAAATTACTGTTGTAGATAATACTAAGGCGATTTTTATTAACATGTAAGCATTTGCAAAACTTTTGCGCAATTTATTTCCTTCCTAAAATTCGTTTGAAATAAGAAAGCAATCACTTTTACTTCCAACGGAAGATACCAAAATTATGAATTAAACAAGGGGTCCCTAAGCTTATTGAACAGAGGTTCACATTCGAATAGTGAAAAGTGTACCACTACTGGTTACATAGCATTTCCAACCACTGCCCTCATATATGTTGATCCCTGAAGTAGATCTTAAAAATAAAGTAAAATATCAATGCTATAAAAACCGGTAAAAGCTGGTTCTTCATTTCCTGTTTTTAAACCTTACTATAAACCAAGGAAATACCGTTTGATGGGAAGGTTGGCACGGTGACTTGTCATGTTTAGCTTTCAAATTTTCTCATGGTTATATTATTTACCGAATTCCATTTCTTAAAAATAGGTCAAAATGCCCTGGTCTCCCCTACTTTTGAATGAAAAGCTCCTGCACTATTCGATTAGCTTGATTAGATCTGTGCACAGTTTATGTAGTTGTGACAATCTTCTTCAATGGGTACGAATTGATACAAAACGTATGTATGAATGTGATCTTGAGCCATCCAAAGTTAAGTGATGTATTACTTCATTTCAGCGCTTAGATTTTTATTTTACACAGAACCAGTTTAAACTTGACATTATACTGTCAGTTCTGATTCAGTTCTAGGTACGATACTATTTATGAATTGACTCAGGCGTAACATCGCTGCAGCACGATATCACTAAAGCACCTCTCTTCTGGGGTCCATTGACTTGGTTATAACGTGAATGAGATATTCGACACAGGATTACATTAAAACACACCTGTCATCCGAAATGTTTTCACCGTCTGTCTCGCCTGAAAAATAAACTCTTTGAAATCAGGAAATGACCCCTGAAATCATTGATAAATATTAGATTTATCAGCGGGACCCGGATTGTGTTGGCCTAAAAATGTATCATGACCTAGAATAAGCCTAAAAATGTGAAAAAAGACCTAAAAATTGTTTAAACTTCGACATTTCAAATAACAAATCGAAGATCCAAATGTAAAATGGGATCTTTCGCTTTCTTTTAAAACTATCAAAAACTCCCTCCTCTTTCCGCTGTAGAGGACTCACCCACAAATGGAAAACCGTGGTTTTGTTTTGCGTTGATTACGGATTGTTTGGCACCAGAAACTGGTAGATGAGTTATTTGCTTTGTCTTATAGAGTAAAATTGAAATTACGGTTGGAAGGTTTCAAAGAAAACTTTTTTACACCCGGGACAAAACATATTGTACCAAAGCATGGCATACATTTTATTAACCCTTCTGGTGGTTGTCTCGACAAGGTAGCTCTCGTCATTAGCAAAACTGACCAGATCTTGATGGACGAGATATCTCATCATTAGAAGAAACTAACCAGATCGTGATCTCTTCATCATAAAAAAACATCTGCAATATCTTGATGACGAGATATCTCGTTGACACCACTTGGAGGGTTAAATTGAAATGCTAGCATCAATTTCTAAAAATCACAAAAATCATCTCAAGAATGACCTAAAAATCAAAAATACTGAAAAATGACAAAACAACACCTATAAAACTACATATTTCTAGAATCAGGTGATTAGACTGAATTTCTATCCATACTGGCAGAGCCAGGTTCTGTTTATCAGTGTAGAATAGAGTAATTTTTTCAAATGCGTCTTTTTATTTGGACAGCTTTGTACAACAAAGTACCGACGCACAATTTTGTATTTGACTTTAAAGCAGTCCTGCAACAGCTAAAGGTCCATAGTTAGTTCAATAAGATTTAATTGATATCATAAAGGAACCTAAACGATCTAAAGTATTAATGTTATTCCATTCGTGCAAGTTTTAACCTAGATTTTTGATATTTAGGTGTGAGGTACTTTTTGTTAAACCGTCCATTTCGTATTTAATTAGTACTTTGCTCATAAACCCTCCTGGTAGTTGTCTTGACGAGGTATCTCGTCATTAGCAATACTGGCGAGATATATCGTCCATCAAGATCACGTCGTCTCTCGTCATTAGAAAAAAACGGACCAGATCGTGATCTCGTCCTAATAAAAAAAAATCGGCAATATGTTCATGACGAGATATCTCATCATTGATAAAATTGGTCTGATCTTGATGGTTGAGATATCTCATCAAACCCACTTGGAGGGATAAAATATAATCATATTGGAACCATTTTATATTTAAATATAAGCAGAAAGTAACTAATAATTAAATGGTGATTACATACTTTATTCTAGAAGGAAATTAAACGTTCAATGAAAATACTAAATACTCCCAGTCCATAAGTTTATTATGTCTTTCACTTATTTCATAACTTCACTTTTGTAGCTCAGAGTTTTAATTCATCTTGTTCGTCTTTGATTTTAAGTATCTCATTTTTGCCCTTTCGATTAATTTTTAAATATTAAGTTTTCAAAGACATTGACGAGCTTACTTTAAGTAAAAAGTAAACACGCTATCATACCCAAAACTCCGTATATAAATCTGTTAAAACATCTTTTAATATCGTTCAATATTTCAGCCAAAGTTCAATTTAGTGTCTTATCAATGATTCTAGAAACACTGACTAACTTATTTAAAATAAATTATTGCAGCTCTATTTTACTAAAGCTTTTGTGTCAGTGTTACACAAATTAGTTACTATTTTTGAATACCCACTTTGAATTTCAATAGAAACGAAGGATAATCTGAGACGAATTATAATAGTACATTGTCGAACCCATTTCAAATTTCAAACCGGGAATGCTATTTATAGAATTAAACACCGTTTATCAAAATTTCCGTTCCTCCCACATCGACCCAGATCCAATGACTGGAACATATTTCCGGAAGAACCATTTTTTATTTCTATTTATTTACGTTATTTAATTTCGAACGCCGACATTTAATTATCATCATTATTATCTGCGATACACAGCTTCTTTCTTGGCGTTTCAAAGAAAACTTTTCTCAGGTAATAAATACTGATTAAAATCCTTCAATCTGAAAAGGATGCCGAAATTCTTGTGTTCCCGCAAAAGCTTCCGCCGATACTAATTCATCGGCATGAAAGGTTTGCGAGGGAATTTCGAAGCGGATGGGGCCGATTATCTTAATGAAAATTTTTAATTGGAACAACTGTTTGAAGTTTGGGAACAATTGCATTTTTTACCGACTCGTGTATGGCCTTCGCCAAAGACTCATGCCGTTCAGCTGAGCTAATAAAAAGAACGAACACGTTTTTAGTGCAATAAAATAGGTCATGAACAGGGAACTGGATTTGATGAAGAAGATGGAATAACATCGGTCTCGATATGGGTTTTCTGGGTAGTGAAAGTGTCTCTGACAACGGCCATTTTGAAGTTTCCCAGCCATTTTGGCATTTCCGTTTTGTTGTCATAGAAACATTTCTTGCTGATTGCGTTGTACGTTCGGTGGTTTCAGCCGGCGTGTGTATGGAAAACCGCAAAATGACGAATGTAGATTTTCAACAAATTGGAGCAGCTTTGTGTTTTGTTTTCATTACGCTGTCCTGCGTCGGATGTTCTCAGGTTGAATGAATCACAAACATTGTGTCATTCATGGGAAAAGTCAATTATTTATTCCTTTACTCGGCTAGGTGAGCAAACTATTGCATCAAAATTTGAAAAAGAAAGTATTGTACTTAACAGCAACTACTGCATTTGTATAGTGTTTTGTATGTTTATTTAAACATTGCAATGCTACTTTGATTTGTTGCATTCAGTTTTGTAAGAAATTTCTATACTAACAAGAAATTAAGACAAAATCGGTATTTAATGCGCTGAGATTCTTTCTCAATTTATGCATAAAAATTGGAAGCAGCTCTAAAACAATGCATAGATGACCAATACTTTCAGTTCAATATTAAACCGTATCAAAATATCCTGAAGTCAGTTCCAGTATTTTTAAATACCTGATGACATTTCATTTAAATTGTGTGTATTTTAATTAATCATTTAGTGCGAACGACGAAGAATGCTTTCAGTTCTTATAATTTAATAGCAATTTTTGTATCTCGATGAGACTAAAAATATGATTCACAATAAATCTCTCTTTTTTTTCCAAAATTTTTTCGGTTTTAGTTTCGAATCATCTGCAAATCTATGAACCAATCGTTTTGGAAAACAAAATATCTGTCATTAAACTTCTGGCAACATAAATTTCCTAACAAAGCTTATTTCAGAACAACAAATCATTTTTTATATGCAACAGTATTTAAGTCTTGAGTCAGTAGCGTAATAAGGAAATTATTTCGGATGAGGTCCTTAAAATTTTTATATAAAATTTAGATCTTATCAGATTTTTAAAAATGTCTTTTTTGTCATTTTTGGTGACCAGGACACGAACTTTACGAAGGATTACAGTTTGTGCATAAAAGTGATATATCTCGGTTGATCAGTGTACACGAATAGCACTGAACAAACATTCAAATGTTTCTAACAATTCGCTTTTGAGTCACTATTGCAGGATTGATACGGTACGTCAATGTGTGGAGAAGATGTTTGAATCGGTGCAAGAAAAAGAACAAGCGTTCATACTTTGTAATAAATTGAGTCAATAAACTATCACATGGTCGGCTTACAAGTGAAGCACACTAAGTCAAATTTTGAAGCAATGTTTTTTATCTTTGTTAAACCAGAATGTGGTGATCTTTTGACTGGTGCAGCACAATAAGCAATTGTTTTTTTACATGAAGGTTAGATTTCTTCTTGAGAAACACGTTTAGTGAGTAAAGCTTAGGGTGTAAAATTTTCCCTTTCGTTTTCTCAGAACTGTTTTTTGACAGTGTGTATCAATAGTAAGCCGACAATATTATGTCGTTACTTTAAAAATTAAAAGATATATATTACTTCATTTGAAGAATGTTTTTCAGTATTTCATAAAAGTATTGCCCTCGGGGTACATCTTCTTTAGGTGTGTACGGCGTCACTAACCCCCAGTGATCTGTCCAATCTTCTGTTTTACCTTCTCCTTCATCTTTTCGCTTTTTTCGTCCTTCCTTGTTTTGTGTTTGGCGCAGTTTAGCCAAATGTGGCCCATTCGTCATAAAACCCAAAGCCAACCAACCATAAAAGTATTTGAAATATTACAAAATGATACAAATTCAAAATAATTTCTCTTAACATTCAATTAGATATGTTTTGATTCCAGTGGTTAGAAAGGAGTTAGAATGTAGCATTTCACTGCAAATATTTTTGATACTATGAAAGAAATGCTGAATTTAAAAACTGTACTAGAATCCAGTTAGTTTTTTAAGCGACCCTCGAAAAAGTTTTCGCTTTCCAGCTTTATTTCCATGGTCATTCACTTATGTTTAAGCAGTAAAAAATGTTGAATATGTTTAATGCCTAAACCATCATTTAAATTCTTTCAATGTCTAGACATAAGATCGACGAGGAGATAGGATATTTACCCGGGAACTCTCAACACAAATGAGAATATGCCTTGATAACACAGTGGCGAAGTTTTAGTCATTATCAAGTACTACAATAATGAATGTCAGTTTCCATCTTTTTATTATCTTTTCCATTAAATAATCTAATTGAGAGTCGCGCAATATCTCAGGTAGAATTCAGGTTATACCTGGAATACTAAACTGGTGTGTAAAACGTAAAGAACAGTAAGATTTTCATCTGCTACTTTACAGTGAAATTACCTGGGTGTGGGAAAATGATACAAAAGGTACGTTGAAAGTTACCTAAAATGAGTAAAAACAGAAGCGAACAGTAAAAAAGTCTTCGAACTGAAGTGATCATACAGCACTGGGTACGATGAGATAGGAGGGTAGCTGTGAAAACTTAAAAAAGAGGGGGGATATATAGGCTGTATAACCACCCCGAATACTGATGCAGGATTTGCACCGCGTTTACATATTGTCAATGACGTTGGAGATGAGTTCCAGTGGTAGCACAGCCCATTCCTCTGTCAGAGCCTTTGACGTCACGATTACAAAATTTGAATATGCACCAGCTTTCTACGGAATATCCTCGGTTATTCAAATCACCACAGGCTATTTAGCTTAATTTTGAGGTTGTGAACTTTAAAAATAGTGATGTTCCTTAAGTTTTGCACGCCAGTGTACAGTGTAAGGTAAGAAAAAATTGTATTTGTGCAAGAGAAACGTTGAATACTTGAAACTAGATACCACGATTTCACGTGTACTTAACTGACATTACGTGTATTTATGAATCCATATCTTAATCCTTGTACTTGGGCTTACAGATACGTGTGTTTAAATTCTCGTGTATTTGAAAGCTCGGGTACACGGAGGTTATGAATCATTTCCAGAACCTCTAAAGTCACGATTCCAAAATTTGAATATGCACCAACTTTCTACTGAATATCCTCTGTTATGTAAATTGAAACTGGATGTTTCGTTTAATTTTGAGGTTGGAACTGTTAATGGTGTTCCTTAAGTTATGCACGTCAGTGTACTCGAAAGTTAAAACACCCTAATTCTGTGAATGAACTGCCTCAACACTTCTTCTCATTAAGACTTCAAAGTTAAATGTCCATCTTCAGGTGGAAAGAATCTTTCACTTTGATGATATACTGCTATAAATTTTCCGCTGAAGAATGAAGGTGTCACAAGCAGTGTGTGAGAATCATCTGGAGGGCATCTGAAATGCTATTCATTTTTCATGATCTTTCAGACTGAGCATCATGATTTTATGTCCCATCAGAATGGTGTTCAAGTGCCGCAGCAGGTTTGGATGGTCGTAAAATTAGGAGCGCAAGATTCATTAGTTGTCATTGAACACTGCATTGTTTCTGAGAGCATCATCGTGATGAGCATAAGGTCTCGTCTATTTGCGGGGTTAAAGTTCAAGTACATCCGAAGAATCATTCACGTTTTAATTCGTTTTTAGAACGGAGACTGTAAGCCGTTTTCGAGACTTGGTGTTATATTATCTAAGGTAAAAATATAACTGGCAATATCGGATATTTTAAGTTTAAGTTGTAAAACATCCTATTAAATTATAATGAAAAAATATTTTAAATCAGAAACTCTTCACAATTGAGAAAGAGGTGTATATATTGTGTTATTAAACTTTTACACGGTAACAACTAGTAAAATGTCCGAGTTGTGAAATGAAAGAACATCAGTGCTGTTGTGTTTAGTCGAGCATTGATATCTCTAAAAGGTTGTATGAGGAACGTCAATGTTCCTTCTAGTACTGTATAGGCAGCTTTAGAAATTATATTCATGCCATACATAAAACCTTACACCCTTTCATTTCCTCTTTTTCTCACACTCTGTTTCAACCTTCTCATTTGAATATTACTATCTCAGCGATAATTGTCACTTTTCCAGACTTTCTCCCATAATACCCGCAAAATTGTAGACATATGGTATAAAAAGAGGTTCTTTCTGGACATGACCACCATCATGTGAGGAACCCATAGACGAGCTACTTGTAACTGGGCGTGGACCCATCATTTCAATATTTGATCCACGATTGCAAAACTAATTTCTTTAATAAAAGGATACATTTAAAAGTTATTCATTTCTTAAGTCTTTAAGCATGATATTCATATCACACTAGGCTTATTGGCGTGAATGTGTCATATTCTGAATAAGTTACTGTAGCTGTCTGCTTAGTTACATTATTCGTTCAATGCCCATATGTATATGGTAAAGTTGAGGATTTTCAACCGTACATTTTCGAACTGTTCGAATAAGTCACGCTTCATGTCAGTGAACCCCCTAACAAAGCGCCTTGATCACCGATTCCAGCGCTAGTATTTTTATGAGCAGGCTATTCCTTTTCCTCTTAGAATTGTATCAACGCACCTAGGAGTATTAGGAAACGATAATAAGAGACCTGATAATAATCAGGGAAATGATCGTTCGGTGTGAATGTTACGGCAAAAGTACCTTACTGTTGAGATTTTGTTAAGGCAGTTGTAATGATTATAAAGATGCTTTTCGAATTCCTACGGAACTGCATTTGTAGGGACTTTTCAGTGTTCCATGGCGGATATTTCCCTTCAACCCACTATAGCTTATACCATAGGACTGATTTCTAGTGGGAGTGAAAATTGTTTCTGGTATAGTACCTTATAGGAGCAAAGGTCCAGAAATCATCTGATTTTATTGAGCATGTGTAATGATTATAAAGATATTTTCAAGAGATATGTTAGATCAAGTACTTTGCATTTATTATTATTGCGCAATATTCCATGATGTGGTATTTCCTTTAGACACACCATACTATTTGCTCAGTGACTAATTTAATTAATTGATTGGTTGGGTTTTATGGCGCAAGAGTCACATTTGGATCAGCTGCGCCAAACACTAGACAACGTCCAGTAAGCTAATAAAATTTGATTTAAACATGGTTTCATTTTACTGTTATCATAGAACTCGTGATTCAAGATTGTACAACTTCCGAGGAAACTTTCAGTAAATGTGATTCTGTTTCAAGCAGTCTCAGTGAGTGTGAATGCTTCTCAGGCTCTATTCGCGAAATAACTATGCATTCGTTATATTATTTATTATGCTCGTTATATCGCTTTGTATTCGTTATTCTTTGCAGAGTTAAAAATTCATTGTACTCTGACAGACCATTGGCTTTAAACATGATATAGCTTCTACCGCGAAACTAAGTTTTGTGCTTTTGCACATTCTAAACTACTTATTTATATATCTTGAGATTCCCGTGGGAATATAATTTGCAGTCACTGTCTCTCCACTGCGTACTCAAAATCCCAATATTTATAGCTGAAATTTCCTACCGTTATTTACAACATGTGCTGCAACAAACACTCGCATAAAATTTTGAACGAAATGTATGTCGGAATAAAAATTACTGATATCAAGGAACAGCATTCGCAAAACGAGCCTATGAAAATCAAAAATTATTGTCCTACACCATCGGTGACTTTCCTTTTGTCAAAAACTTTGACTCTTGTTTGAATCTTTCTTCTGTCTTCGTAATAGCTCCGATTAATTTCCAAGTCGAACTTTCACTGACTGTCAAGGTGATGCGAATTCTGTATTTGTAACATTACAAATATAAAGACTGACTGTCAGATGTTATTTATAAGAGACTAAAAAACTTATTTACTACTTATTATTTAATATCATGAACCAACTTCTAAACATCATTGATAGTCGTCTTTTGTAAAAAACACTTTAACTTGTTATATTTCCAATCCTCTTCTAGTGTCCCAATAGCTGCTATTCTAAGTTGTGACGCCTGGCTGACTTTGGAAGTGCTAGGAATTTTATTTTAATGTAGTGATGCTAAAAGTGGACTGTGTCAGACGGTTATAGGATAGTAAAAACAAATACGCATTGAAAACTCACTGTTCCCCATTATCAATGCAATCGATAACCAACATAATACACCGGATATTAAGAGTGCACGCATATATTAACAGCTGGCAATACACAGCTGTTATTAGCATCTCTGTAGCATTAAAGGTAAAAATTCCGTGCTTATAAATATTTATTTGAATATGGTACACCTATATGGTAGAAATAGGCTCGAAAACAGAGTCAATTCTTTTAAGGAAGAATACGGGGACCTTCAACCATGTAAATTTCAGTGAAAATAGAAGTCTCTAAGTCCTGTAAAAATAATTATTTTTCGTGGATTCCTTTCAAATTTTTGACTTTTATTGTATGGCTGTTAAATTTAAAACGGAAATAACCATAAAGCCTCTATCGCTTAAGCTTTTGTGTTTATAAAAATTTTTGCCCAAGTGTTATTTTTATGATTTTGTAGTCCGTAAAATATACCAAAAACTAATTACTCAATAATAATGAAAATTTGCACACTTATTATAGGAACCCCCTCCCATTACTTATAAAATGTTTTATAATTATACTGATCGGTTCAAAATTATTCAAGTTATTAGTTTAGAAACTCTTACATCTTTGCTTACATATCAGAATATTATTGCAAACAAACAGAATATTTTAAGCTAAGAATTTTTACAATTGGTTATTTTATAGGTAGAGTCGTATAATAAGTGTGAAATGTTTCATTGTAGAGTAATTAGGTTTAGGGATATATCTTACGGACTTCACAACTATAAAAATAACTCTTGGGCAAAATTTGTTATTTTTTGTTCATAAACATAAACGCGATTTTACCTTTAAAGAGTTTAGTAAAGTAGATGTTTTAAATATAACACACACAATCCATTCTATATAAAAAGTTCTACACTTGAAGAATTCACCAAAAAATAATTTTTTTATAGAACTTTGAAACTTTTTGTTGTATATTTCTTGTATTATATTACTAGTGTCGTGTGCTTTATATAGCTCAGGTGTTGAACTCGTCATCTGACCGTGATTCAAAATTAGGTGGTGGTGTCTTCGGATCTTTCCCTTGGGGATTGATCCTGGATCGTTGCCTATAGCCCGTTGTGTTGCTCCAATATGATTTTAATTAATTACCACTATCTGTATTTATATTACTGGATTCCTGTGTTTATACTATCAGTTTCCGGTATAGTATTATTCAGTTCCGGTATAGTATCAGTTCATTTGTCTGTGGCAAGCCTTTTTAAACACAAACAGTTGTAATAGCGAAACAGTTACTTCAAAGTCTACTTTGTTCGTATTGTGTTGTGTGCTTGTCCGTTGCGATGTCTCTTGTATTTATTAAATGTCTTGTTAGTACTTAGAGTTACACTCGTATTACAGTATCACAGGACATAACGCTTTTAGTTGTTTTCACTGAAATTAGAGCATTTAAAAGTTCCCCCATATCCTCCTTAACACACTACAAATCCCTAACGTTTTCGTAGAAATCAGAAACATCGGTTTGTTTATCATGAGCATCCTTTTGTAATGCTTTAGAAGGTCGCTTCGATTGACGAAGCCAACTAGTGTGTGCAAAAAAGAAATCTGAATCAACTTTCCTTGAGCTATTTTAGCACCACCGAAACTCATCAGTTTTCGAATATAACTCGATAAAATAAACAGACGAGGCTTTTCAACGCAACAATCGTTTTGTTGAATGTCTTCTTCTGGAAACAGTGCCAAAAACGAAAATGCGTACGAATCAAAGCAAAAGAGAGACAAAAATAATCAAAACATAAGTGGATATCTTCTGGCATAATTTTCGTGTTCTATACAATGAATACTCACCAATCTGTGAGTGACCATCCTGTAATAAAAATGTAAATGCATTCACAATGAATGCTGGATTCAGGATATCAAGATCCCATACAAAAACATCGTTGAAAAATATTAGTCATTGAGTAAACATCCTATACTAAGCATTTGTTGCTTATCACCCTGATCTAAAAAATGCAGACCAGGTCCATAAAATTTTGTCACCTGAGCATGAAAGAAGCTGCCTCCTCTTGGTCCATCAAGAAATCTAAAGAGGCACTGATGCAATCAAGGACATGAGAGGAAGTTGCAAGCGAGGCAGTACAAGAGCAAGATGGAAAAACTTTGTCGGGAAACATACTTTTGACAAATAAAACCTGTCGCCTGTAATAAACATATCAATTCATTCACTGAATGTTGGGTTGAGAATACCAAGAATCTGCATTAAAGCATTTCCAGACGTAATAGAAAATTATTAGCTTTTAAATAACCACCCTATAATTAAAGTGAATCAAAAGAAAGAATCCATTTTCTCTATCACAATCCGAAGCAATCCTTTATCTCGGTGATGATGAAGCTTCAATCAATTTCTCTTAATTGATGCGAGTACACGAATTGTGCCACCTGATTTATTGAGCAGAAAGAATACCCCAACCATTCGTATTTCTGTAGGCCGTTGCTCTTGTAACAGCGCACGTGACATCTGAAGGTCACTCCGTGCGTGTGTGAGCCCAAACTAACCTCCATTCGATTTGGTTTAGTAAGAAAATCCATCCAACGATACTGACTCTGCTTAAGTGTTAAAGGGGGAGTGGAAGAACAAAAATTTGTCTGGGAGAGGGGAATAAAAAAGGCGAGTGTACAATTAGAGAAAACAAGCGAGACAGATGGCGAAGAAAGTAAAAAACTTTTTGCAGATGATCCCTTAAATGGCGCCAGCCGTGTAAGAAAGAATTAAAAATGGCCAACAAACGACGCATTGTCGTCCGACAAGATGCTGCAGAACAAAGAGATGCGTCCGCACGCGACGTGGCGTGTGGATCATGTTTTTCTTCATCATTTGTGGCCGTCATTCCGAAGTGTGTTTAGTGACTCGAATTCGCAGAAGGTTGATTGAGAATTCATTGCGGATTTTTTATGGAATGTGTGCAAAAAATGTGTCCATTCCCTCCCCTGCAATCGCATGATGTGCTTCGCATTCTTTCTAATAGATGGCGGCAGCGGCGTATGTGTTCTTAATTAGCATTCCTCCGAGAGCAATTTGCATCGACAAAGAATTTCGCGTCTAGTTTTGATTTTGGAAGACGAATGACCGATTGGCATTGTTTGTGTGCCCAGTGAAGCGACTTGGCTGGACGCATTTGGTTCCTTTCAAAAGCTGACTCTAATCACGTGATCTAATTAAATAAATGAAATGAATACCCTTAAATAAATATTCTTGTGTTATTTATTTCTATCTCTGAAATTCAATCCTCCACCGAACTATTCTGCTTAATGTTTTCTAGCATGAATCCCGTATTTGAATTGATATCTTGTAAGTGTTATTTTAAATTAAATTTCTCATTAAACTCTTGAGTGAATGAATTACAATAGAACCTTGATTATCTGAAGTTGTATGAACCGAGGTCACTTCGGATAACCAGAAACTCGATTATACGAACGTAGTAACACAAAACAGAAATCAGAACAAATTTATTGTACTATTATGTGTTACTACAATTGCTACTGAAAGATTAAAACTAGGATTAAGAATAACCTACACTTGGATTTGGGGGGTGTCAGCATGTATTTGTAGTAACTGTTTTACAGTAAATCTGGACGTGAGTCACGTACCTTTTTAAGGTCTTTTCAAAAGTCTTTAACGGTATTGTTTCGCAGCACTTTCTCGCCTTTTTGGACAAAAGGCCCACATTTGCGCTCGAAGCTTTATTTAAAACTGTTTAGCAGGATGTGTGAAAGATAGTGTAACTTTGTCTTGGTTTGCAATGCTATACTATTGTATTGTAAGTCAAATTTTGTAGTGGTGGCTAAGTTCACCACAATACTTCCCCTCACAACTTTAACAGTGGCTGAAGACTAGAGATGCTACCACTAGTTGATAGGTTGCCAATTGTGTGAAACCAGTATTAAGATTACGGATATAGTATGCGTGCTCGAGCAATGGGAGATTGAGACAGTAAACTGTCAAGAGTTGACTATAGCAGCTGAGTATGAGTGCAGCCGGCAGTTTGTTGAAATGGGGCTAAGCAGCAACGAATATGAAGCTGTGACAGGGAATAGGTGCGGTGAATGTTATCACAGGGTTTCAGACAGTTGGTGGAAGTGATCAGTATCGCATTCAACTCTTTCGTGAACATCCATAGAACGTCATCTGGTGTTTGTGAGAAGCTCCATCTGACTTGTTTTTCCTTAAGTGCGCGTGTTCATATCACATCTAACAGTTACCAATTCAGCAAGATGTGCTAAAGACAGTGGAACTTAGTCTACCAAAAAGTACTTCTTTGTGGAGTTGGGTGACACTCCCTCACTTAATTGCTATACTTAATTTACGGTATTGTAAGCCATTTTTTATAGTGGTGGCTAAGGTCGCCACAGCTTAAAGAAAGCTTGGTATCAAATTCGGCTCAGATAACACGGACATTCGGTTAATCGAAGCTGAGTAATCAAAGTATATGCTTGACCATTTTAAGGGTAGCACATGAAAATCCATGCAAACCTTTGCAGCATTACAAGTAATGATTTTAGTAACTGCATACACTGCTTATCAATTTAGTCAACGCTTTGAGTTGAGAAAGACATTGAAATCAATTTTAATTCTAGTGAAAAAATACAAGGATATTAAATAAATAAGCAAAAAATTAATAAATCCTGTGGTCTATAAATGAACTAATAATTTTCAAATAAATTGAAAAACCCTTCCTCTTAAGAAAGATGTGATGAGCAGTTCAAAAATTTCTCAATGCGAATTTATGCGTATATCATTAAAAATAAATTGCAAAGGTCTGGGAGCACTGCATGGGTCCGTAAGAACTCCTACATAAAGTGAAGAAATGACTGGGACTTTTCTTTTTTACTTACCCCCTTTCACAACATGTAATGGTGTTTGCTTTGAGAACTGCTCGATCGCCAAGGCCATCGCAAACTTTTCATACTTCCCCATCAGCTGTCAAAATACTTCTGCTCTTGATATGTTCGGCCGTTGTCTCATCTTTCTTGTCTTGTTTTTGACTCCGTGCCCCCAGTGAAAGGATGAGAATAATCGTCAATATTTAAGAGCGTGTCGGACAAACACGGCTGAAGAGTCAATATTTGAGCGTTTGGTGCGATCGGGCTCGGCGACAATGCTCTGCAAAGGAAGACGGAGACTCTGAGAAGTGAAGTGCAAATATTACTTCACTCTAAAACAAAAAGGACTAAAAAAGGAACGCTATGTGGAGTGAAAAGCTTTGATGAGAATTCATGGCCGAATTTTTTTTGTGTATGTTGCGTTCCATGGAAAGTTTTCCTGGTTATTTTTCTGTGTTGTTCAGATGACTTGTATGAAACACTTAGGAATAGAATGTGGCAAAAACGTTCACAAATTATATTTACAATTTGAAGAACGAAATTATAAATTCTGTGTTTTTCAATAGCTGTTAAATTTAACGAGGGAAATCGAGCTATGAGAAGAGTTCAAAAACTTTAATTCTCACACTAGAGAACGAAATTTTCGTATAACGTTGTTTCATCGCTCTTCTTGGTTGGCGTTTGTGTTTCACTTCATCAAAAATTAAAGTTTTTCTGTGAGACTTGGATTGAATTGCTTTTTTGCAGTTTCCAAAAACAATTTACTTTTATTTCAACTGTTTATCTGAAACAAAGAAATACTTTTTGTCAACGTCTCCTTACATGAGCATGTTCAGTCAAACTAAGAACACAAAATCAAAAAGAACGTTTGGCAGGTCAACATTTGGTTGGTTGGCTGAATTTGCATGCCTCTGAGGCCAGATTTGGCCAAACTGTGCTTTTGACGATTAAATATTTTAGTTAAAATTTTAAAATAGCAGAAACTACATTACCTTATGCTGTGCATGCGATTACTCAACAGGTCGGGTAATGTTTAGTAAAGCGATGTTTTTTATACACAAAACCTTGTGTTTAAAATTCGTAATGTTTTATATTTATTCAAAACCTTATATTTTGAAGATTGATTTAAAAATTTATAAGTGTAAATATAGCTATTTTTAAATAAAACCTTTTCCTTAGGTGCGTGTGATACCCCTCTCTACTACACACTGAACCATCATTAAGAAGCGAATTGTCTGCGAATTTTTCTGCCATACGAAACGTGACAATCTATAACTAATTCAGCTCGATTAGAGGAGAAAAAATAAGAGTATAAGAGAGTCGCCAATAGCTCACTAAATTCCTATATAGTAGATTCCCCACCACCTCAGTTTTAGGCGAGGTCTTTGAACCGGGCACTTAATGCATTATTCCCACTTCCAGACATAAGCTCCAAGGTATCAAAAAAGAATAGTAACTCCCGAAATTCGCCTGCCCAGCGGCCCTTCTAAAAAACTAAAACCTACATCTCCAAAGATCAAGAGTTCGCCATCCCTTCCGGGCCTCTTTACAGTGCAACGACGTAAACACGATTTAAATAGCTGATGATAGACCTTGTCGAAGTCTGATAGGTCAAAGGAGCCTACGTTGGGATGATACGTATGGAGAAGGTTATTATATAGGCATCCATGCTACTACTAGTGTTTACCAATATTGGTATCAACCCTTTCGGTTTTTCTTTCTTCAGGAGAGATAGACGCTGGGGTTAGTAACCTTTTTTTCGGATTGGACGGCTTTCGCTAGGAGGTCCGTGAGGCAGACTGTTCGAAATTACACCGGAAGCGAGCCGATAATTTAGTCGGGCTCGAAGCTCTATTGCTGATGATATATTTAAAGCAGCTAATTTGAAATTGGATTGCAAATCATTTTCGTGAAATTAAGCGAGTGGTGTCAGAAATGAGTACAATATATGTGGGCCTGGGTCACGGTGACGTCTTTTGCGTTTTTACTGCTTTCTGAAATTAATTTTTATCTACAAAAGATCTCGCCGCTTTTTGGAAGGAAGAAATGGAATCGGAATGAGATTGTGGATATGTCCTGTTATGTGTTGATATTTTTTATTTGCGCAGCGAACTTTTTATTTGTTGACAAATTTAAATTAATTTTAAAAATTGTACAGGTTAAAAACGCTTTAACAAAATGTTTTGCAGCCTCCTACATGACAAAATTGATTCACTCTAATTAGTTTCTAGGATTAATTTTAGCGGCCCCATGTATATCATCAGAAGCTGCAAACTTATTTTTTGTTAATTTTAAACTAGATATGCATTTTTTGCAAAAGGCAAGGCTTACAATTGATCAAACGCAGGGGATTTTTGCGACGCTTTTAATGGAAGTCATACGACATTGAAAATATTTCGTGGGAAAAGGATTTTATAGGAATAATTCCACTTTTTAATTGAATTCAGCTTTACAGGATGCGTAGGGAGGGAAATAGATTTTTTAATATATGTAGTAGGCACAAAACATAACTACTCTATTGTTCGACTTGAATTAGTTTTGATCATGACAGTCAGATTTTCTAAAATTCCTTCAACCCTATAGACTTCTATTAGTTTTGATAATGAACATCAGATTTTTAGAAATTCTTCCTACCCTATCAGAGGAGTTACCTTCCTTGAAATAGGGACATTTCTGCACTAAACAAAAGCAAACTAGACTTTTTGGGATCTGAGGCAAATGGTGCTGATGTATATTTAGTTATATAAGTAGGAGCCTTCCTGTGTGTTACTGGTAAAACACTGATTAATATCCCGATTCAAAACGAACTTCCGATTCGAAAGTACTTCAGCAGATTCTTTTTTAGTATTGAGTAATTTTGACATTATTCACTGGCCTACAGACTTACACATGAAGGTGACTGGCTTTTGTTACGTCGTCTCTTCTTTTTACATAAACTAAAAAACTAAGGGTTTCTTTCAGAAACACTAAAATTTAGAGAAACACTAGTAAAAATGAGAAATTTTAGCAAAAGTAATCTTATTTTTAGCTTTATGTAAACAAAGTCTTCTATGTTCTTAATTCAGAGCCCCATTTTTTCACCTATGAACTTTTTATTTTGCCTATGACATGGGAACCTTTCCATATGGGACCTATTGATCTAAAAAATTACTGTTGGAAAAGGGAATAGCTCCAAGACTTTAAAATAGATAAAACAGAATTAAAAAGAAATTGAACTACATGTATGTTTGAAAAAAATGTCACTTTGAATGTTCCCTATCATGGTGAAGATATAAGTCAGAACAAAAATAAAAGCCTGAAACAGTTTTGTTATCCCCTCTCAAAACGAGGGTTGTTAGAATTATTTCCTTTTTCTACTTCACTTGGGACCCTATAAAATCTTGAATACACTAAACTTTTTGCGATTCAGTCATTAGTCGATTTTCTTGATATTCCTCTTTGTCATCATGCTCCGTTGGTCCATTATAGTAACTTCGACATCGATGAGTAACGATAATTTTTTAATTTTGAAATGAAAACGTTTTACGAAATCTCAGTTTATGTCAGAATTTTAAAAAGCTGATAGATTAGTGTTTGAATATCGTATAGTGGATAAGAAATAGAGAACAAGGATACTAACACACTACAATTAGGAATTTCAAATTATGTAAAGAAAAATTTTGGCAAAAAGTACATCAGCAGTCTCGTTTAAGTTTGTACTCGTAATGTAAGGGACAATTTGCCAATAATTATTCTGCTATTTTATTCTTTTGGCTTATCTGTCTGCGGTCATTTTTTGCTACACGAAGACTAGTTAGTTTATAAGCTATTAGAAATAAACTCATGTCGCAGTTCGTAACGTATTGCTTAATGCGTCGAAAATGAAGATGTTTTCAAAAACATTACTTATCGAGAACGATTCATTTTCTATGTTCATTTCTTTGATAAAGCAATATGTCCCAATGCCACCCGTATTATTTAAAATTATATTTATTTCTTGCTATTCTTTCCTGTTTCATTTCTATTTCAAGATCCCTTAACTTTATCTCACCTCTCCAAACTTTTAACAGTCCTATCAAATTCCATAATACTGAATCTGAATAGCTAGATATTTCAAATGGTCTAACTCTGAAATGGCATTTCTCGTAGCATTCTCAAACTTAATTTAAACTGTATAATCTGATGTTCGATGCACCCTTAATGTTCGTAAATGAAATGGCATTTCTCGTAGCATTCTCAAACTTAATTTAAACTGTATAATCTGATGTTCAATGCACCCTTAATGTTCGTAAAGGCCTTTGCATAAGAACTTAGTCTTCATGTAGACTTTTCTATGTTGCATCACTTTAACATTATATTTTCATTCATTATTCTGTACATGATGTGTATATGGTTCTAAAATTGTATTAGGAGTATAATTGAGGATTCTTGTTTAACCCTCCAAGTGGTTACGACGAGATATCTCGTCCATCAAAATCTGACCAATTTTTGCTAATAACGAGATCTCATTAAGTTATCGCCGATTTTTTATGATTTTAGATCTCGCTTTAAAAAATTGGCAATATCTTGATGAAAAGATATCTCGTCATTAACAAAAATTAGTCAGATCTTGAGATGGACAAGATATCTCGTCGAAATTACTTGGAGGGTTAATATGGTGTGAAGAGTATAGCGTGCTATATCTCTATATTATTTTTATATAGCAGGATTTGTTACACGGAGAAGCCCTTTTATTAATGCAAATGATGTATGTTATGCTTTAGACTCAATCCGTTTGCCAATAAAAAAATGATAAAAATCCGATCTTCCTAAGTCTAAAGCAATGCAGAGTTCAATTTACCCGAACTCCTGAAAAGCGTAACATCTGCCCATCCTGTCCTTGCATTCTGTTGCAGGCCAATCCCTTACTTAACTGCACAATCTATACCATATGAAAGCATCCCGTTTTGCCCAAGCTCTAACCTTAACCCCAAAGGGAACAAGTTCGTGCTAGGAAACTTAATTTCTTTATTTTTCCCCCTCTCTCCTTGACATTGACGGATACTAGTCTCTCCAATGAAGGCTGCTTGTAGAACAAGTTTGGTAGTAATTTCTGCTCTTTTTTACTTTACAATCAGTGACTACACAGCCCCCTTTCCATTATTCTTCGTAGCGCTCTCTCTGCAATAAAGCTCTGCGAATCATTTCCTCGGCTGCAAGACTTGGTAAAAGTCTGTTGACTTTCTCTCTTATGTACCTCTACGTTACAAAGAAAGTCGAACTATAATATACTGCGTGAATAATTTCTACATCTGAGGATGTGACAGGGACGCATTCAGAGCCTCGGTCCGGGGTGCCCGAGGACCCCTCCGAAATATTTTTGATGCTGTAAAAAACAAAAGTTGAAGTTTGCTTAATTGATTCAATCGAAATTTTATTAAGTAGAAAAATAGTGTGCGATCTGAAAATAGTCTGCTCATCAGTACTCGAAGATTGTATTTATGTGCTAGGTTTGAATCATAGAGGAAATATAGAAGTAGAGTGAACAATGGTAGCCTTTTAATGTGCCCAAGATCATGTGACCAAAACTAGTAGTAACGTGACCCTACCAATTTCTAGACTACTTTCGTCTTCGAACATTCATCATCTGATGGGTCCACGGAACGACAGAAGACGCCATTCCATTGATTCATCATATGATTGGTCCAAACGACGTAGTAGTAGACTGGCGATTTCGCCACTTTTGCCGCCACTCTATTTAAATGTGCATTCACACATCTACCCTGTCATACGATGTTGCATCGCTAAACGAGGCGATAAGATGCCAAATTGGCCCACCTAGTCAGTTTTTAGCAGAACAGTCACGTGACTACTAGTCGACATGTTGGTCACATTTTTGAAGATCCTTTCAATAGCAATGCTCAGTCTACTTATATTTCACGTCTATGGACTGAATGAGAATTGACAAGTCCAGAAAACTTTCATGTCTGGTGAGTGCCCAGCACATGTTCAGAGGAAGGGTATTTGAAATGTTCAAAAGCAGTCCAAAATGAAGTTAATTTAAATCAGCGTCAATCGAAGTTTCGTTTATCACAAGGGTTAAATACACGTTTTTCCTGAAAACAGTCAAATATATCATTAAACGTAATGCTAATTTAGTATTACGGTCTTTTTGAAATGGAAAACCCTGTGGAAATTGGGCCTCCTTCGAAGTTATTTTCTGAATACGTGTCTGGGATATAGTACAATTCTTGTCTTCCTTACTATTCTACATCTGTCGTAAATTGTATCGATTTCAAATAAATTAGTTCGCTAAATAAAATCTTCATTCGGCCCACCCTAACGTATCAATCCTGAGGTGACTCAGTGGGTTTGATCTCTACGCTAGCAGTCTGCGAGCAGTTTCGATTTCTGCAACCCCGGGTATATTTCTCTGTATCTGTAAAATTTTCCTTGTGCGTTACATCCATTTGCTTGACGGAAAAACCATTGCTTGGCCAGACTTGAACACAAATTTTGACCAGAACAAAGAAAGAAAATTGTTGGTCTTTCTCGCATAAACTGTCTCGATACTCAACTTTCAATGGGTACCTTGAAAGGAAAAATGCCAATTCAATAAATATCCTTTGAAATTGAGATGAGAAAATAATTCTGAATTGTAATGATAATTATATAATTGTAATGAGAAAAACGGAGTTCTTTCTAATGATGTAAATCAGAAATATGTCAATAAGTATTTAAAGTGCTTGCAAAACTAAAGAAAGATTTTACGTAATGAAGCATTAGGAAAATAGTCCAGCACATTCAACTTACTTCGAAAGACAAAAGAATTGTAATGTAGTGCAAAATATCCGTAATGTTTTCTTTCTATAATCCTGTAAAACCTACCACTTGAAAGACTCTAGATCACAGATAATATGAACTTAAGAGGATTCGATGGAACAAAATATCAACACTATAATCATCTCGTACAACATCCTAAACATGCCTCATTTTTAACAACACTGATTTTTTTCATATAAACCTGTCAAAAGAACCTGGTAGTGAATCCTCACTTAACATTACGGAAATATAGTTATTATTTTAATTTGTCTAATGACACATGGAAAGAGTTAAATCTGTCATTCACATGTCTCATTGTGTTCAAACTGAGTCATTAGCGCTCTTTAGAACCTCGTCGAACGGTTAAAGAAAACGTCTTATGATTCGTGTTTTCTCTCCTTTCAAACGGAAAAATTCCTGTTGATGTTATCTAAAATTCAAATCGCTACAACGATGTATTGTCGGAACAGCATTCGAGGCACAGCGCCGTTTGAACCCGGTCTGGTGGCGGGCACTCTTGCGTGAAATGAGATTTTTATTAAAGCAACGGATTATATCTCCATCGCAATGTAAATATGGGATTATTTCAATCACATGTCCTTTCTGACTTGCAGATTCAGGCGCTTGTCCAACCCTCTTCGAGCAACAGACAATTATTCAATCCTTTCGGAAGTAGAATGTAGTGCAATGGTATTTTTGTTAAGTTTGATGTCAAAATTTGGGTCGAAGTGCCATCTTATATTGTCCTAGAGACCAGGTTAGATGGTTTCAATATTGCATGTGTTCAGGGACATCCCCTTTCTTGGAATCGCTCATGCTTCAGGAACAATTTGTTTCTTTGGAGCATCTGAATTCAGTAATTCTACTTTACCTTAATTATTTTAATCATACGTATGTCATTTCAGACTTGCAGATTCAGGCGCTTGTCCACCCTTCGAATAACAGTGTGGTCAAGCTATGTTGGGAAGTCGAATGCAGTACGATGGTAGTTTTGTCAAGTTTGATGTCAAAATTTGGATCGATTGCCATCTTTTATGTCCTAGATACCAAGTTGGATGATTTCAATATTGCCGGGTTTATCATCCTTTCTTAGAATTGCAGTTACTTCTTTAACAAATTTTTTCTTGTTTTTAGCTTCTGAATTCAATAATTGAAAGGCTCTGGGCAACATAGTAATAAGCCACAGAAATAATGTTCCGTAATGAAAAAAATTAAAAACAAATTATTCAAGAGGATCAGAAGAATTTCTGATTGTTCGAATTGGTGCTTAATACTTGAAAGTTTAAAAAAGCCTGACTTGAATAGTAGATATTTCATTATAATTTTGGAGTTTTTTAAAACTTGAAAATTTCTCTCCTGAAAAATTTGAAAAGTGGCTTATCATTAGGTTGCATTAAACCCTTAAATTTTACTTTGTCTTAAAATGAATGGACTTTTAATGTTCAATCACATTTTTACTTCAATCTAACTTAGTTTTAGTAACTAACAGTAATTTTTTATTTGCTTGCTGTGCTACTTAACATGTTTCTCAGGACTACGTATGAATTTTATATTGCGTAATAATTTCTTTAACCTTCGTCCGAAGACATACAGGAAACATTTGTACATTATTTGCTACAACTTTCTTTTCCAAAATTAAGTTTAAGAGTTATTTTTTCATCACAGTTGGAGTGGCGCTAAATGAAGAGTGATTTCATCTGTAGAAGATTGGTATATGATACTCTCCCTCCATGCCACTTTATGGTATATGAGGTCAAAATTCAAATGCATCATGTATAAAACATTTCAAATCATTAATAAAAATTGATTGGTAAATTTTAGTTAACTGATTTATTCGAAGCAGGTTTACAACCATTGCGACCCTATTTTCATGATGCACCATTCGTGTTCATTACTTATGTTTCAAACTTTCATTGAAAGTTTATTTAAAATTTCATCGATAAAACAGTTATCATAAACTTGATAATAATTAACTTCATTGAAATGTTAAAACAGTAATTTAAGTCACTTAAAAATAAATAAAGCTAATAAAATAAGTATTAGATGAACTAAAGTTCTACAACTTGCCATCAAACCCCTATCTATGCTAAGTACTATCGCCTAAAATTTATTGTATTGCCGTCGCTTGATAAAATCACTTCTGCTCAAACAATTTAATTTCATAAAGCTGCTGATTTTTGACTATGAAAATTAAGTATACTTTCTATGACACCAAAGTTGTTACCACAATGATACCATAAGCAGAATCAATGATTAAATGTGTTTTAATTTTCAGATAAAACAGTATTCGACAATTATTTACACTACTGATTGATGTGTATAAATACATTAATTACAATATAAGATTACACATACCTAGATATGTAAATTTCTCGGTAATAATGTTTTAGAGAATACATTCGAGAATTTTTTTCTAAAGGCAAATAAAAAAAATTTAATGTCATGCAATATATTTTTTAATCGATAAATGAATTCAAAAGTGAAAAAGACCATAAGTTTAAAAATGTACTTCTAAGGCTAATATTAGAAATAAAGAAAAAGAAGTATATTCGTTTTAGTTGTTTTTGTACTTAGCTATTTCCAACAATTTTTCTCGAAATGTGAATTATTTACTTCTTTGACAATATGTGTACAGTTATTTTCGAATTTACTCAGAATTCCTTTTTTTTAATATATCCCCAACCAATAAGTTTAATGTGTGAACTGTACAACTATATACAGAAATATGGGGTATGGACTTATCATAACTCGATTGGAAACCGCATTATCAGTAATTTATGAAAAATGTACCATGATTTTCAAGAAAAATTAACAATTATAAATCATTTCTATAAAGCAGTACTTATATATATATATTGTGAATGATATATAAAATAAGCTTCTGATTCATTTCTGCAATCAATAAATTACGATTTCCTGCAAAATGAGGTTTTAAAGAGAGAATACTCAAACATTTTCCAAATTTTAATGTTTGGAGAATATTCTCAAAGTATTCTCATTCTCGGAGAATGTTCTCTGGAGAATATTCACTGCTTCCAACTTTACACATACCAAAATCACTCAAGAAATGTCCAATTATAGTTCGCCTTTCCAATTTCTTTCAATAGTTTAATTGGATATGTTCGTCATAAAATAGTGATCATCAATCTGTGGGAACTGCATCGAGCTTTCTTGACTGCCCTTCTGAAATAACCCTACTTTTAGCTGAATATTTTAATTTGATCATATAAAGAGTCTGATTTCCTTTTCGTATCTGTTCTGTTACTTTACTAAGAGGACTCTGCTATTCGACTTCAACATTTTTCAAATAAAATGCAAAAGTACGAGAAGAGATATTTTTGAAAAGGACCTTGAAGGGTTTTTTGAAAGAAGTGATGGATCAAAAAACGAATGAAAGCACAACAGTAAATTTAAATTCTTGAATTTCGAGAAACAGGCTACATGGAATACATTTGATTGGTTGAGGTTTTATGGAACAAGATTGTAATCCCTTTGTTGAAACACTGTTATTCAAATCCATTGCTTTTCGCATATTGCAAGATATAACTGTTCAGCACAGTATTAAAATAAGTTGTTTAGAGACTTATATCGAATACGATAATTAATCAGATTCCTTTGGTTGGTTCAGCGACGTGATAAGTTTAAGATATTAAGAAATAGTGTTCTTAGAGAAACGCGTTGATTTTTTATGACGCGCTTTACTTGAGAATAAGACTGGATTTCTTCTTTAACAATGACTTGTATTAGAGAAAATATTTACTTTGAGATTATTCAGGCAAGTTGTATTAAGGACTGAAAACATGGATAAAGAAATAACATTTTGGTAATTTAAGTAGCTTAGGTATGGATATTTAGAGTAATGTGTAAAAGAAAACAATTTTGTTTCATTGTTCCAATATTCTTCCGAAACCACGCTTCAAGGGCTTTACGTTTTGGGAATGCAGATAATTTCACCACTATGTTAAATCATGTACGTGCGAACAAAGACATTCTCTGAAAGCTTTAACAGTGGAGAGCAAATTCCAACTAGCAAGTTTTCGTTTCGTTTCTTTTTTTTGGCGCTGCTTGTCTATTTCTGGATCTTGCGCCATAAAACACAAACATCCCATGCGATACAATCCTAATTTCTTTTCTAGCTTTCACACGATTTCATTGAATTCCTTCCGTACTATATCTATTTTATTAACAAGCTAAAACTAATGGATCACTTAGCACGTCAAAAGAGGAACGCAGAACGTTGTTCGTCTTAATTTATATTCGGTGTAATCTCCAAATGAGTGAAAAGGAAAAGATAACGAACGCTCTTTCTGTTTCGAAAACCATCTTCGAACTGATGAGAAAAAGTGTCGAAATCCACTGACAACCTTCCTGGATTTTTTTTCTGCTTGCATCTGTGGAGTACTGGTCTTACTTTTGTTGCTTCACTTTTTACCTTCAAATGTTTCCTTTTGGACATTTGAAAGGTACCCCCACTCCTTCCTTTCGAAGAACGTGATGCAATGGAATTGTAGGACGGGCCGAACGAGAAACAAAATACGGTAATAAAAACAACACACACAAGTATAGCGAGTCTTCCGAGATGAAAGTTAAGGGAGGGTTGGCAAGACTGGCGGCAACGCGCCGGCCTGACCCTGTAAATGCACGTGCCTGCCAGAAATGACTTTCGCTTATTTTCAACATTTTTTTTTAAATCTATATGTATATTCAGCCAATAAGAGGAGACTAGCCTTTGGGCAGGCGGCAGACAAGATACGCAGAAACACACCGCAGTGTCCTTAAGCGAAGATGATCCGATTCCGATTAAGTTAAACTTCGCTTGACTTTTGAAGGATGATACGCTGGCTCTGCACCCCTTCTCCAAGTTGCAAATTCTTCTTGCTGATCCGGTGAAATAATTCGAGGTATTTAACATTATGCATTACAACGAGGCAGTGATGCTGTAGATCTTTTAAGTATAACCGCGTCCGTTAATCTTCGAAGATGAATGGTTTGGTTTGAGATGTGTGTTTTATTATTGTTATCATCACTTTTATTGTTCGTATTTTGAAGTGAGGTATCCGACCAGCGCAAGGTATAGCATATGAATCCATAACGGGTCCAGTTCGTTGATTTTATTTCATCAAAATCGGTTTTATTGCTTGTGCTGACCCTTCAAAAGGCCATCTCGGGATTCCATTACGAAATGCTGAACAAGTCTGATGGAAATTATGTGTGGAGCGCGTACAAGGTATATGTGATGCGTGATCATGGCCTAATGAATCTACTAAGCTGCATCCTGTGTCATACAGTACGTGACATACAGAATAGTGTATCAGCCGTGACATTTCTACAATACATTGTTGTGCTGGATACTTTTTGCAGCCGAGGTGTTTCCAATAGAAGTGCATGTTTTAAATAACGGATATGCAGTATATGACGCTACAAGCTGTGATGATGTTCCAATCTGTGCATCTTGGCTCTTCTGGGATTGACTTAAGCACAAGTGACAATCTTCATGTTATGTTTCGAATCGCATTGAATGGTGCAAATACCCCTTTTCGAATGATGCTTTCTGCGTGATGAACTTGAGTGCTCAGCTATTCGAACACTGAGCTGGTGGGAATGCATGCCTGATACTGCACTTATAGACCGTTTCTTTGATCTTGAGGGTAGCTATGCCCGTTGAAGATCAATGCGGAAATTCGGGCAAACGGAGCGGGGCGCATTTCATCCTGCCCAAAAGGAGTGTAAAGCAAGAAGTACTTGATTTACAGCAAAGGGGGTAAGTGAAAATTTAAACTTAATTTTTGAAGAATTAAATAAGTTCCTCAAAATGAGTGCAAAAGGTAAAATTTGGCACGCATTTAGAACACAGTTTCTGGGCTGGCCCAGTCTTCTATCATACACAGCATGTTTTGATTAACGTACCTACATATGTTTTACTTGTATGAGTAATGTATCTGCACACTTTACTTGTCTGATTAACCAAACTTCGATTTACGCTGATAAAATTAATTTCAGCGTGTATTTTTTGTTTTTTAACATAAAATATATTTCGAGGAAGGCTCGAGCCCCATGACACTCCCCTTGAATGCATCCCTGTGTATAGGCGACTGGATAAACAATCATTCGTGAAACAATTTTTCTTGTATTGTTCTTCATGCGATAAAAAATTATGAAACTCAAATAAACATGCTAAAAACGTTCATTTTGTTTCATAAATATCTAATGAAAATATTTGAGATTTTCCTTTTCCTAATGCCTAATCAAGCAATAAACAAGTTTTTCTTGCTTTATAATTTGATTATTCCTTTCCAAAATTATTTGTACAATCGTTGCAAAGAACTTTGTTCCCAACTTAAAACGGAGACTTTTCAGAAATAGAAGCAAGCATTTACTAAATTGGCAACGAAAAACATTTGAAAATGTAGCGTAATAATTTTCTATACGAAGTTTGTTGCTTGTGTTGGTCTGGGCATGATACACGCATGTGGATATATTACTTAGCCATACGTATAAGAATGCCAACTGGTTCCTTTACAATTTGATTATTCCTTTCCACAATTATTTGTATAGTCATTGCAAAGAACTCTGTTCCGAACTATAAAAAGAATTGCTATCTTGATTAACTGCACAAAAATCTAAACACGTTGTTAGTTAATCTACATGCTCTATTAGGAAAACAATCATCGACATTAGTCTGGGCATGATACACGCATGGCTATATTACTTACCCAGGCGTGTAAAAATGCCGACTGGTTCCACGTACTGTGAAAATTTGGGATTTTGAAATGCCACTCACATTCTACAATCACGTAATCAAGTGTAAAAATAAACTATAATTTTAGTTTTATGTTGTGCAGGTACATTTTATAATTGGCAGTACTCTTCGACGTAATATTCGAAAAGAAACTGTTCACAATTGAGTGAAGCTGGAGACTTGTTTATTGTAATGAGCTTCGAAAATGAGTAAAGAAAGAAAAGAGAACAGTTACCTATTCATGAGGTTTTCAATGCTCACCGGTTTTCGGAAGCCACTGGGTGTCTCGGACTGAATTCGAAGTCTGCTACTGAAGACAGCAAGTCATCACTAACGGCATGTAAACTTTGGTAAATGGTTTTAGATGACAATTTACCCGCTGCTTTATGTGGCTAGCATGAACGCGCTTACCATGCCACTTACATAATGTTCAGACAAATGTTCTTCATTATCTGTGAACTTTTCCTTCGTGGGACAACTACCCAACATTTCTGCTTTTGGAGGAAATTACGCCTTTCTGTTCGGTTGGCAAAAGCTTGTTTGAAATAACTTATGGAGGAGGGAAATTAGAATCAAAAGTCTGCTGCTGAAGACAGCAAGTCATCACTAACGGCTTGTAAATTTTGAGGAATAGTTTTAGACGGAAATTCAACCGCTGCTTTATGTAGCTAGTACGAACGCTCTTATCATGCCACTTACATAAATGCTTAGACAGTATGCTTCATTATCTGTGAACTTTTTCTTCGTGGGACGACTAACCAACGTTACTGCCTTAGGAGGAAATTATGCATTTCTATTTAGTTGGCAAAAGCTTGTTTGAAAAGACTTCTAGAGAAGGGAAAGACCTAAGTTATGTGCATTGAATACCAATAAAATTGTTGCTATAAAAAGCACTCTTAGGGAAAATAGTAAAAAAATAATCTTGGAGGAAAAATGCGTTAGTTGGCGAACTTTAGATTTAGTTAAGGGGCCGTCGTGGATCAGTGGATATGCCCACTGCGCTAGCAACTTTTGAGTTGTAGGTAGCGCAGGTTCGATTCCTGTCAGATGCATTCGTCCCTGGGTGTATTTCTCTTCTGTGTCAGTAAAAGCTTTCATTATGTGTATGTCTATTACTTGATATTTTATGTGAACGAGTGGCTAAGTCGGACTGTACAGAGATGGTTCCCAGATCTTATGATCAATAGCAGTTGGTCAATTCCGGTTGGTCGTTTTGCCCTGGTCAGAAGAAAACCATTGGGGCCACGTTCTAGATGTATGTTATTGCATCCCCTACTACGAAAAAATCTACCCCTTTAGAAGGAGGGGGAATTGCGATCACCTTAACAAAAATTGTTATAAATCAAAGAAATTTTATTTTATTAACGTGAAACTATCATGTATGATTAAAATATATTTAAAAGAACATTATTAAACAGTAATTATTTAAGAAAGTGAAATAAGATTGTAAAAAGACAAACAATGAAAAAAGGCATTGATCGGCATTTCCCATCCAAGGAAGGTAATACCGGTCACACAATGGGTAATTTCGATCAGATAACAGTTTCATCTAAATCACATTTTATGCAAATCCCAAACAGTCATCTGGTGTATCCCATCCACTGCACAGGGAATGTGCCCATCTATACCAAAGCTCACCTCCTTTCCCTACCTCTTCACAAACTAAACAAGTGTTCTCGCCAAATTCACTAAGATTCATCATCGTACACAATATCTTCAGTCTTCACTTTCCGATGTTTCAAACGAAAGTTGTCTTCGCTTTGCCATCTTACTTTTGGAGCCTGCTTTATACACCTTATTGTTAGTCTTTGGCTGTACTAATTTCTTGTTTTTTTCTCTAGTCACTACATTGCTATCCTTGGAGTGATGTTTTCGGTTTTCTTTTTGGACCAACATTTCTTTAAGGGGAGTAGCTTTCAATATTTCCGAATGTCATTTCCTTCGGGACCCTTTTGACGCATTTGAGTTGTTGGCAACAGTCTGGAAGGAACTAGTGAAACATCTGTTATTTGCAGTCTGAGATGCTGAAGGGCTGCTCGAGGTCAATCGATGGTTGGTCTGTCACTTCTTTGTTTTGGGAAATAGTCCTTAGCTCATCCATGTCTGAGGCAGGCGTATTTCAACTACAGGCACGACTTGTCCTCCAAACGGTTCTGAACGAACTGATCGGAATTTCCCCACTGGCATTCATTTTCATTTTTACGCTCATTGTCATGATACAGGTTGTAGTGATGTCAAATGAAATAGGCTATTATATCAATAAAAATATCGGCTTTTATATACTATGATTAACCAAGATATTTATAAAACAATTTTTGTGACTTATCTTCCATTGACAAACGCACAGAATTATAACAAAACCTCCAAAAATCACAATAACGATACAGCACAAAATGTTCAAGAATAAACTGTTCTTTCAACTGCTGGAATAGAGTCAACACGTCAGATGGCTGCATCTTCTAGGACTCTTAAATACGAACAGTAGCGCTAAATATTTGGTGATGGGGGTCCTTTGATCGGAATTCCCCCTCCTTCCCTATACTGCGAAATTTATTTTTGTGTGCAAAAATTCCCTCTCTCCATTCATCCAAACTGCAGTAAAAGACCCTAGGAACAGGGGTGGGTACTATAACGGTTTCATATAATTGATAACAGGAATCTTCAGTTATATTTCTTTTCCAGATTCAAGCCCCCAACCGCTTTTCTTTTTAGTTTCAGTCACTTTTCTCTTTCTGAAATCAAATCATGAAGTTTTCAACTCTTGAATTGTCTTTTAAAAGTTTTGTTCTAAAGATATAGTGAATCAAAGCATTCACTTTGCACGCACATCACTGGAAAATATTTCTGTTACAAAAACAAAATTGTGTTAAAATTATGTTTCGTTTTTGTTTCTGATAAGAACGCCAATGTCATCGGCCCCCAACCAGGCTCATTTACAATGACCGTTAAGATGATTTATATTTTTTATCCGTTTGTCAAAAAATCATACTTTAAATTTAAAAAATTGTTCAAATCCTGTACAGATGTTGCGTCCGTCATTAACTTGACAAAAGGATGTATGTCCAAAAGAAGCCTCGGATCATCCCTTTCGTAGATACCCACTGCAGTAAGTGGCCAGGATTAGCCATGCTTTTACCCTGACAGTTGTGACAGTCAGAGTAAATCTTATTTCCTGCCACATATTTCATAGTTTTGGTGTGACCAGTTCTAAATCTTGATAATGCTGTCTGTCTTGTCTGCATAACTTGAAGTTGGCAATTTCTCCGGGTCTTTGTCCTCTATACCAATGTGTTATGATGCCCTATTCGAGACTTTTTCTTTTCTGTGCAATGATTCTATTTCTTCAAAGGTAGGCGAGTTTCCCTCGGGCAAATTCAAGCTGCAAGTTCGTTCGCCATTTCATTACCTGGTATCCTCACATGAGAAGGAATCCACATCAATGCCTTGAAAGCCTTGAGAGTTCTATTATTAAAAACTATAATTAAATATAATTATTAAACTATTAAAATAACTTTTAACCATTTCTGTTCAAAAAGCATATCAAAGCAAAATTAAAGGGGCAATTATGGTACTTTAAAATTATAGTGATAAATCATTAATTTGTAAGCAACGAATTCATGCTTTTGTGACAACGCATTTTTCTCGACCTTAGAATAAAAGTGATTTCAGATTTGTATCTACATATAACACGCTTTATGCACTCATATTAATCGATTTTTAAAAACAAAGAGCTACATTCAAAAACTAAACTTACACTGACATTTTTGGCTCTCTGTAGTAAAAAGTGAGCGTAGAGCAAAAGTGCACAATACAGCCTGTGGGCCGGATTAGGTACGCGTAGATCTTACATCTCTTCACATTGTACTGGATTAGACTAGAGAATATTTAAATTTTAATAGATTTTTTGAAAAATTTAGTTGCGTAACTTTTCTAAAAGGCTGGTAACAAATTGTCGGAGAAATATGAAGAAAAAGGTGTAAGTGGAGTTCTAGGAAGACGAAGACAGGACTTTATATTGTATGTCTGACAAGGAAGTTTCTTTTCTTAGCAGGACTAGAGACCAGATATACACCGACCCCCATTTAGAGATAATTGATCTGCAATGCTCAACGACATATAAGTCAAAACTTACAGAATTTTGCTTAATTTTGACTACTACAAAAGCCTTGAAAAGCGTAGAATTAAAAATTTGGGAAATAATGCCCAGAAAGTGTTAAGCATCTTTGGATGCGTGTGTGAGCCAACTTTCTCTATAATGAACGAAAATAAGCGTAAATTGAAGGCTAATTTAAAAAACGAGAATTTATGGGCTATCTTGAGGATTTCTACAGCGGAATTAACTCCCTACTATTAGTAAGGGAGGGAGGGATGATGCACTTAGAAGAAAATAGGCTCCTGTGAATTCTAGAAAAAAATATCCGATAATTTTTCCTAATTCAAAAGTACATTATGTTTTTAAAATGGGTATATGATGTTTGTTAAAAATTAAAATTAAAAAAGCTTTTGAAGACATGTCATTGCTCCATCTCTACATTAAAAATGGAGGTAAGATGGCGCACTCTTTTGAAAATTCATACAATGAATAAATAATATAAATTTGAATGAAATGGCGAATCATTAGTAAAGTTTTAGTCCTTTGAAGTCTTTTTCTTGCACTCTTTTCCCGCAATCATAACAATTTTTTGCGTATGAGGTGTAATTTTCACCATTTTTTTGAGGAACCATAATTTTCAATTTATACATTCAATACAATCATAAATTTTTTTAGTAGAGTTATAATCTTCCCCACATGTGCATGTGTGAGAGTTACTTCATATGAATTTTTGTGGGTTCTTGATTCATCTTAAATTATCATTATTGCTATTTTTTTTAATTATAATTCTGGAGTGAATGAACGTTTAATACTTAAGCTTTCTACTAACTACAAGCTTTCTGTCTTCTCATCTAGGCCAAATCCTATTTCTGCAGATTTTTTACGCAATTAACAAGTCTTTTACGTTCTTCTCCCAGGACATCTTGGTAACAAACGAAAAAAGGCAGATTAGTTTGATTTTACATTCATATCACCGCCATTTGTGATACAATAGAAAAAGATAGACTAAATTGTCTTGCCACTTGGGCCTAATGAATCCTTGGCAATGTGTCCATATTTCTCTCTTCGTATAAGTATTGCTTCTAGTACACTACATATAAACGTGCTTTGGCTTCAAGAATACCCCCCCCCCCCCGATTTTTCCAGAATTCCAAATTTTTACCTGTTGAGAAATAAAAGCACTTATTCCTGTCTTTTTAGTCAGAAAAACCGCTATTTCACATGAGGGACTTTGCGCTGAACGGAAAGATGTCGCTGCTGATTGTTTCTATACGACTGCTCTTTATGCGCCATTTGCATCTTAACAACTTCCAAGCCTTACAGATCTGTGTGGACTTCAATCATTCGTTAAAAACAAAACCCCTCATTATGAACGAATATGCTAAACTTCTTGACCTCCGAAGGTCGCTTCTGACCACTTTCTAGTCATTAGAACTAAAAATGCTATTACGAGCAGCGGATTTCATTCTTTTGAACCCAGTGGTAATGGTTTGACTTGGACGAAAAGAAAGAAAATCTCATCAGGTGATTTGGGAACAGGTCATTTAAAAGAAAGATTTCGAAATGAATTGAATTGAATGTCATAGGTCTGAAAATAAATGGTTTTGTTTTACTTCATGAAAAGGTTGTTTTTATTTTACGAACTCCTGTTGAAGAATCTCTGTTTCTTTTGTGAATTCCTGTGTTCTGTGTCTTTATGATAAAAATCACTGTTTTTATTTGACGCGACACTTTTATTTGCTTATCTGTATAAGAGTACTTTAAAGGGCGTCAATTAAAAGTTGTTTTGTTAATTTTATACAAATACAGGGCTTCTTTGAAAATAAGTTATACACGATGTGAATACCTTCTTATTTTTGATGTATGTTTCCAATACCTAAAAAGGTAGAGTACATAACCTTTAGGTACGTAAAAGGTTCTGTACCTAAAAAGGTCACTGCAATATCTAATCTGAACCACCTTGTACGAAGCATATATGTTATGTCTTGTGATACTGATATAAGAGTGTAACTCTAAGTACTAACAAGACATTTAATAATGATAGAGGCATCGCAACAGACAACAGTGGGGCTTAAAAAACGTAGATGAGATGTCAAAAAGCAAAATTGCTATTTCTATCAAGTTATGGAAACCTACTGAATGAAAAACAATAAAAATATTGTTTAATAGTTTATTTTTGTTTTTAAAATAAAGGATATTTTTCTGCCTCCAGATTAGGTAAGTTCAGAAGAAAGTCAAAAAGCCGTGTACGTCTCTTCTCAAAAAGCTATTATGTAAAATGGCGCAGCTTTGCCAGACTTGCCATTGCGCCATAAAAATCAATCGATTATGTAAAAATTAAGAACTATTAAAAATACCCATTGAATTTTCGTAACAATTGCTAACCGATATATTATTGAGGGAATGTAACTTGCGGGTATACGCTATTCTCGAAAATCGTGAGTTTCCAAACTCCAGAAGCACCCCCATTCTACTCAGAATCTGTGCCATTCCAGAGTTACAAAAGGGCAAAGAAACTTAGAAATGTTTTTGATGAGAAGTGGATACTTTATGAACAATTGATCGAATCCATTATTCGAATCGGTTTGGGAAACAAATTTCCAAATACACTTTTCATGAGTTTCGATTATAATACAGCTGACCTATTGAACTACATCATATTGACAGCCCAGACTGGCTGTTATCCATCTAACAAGAAACAATGGTTTTTGAATGATGATAAATTGAAAAGCAGATCGAAAGAAAAATTAAAATTAAAGACAGTTTTATGGAAAAAGGAGTTGAACGAAAAATAGCGGTCATGGCGGAAGAAAGTATTGAAATGTGAAACAAATTTATAAAAAATTATCTATTACAACTCTGACCAGGTTCTTTAATACCAATCATTAAGAAGCAAGATTTATTAAATCGCTGTGCACAAGCTGAAATACTAGTAAATGCTTTTAATAGTTACACTTAAAGTATAATATCAAGTATAAAATTTGAATAGAATATATAATTCTATGTATGTAGCCAATCGCAAGTTATAATTTTCCTTTTCTCTGAATACAATACCATTCAGGTAAATGTAAGGGAGATGTTTACGTGGACTTACAAGTTACGTTGAAAAGCAAGTTATGTGTTCGGGGTCATAACGTGAAAACCATTTATGAAAAGAAACTTCGAGCTGCGCTTCAGATTTTCCTGAAATCATCAATTGATGGCAGTCACAAATACATGTAATCATATAGTACAATACTGAGGTTCACTTTTGCTTACGTTTGTGGACGACGAATGGGAAATGATCTGATTTTGTTAACCTGAAATCCACTGCGAATTTCCTTCAACTGTAAAATAAATGCACAATAAAGATAATACAATATTCAGAGTCGTTTTTCTGATAAATTGGAATTAATAGGGTGAGTAAAAACTAAGTAAATAAATAAAATATCTTTACATAATTCACGAACATATAATAACATATATATATAATACATTCTTTCCCTGACTAAGAAAAATCAATTTTAAAAATGTAAGCAAGACAGAAACGTGCTCTTTGTTGTATTGAATAGGGTAATTTTTAGAGTTTTCCCCCTTTTGAATGTATAGATGTATTTTGCACCGTTAAATGTTTCGTATTTTGTAATGTATAACGTTCCCAACCTACGGATAGGCAAGGAGGTTCAATATCAGGGCCATCAAGATCACCGGACATTGCCCTCTTGATTTTTATCGGGTTACGTTATGGATAAAGTGTATGTCATACCAGTTTCTGACGTTAAAACTGCGAAGGAAAAAATAACCATGCTAAACACGCATGATAATATACATAGCTAATATCAAGCCATCATGTGTAGGACATCTCTGGACACATAGAGATATTCCCCATACATGACGGCTTAATATTAGCTCTTTTTTTATAGAAAAATTACAGATATACCCAAATTTGGGATAAGATTGCTTGAAAAGGGAGAGAGAAGATAGTTTCAGCTCAAAAATTATTTTTGATTAATAAAGAATAAAATAATATACATGTCTTTGTATCTTATTTTATTCTTTATTAATCAAGCTTGTAGATAACGTCAACAGCATATAGGAATGACGCGACTTGGCAGTTTTTAGTTTTATTCAAAACTTAACAACAAAGAACACATAGATTAATATATAATGGGTATATCCAATTTACAAAAAGAATAGTGGGAAAAATCCCTATTGGACGCAAAACGTCTAATCTGATCAAAAGCATATAGCCAAGTGAAAATATTAACATGGTTGTAACCCAAGTTGGCGAGTGGTTAGCGCATAGGCGCCAATATCCCGCCCGGCCTTGCACGAAGTGCAAAGAATAATAATTACCACATTGTATAAAAAATGTTAAGTACACATATAACAGTTACAGTGAAAATACAATTTTCAATTAAACAATAGTTATAAGAATTCAAACTCAAATTTTGATTTGATGATTAAAAAATACTCATGTAATAATAATGACAGCAATTAATGAATACCATAGAAAAAAAACAATGATTATTCAAACTAAAGTACATAGTATACAAGTTTTAAATTGATTACTCAGTGGGAACTGGTAATAGCGCTAATTTAGTGATGGGTCTTTTAAAAAGTCCTAACTTCGTTTCTACCATACACACTCTAATTTGACCATCTTGGCCTGGAAAAACGTCTACAATACGACCCATCAACCAGGAGTTAGTAGGCGTTGATTATCCTCCCTTACAATCACAATGTTCCCAATAGCAAGATTATTCCTAGAAAACATCCATTTAGATCTTTGTTGTAAATGGCTGATATAATCTCTCTGCCACCGTTTCCAAATATATTGAATCACCTTGGTGGTTCGTTGCCACATTTTTAGTAAATTGTCAGTGTAGGTTGTAAAATCAGGTTCAACAATTGAAACAATGGGTCGTCCAATCAGAAAATGACCAGGTGTTGATGTCTCCAAATCATTTGCATCAGTGGAAAGAGGAACTAATGGCCGCGAATTTAAAATTCCTTCTATTTGATTTGTTATAGTCAAAAACTCCTCGTAGGTAAATATTAATTTTCCTATTCCGCGTTTCAAATGAAATTTAAAGGATTTTATACCAGCCTTCCAAAGTGAGGAGATTTGGGAGATGAATTTCCAATTTATTTTTTCAGAACTGAGATACTTCGTCAATTTATCATCTGGCTTGTCTATTAAATCAAACAAGCGATTCAATTCGTTACGCACCAATAAAGTTGCTACCATTATCAGTAAAGATAGTTGCACATTTACCACGTCGAGAAATAAATCTTTTCAACGATGCAATGAATGATTCAGATGTCAAATCCGATACAAGTTCAAAATGAACTGCTCTAGTTACAAAACAAATGAAGATTGCAACATATATCTTTTGAAGGGAACCCTTACGTTGATTTTTGTTCTTAATGAAAAAGGGTCCGCCGAAATCAATACCAGTAACACATTAAACACAAAATTTGGCTTTAGCCGTTCAGGAGGCAACTCGTCCATTTTTTGAGTCTTAAATTGAGGGTTGTATTTAGCACAAGTAACACATTCATAAATGATTTTTCTAGACAAATTTCTACCACCTAATATCCAATACTTTTGGCGTGATAAATGCAAAGCAGTTTGAGCACCGACATGCAAATATTTATCATGAATGTCTAACAGAATTAGTTTTGAGATTGGATGGTTTTTAGGTAATATTACAGGGTATTTTACATCAAAGGATAATTCAGAATGTTCCAATCGACCTCCTACTCTAACGATTCCATCTGCATCCAAAAAAGGCGATAAGGTTTTAATCTTACTTGAAGGGTAGACCAACCCATTCCCTTTTAAATGTTGAATCTCACGGAGAAAATGTTGAGTTTGAATCTCTTTCACAATAAAATTCTCAGTAATTTTTCTTTCTGCTAGGAGAATGGAACCTTTTCGAAATGAAAATTTTCTACACGCCTTTAAGAACCTAAAAACATTTAAGTTAGTTACATAATTATTTGTGATACTTAAAATATGATCTATGAGAGAATTTTCTTTAACATTTAACAGTGTACAGTCATCACTGATAATCTTTTTCAGTTCAGATGCATAGTCCTCTTCAGGCACACCAGGAATTTCGGATAAGAGATGAAAGTTTTGTATTTGCAAGAATTCGGGCCCTTTCAGCCAAATTGGATTGTAAATGAGATTCTCGGCCGAAGTCCCTCTGGACAACAGATCGGCCGGATTTTCCTTGCCGGAACAGTGAAACCAATTGTCCGGGTTGGATAATGACTTGATTTCATTTACTCGATTGGCCACGAATTGCTTCCACGTTTTGCTGAATCCCTTAATCCAATACAAGACGATTTTTGAGTCTGTCCAGAGTGTCACTGAAACTGATTTTTTGTCTTCGATGATCTTCTGAATCTTACTCATTAATCGAGCTGCTAAAAGTGCGCCAAGTAGCTCAAGTCGAGGTAAAATTATTGTTTTCAGAGGTGCGACGCGGCTCTTTGCAGTGACGAGGTTCACTGTAACGTCGTTCTTGATTATCCTCAAGAATACAGCAGCACCAAACGCTTTCTTGCTTGCATCACAAAAGGTTTGAATCTCTATAATGTCATCAGACTCTTTCTTTGATGAGTTGAGGACCAATCTCGGGATTCTTAGTTTCTCCAACAGTGGAATTTCTGTGCACCACCGTTGCCATTCTTGCTGGATATCCCCTTGTAGGTCGCAATCCCAAGAGATTTTTCGTTCCCATAGGGATTGAAGCATACATTTGGCTCGAATTGTGAATGGCGTAAGTAGACCCAAAGGGTCGAAAATTTTCCCAATGGCTTGTAATAGAAAGCGTTTTGTGTTCTTGTTAGGCGATAGGAATTCGAGTAATCCTATTATTTCGATCATGAAACAGTCCTCCTTGGTATTCCATGAAATACCCAATATTTTGGTCAAGTTGGAACCTAAACTAACTGGGTAATCCACAGGGAATGTGTCGAATCCCTCATTCGACCACTGCTCCAACAATTCGTCATCGTTTGTAATCCATTTTCGAAGACTCATGTTGGCTTCGAGCATAATGTTTCTCGCCTCAAGTGAGATTTTGAGTGCTTCATGCTGCTGTCTGCACCTGCAATTAAATCATCAACATAAAAGCAATTATCCAATATTTCAACTGATGTGGGAAAATTTTCAGCAAACCTTTTGATATGATGTTTTAAAGTTGTCGACAATAGAAAAGGAGAGGCGTTGACTCCAAATAAAACTCGGGTAAATTTGAAGACTTGGAACCTATGGTCCGAAAAATGGTCGTTGGGCCACAAGAAGCGAACTGCGTCCCTTTGATTTTCTGCAAGAGTTATCTGGAGAAAGGCCTTGGCAATATCTGAAAAACAGGGCACTTGAAGAGGGGATGAAATTGAATGAATGACTCCTAAGCACACAAAGAGCACTCTCGTTTCTTGTTAATTTCGTCGTTCGACTGAATCATCAAAGCTTTTGCTTTAGGATAAGAATTGGAAATCCTTTTATTACTCAAAACTGAGGAAGGATTTTGATTTATGCTGTTCAAAATAGAAGCTCTTGTTTCCAGAAACGAAATTAAGCTTTCAGTCTGGAGGCTCGTTCTATTTCAAAGAAAATTCAAACTATTTTCTCGTTTCCTTATCCACCTTTTGTAACAAAATGTTAACTAGCATAGCATCAGATAAATTATTTTGTTTATAATCGAGAAGTTTTAGCGCTCTTAAGTTCTTTTTTACACAGTCGACTAAGTTTCGCAAATCCCCTGACGATTCGCGTATTATTCCATGGTTAAGAATTCCCAAAAAGTGAGTGTCAATCAACACTCTTTTGTTCTCAAAACGTTCAGTCAATGCAGTAAATAAGGAACTGAATGAGTCATCTACAGACTAAGTTTTTGACTTCACCTCTAAGCGAAGCGCGCAAATAAAACAGCTTTTGTGAATCAATTAAAGAAGGATTTTCACTTATTAAGGATACAAATTGAGTTTTAAAGTTATTCCACTCTTTCGTACTGACCAGAAAAGGTTGGGAGTGGAATCTCAGGCAAACGTATTTTCGATTTAATTTCGGCATCCACATTTTCATTTGAGACATTGAGTGAATGTCCAGTACTAGAACTAGAAGGTTTTATTAAAAATAATTTCAAACTCACCTCAGCGAGTTCTAGGCGATTTTCGATTTTATCGATATCTTCCTTTATCGCAGGTAGATTTGGCAGATCAGGAATTGCATAGTACGAGTCCCGAATATGATGGATTTTGCGATGTAAAGAGCCAATTGTCCTGAGTTTCACATCAATTTCGATGTTTTAAGGTACTTCCGTTTACGATTTCTCCAATTTAAAGTTCTCCAACTTGGTAAGAGTAGATTTAACCGATCCATTAGATCGATTAAGCGCAACTTCGTGTTTATCTATAGCGCTGATTCAGCTCAGCTACGGCTCGACAGACCCAAAATGTCTTTGTGTTAAGCTTGTAGATAACGTCAACAGCATAAAGGAGTGACGCGACTTGGCAGTTTTTAGTTTTATTCAAAACTTAACAACAAAGAACATATAGATTAATATATAATGGGTATACCCAATTTACAAAAAGGATAGTGGGAAAATCCCTATTGGACGCAAAACGTCCGATCTGATAAAAAAAAATACAGCCAAGTGAAAATATTAACATGGTGGTAACCCAAGTTGGCGAGCGGTTGGCGCATAGGCGCCAACAATACAGCCATTTTCATGACTAAAATCTGTGTGATTTTCCCAAACATGACAGTAAAATGCACATGGGGCTTCGATTTTTGAAAAGACGTTAGTTCAAAATTTTACAACGAAGGTGATATTTATCGCTGTAGCTCTTTTGCGTGTTAAGGTAGGTCAGAATATTTAACAAATTTCCTATGTTTCAGGAATCGGAAAACTTTTTACATACATTTAAGAAAGGTGAATAATCCACGTTGCTCATTTTATCTGATTTCTCCTACTCGTCATTCTTCCTTCAACGAAGCAGAAATGTAACTGCAGCATTTTAGAAATTTCGTGGGTTAAATGATTTACGAACAAGTCCTTTGTCTCTGTTGCTGTCTTAGGAAAATAGTTTTCCAGCATTTGAGAATTCTAGTACTTTCACTTTGAAACTCAAACGTGGTCACCAACCGATTGAAACGGGCAACTGGACAAATCCCTATTCATGAGGATGATTCTAGTAAAATCTTGCATCTTATCCCATGCAAGATATCCCACGGGCAAGAATGAGTTCCTGGTGATAATGATAAACCGAAAACATTTGCCTTAAAATTCGTAGGTAGGATGATGGTTGATGATGCATGTCCTTGGCAAAATCTGCGAAGCGATGAAACTTATTTTCATTTGACTGGCGATGTAAACACTCATAATTACCATACTTAGTCTAACGAAAACCCACATGTTCTGTAACACATACCATTGCACTCACTAAAAATAATTGTCTCTTCCATCGTGCATTATCAGTCATCCTTTTATTTTTTAAGAGGCTGCATCCAAGACGTCCTTTTAATGCTTCTAGATACGGAGATGAACTACAAAATATAGTGAATCCAATGCTTCAGTAAAATTGTCTCTTGAATATGCAAGATGTATCTTCTCATAAAAGATTAAATGTGAAAGTGGGAATTTGTACATTTAAATTTTCTTTAGATATAAAGGTACTCCACTTGTACTTTGAAATTACTTCCACATGTGTAGAAACCTCTGTCCTGTTAGATGACAGTTGATAGTATCTTTCAATTTTTCTGTAGAGGCCTCAAAACCAAGTATCGTAAAACCTATGAAAATCAGAACTTTTTTGAGTGCTTACGATGCGATTACTTTTCTACAGTTTTCGACTTCTTTGATTAAAATAGATCCTTTACTACCAGCTAAAATAGGGTTTTAATGTACACCACTTTCTGGAGTTCTTTGATCTCATTCCAGCACGTCCATTTGAGTGTTCGGTTTGACAAAGAAAGAATGCAAAAGTATGTCAGATGACAGTTGACACTATATTCCGATTCTTCTGAAGTGGCCTCTAAACAAGCCTCGATGGTACCTTGGAAAATGAGAAAGAAGAAAGAACTTTTGGTTTACGATTACTTATTTATCTTCATTTGTCGCATCTTTTGGTTAGAATAGATCCTTTACTACTAAAATGGACGTTTACCCTACACCATTTTCTGAGTTCTTTGAACTCGTTCCAGCACGTGCATTTGAGTGTTCGATTTGACAAAGAAAGAATGCAAGTCTGTCAGATGACAGTTGACACTATCTTCCGATTCTTCTGCAGAAGCCTCTAAACAAGCCTCGATGGTTGGAAATGGATAGCTTGGAAAATGAGAAAGAACTTTTCGGTGTACGATTACTTATCTTCATTTGGTCGAATCTTTTGGTTAAAATAAATCCTTTACTACCAGATAAAATGGAGCTTTACCCTACACCATTTCTGAGTTCTTTGAACTCATTCCAGCACGTACATTTGAGTGTTCGGTTTGACAAAGAAAGAATGCAAAAGTCTGTCAGATGACAGTTGACACTATCTTCCGATTCTTCTGAAGAGGCCTCTAAACAAGCCTCGATAGTACCTTGGAAAATGAGAAAGAAGAAAGAACTTTTGGTGTACGATTACTTATTATCTTCATTTGGTCGCATCTTTTGGTTAAAATAGATCCTTTACTACCATTTAAAATGGGGGCAGTCTGCTGATAGGGATACGTAATAACTGAGGCCGTTGCGACTGGTTCGGGTCCTTCGCTTTATAATTACAGGTTTGCAGTCTATAATGAATGGGAGGGTTTTGGCATGATGTGTAATTATTATGCAGTCGTGTTCCCTCCTCGGAATACATTTCTTATCTGCTATCCAAACGCCAGCGAAATTTTTATGTACATAATCTCGCCGATTGAAGATCGTTTTTTATAAGAGTAATCAAACGCTGATGGGATCATTTGAGTTCGCTTCATATACACTGAGGCCAAAGAAGACTTTTTATCTCTTGTTTCAATGATCTCCTCCCCTTCACTGATTTCTGTCTTTTCGATGCGCAAATATTTTTTGAATATGTTACTTTCATTCAACTCGTAGTTTTTTCAGTGTACGAAAACCATTCACCAACTTGAAATCAACCATTCATTAGATTAGAACGTCATCATTCTGTGCAACGTCTAAGCAACTCTAGTTTGCTCTGTTTCTGGATGAATCGCTTGCACCTAGACTAGGTTAAAAATTTCCCCTCGATTACGTATGAATTTATGGGAGGGGGGTATTTCAATTAACGTCACACTGGTGCAACACAACGGGCTATTGGTGACGGTCCGGGATCAATCCCAAAATGAATTTATGGCTGTGACTCTTGTTCCGATTCCTGGAGTTTCAATCTCCCAATTAATTGAAAAATGGAGCTTTGCTTGTTGGAATAAATGAATACGAAGACTTTTAACCCTCCTGATGGTTGTCTCGGTGAGGTATCTCGTCATTAGCAAAACTGTCCAGATCTTAATGGACGAGATATTTCGTCATTTGAAAAAAACTGACCAGATCATGATCAGATCTTATTATTTGTAAAATATTGTTTACCTTTTTGTACGGTGTCAGAAGAACCATATCTACAGGGGTGCATTTGGGATATCGATCTGGAGAGGGCTACATTGTTATTGTAAACTTTCTGTATTTTTGAGGATAGTAATTTGAGATGATTAAATCGTAGAGCCAAGCGGACAACGGATAAATATGAAGTGATGTTTAAATTTAAAATATATTGAAGTTTTAAAGTGTGCTACTACATACTAGTTTAAGAGTGATTACTATAAAAGATGGAAGGTAATAGATAACCGAATCCATGTTATTGATAAAGAATACAAAATGTTTTCAGTGTTCAAAGTATTGGGAGTGTCAACTCACATCGCTTATTTAAATCCATTTATGATGAATATAATGACATCGATGTGCACATTTGATGCTTTAAATGAAATAAAATTACTCAAAAATATAAATCAGCATTTCGTCTTACTGGGTAGGTAGGTAGATATTTAATTAGCGTCGCACTGGAGGCAATACAGCGGTCTATTGGCGACGGTCCGGGATCAAACTGGAGGGAAACGTCTTAATGGGTTAATTCTTATTTACAATACATTGCATGGTAACATGTGCACACCTTAGTCGTGTAACCACAATTAGATACTGAATGTCTGCTTCAATTGCATTCTCATTTGCTTGTTCAATTGCGATTCTATTATTTTTTACGTATAAACCTATTTTCGCGATAGCACACATTTTCTTTCTGTGCTGATTTCTATCTACCAGATAGCCCAAATCAAGCATATTTCATTGGCGAATGACTACCGTAGCTGTAGATTTTATATTGTTTATATCCGACTCTTGCCTTTCGCCAGAGGGCCGCGGTAGCCCGGTTGGAAGGGAAGAGGATTACTAACCGGAGGGTTGCGAGTTCGAAATTCGATCGAACCAAAAGACCGTCGTGTACGTGGGGCTGATGCAGCCTCAAATGTCCTCACGTTGGCGTGGTTTGGAAGATTGAGAGAGTGGGATGCCAGCTCAGGTGTGACCTCGTCATCTGACCGTGGTTCAAAATGACGAGGTGTTGTCCTCGGATCTTTCCCTTCGGGATGAATCCCAGGCCGTCGCCAATAGCCCGTTGTGTTGGTCCAGTGCGACGCTAATTCAACTACTTACCTACCTGCCTTTCGCCAGAAAACAAAAAATGCCATTTCTGTGCCACTTTCGTTAGTGAAATATATTATAGGTAATTCTTTTGTAAAAATATAAACACTTTGAGCAGTTTGTGAAAATAGTGGTTTTGCCTTACTTTTTTACCTATTTTTGATCCATAACTTAAAAACAACTTAGTTTTTTGTGTTAACTTCAAGCAGTTTGAAAAAATAGGATTTTTGCGTCACTTTTTTTACCTATTTTTGATCCATAATTGGAAAAAAAAATTTCCCATTTGCAACTTAGTTTTTTGTATTAACTTCAAGCAGTTTGAGAAAATAGGGGTTTTGCGTCACTTTTTTTTTACCTATTTTTGATCCATAATTTGTAAAACAATCCCCATTGCAACTAGTTTCGTGTCAACTTAAGATTGTTCTTGAAACGAAGAAAACGTTTTTATTTGTGAGGAAAATCATCTCCGACGGTGAATTGGACTGAAAGCATTTACTTCGTGATGCATTCCCGTGACGAGAGATCCCTGCCTGGGGGTTTCATTGACCCCCCTTACCCTCCCTATTTTTATTTATTCTCCTGTTGGCATAAACGGAAACCTGCTGTGCAGAGGAATTCTCCATGTGCGAAAATTGATGGACACCTGTATAAGACAGAGATCGCTTGGGGGCATCCTTTGATGGGATATCAAGGTCGAGATTTCTTTTTCACTACCGTCGATGCAGATGATAGCTTTGGGATACTCTGGCCGAACCTTTTAATGTGTTGCACAAGTGACTGCGAGACGCTTCGATAGGAAGTTGGCATTAAAAACTCGGCTCACATTTATCCGTTCGGTACTTAATCTAAAAGCTGTGATTTACGGCGAGATGACACATCTCGACTACTCTTTGAGGATGAGTTTTGGGACAGAGGTCTTATATTATTGCCCTTTCGGGGTTTTTTCGTGAAGTTTTGATACGTACGTGCTATACTTGTGGGCAGGGGGTGTATAACTTCATGACTGCTGCGGTCCGGATTGTAAAAGATGGAAGAAATGGGCCTTATATATTGGTTTGAAGTAGAGGAGGTGTAAGTGTGGAAGGAACCGACAACAATTATCCATTTTTAGAGGGACATTAATGTGACGCGTTCCACTTTTTTATTTCCAAGCCGTATTTGTTGTTAATCCTGTAGTAAATGTCTTCAAGATATGCCACAAATTCTCGTTTTATAATTAGCACTTATTTTGTTCATAATTGAAAAAGTTTGCTCACACACATGTGCTTTCCAAAGATGCTTACGGCTCAGCTTGACCGTTATTGGACCTTGTGCCATAAAATCCTAACAAACCAATCAACCAACCAAAAGTGCTTAATATTTTTTGAGTAGCTGCTTTCAATTTTTTACTTATTCTTTTCTAGGCTTTTGTAGAAATCGATTGAGCCAAATTCTTTTAATGTCGTTGAACATTGAAGATCAATTATTTCCAATTGGAAGATCGATGCCTACTTGGTTCGAGAAGCGCTGGTTCCTAGTCCTAGAAAAGGAAACGGCTTTCTCAGTTGCTTTATTTGCGTGCTTTAATGTAATGCTTTGTTTGCATCTTAGATGGCAACACCTTTTTCTTGTAGTTTCACCTACATTCTTATACTTGGCTTGTAGTTACAAATGCCGTAGTATATCAGTACTGATATGCTTTTCAATAGCCATCCTCTGAGTAAGTTTAGGGACCCCTGTTTTTATTCATTATGTTGTTATCTTCTGTGGGAAGTAAAATCTAATTGCTTCCCTATTTCAAACCAATTTTTGGAAGGAAATAAATTGCACAGTAAGTGTTTTGCAAATATCTACATGTTAACAAAAATTGCATCTCATCGTCTTCTCAGCAATTGAGGTCATCTCGGAAATAAGCTTTAAAACAGCTCTCTAAAGCTTAAAACCAAAATTTTCCATTGATAATTTTCCGGTAGGAGAATGTCGGTGATTTTCAAACCCTAATAAAACCTTAAACTTTGAACTCTCCGACAAATATCGTCCTGATCATGCGTCTGAAGTTTAAGAGCCCTGTTATTATGTATTTCGCACTCAATCTGTGTTAGAAGGTTTGTCTTGATCTTCGAAGGAGCTCAACAAAGCCTTTCATGGAAACCTGCCCCATCCGAAAATTTCCAACTTTGTTTCAGAAATGAAGCTCTTGTAATTAATGAGGCCTTTTGTGAATGGTCATCCAGAACGGAGATTTTGCTCTGAAACCCAAAGAATAGCAATTCAGCTGCCGCCATTTGTAAACTAGGTCATTCCTAACGTGGCAAAATTCATTTTCTACACATTTTTTACAAAGAATTGTTGAACGTATTTTCTTTCTTTCTCTTTCATGCAGGCTGTTTTTAGGATTGCTTTGATACAGGAAAACACTTTGGGTGGGGAACTCTTTGAATAAAGAAATTGATTATCTTTGCAGGAAACTCATTTCTTCACTCCCGTCTTCTAAGAGATTTGACAAATGCTCCCGAATGAACTACTACAAAGAGAATATATGAGATTTGCAAAACTCTTCTTGGAAAATTACAATGAAGAGGAAAGAACAATTGGTTTGAGATATTACTGAATCATTTTTCACAGGAATAAGTTATATTTTTCTATTAACTCAATTTCATTCCGGAAGGTAAATTTTTTATTTGAAATATTCACTGCGTAATAATGATTTTTCCTTTTAGTTTAAATAAATAATTTTCCCTTATCTGTTAGATTTATTCTGATGGAATAAATGTAAAAATTATGTGTATTTGTAGCTTCTAAATTGCGATTATTTTAAGATAATCGGAGAACCAAATCATAAAAATAATGTGAGATTTTTTGTTTTCAATTAAGTACTTTCAAGCTTTAAATGACTTCTTTGTGGCTGTTTAGAAGTATTTTAAAAGAATATTTTATTAATGTAAAATGTTTTTAAATGTAATATTTCAAAGGATGAAAAATATTCCCATTTGGAGCTTTTTAAATGCTCTTTAATGACTGATTTCTCTAAAGTGACTTTTTGCCACATAACGTACCTTTTCAAAAAACTATCGAAGATAAACACTTAAAATTTTTGTGAAGCAATATTACGACTCGAATACACATTTTATAGGTATTTATTTAAATTTTTTGCAAAATTAGAAAACAAATTTCGCCTTTTCAAAAAAATTTGACTGAGCATCATGATTTAAATATATTAGCAGGGAAAAAATATTAACAATGTGACTGATTAAAACATCTACAACTAACCAATGAATATATGGTAAAAATATAGTACCCGTTATAATAAGATTCTGTAAAAGGTACATCGAGTATTACGCATAATATGAGAAACAATACGGATGGTGCTGAACTCCAAGTTACCTTAATACATAAAATTATATTTATACAATATTTGTACTATTAAATTCATTTTTAATGTAAAACTTAATTCAATTGACCTCAAAATATAAAATTTTCATTAAATTGTAGATTACGATTTTCTCCTGACCTTTCAGAAGAAAGAATGTTATTAGGAGCATTAGCGTTTGTAAAGAATCCTCATATTAATCAGAAATTAATCTTATTGCGAGGATTTTAAATTTGTAAACCTATTAACTACTGATCAGTGCAACATTACTGCAGTTCTTTAACTTACATGAAGCAAAGATCTGAGCAAAACTATAAATAGTACTAATTTATTGATAGTTATTGAAGGTATTGGTTGGTATAGAAGTTGTTGAATTTCACACCAAAGTAGAATCAAAGGGGCAAGACATTTCAATTTCTTTCCGACTGCATTTCAAGGATCCCAAACCTAAGGTGTACTTGACCATCCCGCCCCATAAGATCAATGGTAAGAAACAAAAATAAAGGGAGTGCTTCTTATCGCTTTACACGTGTATATCAAAACAAAAAAGTGATGGAGAATGTTTCAAGAAGTAAAAAAGAAACTTTTTAAGATGGCAACGATTAATCAGCTGTCTGTAAACACTTCGGAACGATGGCCGATCGTGAAGATAAGGAAGACGGGCATAATTTCATGCAAAGATGTGTGCAATTGAAAATAAAAACAAAAGCTTCGCGGAATCGTAGGAGACAAGAAAGGTCAAACGCTCACTCGATAGAGTAGCTTGTTTCTACAAAAAAGAACTATGAAATCCCGAAAAGCACCTGCACTGGATGGTTGGGACCAGGTGAGTTTTTCATGGGTGTTTGGAACTTCCTATCAACTTCGCAATTTCTGCCAATGGCACAAGGCACGGGTGAGGTTTGGGACTTCGTATTAATCTCGCAACTTCTGCCAATGACATAAATCATGGATGCCATGATGCAAATGTTGCTGTCCGCAAAAGGACAGTAAATGACAGGACAAAAAGTAAATGATTGATTTCTTTTATATACAGATAGTGTCAAGTCAACTATACAATTTAAACTACTTTGAATGAATACTGCTCTGCCTTGTCGGGTAAAACTGTTTTCTCCGGTATTGGGAAGCAAAAGACTTACTGTCTAATTTGTCTTCGTGTTTTTTTCTTCTTTGTATTTTATGATTGATTGTAAGTTCTCTATTTTCTTGCTTCAATAATTTATCTTTGAATTTTATTCTGTTTGAATTTTTCGTATGGAAGAATGTAATGTCTCTCAGGGCGCCGCTGTACTTGAAATAAAAATAATTAAATGAAGGGATTTCATAAGGGCTTGTCAGGGATGTATTCAGATGGAGGGGCAGAAATGTCCCCTGAAATGTTCTTAATGTTTCAAAAACAAATGATGAAGTTAACTTGATCGATGTAAATCAAAGTTTTGTTAGCCCATAAATAGAAAAACCGTAGACAGATCTGAAGATGCTGAAAATATCTGCAAATCAACTGCTTACTTAGAATTATAGTATTTTAATCGGTTGTTCAAGCCATACGAAGAATACGACTGTGTACTGTCTGAATGGGAAGAGATTGGACAAGACGAGGAAATCTCTTGTCTATTTTCCTAGATATAAGCAATGAGTCTATAGTAGAATTGTCCATAGAGCTCGAGCCCTCCCCGATATATTTTAAATGTTAAAAACAATCAGTAATATGTACTGAACTAATTGAACCAGAGGCATCAAAGTTTCGTTTATCACTCGGGTATAATGTTTGTAGAAATATCTGAAAACAGCCGAAAAATCATTGCGGGTGATGTTCATTTAGCATTACGGCCTTTCGAAACCAGGAGAAAGGATTGGACCCCTCTCAAATTATTTTCTTAATACGTGCTTGGAGCCTATGAATTTTATTGACGGTTAGTTTTCATATATATTGGACGCAGATCTCTAATTTTTGCTGGAAATCGTCAAAAATTCAATATCTACATTTTCAATTCTATATTTTTATAATTATTTATTAAAGTTTTCAATTGAGTTTAAAAATATTCCTGTTGAGTGAAACACTTCGTTTCGAAAGTAATGTATGGATCTAGTTTTTAAAAGTATTAAGAATGAAGTTATTTCGTTCTAAATTGATCTTATTTTCTTAATAAGCGCTGTATAAAATGGTCGTGTTTTTTTCTCTCAGCTCCATAAAATTACTATGCTTAACTTGGCATCAAGCCTAAAGATGGCATTAATTAATGTGCAAGACAAGAGAAGTTGGCACTTTGTCATAGAATCATTGTGCTTGCAACAAAATCTCTCAAGTTTTTCCTATTTTGCTTAAAATAATGAAAGCTTTACATTATTTTCTAAGATGAATGCATTTGTAATTGTAACCTGAAATATTTTATGAAATTGAAATTCCTTCCTGGATGCGTCCTTAGTGTGCATAATGTGCATGGATCGTTGTTAATACTATCAATGGAGAGTTTGAACTGTAAAAATTAAACCATCGGTTAATTTCATTTGTTAGTGAAGGATATAGTACCAAAGTGAAAATGAACAACCGATGTTGATTTTGAAATAGAAAGTTGGGAGATATGTCTGTATAGATGAAGAATGAGTGACAGGGGATTTTTTTTACTAAAGTTTACAGTGTATTAGTTAGAATAAGGAGAAGTGTTGAGTGAAGAAGGAACTGATAACAATGGTGCATTTTTAGGGGAACTATTAAACAACAATGTGACACGTTACATTTTTTATTAACATGACGTAGTTGGAGAAAACTCTGCTGTAGAAAAATCCTCCGATATCCTCCAAATTCACGTTTTTTTAAATCAGCCCGCAATTTGCACTCGTAATTAAAAAGTTGGCTCACAAAAGACGGGCTTCCAAAAATGCTCATCATTTTCTAGTCTCTATAAAACTTTTAAGCTTATACTTTTCCAGGGTTTGTAGAAATCAATCAAACCAAATTCTTAAAACTTTGACGAATATGTCGTTGAACATTGCAGATCAATTATCTCCAGTTGGAGGTCATCGCATACCTGGTCCGTAGTCCTGCTTGGGAAAAAATTGTCCTTCTCAGACATATGCAATGTCTTGTGTGTCTTCTTCGAACTCAACAAACACCTTTCTTCTTATTTCACCAACATTCTTTTATCTGCCTTTTAGAAAAGTTACCCCACTAAATTTTTCAAAAGGTCGATTAAAATTTAAATAAAATTCTCTAGTCTAGTGCAGTCCAGTGTGAATAGATGTAAGAACTACGCTGGCCGAATGAATCCGGCACACAGGCTGTATTGTACTCTCCTGCTCTACGCTCACGTTTTGCTACACGATGTCAAAATATCTCAGTGAAAATATGTTTTTTAACAGTATAAAGGGCAGGTTGTCAAAAATCGACTAATATGAGTGCATAAAGAGTTCATATATGCAAACGCAAATCTGAAATCAGTTTTACCCATTAGCTCCAGTTGTACATATGTGCATACGTGGTCCCAAAAATACAGGTCCTTAATCGTTCTAGGGAAAGAAACGACTTTCTCAGAGATATAATGTAATACACCGTCTGCCTTCCTTGAACTTAACTTACACCTTTTCCCATTTTACCCACATTCTCTCCTTTTAGAAAATTTAGCTCTAAAAACTGCTTTAAAGACCGATTGAAATTAAAATAGTTTTCTCTAGTTTAGTCGTGTTTAATAGAAGTGCGGCTTTCACGAGCCGTATGATGTGTACTCCTGTATTATGTATGCAGTACCCCTATACTGTAAGTATTTTAGTGTCGGACAGAAATAAAGGAAACAAATCATAAGATAAGGTTACATAATTTTGTATCTTCCCGATCCGGCAAACGTAGCCACTTTCAAATTTCAGTACCTACACCAAACTGATATACTTTTATGTTGGTGGCATGAACGCTATGGTCTCAAGATCATGGCCACTTCTTAGACTGAAAGGAAAGGAAGATATAAATAAAAGCTGATAAATTAACGAGAATACAAATAAAAATAAAAGCACGAAACTGGTTCGATGGAAAGAGCCGTAAAGGAGGTAGAAACCCAAACTAGTTTTCAAACCAGTTCCCAGCTTCATTTTCCGAAACACCTCGTCTGATGTGGTAATGTCAACTTTCAGTGTCAAAATTCCCTTCTTGGTCTTGTTTCTTTCAGTTGACCCCTCCCATTGCAATTACCCATCAAGACACTGAGCTTTTCCCAGAATTTATGGTCAGCGGTGAAACAGTAATGATGACATGTCTAATGACCAAGTGCATCGTCGCAATTAATATCATTTCGTCTTGTAACTGTAAAGGAGAAACGAAACTGCGTTTCTTGAGTAGGGAAGAAATGATTATTAAAGTGTGCTAACTATACGAAAAGAAAGCTGCATTTGAATGCCGACTTGTTATCACCTAAATACATTTAGTCGTCCCTTGAATTTTTCGTCTGTCTTGAAATTATCCCACATTACGAAACATGGAAAGGAAAGTATGGCCACACGGCACTAATAACTAACGATAAGCAGAATCGAATACTTTTAGAATCGAATACTTTCAAGTATCGAATACATATTCAAAAAACGACTAATCGATATTAAGAATCAGTCATCTGCCTATTTAATTTTTTTATAAAAATAAGTTGGGTGAATACTTATGAATTCTTTAATGTTCTAATACTTTGGATGAATAGTGTGATATTCGAATAGTTTGGTTTGAATACATTAGTATTCGAATACTTTGGAATTTTAGTGTTGTGATATCCGATTTCCTTGCTGTTCGAGTACTTTGGTATTCGAATACTTTGGATGAATACTACTGTATTCGAATACTTTGGATTACGAGAAAGAATCGAATACAATGAATACTTTCAAGTATAGAGAAAGAACATGAGTACTTTCGTATTCGAATACTCTCATCTCTACTAATAAAGAAATATACCAACTGCTTTCCCACGGAAAATATCGCCACTTTCGGTAGTCATCAGGCTTTGAGGATGTAATAAGGTTTCACGAAGTAGGTTCCACACCAGTAACAATATGTCACCCAATTTTACTTTCTGAACTGAAATAGTTTTTTTGTAACTTTTTCCTTCACTTCCCAGTGTTTTCGTGGTTGAAGTTAATTCATGTGGGAAAACTGTTATTCTACGAGTACAGTGTTTGTTAATTTGCAACAGAGTTTTGAATTGCGAAAAAACAGTTTTGTTATCAGTTAACACCTAAATTTAAGTTTTTTATAAATGTTAAAAAATTATATTAACGGTTAATTTTACCAGTTATTAACTGTTTTTTAACCATTGGAGGATTTTTTTAAATAGTATTTTCAAGTTTTTATTTTCTTTAAATATGTTATGAATTTTGTATTTGAAATTTAATTCAATTTTAATTGCGTCATTGGTATCAATATTAATCGATAGCTGTAAAATTTAGATAGCCGTTGCTAGCTTGTACTTGGTAGTGTTAAGAAGTAACTTTTTTCAAACTTAACTCTTTAAAAAATCAATAAAACAAGTGAAAAAAATTAAAATTTATTTAAAAAATTTCATAAGAATAAAAGTTGATATTAATAATTTAAGCAATTACTGGTTAAAATTAACCATAAACGTCGATTTCTGACAAGTAATTGTTAAATTCATTCACTGACTGTAGTTTCAATCTTTTGTTGCGATAACTGTTATCTAGTGGTACCAGTTAGTTAATACAATAAGTAAAATGACAGTTTTGACTGCTTTTATACAACACAATCGTTTCTGCTGTGAAGTGTGAAAGAGAACCAATAGATGGCGCTGTAGGATTCAAAGGAGAACCTGAAGAGGTTTGTTTCCAATGGATTTTTCTAATTTGGCTTTTAACTTCCCCATGGAAACGGCTGCTTCCAAGGTCTTTCGTCTCATCCCTTTAATGCAATACGACCTTGATGGTCCATTTGACATAACAGAAAAACTTAGTTAATGATTGGCGCCCGTTCTTCAAAGACACTTTTCACGAAAAAAGACTAAAGAAAAGTATAAATTGTATCTCCGACCGATTAACAATTGGATGAGGGTTTAAAATTGGCGGTCGTTAGTTGGAAGTTTTTAACGTTTCGTTTAGCTTTGACGACAGTGTCTGTACCCAGTCATTTTTGACGCCTAAGTTTTTTTAATGTTTTCGCTTGTAAACATCTGCAACCAGTCTTCCTTCTTGCAGTCTGTTCTGATCGATCTGTAGATTATTTAACAATCTGTACCGTAATTGCAAAACAATGACCCCAAACCAGCGATTTTCAACCAGGTGTGCTGCAAGAATAGCACTGGTGTGCGCCACGGATGGTGAAGCGATTTAAATTGCAATATTTATTTTATTTCAACGGGTTTAGTTTTCAACTTTAAGTGTGTTCACAAATTATGTCAAGTTTTGCCCGAATGAATAATTTTGAGTTGTGTTTTTAGTACAAAGTATCATAAGTAAATCGTTTCAAAAATATTTTATGAAAAGCTACTTTGGAGCAAAAAAGCATGAAATTACTATTATTTTTTTCAAACCAATCAAAATTCTGCCTATTTTTGTCAAATCGGCAAGAAATATAATACAAAATTTTTGTTGTGCCGCAGAATTTTAGTAATTAGTTTGTGTGCCATGACATGAAAAGTTGACAATCGGTACCCTAAAACAAAAAGTCCTTTAAAAGAAAAAGGTCCTAAAAAATATTAGTCACCAAAGTCCAGGTCCTAGTCAATAATTACACTGTGTGTACAGTGTATACACACATCCACGTAAATAAAATCTATTTTGAAATAACACCCCAGTAGACATTTTGGCAAGTGCGAAAACACGTTTGGGGGCAGTTGACGCCTCATTTTCTGCTCCTAAATTCTAAACCTAGTCTGGACAATTTGAGATTAAGGGATCTATCCTCGACTGAAAAATCATCAAAATGACTATATCATCTTCAAATTGGATACCTGACCTCTGTGAGTCCTCAGATAGGCGTTATAATGAAAACTGCTTTCGATCTTGCTAATCTTGCAGTGAAAAAATACTCAAGTAAGAGCCTAAATCTAAACGCAAACGACAGCACTAGTTTTATATTTTTGTGTCCTTCATATTTTATATTACAAATAAGGGCAGCGATGATTTAACAAAAACGTAAAAAATGTTCATCAATGTTGAACACAATGAAGAAACATAAAATATCTTTAATTCTCAATGTTAGAAGGCATGTTGACTTGGCTCATGAGGATTTTTCCTTTCAAATCCAAAATTTGTGAGTCTGATTTACTTACTGGACAGTGCAAGGGGAGAGGCTGTAGTGGCTCAAGCACTGCCCTTTTTCTTTGAATTAGAAGTGTCCTTTTACAAGAATGTCTTAAGCATGAAATTCGATGTAAAGCTTTCACATCATCATTTGTTCGTAGCCTTATTTAAGATGAGTTCTTAGTGGAAACTGGAATCTAACAATGAACATTGTCCATAATGAGATTTAGTTTTATAAGTTCCTTAATGACAATTTGTTTAAAAACACAGCTGCATATATTTGCTTGAATGAGATTTTTATGAACTACGATTGATTGTTACGTGGAGTTGCACATAAAATAATTCCAGAATCTTTCCCCTCTAAAAGAGCAGTGCCGCTTCTACCCTTTCAGACCCTGTTTTTGGTGACGAACTTTCTGCATGGTCCTGTTTTCTTGTGTCCTTTTTAATTAGTTTCACTTATGCCTATATATAGCCGTTTAGATTTGGTGTAAATTATCACTATGAAATCGAGCAAATGGCGAACATTCGTCAGCTGTGTCAGATTGGGGCAGATAAGAGAAGAGAAATGTTGGTCGCGACATTCCTAGCGACCAAGCCTCCGCGGTATTTCACAGCAACACCCTTTCCGAGCAACGTGTATTGTTCATTGCGTCCACCATCCGCTATCAACTCGTTTAGATTGTTCTGTTTTTGTAACCCACCAAAGAGAATAAGCTCTTAACCTTTGAGATCTTGGGTGTGAACCCGGGAGGAGACCACTCTCTACCCTTTCTTCCGAAAGACTCGTTCGTTACCTTAGCGGTCACTGTCCCAGCAGAGATGGAATATTGGGTGGGACTGATATTTCATTTGTGGAAATTTTATTCTTGCTTTTTCAAGACGGATTCGTTTTGTTTCCAGTGTCTGATCCAGTATGACTAAGGAAAAACGGCGATTTATATCAGACGTGGAAGGAAATGCTTCTCAGCCAAGTGTAAAAATAACTCGCAACAATCGGATGACAATTGAAATGGAGGGGGATTGTTACCTTATTTAGGTGTCCAGGAACTTTTGTTCCACCTCCTATAACAGTACCCACGCAGTGGCACCAAGTACTACGTGAAATTATTGAAGGGACAAGTACGACATCAGTTCGTAAACTCTATTTTATTTATGCAGATCATTACTATACACTACTGACAAAAGTCACCGAACACTTGGAGTAGAAACAAAACATAGAACTTATTTTTGGGTCTGACCATAAATTTAAATTTTCAATTTCAGAGTCTACATCCACATGGGTAGCTACAGAACTAACTATTAGTGAGTATAGACTGAAGTTTAAGGAAGGAATGTCCGAAAGAAATTTGCAAATGTTTTATATCAGAATCTAAACACTGAAGTAGCAGTCACTTTATTATCCCTAAATAAGCTTAAGCCCCCTAGGAGTTAGCACACGTGCACACATGAATTAAATTAAAACATATCAAACCAACCAACCATCCAAGTCACTACACAAGGGAAGGGACTGACTATGGTACTGGAAAAATGTGAAAAGGTTTTTTTTGTACTAATGTGTACTTGCTGTTTTTAGTTTGAAAGTTATAAATCTTTTCATTGTATTTACAATGATGAAACTATAAGTGAGCAAAGGAAAAGAAAATAAAAATTTGCACATCTGTGCAAGTTAAACATTTACTCGGATTGCCTGTATCCTACGTCATCTAACCTCATTCTGGTGATCCGTTATCTAACCTGATACTAGGGCTTGTTATTTAAGATATCCCGGAGTTTGGCTCAATCTCCATGTTAAAATGATTAATATTTGATGCATATTTTTCATAATCTAATCACCAAAAGCGCTGTATTTTTTACCAAGTATTCATTAGATAATTATTGATGTTTTAACCTGCCACTTTGTTGTTAACATTTTTCTGCTGATATAATAAAAAATATAATACGCTGCTAAATATTTTGAAAAAGCAAATTTGTTCGTTTTGTATTGAACACATACTTAAAAGCCAAAAGAGCTGTGGTTGAAATGTATATTATAGTCCTAAGATTGTTTCGTATAAATTTAGTGTTGAATTTTGATGTTTTTAGGCTCTAGATGGGTGGATGTTAATATCCTTAAAATATTTTTTAAAAACTTCCCTAACAGCTCAAAGAAAAGTAATTGATCTTTTTAAAATTTAAAAACTACATAATTAAAAATAACTGATTTTTCGATTTTTTTTAATCTCTTGTAACCTTAAACCTAGTATTGGAACCCTGACTGTAAATGTGGAGGCCTGTTTCCATTTGAACACTTGGATATGTGGTCAATATATACCCGGTACAGCTTTCCACTCGATTGCAGAGGTTTTCTCTATTCTTAATTACTCAGAGTAAATGTCCTCAAAGATTCAGTTTATTATCTTTTCGTGATTTTTGTGGATCTTATCAGTAATATTCCCAGACTTCCCTTCACTTGTGCAATTCTGTAGTTTCTTTTCTTCCTTCTGGGAATATCCTCCAAACATCAGTTCACTACCATTCAAAATTATTGATTTTCACGTTTAAACGTACATTTAGTGTCTAAATTAAAGAACTGTTAAATACTTTATAAAGAACAGTTATAAACTTTCGTTTCCGTAAATTCATTTTACTTGCGAAGCATTTCAATCGATTCATTTAAAAAATTTTCTAGATACGTACACAATACATACTCTATGAAAAGCGATTTTAAAACTGAATCTTTTAAGGTAGGTAGTTGAACTAAAGTATCACTGGAGCAACACAAGCTATTGGCGACGGTCCGGGATCAATCCCGAAGGGAAAGATCCGAGGACAGCACTTCGTAATTTTGAACCACGGTCAAATGACGAAGACAACACCTGAGCTGGCCCCCCACTTTCCAAACTTCCACACCACGTGAGGATACTTGAGACCACGACAGATTTAATGTGCACCAGCCCCACATATATGACTGTCTTTGCTTGCATCGAGTTTCGAACTCGCAACTCTTCGGGTGCTAATCCTCCTGGCTCTTCCATCCGGGTTACCTCGGCCGTCTGAATTAAAGAACTGTTAAATGTTTTCAATGAGATAAATCTCTCGCAGTTATAAACTTTCGTTTTCATAAATTCATTTTACTTACGAATCATTTCAATCGATTTCATTTTTAGATTTTTCTAGGTACGTACGCAATACGTCCTCTATGAAAGGCGATTTCAAAACTGAATCTTTTAAAAGGAAATATATTGTATATCGCTAAGAGAGGAATCAAAAATCTCGATTTCCATGTTCACAGAATACAGTTCTACCGGTTTATAATTAGCAAGAACTCTGCTCCTTTTTAGAAACAGAAATAGAAAAATAGTGATTCCCGTACAGGCCTATCGATTTCGATTTCATTTCGATTCAAAACTGAATCTTTTAAAAGGAAATATATTGTATATCGCCAAGAGAGGAATCAAAAATCTCGATTTCCATGTTCACAGAATACAGTTCTACCGGTTTATAATTAGCAAGAACTCTGCTCCTTTTTAGAAACAGAAATAGAAAAATAGTGATTCCGTACAGGCCTTTCGATTTCATTTCGATTCAAAACTGAATCTTTTAAAAGGAAATATATTGTATATCGCTAAGAGAGGAATCAAAAATCTCGATTTCCATGTTCACAGAATACAGTTCTACCGGTTTATAATTAGCAAGAACTCTGCTCCTTTTTAGAAACAGAAATAGAAAAATAGTGATTCCGTACAGGCCTATTTTTCACTGGCATTGACTCTGTGACCCCTTATTGTTCTGTGTGAGGGGTCGTGACACACCCATTAAAAGCACCGAACAAAAAATTTGTACCAAACCCTCTTGTTTTCCGTCTCATTCAAAGACAGCCCACAGAAGGATACCTTTTTCTTGACCTAGAATAAGAAGAAAAACGAAATGAGACTGCCTACCCGCTGGATATAAATTGTTTACGCACCTTGTGTTTAAAATACCTGAAACGGACGAAATGAGCTGGGCTTAAAGTTGAATGAGTTGCTTCCCTTCTATCAAATTGAATCGAGTCGCTCCACGTAAATTCCACCACCTATCTTCCTCCACCAAATCTAAGTTTTGCATAATGAAAACTCATTTGTCGATAAATTGGCACGTAGTCTTCTACGCTTCGTTACTGTGCACTTTGCACACCCAATTGAATTCAATCGCAAAAGCATAAATCACCCGTTGTGAGCTTCTGTTGAGTATAGGTGCAATTTCACTCGGGCTTTTCCGGCAGATTAAAGCGACGTGGGCTCTGCGAAAACAAAGTGACCGTGTCCACATGGGAGAGGTGTGTCTACCTACGATAGACGTAGTTAAAACAAAAAATGATCGGTATATATTGGTGACCGCGATATCAGCCCCGACCTGCATTCCATCTCGCTTTCTTATGATTATCTATGTCGGCCAATGTTGGTGTTAAGGATTTCGCTTTTGTATATAGGGCAGTGACGTGACTAAATGTGGCGTAGCCTGATAAGAAAAATTAAAATTCATTAAGACTGAATCAATAAAACCTGAAGCAAAACTATCACTTTTAACGTTAAACTGAGTCTGAATTTTTAACGTCCTTGATTTTCACCTCAAGAAACCAACTAGGGAGCGTGGATGCCCGATCATTTCAGCTTCTAATGGTTTCTTACCGTGTAATAGCCCGTTGTTTTGCTCTAGTGCGACGTTAATTAAAATACCTACCTTACCGTGATTGGATAATGGTGTTTTGTCATTAGTACTATACCATCAGCAGACTGTTTCTTCCCTCCTCCTTTAAGCGTTAGAGCTTTAAGCCGTGGTCAAACAGGAAGCGCAAAACGACACGCATAGACCAATCAGAGGTCCCGGTGCAAGCGGTGAAAACGCTCTGATTGGACTGCGCGTGTCGCTTTGCGCCTTGCGCTTCCTATTTGACCACGGCTTTTGACAACGTTTGTATAATCCATTCAGAGTTGTCGAGATTGGGCGCAGTTGTGCTTTTTGGGCTCCTTTTTAAATTAGGTCTAAAAATCATTTGTCCCGTGTGCCTCATAAAAGAAGCAACGGCGAATAGAGATGGCATTTCAGGTTGTCTGAAGATAAGCATGAGATTTTTCTTTTGCTTTCGATTCAATTTCGGCATCCACAGTTATCAATGTTAAGCACCGCTATTGATAGAGGGTGTCTTAAAAGTAGATAGACTTTTCTCCCAAAATTCGTAAAAACCGAAAAAAGGATACAATTTTAACAAATTCTTTACCCCGTGAAAAAAATCCCTCACCTTGATAATCCTTTTCGTATAACCGCACTTTGATTTACCCATTTTTTTGTTTTTATAAATTTTTGATTAGTCTACTGACTTTGAGGGCGCTATATTATAGTATGAACTGCCTGGAAAAGCGGGAGATGTTACTAAACCCCTTGATCAGACAGAACTACATCAAATATAGTTTCTAATGCTCGTAAAAGGAAAGAATGTAGTTTGTTCAAGGTTGTGTGGTTCCTATTACTAAAATATACCTTTTTCAGGTACATAACAAATAACGCCTTTTTAATAGCTTTTATATATATGTGTGTGTGTGTGCATCGTACGAGATTATAGTTATGTATGAAAGGAAATACTACTCAGTTGCTTCCACAAGCTATTTTTCTTATCTTTTTTCGGATATCACTTCCAACCGAAACATGTAGTAGCTCTAATTTGGAATGTTACATTGAGTCATTTAGCTCCCTAACTGGTATAGTTGTCATAGCGTTTGTCTGCCACCCAATAGGTTCGAATCTCGGTTTGTAAACGCATGGATGTTAGTGAGTGTCCCTGTAAGGAATAAGGTCGGCTTACCCACTGGAGGCTCCTTCCCAAATGGTCGCCAGTTCGTCTCTTGTAGTATCGAAGAGTCAGTAAGTCGTGCATTAAAAACATTTTGGCATTTTCCCTTTATTAGAATTATTTGTTTTCCTTATTCCTTTCTGGTGGAATAGCTTTCTTATCCAAAATTTATCTCTAGTTTTTTATCCAAACACGCATTCCATTAAAATACCTTACGAAAATATTTTTCCATTTGATTTAAATCCTCATTTTTGCTTTAATGAAATATGTTTGAAACATACACTCCTCTACCAGGGAGTAATAAAGTATAACAATTCTGTTTTTGCGTAAAAATATGCCGAGTTCAAAAGTGTTTTACATAAATATATATAATAAAACGACGTTAAACAAAACATCTAAAAAATAGAAGCGCAGGTTTGTGTGTTCTGAAAATAAAACTGAAACGTTTCTTTTATTTTTCTCAAAAAAGTTTACAATCGAAGAATATATTAGTTCATTTCTATAAACATCTTCCACACTTTTGCAAACAAAATTCCCAAGCATTTTTCCATTTATGATCATTGTACATAATGCATTTCTCCTGTATATATAACATTCACAGAAGCGATTTCGTAAGCATATCAGAATCCGTCTTAAAAATTTCTGATGGAAAACTCTTCTACTTTTTTCAAATAATGATTGAGAAAACTTGTGATTTCCCCTTTCTTTCGTATGAGATATTTTATTAGTTTTAAAATCTTTCTTATGTTCAAACTCTTTGCCGTGTCACACACTGGAGCAATCATACGTGCTCTCCTTTCGATACAAAAAACATGTCGATGCGCAGGCATATTTCAGACAATTTAGTGTCGCAGAACTCATGTTGGACGCTTCCTGAAATACATACAGTTTTTCCAATTATCAATACGAGTAGAACAAGGTATTTTACTTATCGATTCTGTCTTCTCTACTTACCGGTGCCTCAGTGGGTTTGCCCACTGCGCTAGCAACCTGTGAGTGTAGGGGCCGCAGGTTCAATTCCTCCCTGAGTGTATTTCTCTCTCTATCAGTAAAACTTTCCTTGTGTGTATGTCCATTAACTGGACTTTGGCGCAACTTGGCCAAATATGGCCTTTGTGTCTGGAAAAACCGGACCAACCAAACCATCTATTTACTATTGCTGTCTTAACACGTCTGACTTGGCAAAAATCTGAGTTGTTTATTACGCAATGAACTTGCAACAAGCGTCTTCTAAAATAATAAACTACGGAATCCTTTTCCCTAATGCTCGCTCACGACAGTTTAAAAGTTATTCGAGAGCCATAACATATTTTTACAAATAAAAACTTAAAGTAATATTAAAACAAGTTATAAATTAATTACATCTTTATTAAATGAAGAAAAAAATCACCCAAAATTTCTCTCATTGGTGTTAATCAGTGTTTAGGTATTTTAATTAACGTCACACTGGAGCAACACAACGGGATATTGGTGACAGTCAGGGATCAAACCCGTAGGGAAAGATCCGAGGAGGATGACCACGTAATTTTGAACCATGGTCAGATGACGCAGTCACACCTGAGCTGTCACCCACTCTCCAAATTTCCACACCACCCCAACGTGAGGATATTGGAGGCCCGACTGCTTTACAGTGCACCAGCCCCTTTGTACACGACGGTCTTTGGATGGATTCCAACTCGCAACCCTCCGGTTGCTAATCCGCTATTCTTCCAACCGGACTACCGTGGCCCGTTAATCAGTGTGAGCAATAAGCTTGCATATCCTGAGAAAGTTTCTGTTCGGTTAGTTAATAATCTTTTTTAATTCAAGGCACGATTCTAAGTTGACATCAGTAATTTGGCTCCTCAATTTACACTTAATGAAATTCATGTTGGAAAACGATTGCTCACATAAATACTTAGAATCGAAGCTACTAAGAACACCAAATAACAATTTTTGCAACTCATGAGTCCGGAGCCACATGTACAAAACCAAAGAGCCGCATGTGGCTCGCGAGCCGCAGTTCGCCGACCCCTGCCCTAGTGCAACCGGAGGGTTGCGAGATCGAAACTAGGTCCAGCCAAAAACCGTCGTGTACGTGGGGGCTGGCGCACATTAAATCTGTCGTGGCCTCAAATGTCCTCACGTTGGGAGTTTGGAGAGTGGGGTGCCATCTCAGGTGTTGTTCTCGTCACCCGACGGTGCAAAATTACGAGGCGTTGTCCTTGAATATTTCCCTTTGGAATAGATCCCGGACCATCGTCAATAGCCCGTTGAGTTGCTCCAGTGCGACGATAATTAATTACCTACCTTTACCCTAGTAGGTGGGGGCAGAAGAGTAGCTAGGGGAGGGGGGGCCGGTTTGCCCGGGCGCCAGTGTCCCGGGGGCGGCATTTCAGAAATATTTATTGATCTTCTGGTTTTCTTGTGTGTGTAGGTAAATTTAAAGTCGTGTGTGAAGAAAAAAATTCATTCTAGCAAACTTAATTTATCTGTGATTAGAAATTAGGAAAGTTATTTAAGGTAGGTAGGTAGTTGAATTAACGTCGCGCTGGAGGAATATAACGGGCTATTGGCGACGATCCGGGATCCAAGGACAACACCTCGTAATTTTCAACCGCGGTCAGATAACGAGGTCAACACCTGAGCTGGCACCCCACTCTCCAAACTTCCACGCCACTCCAGCATAAGGACATTTGAGGCCACGACAGATTTGACGTGCACGACGTCCTTTGGTGGGACCTAGTTTCGAACTCGCAATCCTACCCTCAGGTTGCTAATCCGCTACTCTTCCAACTGGGCTACCGCGGCCCTATTTACTTAAGGATGATTATTTGTTAATTTTAATAAGTAATTGTTTCATATTTTTTAATAATTATTAAATAATTATTTAAAAGCAATAATTAATCGCAATCGATAATTTATCTTGTGAATGATAATTGGTAAATGAAAATTAAAGTGGCACTACTTTAATATATTTCCATTTTACATTTCTAAATGCTTAGTCTGACCGTGTTGTCCTCGGATCTTTCCCTTGGGAATTGATCCCTGACCGTCGCCAGTAGCCCGTTGTGGTGCTCCAGTACGACGTTGATTAACTACCTACCATCTAAATGCTAAATTCAGTATCGAACGGAGAACGGCATCTACACACTTAAAAAAATCTAGCGTTAAACATTAGCCACTGCATGCTGGAATGCTTTTGTGGCTAATGTTATGCTCAGCTTAATTGACACGTCTGGAACGTAGAGCTTCAACACTAAGTGTGAACTTGAAAGGATGCCATAAAAAGCGAGTCACTTCCAAATATTTGACTGATATCCGCTCCATCCCAATTTTCTTTCAGCTGGAACTCCTAAAAGCCTACGAATTCTAACTACCTGAATTAAAATTACAAAGGGAAAAATTCCTCGTCCCCTGCTGTGCTAAACGGAGAAAATAATGTCTCCTTTTGCTTTCCGTCCCTCGCTGAACTTTGGAGAGAAAGTAAAAAACGGAGACTTGTCACTTAACGGCCTGGCAGTGGCATATGGATGGACGTTCTAGTACAAAATGACATCAGCCTCCACCATGTGATACTTTATGAGACAAAGCAGTTTGCATCCGGGTTTTTTTTTTAGTTTTATTTATGTCGACCCTTGGAGTCAGAAAAACTCTGATTCGATCCATCAGTCTGCGTCTGATTGAAGCTTGACTCACTTCCGTCATCTGATTAAGCTTTGTTGCAAAATTATCTCCATTGTACTTGCGCCCAGGCAGTACACCACAACTCCATTAACCCTCCTCGTGGTGGTCTGGAAGAAGTGTCTCGTCATTAGAAAACTGACCAGATCTTGATTGACGAAATATGTCGTTCTTAGCTGAAAACTGACCAGATCTTGATCTCGTCATCATCAAAAAGTCGGCAATATTTTGATGACGAGATATTTCGTCAATAGCAAAATTATTCAGATCTTGATGAACGAGATATCCCGTCACACTAGCAAAATTGGTCAGATCTTGATGAACGAGATATCCTGTCACTAGCAAAATTGGTAAGATCTTAATGGACGAGATATCTCGTCATTAGAAAAATTGGTCAGGTCTTGATGGACGAGATATCTCGTCACTAGCAAAATTGGTAAGGTCTTGATGGACAAGATATCTCGTCACTAGCAAAATTGGTCAGATCTTGAATGAGATATCCCGTCATAAGCAAAATTGGTCAGATCAAAATTGGACGATATATCTCGTCAAAACCAATTGGAGGGTTAAACGTACAGAATTTTCAGTGACCTCTTTATTGCACATTTGTTACTGTTAAGTATCTAAATGATCCTTTTTTCTAATGACCGGCCAATTGAGCATTTTTCATTACGGCGATACAAGGGCGGATTTGTGAAGTACTGCATTGTCCTGGTGCACTACCGTTACACCTCACATTCTTACCACACATTTATTGCAAGACACACGTTTAAAGAGAGGCCACACATGCATTCAGTACTGGCCCTCTGAGGCACATACCCTTTAGGTGTGTAAGGGGCTTCACAGATCCGAGGTACTCTAGTGATATTTTCTTTCCCTATGGGGTTTACTGTCTTTAGTAAACACGGGGGTCACGCTCAAGGAATACACAAGCTATCTTTTTCTGCTTTCATCCTATTATTCTATTTTCTCTTTTTCTCCTTTCGCTACATTTTTTACTTAAAGTTGTCTTGTGTTTGGCGCAGCTTGGCCAAATATGACCCTTGCTCCATAAACTCCCAAAACAACCAATCATTCAGTACGGAGAAACATCCATCCCTTACATCGGATTCGAACCAGGAATCTTTCGATCCAGAAGTTAGAAACCCTGATCACTGGACCGATGGGTCGGCCTTAAGTTCAGCGAATTTTTTTGTACTTCGCATTCTTGGTGTGCGCAGTAAAAATCTTTTAGTTTTATCGGTAATTGAATTTTAATAATTGAAATATTATTCAAAGTGAGGAAAACTTATTTATAGAATTTGCGGAGTATAAAAGAAACATCTTTCAGAACGTGCTGCAAAAGACGAAAATGTACTTGTTTCTAATCTAAAGATAATATCGGCATGTTTTTGACATGAAAAGCGATTATTAAATATGCCAAATCCTTTGAGACGCCGGGCCGGTTGGGAAAGTGTTTACCACGTTAAAAACTTAAAAATTGATGGTTTAATTAACAATAATGCCAATAATAAATTGCGTGTCTTGATCTTTCCAAGATGTTGAGACGAAAATAACTCAACTCCCAACCCCTTCTCTCTTTGAATGGGAACAGTGACGCTCGGAGTTGAATTTTCGATTCTTTCAATTTTTATATATAAACTATTCCTTTCATTCAATTGCGGTTTTCCTATTTTTCTCTGGTATCTGTTTCCACCCCTCCGACACAAATACTGGGGGTACTTGAGTCCCCTCTGCCACTCCCGCTTTCAAAGTCCACGATAATAATACTTTAGTATCAGCACAATTTGAGGAATTAATCAGTAAGAGAATAATCCAAACTCACTAATTATTCAAATCAGTTGGAAATGTTTTGATATACTCTAAAAGGCGAATTATCACTGGGTAGCAATTTCTTTATTCCAACAATTATTAGCTCTAATCCAAATGAATTCACATATGCCTGAGTCATTCATACTAGATTCAACTTCTAGTGATGTGAACGAAAGACAGCATTTTTCGTTTCGGACAACTAGAACAACCCGAGATATCAATATGCCTGTTGTATAGTAGATTACAATTGACCAGCTGTAAGTTATAGATAGTGATGCTTGATGTATTTGCACATTCCTAAGATTCTAGGCATTCATTCTTCTTCCACAACCTTTTAGCTGTCAATTTTGCACATCATCGCTTTTAGCTGTCTACACTCAGTATCGGACAACTTGAACAACTTAAAAGGCATCGCTGAAAAGTGAGTAATACAGGTGACACACCCTAGCTGTAAGTCACGGAGAGATAACGCTGGCCTACATTTTCTACCTGTAGGTTAGAATGGGAATAGTTTAGGAAAGACATATGTGGTACGCTTATCAATTTTGTTGTTAGTCTGGCTATTATTTCACGATTCACATGATACATCAATTATGTCTGCCATCAGGACTAAATTCCTGGATTCCTAATCAGTTGAAAATATCATGGAATTCTGCTCTCCTATCCTCAACGATTTCCCTTTGGTGATTGCAATAAGTTCCACCACATTGAGATCAACCAGATAGGCACCTTCTGTAAATAGCAATCCGTACTTTCATTCAGAAAGACTGATGTAGCTTCGAGGATGGCATATGCCTTTGGTATTGTTTTCCACTAATTCAAGTTGGCAATCGATCTTCACAGAATGCATTCTATGACAATCGCTGGGGCAGATCAATCAAAATCAAAATTCGTGGATGGAGATCTGTAGGATGTAGGAGAATTAATCTAAATCCTCGGAGGTTTTTTGTGTCATGGATTTTCCCTGGCACAATTATTTTAAGTGCCGATTTGTCTTATATATACTTTCGCTTAGGTCAAACAAGCTGAGAACAATCTCGATCGCTTAGCTGAGCTGGGCAGTAGTGTTGAGACCAGTTAGAAGATTTGTAGTGCCAGATTTTCTCGTGGCACAATTACTTGAAGTGCTAACTTGTCTTATTATTTAGGTGAAACTATATTATATATTTTGCCAATCTGACAATAAAAAATAGGAATAATTTTAATTTATTTACAAAAAATAATAGTAATTCCCAACCTTTGCGAGCAAAGTGGCTTTTTAAAAGATCTTTTAGTACTATTTTTTGTATTTTATAATGAAAAATAAAACTCAAACTTACTTACACGTGTATTACTTGAAGCGATTTGATTACTCTCTTGTCAAAAACTCAAAACTCAATCGCTCAGATGAAATGAATCGAACACAATCTAAATCGCTTCACCATCCGTAAGAAGCACCAGTCCCATTCTTGTGGTACATCGGTTGAGAATCTCGGGCCTAAACACAGGGACGTATTTAATAGTAGTACCTATGGATACCATTTTTAATTAAAAAACTTTTATTAAAATATAAAAATAATTTTAAATATTTTGTGCGAACAATTGAATTAAAAATTCATGTACATTTTAAGGTAGGTAGGTAGTTGGGGTTGTTTTCATGTTAGTAAAACTTTAAAACACACTTTTATTATAATTTTAAGACAAAATGCTGACATTAAAATTACTAAATGTAATTACATTCGTAATTGTAAATCTAATGAGAAATGACATGCCATGCACCATAGCAAAATAGCAGGTAAAATAATTGCAGGCAAAAATTCAAATCTATACAGATATAAGCAGTTAATTAACAACCCATATTCTAATCACCTAATCATTTATAGTAGATTAAAGTAGGTTTTTATTTTGCATTTCGTAGTTCCTGATAAATAAAATTGATCAAAAATAGAAAACAGTATTTTGTGCACTTTTAGAGTCGTGTTTAATTCATCTTTTCCATGAAGTTATGAACAACTCAGTTCTGCTTTTACAATTATTAACCTGAATGTGCACCTAATTGCATCACATTCGCTTATTCGCTGATTTTCAACGTCTTAAAATTCATTTTCACTTAAATATTCTCTTTCTGAATCTACCTATCTCTACCTTTATCGTTGCCCTTCTTTCATCAGACTGCTAGAGTTCATTAGAATGGTGTGCTCTCTGCAATCTTAATATTTTGTTCAATAACTCAAACCAAGCCTCATTTGAACAAAATGACCATAAATACCGCAGCAGTTTATTTATTTAAAATCGTTGGTTACCATGCACCAATGTACAAATAATACCAATTTTTGTGCCACGTGTTAGTGAAATGCAAGAGCTCAAGCATTTTCACTATAAATTTTGGAAGTCAGCCCGTTCATGGACCAGCTTATGTTTATAAACGTTAGAGCTTATATTTAACAGCTTATATTTTTAACGTTATGTTTATAAATGTTTGTTGCAAAGCACCAACATACCAATAATACCGACTTCTATGCCACGTACGTTTGTGATATGTATGAAATAGGCTGCTCAAGCATTTTCACTATAAATTTTGGAAGTCAGCCCGTTCCTGGTCCAGCTTGTAATTTGCTTATAAGCGTTTGTTGCCATGCACCAATGCACAAATAATGTCTTGTCACATCCGTTGGTGAAATATAGAGATAGGCCGCTCGATCATTTTCCTCTGTAAATTTTGGATGTCATTCCCCTCCGGAACCAGCCTGTAATTTTATTTGTCTGAAAAAACCGCTCGTTTGATCTTTTCCTCATGCGAAGTGAACTCAACTTTTGAGTGAGTAGAATCTGAGAATCGCACAAGGGGGGGAGCTGTAAAGTCGCGGCATCCGGGTCTTTTGAATGGCGCCTTTTTTTCTTCTCTCGTTTCATTTAATTGTGCTCGCCTCATGTAGGCTTGCGCCGTAGGAGGACCTATAAAGACATGCAAAGGCTAAAGGTACGAAAACTTCTTGAAAGGTACTCGGAGTTCGCGCGGAACAAACCCTGCGACACCAACTCACCTGGGAATGAGTCATCACCTACGCATGGGAGTGCTTACATTAAACAAAAGGGACCACTCCAACTCCATGGAACCAAGTTCCTGTTCGAAATTCCCTTCGATTCGAACCAGAGGCGAAGCTTCACTTTCTAGGACCTGGGGCAGATGCGACTCATGCCGCCTTTTATCTATCGGAAGCGAAATGTATTAATCGTATTTAAAATTAAAATAAAATAGTATTAAATAATTAACCCTCCTGGGGGTAGTCATCTCGTCATTAGAAAAAAGTGACCACATCTTAATCTCGGCATCAAAAAATAATTGTTAATTTCTCGATGATGAGATATCTCGTCATTAGCAAATTTGGTCAGATCTTGATGGACGAGATATCTCGTCAAAACCACTTGGAGGGTTTAGATAAATATGCTTATTAGTCCCACATTAGTTTTATCAATAAGTCATCGATCACAATATTAATTTTTGATTACGATTAATTATTGACAACGCATAAAAACAGCGAAAAGCCGGGTTTGTTAATGGCTCCTGTTAGGGGTCTCCGGACAGAAATAAAGACCCCCTGTCTTTTTTTGGTGCTCTCGAGACGTTTGCAAGAGAGGAACTTTAAATGCTGTGTCACTTTTCTGAATAGTAATGCGATTTCTGGGGTTAAAGAGAAGGGAGAATTGATTTTCAAGCGTTGTTTGTAAAAGATGAAATGCATGAAAGCGTTTATTCACACACATAACTGGAAAATACTTCTGTCGTAAGGGGAAAATTGTGCTTAGAATTATGAAGCACTCTCCCAAAGGAAAAACACAACTTCGTAATAAATATTTCTGACATGCCGCCCCTGTAGACATTGGTGCTTGGGGGACAGATTATGCCATCAAGGTAGCCTCTAGCGTATTAGAATTATAGGTTCAAACCAATCATTTTACAGAAAAGCATTATCATCCTATAGCCACTGTTTCCCAAAATGGAACTATTCATAATTAATTACTATGTGCTTATACCTAGGTGGTAATACGAATGATACATTTAAAAATAAAATCTGTTTAGTTTTGAGATTTGCAATTCAAGTTTTATTTGTTTTAAATTTGTCGGTGGTAGAGAAATGTTATGAGAACCACACAGTGGTTTTTGTAACATTTCTCCGAGTCTTATTTGTATTTCGATTTACTTTGTTTTTGTTTCGTTTTAAGGGGACACGGTACCCTTAAAATGACCAAAATATCGAAAAAAAATTTATTGCTTTATTTTAACTATACAACTCTTCTGAATATGTATGCAAAATTTCATAGCTCTAGCAACATTATTTTAGGAGTTATTTGAGTTTTTTTCTCTTCGATGTAATATACCGAAACCAAAAATTAAAACTTTAAATGGCTTTTTCTCAACTTTCTGTTTTTGATGACTATGAAGTACTCAAATTGCTAAGGCTTTTTTAAAATTTAATTTAGAGGTTTGAAACTTTTTGTAGTTGTTCACAATAGTGTATTTGACAATTCTGTGCATGCGATAAGAATTTGGATTAAAAGTTTTTTTTTAATTGCCAAACTAAAATATTCATGTTTTTTACATTTTTTCACAGTATTTTTTAGAAAAAAAATTCTAGAAAAATAAATAATCAGAATACATGCAAACCCGTGCACAGAATTGTGTAAAATACTGCAATGAATAGAAAAGTGTAAAAAAAAATTTAAAAAGATGATATTTAAAAAGTAGTAGGGATTTTAAAATGTTGATTTTTTTCAAAAAAATTAAATTTCTGAATTATTGCTTTATTAAAATTAAATTTTTTCGCCTGAAATATTCATTTTATGTGCATTTCAATATAATATACTAAAAAATTTTGCTACACATATGAAAACAAAAAAAATTGTTCAAAGCGTACCGTGTCCCCTTATGTGACTTGGCAGGTCGTGAAAGATAATATACCGAAATCTTGATGGACGAGATGCTTCATTCAGACCACTTGGAGGGTTAAATAAACTATAAAACTATAACTAGTAATATTAATTCATTATAAATAAATAGTGCAAAATGAAATAATGGAAATTTTGTAAAAATTTCTTATTTGACATGAACATTTTTACCGTTTCGAGAAAGAGGACCTTCTATTCCAAAACATTCTAAGCGCACTCCTAGTGAATGGATGACCCGCCCCTGAGGTAGTAAAATAAATTAAATGTAATTTTTGTTAACTTTCTACATGAATCCCAACTTTCATTTGAGATTGAAGAATAATTTTTAAAGAATCCCGTAAACACCAAATGGTGTATCCAAATCGATGAAAATTTAACTTTTCTATAACTCTTGGTGAGGAAGTATTGGCCACCACTAGGAACATTAAGTTATAACACAATATTATATATAGAAGTGTAACCCATGAAGTACTTTTTGGTAAACGAAGTTGCACTTCGTCTTTCACACGCGTCTTGCTAAAACTGAAGTCATCAACCACCCCTTTGGGTGCACTACTTACTGATCACTGAACTATCAGATACCATCTTATGAGATGCACTTCGATTAATACCTAATTCAATTTACCGCTTGGATATCAATTAATACCTAATTTATTTTACGCTGGAATATAAAGTAGCTTTTGTTTCGCCTATTTCCAATCGCTAACACAGAAGGGAAAATGGTTTGAGTTTTGTTAACTTTAATAACTTCTTAAGTATTTCATTTGGAAACAATTTTTATTTGAATAATCAGAAGTGGGAAAACGCGCGTATTACATTGATGGTTTAAGAAAGGACGAGAAAAAATTAAAAATTCTTGTTCTTAATTCTGTATTGGATGCACATACATTTGCTTTTCTTTTTGTAGAATTTATCTCCCAAGTTTCACAAACTCTATTAGTTGCTTTGCACGAAAGAACCTTTAAAACTATCTAAAGCTTGTAAAGATAAGGAAAAATATTCATTATACTCCGATGGAAGGAATAAGCAAGAGCTATGGTTGAAGCGTAGACTTCGTAAACATTTTTCCGTGTAGAAACTCCCTAAATTAGCTCTTGTTGAATTAATATGTACCCAAATTCCTGTAGGATTAAAAAAGTAGAATTATGATGAAATCTGTTTTTTTTTTATTTTTGAAATAAAATACTGATGTAAAAAACACAAATTTGTTTGAAATAGAAAATAGCTCTTTTTAAAAAATAAATAGTACTCTATAAAGTGTACTCATTTGAAGAAGTACATTTAAAATCGTACTCAATCGTACTTATCCCCCCAAACGCAAAAAAATTATTTCGTACGATTTAAGAGGTAATGCTGTCCTTATTTTTAAATTACCGTGGTGCCATCTCTTGGATACATTTGAAACTATTTAAAGTTGCTTCATAAAGTAACCAACTTTCACATATCTCTACCTGTGGTATTTGTTTAAAATCCAATTTTTTATATGGTTTTGTTCAAATAATCAATCAATTGGAATTGTTTTCAAAATTATTGCACTCAAATGTTTGAAAATATTTGTCAATTTTTCCGGGTGCTGTTTTTTCTGTTCTTATAAAACTAAATCACTTAATTTCATAAATGATATTTATGCAGATGTAGCTTCTAGTTACATATCACGCATGTTCTCAGACGGTGATAATAGGAACCTGAGTCCTCCCCCGAAATTTTCCTGATTTTACAAAAAAAGTGTTGGAAGTTTTCTAAATCTAGAAAATCGAAGTTTTGTTAAACTCATACGTAGGAAAAATGTAGGTGAGTTTGAAGCAAGTCGCATTATGCAAAATGCTTATTTAGTAATAAAGTAAATCGATCAGTTGCTGAAACAAACGAAGAACCCATGCATGTGCTGGGTGACTGTTTCTCAATGGGTGAGATGAGACAAGAGTAGAAAAATAACTTGTCTTCTTGTCCATGCGAATAGGCGTTGGGACATATTCAAAGAGAGTGCTCGTACTGCTCGAGTCCTTCCCAAACTATATTTTATGTTAAAAAATGAAAAGTATTTTATTATTTTATGTTAAAAAATACGTGCTGAAACCAGTTAAATCAGCATTAATAGAAGTTTGGTTAATCGTAAAAATAAAACATACGGCGAGAGAGAATTATTTTCTGAACACAGGCCTTGGCAGGGTGGATTTTCTTTTCGTTTTCTTCCTTGTTAAGAAGCGCCGTGGTTTGAAAGCAGCGTTTGAAAGCACAGCAGGCACAATTGATTCAATGATCATTAATGCATTCATGTCGAGTTAAGAGTCATCTCTTCGAAAGGAACTCCAGACAGCTGCAGAGAGCACGCCGAAGACACCGCTTGTGAAATACTCGAAATAGTATGTCCTTGAATGTCGGCTAGAAAAATAGCTAAACGAATCAAGTTGCTGTTTTTTCTTAGTCCGACCAATAAAAACTGACAACGGCAAAGGCGATTTAATGCAGAAGGGAAGGGGCTAGCATCCCCGAAATGTTTTTCATGTTTTAAAAATAGACTGAAGTTAGCAAAATTGATGTAAATCGAAATATTGGCCTATGGGTAGGCCTGTGAATGGGCTTACCCACTTATAACGAATTGGGCCTATGAGTAAAAAAAATCGTGGACAGGTCTGAAAATATTCAAAAATATCTGCAAACTAAATGCCCGTGTAGTATTGTAGCATTTTTATCGGTTGCTTGTATTAACAAGCGAAGCATTGATCTATGTACTAGATGACTGGATAGAAAGGATTTGGACAAGACGAGAAAAAATCCCGTCTATTCGCCTAGATATGAGTGACCAAAGGGAAAAAACAATAAAAAAAAAACACTCACTGAAACTAATATAATCAGCATCAATCGAAGCTTCGTTTAATCACACAGCTACAATGCACGTAAGTATGTCTAAAAACAGTCAAACAATTCATTAAACATAGTGGTCATTTAGCATTACTGCCTTTCGATTGGAATGGAAAACCTGGAGAGGAGATTGGGCCCCTTCAAAATTATTATCTGAATACATGCTTGTTTCCAACCGTTTTCGTCCCGTGCGGATGACTGTTTTTCATTTCACCGTGGCCCCTGCTACAGCGAGGAATCTAATGATCGACAACTCCTGTCAGTTGCTCGGAATGCACCTGCCTCGCTTGGGGCCTTTATATCTATTGGAGTCTGATGTTTAATCCTCCAACAATTCACGCTTCTTCGTATTCTGGAATATATTAAGGCCACTTGCACAAATGCCGTTTTCTTTTTTCCCAATGTTTCTCCTTGATCAGCTCAAAGGACAGTCTTGCATTTGTCCGTTAATATGATGCTAAAAGAATGAATTTGTCTTCATGCTGCTTTCCAGCAGGAATCAAGATTTTTCAAAGATTTTACACCAGTCTGAGTTACCAGGATTTTGCACCAGTCATGTTTAATGTTATCACGAAGTTTTGAGTCAATTTCTTAACACTAGGGTTAGAAATTAAAAGTGAAAGTTAGGCGTCAATGCCGCCGAAACTTTCCCTCAGCTGTCAAAATACTCTACTTGGACGCAATTTTAAGTTAGATTTTGTTTATTGGTTGGTGTACACCAGAGAAATGACAAGTGCCAGTCATGATCATTTGTATTTTGGGGTCTTTCTTTTTTCGGGGCAATATTTTGTTTGGGTCTAAGACCTGGACTAGAAATTTGATTAGTGGTGCATTTGAGTGCCTTTTTCTATTAAGGACTTTTTCTTTTGGGTCATATTTTTGTATTTGAAGACAGATTTTTATATAATTTAGATAGATTATAGAATAAACAGTTGATTGGTTGGAATTTGTGTCATACAAGCGAAATAATTCACGAAACCTAGGCGTCAAAAATGACTACTGTGTCTAAAAACCATGTCGTCAAAATTTAAAAGTGCCACGATGAACAAGTGCTAATTTCAAACACCCTGCTTCACACTAATTCATCCAACCATCTATCATAGAACGAGCATACAATTTTGCATACATGTACACAATTTTACTTACATATATCATATCATAATTTTACTTACATAAATCTAATGACATGGCTATCACTGTTTTGCCTGCAAAACATTTTGAGCGAATGAATGTTTGGGGATTAGGTATTTCCGCCTCGCGCAGTCAAAATTTTATCAAATGTGGTCAATGCATATAAACACTTTATTTAAGTATTATCATTTATTCGGACTTTTTCAACATTCTTAATAGTACTTGTGATTATTTTTTACGAATACGAAAACTCTTAACTTAAGGAAATCATGGTAACATCCTCGAAGTAAAAACGCAATCGGTCTATCATAAAAGCTTCAGGGTCAAGTAAAAGGTCAGCACTGTTTGAAAAAGGTTCGACTTCCGTGACAAAAGTGACCCAAATAAACAGATGACTACTTTTCAGCTCTCTTACGACATCGCTGTCCGCAGATAAAAGTGCAACTCGAACATACTCAAGTTCTCTCCTTCAGATCTTTAATAGCATGGGAAAACCCCATTGCACTCTTTTAAATAGGACTTCGATAAGAACTTTTATTTTCGGATCTTGCATGGAGATTTCTCAGACGTATTGAGGTTTTCTTTTGAAATGGTGTATCGCTTGTTCCTCTTTTCTTTTGAATCTTCATCCATGCGCTTGTGAATGATGAAAAACTAATACTAGTTATGAATAACTTAAGAAAAATAATAACTGAAATTGACCCGAAAATGTTTGAAGTTTCTGAGAAGTTTATCACGCATCACTAGGACAATAAAAATATTTCGAAATGCAAAAAAAAATAAAAAAATTTCCTGGATAGAGAAATAAATATTTGAAATTTATTATGTTGAATCGTAAACTTTTTAACCACGAATAATAGGGATACGAGAGAGTTTGTTCATTCCGTGATAAGGTACTTCAATATAATCTCAAAAATGGTTACTAAGGTTTTCGTGACAACTCCAGATTATTTCCAGTTGCCTCTGTTCATGTACCGCTAAAGATTGCTTCATTGTACTCTTAGCAGTGATTTCCAATCCTTTCTTTGTAACGACTTAGTGTGCTTTCGACTTAAGCAAAATAGGTTTGGTTTGGTGTAAAGCTTAAACTTACATTCAATATTCGGATATAAGAAGGTTTATGTGCTTCATAAAATGTTCTTTAATTTGTCTCAAATCTGATTACGAAGTATAGCGTGATTACTCTAGATTATTTCTCTCGTTTTCTCTGACCCTCATAAAGATTCCCCCATTCTACTCCTGCAGTGTGATTCCCAATCGCATCTCTACACTGACTCTATGACCATGACTTAATGTGCTTTCAACTAAAACAAAATAGGTATTGTTTGTCGCTCTACGGTCATTTCCTGCTTCACTTGGCATTAGATCATAAATAAACCAAGCTATCTGCAATATATTTGATGCGATTCAACCGTTTTATACAAAACCACAATTAGGACATAAAACAAGCCAGTTAGACATGGTCCTTATTTGACAAGCATACTCTGTGTCATCCTAGTCATAACAGAATCCTAAACCCTCCTGAATCTTCTCCTGTGGTTGTCTCGACGAGGTATCTCGTCATTAGTAAAACTGACCAGATCGTGATGGACGAGATATCTCGTCATTAGAAGAAAACACTGGCCAGATTCTGATCTCTTCCTTATAAAAAAATCGGCAACGTCTTGATGATGATATATCCCGTCATTAGCAGAATTGGTCAGATCTTGATGGACAAGATATCTCATCGAAACTACTCGGAGCATTAATAATATTTTCCACCATCCACGCCCGTTCTTCGGTATTTGGTGCCTTCAAACAAATATATCGCCTTCCATAATTCAGTTGGATTTCACCTGACATTTCGAATCTTGGATTTCAGTGGAATTTTTCCAGGAAACTATTTGCATATTCTGAGTCACTGCATTCAGCCGGTTTTCACACTTTTCTCTTCCTTCTTCTAAAGCAAAGAATGTGTGTGATGATAAGGCTTGTGATGATTTCTCATGAATGAGATGAGGTCTTGTGATCAGACATCCAAACGTGCACCCAATAAGTCTAAAAGGACAAAAAAATTAAGAGTGGACTATTGATCACTGTAAAAAATAGAAAATAATCATAATCACAGTGGAATTCGAAATATACTGCAAAAATTTACTTTCAGTGTTTTCAAGGTTGTAATTGAGATACGCGTATAATATGAGTTCATATTGCGCAACCCATTTCGCGGGAACAGTGAATGCTTTTAAATTAATACTTTAAAGCATTCATTTTTCCTAAAACAATCCCAAAATTAATCCCACTTAAGGCCTACTCAACATGTTTTGACTTGAAAATAAAAGAATGATCTGGAATCAGTACATTTTAAGGTTCAGAACAGAAGTTGCACTGAATTTTGCTTCAGAGTTGGGCCCAAAGTTAAAAATAGAATTTCTTGTAGTTAAGATCTTATGCTATTTTACAAAAGGTCTTATTCTATGCTACTTTTCGTTACCGTGTAAAAAGTGACATACTAAATAAATTAGCAAACATTCAAACGCATTTCAGGTAATGCCACTGTTGGAGGATTGATACGATAAATAGATATGGTGAGAAGGTTGAATCCGCGCAGAAAAAACATTTCCTTAATTATTGCTTTCATGCATCCGTAATGAGTATTAAATCATTAAACTGTTTTTCATATCGTTACCTGAATGCAAGGTAACTCAATTTGGGGGGGTTTGAGGTAAAGGGAAAACAGTTTCATATATACCTACATTTTTCATTAGCCGTTAGAGCTTATGAGGCCAAAAAGTTACCTAATGTATGCATTAAATTCTGTATGAGATCTCCAACTTTATTAATTTAAATATAATTCAAAATACACAATTTTCGAATTACCTACTTCTTGCATTCAAGTGATGTTATAATGTATATTATTTTGCAAAAGAAATTAAGCTGTTAGAATAAAATATTTATTTTATTTGAAGAATAAAAAAAAATAGCACGCATTCATAATATTTTAATTTTCGAGGATAGTCGACTGTCTTTGGCCATGCCATTGTTATGGTCAATAAAATACAGATTATATGTTTTCAAGGGCCTTATAAATAACCATTATTTCAGAAGTAGAAGCATGAAGTCAAAAGCTATAGAGCCATTAATGAGAAATGTAGATTATTCCAACGTGATCCGCCGATGTCGACCCATCTGCGTAAATTCCAGTTCGAGAATGTGTTCGAAAAGTAACAATGGGGGAACGGAACTCCACACGGCAAAAAATACTGGGGTCAGAGAGCAAAAGAATCCCTGAAATTTATCTACCGTATCCTAAAAACCTGTTACCCTAACTATCGGCCGGTGTGAACTCACCCTGCGATATGATTGGCTAAGCATGCTCCCCGCGCGCGATATTCAGGTGGAGTAGATGAGCAGTTTTGGATGGCAAAGGTAGGCCGGCCCTCGATGTTCCTGTCACTGTGAACATTGCGATTGTGTGCAAGTTGAGCGATGCCAATGCTGATGAACACTCGCCTCTGCAGAAAGTTCGCTTGGAATCGAAGTCAAAATTGACTGAAAATGTGCTCAGATGGATGGTGATACCTGCCCGTCGTGCTAGTGGGGAAGCCTAACTAGTAACGCGTCGATGATGCAGAGGTAAGATATTTTTAAAAAAATATCTTGTCAGTCGAAATGCACATCACCCAGAGGGATTATTTTTGCTAATTTCTATTCCACTAATCTATGCCTTAACCGTCGATGCAATCGGAAAACTACACACCAATTGAATATTAAAGTACACTATATAATCATTGGTACTCTTAGTGCTAATGGCAAAAGAACCTTAATTAGTAACGCATCGATAATGAGAGACGAAATATCGTCGGTTAGAGTAGAAACCCATTGACATTCTTTGACTTAAAACCCAATAGTTTAGTCTTTAAAGAGCTATCCAGTAAAAAAACGCTTTGTCAGTTAATGAGTTTCTCTAAAGTTTACAGCACAGCCGATTAAAGATTAACTATTAGTTTTTAGCTCAAGATAAAAATTATAAACAGTTCGATAGAGGAATAGTTTCTTTCAAACCGAATGCAATATGACAAATTTATTTCTCATCATCATGAAAATAATCATTTAGCGTTAAAAAATGCCTTCCCTAAAAATGTCAGTTAATGAGTTTCTGCTCTAAGCCAACGATATATCTCAATCAAAGGGCTAATTTCTGATTACTGAACTATGGGGAATCGTTGACATTTGTATATTTTCTTTTTTGAAAATTACATTATTCGATTAGAGGTCTGAGTTTATTTAAGGTAATCAGGAGCAGAAAATCATTAAAAATTTAAATTAAAAATTTTGGGGGAGGGGTTAGTTGGTAGAGTTTTCAATCTTTAAAGTGGCGTCTTTCTTTTCTCTAGCTGTTTGAATAGCATTTTTTGAAAATATTTTGGAGATGTAAACATTCCCATCTGGAGCCTTTCAAATGCCCTTTAATGGCTGATTTTTCAAGTGACTTTTTGCCACATAATGTACCTTTTCAAAAACTATCATTAGAAATTAATCTTGGAAATTGTTATGCAGCAATCTTAGGTTGATTGGTTTTGGGTTTTATGGCGCAAGGACCATATTTGACCAAGCTGCGCCAAACGCAAGACAGATAATGTCAAGTATTTGTGAAGAGAAAACAATCTTTAGACTTTAATACACGTTTCAACCAGAGTTTTTACTTGTATTTAAAATATATGTAAAATAAAAATTATATTTTGATTATATTTGCAGAAAAAAATGTAAACAAGCAATTGACTGGTCAAAATATCCACAACTATGAAATGAATGTATGGTAAAAAATTGTTGAGAGACTAGTAGTTAAATTGTGTAAATACTATGTACATCAACTCTTACTCTTTAACATCGGAAGCTATGGGGTGTTGCTTAACTCCGGTTTACCTTAACCTTCTATACGATCTGAAATCAAATTCAAATTGGATATTAAAATACAATGTCATATAATCATTGATACTGATAGCGCTAGTGGAAAAGAACCTTAGTAAAACATCGATGATGAGGTCACGAGATATTTGTTTGTAAATGTTAATCAAAGGACACTTTAACTTGATAAATCACTTTTATGTATCTACTAATTTCTATTTATACTGATCCATAATGAACTGTTGACATTTCTACATTTCCTTCCACGAGAGTTGATTAGGAGTCTGGTTTTAACTTAGATGGAAAAGTAAGAGTAATTAGTAATTCCTTTTCTTATTTTTATATCTTTTTACAAAAAAATATTAAAATGCAGAGAATACTTTTGTGATATTAAAGTAAAATAACACGGTTATCAGATTGATTAATAATTCATTAAATTAGCTTTACTAGGAAATATGAAAGCACAAGGATATAACCTTCACGCGCGAACATAACCTTTTTGCATATCTATATATCGTATCAAAGTTTCAAGGTGTTATAAAAAGTGAATTTCAAGAAACAAGATTTGAATATTTACTCAATGTTACTGTACTTAACTGATGTACTTAATTGCTCTAAATATTTTTTGGTGAACAGAAATATTTTAAAATGATTTTCTGATCAACTGAAATGAGTGCTTTTTATGCTTACGTAACCTCTTTCTTTAAAATACGATCCACATATGCATTCACAGGGCCTTCAAAAGCCTTAAGAAGGCCTGATTTTTCGTTTTATCTTTCAAGGGGCCTGAAAAAGCCCTTATATTTCCTGAAGGCCCTAAAAGTCCTTACAATTTTGAAAGGCCTTCATTTTTAGAGGAACAAGCTGCATATTTATTTCATTAAAAACCCAAGGTCAATGATACTCATCCAAGGTCAAGCTTCATTAAAAGTCAATGGCATACTATTTACAGGTTAGCTAAAATTGGATGTTTTTAAAACTGCACCCGTGAGATCGAAACATAGCATTCGTGAAAGTTTCTTCACTAGTGCTCTTACGGGTTAATCTATTGTGATCTACGTGAAATGTAGCCTTAAAAATGAAAAATAACCTTGTAAAGGCCCTCGTTTTTCTTTGTTTGAAGAGCGGGGACCGTGATTTCGCATAAAAATTGTATTTCTAACTTTAAGCCCTCCGAAATGAAATCCTGCCTATGCTATAGCTGATTCTGAAGGTGAATATTTCCAGTTAATATTACATAATGTTTTCTTTTTCATCGCCTACATGAATAGTTTTATTGTTCTTAAATTTTATTACTCGCTGTTTCTAATTAGCTTTTAATACTTTTTATGGAAATCGGTTTTCTATTTAAACTGAGTAGCTTTCCAATTTTTCCTTGTTGTGATCCTATATTTATACCGTAGAATCCCTGACTCAGTATGAGAAGTCGCCTTATCTTTATTTTCGCAATAAAACGGTTCTAACGGTTTTTCTTAAGTAAATGTGCGTTTAAAATAGAGAATATCAAATAAGAGAAAGGAAGCCGCGTGCTTCTTGATTTCGATGTCGTTTAAGATTTTTCAATTATTCGTAAACGTTTCATTTCACTTTCCACTCTACTTACGAAACCTATTAAAAAACAGCGGCTTAATCAAATAAAAAACATGTTTCCTCAGTGACAACTATATAAAAATAAAAGGTATGGATAAAACATTTATCCGCAGAATAAGGAAAATACCAAATGCATGTACTTTCATCGTAAAATCTTATTGTTTTTCAATATTTGGACATTAATCGGAATATATTCAAAAACATTAATACATCTAGGGAGGAATTATTCCTTATTTGAAATGAAAATATTTACCCGCGTTTTTGTATTTTTATTACGTATCCTTTAAACCATTCCTATTTATTAATATTTTAATTCCTTAAAATCTTCGTGGTTCAAAATTACTTGCTGTTGTCCTCGGACCTTTACCTTTGAGTTTGATCCCTGACCGTCACCCGTTGTGTTGCTCTAGTGTGACGTTAATTAAAATACCTACCTTAAAATCTTCAAACATAATTTACTTCTGTAAATCTACTGCTAAGTTATTTTGTTAGTATGATTCATTTGTAATACAGTATAAGGGATTATAAAACATAAGGTTTACCTAACATATAATTGAAAAATCCCGTATTGAATTGTCCCTTTAGTCAAAGATTTATTCATTTGTCAAATTATTCTTATAAGAAAATTCATTTTTGGATTTTATGTTTTTGTAAAATATTAACAGTTTTTACAAATTTAAATAAGATAGTGGTTTTCATTGCTGCGTATTATCGGATACAAATTATTTTTAATACTATTAGTGTTTTCATTGATGCTCACCTGAAAAAGTTTTAACTTTTATTTGCTGATGATGGGGTTTTAAAAAGGAGTTTTCCAGATTATATTTTGCTTATTGACATGCCACTTTCTATAGCAGCAAGCAGTTCATGAATACTGGGATACAATTTCCTTGGAAGTTTGCGAAAGATATTAATAAAAAAACCGAATTCAATCGCAACTCTAAACGCGATTTTTTCTTACGTGCTCTATTTGAACATTAATTCTTTTTTCTGACCTTCAATTAATCGCCTATTATTCAGTGGCTCTAAGTCTAATATAAATATTTCTATTCAGTTCACAAGCGGAAATCAAATACTTTTTATCAATAAAGTATCTTTTTAATCCTTCCAATGAAACTTGTTCGTCATTACTAATGAAAGCGAGAATATTTGCTGAGTTTTGCTCCATTGCACTGACAAAATGGAAGAAATTATCGATGTATATCATTCCTTTTTTGCAGTCATTGAAACGTGCAATAAAAAACTTACAGCCCTGGATGTCTGCAAAAAAAATCATTGTCTCACACTTTATGATCTGGTCCAAACTAGCATTGCGCACCAAGTACAAGACAACGGATTTGAAAGAGGCTTGTACTTCCATGTCTTGGTCGTATATAACGCTTTCGACATCATTCGTTTGTCGAGCATGTTGCCTCTAATGCCTCTCCAAGTCAAAAGGGCTGAAATATGGGATGTCCTCAGAGGATATACTCCAGGACAACGTTTATGGCCGGCCATACTTGTCGAGTTCTGTCCTGAAGTGAAGAAATTTTTAATCTCACGTTTCCCTCTTTCAGGCGAAAGGAATTTATTGATGTATACGACGATCAATGGGCCCGTGTAATAAAATGTAGAGCCAAGAGGTCGCAAGGATGTGGCAAAAAAGAAAATACTGCTTCACTTCATGTCCGGGTTCAAAGCAGCGTTTCGCTTTAACTTAATCCAGATAAGACAAGCTGGCCATTTCTCTTGCACACACCTTTCTTCGCACTGTCCCAGGAAGCTAGAGAAAGGAAAGAGGGGAGAGAAAAGTGTGTCTCAAGGAATCCCAGATTTTCTCTTTCAAGCAGACCGCCTGTCAGTCAGTTGCATTTGCTCGCTATTCCCCCACAGGTGAAATATGGAACACTTCATAATTTTCCCCTGTCTGCCCCATTTTAATGATTCCAAACGTATCGCATCATAACGAGGACCTGTTCCTTTCCACCAACCCTCTCGTATTTGCTCGAAATCTAAGAGATCCAAATAATACTTTCTTCGTGGCTCAGATCGCGAGATGCTTGTTGATCTTATTTATTACCGTTTTCTTGGGTCTTTATATTTTCTTCGCTTTCGGTTTCGTTTATTACACGCCTTGTGTACCAAATTGAATGAGAAATGTGATGTGCATAATCTTGTCCGTCGGTATTGGATTAGAGGTTGTTGAAAGTGGAATAAGTATTTGTGTATCGGTAATATCAGTCAAATCCCTTGCGATCATTTTCGATGCAAGGTTGATTTGACAACTGCACTGCAAATAAGTAGACCGCTAACTTATTTCCTTTCGTTTTGGGGATGTAACGCCCATTAGGCCCATTTCGTTCACCATTTGGCTGCTGTGTGACTATCAAATGTCCGTTGTTGACGACTGCATAAAATTTTGGACATATATTTCACTCTCCGTAAAGATAAACCAAATTTTTGTCTTGAATCGTCAAAGCATTTTTTTCTGAATGCTTAGAAGTTTTCTGTTCTAGTATTGCGAAGAAACCTATTGATAAAATATGAATAAAAGTTCGGGATATTGAAGAAAAGTTAGACGCTATATTTTGCATTCTTGGTCCATAAAACCATGGGCTCACTTATGAAGGAGTCTATGGGGACTTATATAAGTCCCACTCAGGCTTTTAAAAAGCAAAAGTGTCCTGATTTAATTAATTGTTCTGTTCTGAATGAATTGGGTATGAAGATGTGTTTTTCACATTCCCTCAGTCAACAAATACATATTCATAATTTATTTTATCCGATTTACATAAGTTTTTCATCATTCCTATATTTGAGTTAGATAAAGTAACAGCAACACAAAAAATATTTTTTCTTTATCAAAAAGAGTAGTTGGACCAACTTTTACATTCAATACAGTTTCTATACATCTTGGAGAGGTAGTTTAAAATTATTCTCTGGTAGCACGCACTCTAAAAGTGCTCTATACCTTAAAGAAATATATTTTAAATTTAAAAAAACCACGACCTCCCCACTAATAATTCGCTTCAAAAACATTTCAAAATACAATCCCCACAGAATAGAGCTTGCGATACCAATGTAGTCCCTTCGAGACTTAGATTCTGAGAGGTTCATGATGGCTAGTGTCGAAAAACATTATGGAATCATTTTAGATGATGCATGCGTCAACAAATTGCTGCCAGAAATTGAAATATAAAGTTGGTTGGTTTTGTAGAATATCAGGTTGTATCTATTGATTTCGCTGTATTCATGAAAATCTTGCATTATAACTGTAGAACAGACACGGCATCCCCATATTTGTACGCATGCATTTTATATTTTCAATCTGTATAATCTTATATCGAATAGATATTTTCACTACCCATCAATTGTTATTCAGATTTCAAAAACCTACATTTACTAGGAGTAATGTCAATAATCAGAAAGCAGATGTAGGACGGGTATCGTGAAATCGAAATGCAATATAAGTATTCACTGTTTGCGTTTGCACTGCGACTGGACAAAACTTGACTGATATAATTGCTCTGAAAACCTGCGCTCCTTCTACAGAAATTTCTTCAGCGATACGCCAATTATTCAAACCTCTAAACAGTCTCAGTTTATTTCTTAAAGTCTATTTATTTACAATTGTTTCACAGATGACAGAATGCAGTTTTGCTAAACATAATGGATCAAAATCGATTATTGTAAGAATACGATCTAATGGAATGTCTCATGCTAAAATTAATAAAGGTTAGTTTGTGGCTCTACGTTCAGGTTTTTGCTGCACGACTGCAATTAGACCTATAATACATTAATAAGAAACATGTTATTTCAAAGAGTATAGATTACACTTTTCGGGGGGGGGCTTATGAGAAATTACGTGTAGTTTATTACGACTGATAATTCCAATCTTTAAATCACGACAATTTTAAAACTTCTGAAAACCTTATCCAGAGACGAAGCTAGACTTTGGGAACCTAAGGCAATAAGGGCTGATACTGCCTGTTTCCAAAACAAAATTTACCCATTGAAAATAAGATAAATTATTATTTAAATAAGTTGAATAAAATATACTGTATATTTGTTAATAAATTGATGTTCACGATATCACTTTTGATCGGAATTCATAACTGTCAAAAAGCCGCTTAACAACTATAGCGCTCATAGCGTTTGGCTGCTACCCAGTAGGTCCGGATTCAAATCTCGGTTTCGCATTGATGTTGTTGATTGTCCTGTTAGGAGTAATGGCGGTTTACTCATTGGATGCTCCTTCACAAATAACCGTCAGTTCACCCTTCGCAATGCTGAAGAGGCTTGTGGCCGTGCATTAGAAATCATTTATTGTCTCTGCATAAGAAATAGCAAACCACTTGGCTTTGAGAACAGGTACTGTTAATGTGTTCTCAGGACGGAAGTCAGCCCCTATCTTGTTTTACGTTCGTGAGGAGAGGATTTTATGACCTCTCTTCTCTTCTAAATAGTAATACAATTGCAGGGGCAATATGAAAGGTAGAATTTACTTTTAAGAGTATTAGTATAAAGATGGAGTGCATGAAAGAATTCACTTCACACGCATAACACTGGAAAATAATAATGTGACAAGGACAGAATTATGCTTGAAATTATCAAACATCTTTTCGAAAAAAGCAACCGAAATATTTCTGAAATGCCACCCTTTAGACAATGGCGTTCGGGGTCGCTCCCCCTTTTGCTACGCCACTTGACCTAAACAAAGAAAAAGACGAGGCAACATCCAGTTGATTCATTAGGTTAATTTGCTACATTGTTAGGTTGACTTTGTTAGGTAGCCATTCGTACACAAGGATGTTTTGACTATAATGAGATGCTGTCACTGAAGTAGGCAGCTAAACACCTATGATAAACTTTTAAGACAAAAAGAAAAAATATGAAGTCCAGTTGGCTGTTTGCAAAATAGAACAAATAAAATTTCTTCTGGAATGGAGAACACATTTTGAAAACAGTTGTGATTAATCCACTAAGAGCGATTAGAAAAAAACCCTTTGCACTAATACACCGTCTTCAAAACAAACTGTACCGAAACGCTTAGGAACATTAAAAAACAATAAAAAAATAAGCCAGAAAACCCCGTGAAATGTGGGTGGATTTGCTTTTTTATAATCATTTTCTTGTTTTATCATTTTTTAACTCCGAAACATTTGTTGCGGTTGTTTCCAGCTCTTGAGACGTTTCGCGGAACCATCTGTTCTTTTAGGGTTACCATTCTGCGGTTTTCCGTCCTTTCTTATGTTTTATTCCGCCATTCCAGCGTGCTGAGTTAAGTTCGAAAGTTTATTTACATGATTCTCTAAGTCAGTTTAAAGTCTGTACGGTGATGGTCAGTACCTTATTGACTAGGATGAGCAATGTTATTTTACGATAACGGTTTTTACAAATTTACGATAACGGTTTTTACAAATTTACGATAACGGTTTTTACAAATTTACGATAAGAGTTATTATAAACTGTTGTTTTAAGTTTTTGAATCTGTTAGCTACTGAATTTAATGGTTATTATTAATTGTTAGAAATTGGCATTTGCGGTTAATTTTAACATTTATTAACTGTTTAAATAAACTATTAAGGGAATTTCCCAATAATATTAATTGAAAACTTAATACTTTTGGATAACAATTGCTAAGTATTATTTTGAAATAACACTGTTGCTTAAACTGCTATCGGAATGAACCTATTTCTATCATTAACGCATGGGCGTACTCAACCTTACAATTTAAGGGTCACTTCATATTGTCAATATTAGTTTGATTTCAGATACGGTATAGTTTTCCAACCACTTATATATACGTTGAAATGTTTTTAAATCCCATCTTCAGAAATTTCTTTCACTTCACATGATAGTTTTTAGTTTGAAAAGCATCGATTTTATTAAATGATCACAAATTTTGGATCGTTCACATTTTGATCATTGTGATGGGGCCATTCTAATTCTTGTGATAATGAAATACCATTAAAAACCAATTTTGGAGATTGGTGAGATTTACCGTTACCGAAGCATCTCATTACCGGTTTTAGTGAAATTTTATTATTTTAATTTATTTGCTTTATTTTTTAATCACATTTCAGGGATCAATTTTTTTATCAGTAGTAAGGAATACCGTGTGGGACAGAATCTAATATGTATGGCAATTTTTCTAGGGGATGACCCAGGGAGGTATTCAGAGAGAAAAGAGGGCCCCCGCCCCTAAATGTTCTTCATGTTGCAAAATTAAATGCTGTAATTAGTTCAATCGATGTAAATCGAAGATTTGTTAAACCCGTACGTTGAAAAATCTGGGATAGTTCTAAAAATACTCCTATACATTTCAAACTAAATCCTCATTTCGTATAATAGCAATTCGATCGATTGCTAAGGCAAGCGAAGAATCCATCTGACACTGAATGGGAAGGAATTGAATTAGACGAGAAAAAGTCTTGTCTATTCGCCTATACATGAGAGACCAAGGACATATTCAGAGAAAGGGCTCCACACGACTCGAGCCCTCCCCGAAATATTTTAAATGTTAAAAAACAATCACAAATACCCACTGAAGCCTAATTAAATCAGCGTGAATCGACGTTTAGTTTATCATACAGGTAAAAGGCTCATAAATACGTCGGAGACAGTCAAAAAACCATTAAACGCCATGTTCAATAAGCTTTTCGATTGTGGAATAGAAAGATGGGACCTCCTTCAAAAATCTACTCGGGCTCTCCACTATACATTTTTGACTAAAAACAGTCAAAAGTACTCGCTGAAGGTTGTTCAACCAGTTCAAATTGGAGTGAATCATACTGTTCAAATACAAATATGAGAGGCATTTTCTGTCAAGCTAAATATAGGTGGTAGTGTTTGTGCGTCATATGTACATATGTATTTCCTGTACGTATTCTGAACGTGACATCAGTTGGTTTGTTTTTCGAATACGATTTCAACATTTTACCAATAAAAATTCCAAAGCATTTGTACTGGATTGATTTTTCATAGTTGATTGGCTGAACACCTTTTAGATTAAACGCCAAACGTTTCCAAAACATTTTAAGGTAACTCCAATATGCATGATGCGAGAACATTTGAACAACAGAAGTAAAATTTTCGCTGACCGTCTGGTTTGTTTGTTTACACTGAAGATCCCTCGCATGCATGTATTATAAACAGTAGGAAAACATTAAACCCATTGTTCATTCAAGTTTAATGCACTTCAACTGAAATAGGGAAACGGGACGGAAGACACCTTTTTTTTATTAAAATTAATGACTATTTTCTGAATACGTGCTTGTCTGTATTAGAGTCTTGGCAACGATTGGCTTAAACTCAAATATATAATTCATTTAAAATAGCTGTAAAAACGAAAAATGGTAAACTTATACACAGAAACATAAAATTTCGTATATATCCAATTTTATGTCCTAATACATTTGCTTATAGCTGAAATGTATCAGGGAAGAAGAGAATTATTCCTAAAATGTATTAGGACGTATTTTTTTGTTTTGTGGTAGATATTAGTTTTGCGTTCAAAAACAATCCCACGTATGATTTAACTTATCTCATAAAATGATGAGATTATTTAATTTATCTATTTTTATGCGTTGTTTTAGTCTGATATCAGTTTCAGGGCACATTTAATACATAACAAAAACTTGAAACGAAAGATTTCAAATTGCAAGAGACGATACGTATAAAACATCCGTATGTCCCAATTGGATACCAAAGCATTCCAACTTTTTCGAGAAATGCTATTTACGAAATGACGAGAATTGAGAGCCATATTTACCACGTTTTCCAAAAACTTACGTCAAAATTTGTATCTGTATCATCCATTCTGAATTACTAGTGGTTAAGAAGTTGGTCCCACAGATCTCAGAAACATTTTTTGCATGAACTCCAGCGATGCAAAAGTCTTGTCCATTCAGATTTTAAAATATGGTGTACAGACAATGGCTTTGAAGGCCCAAACCCTACTCAAAAGTCTTGCTTTCTTTTATATATGTATCTCTAAACATTAATTATTATAAATGCATGAGATGCTTTTGTTTTTCTATGCATTTTGAATCCTAGGTATTATTTTCTTTAAATAAAAACAATTATTAAGTCAATTAACAGTTTATTAAATTAATCATTCACCACGAAATGTTGAAGTATGAAGATTATGAATTTTTTTCTCCAGTCTCAAACACCTCCCATATTCGCATAGTGACTAAAAGAGTGCATTTCGGAAAACGAAACTTGATCGTTTTTGTCATTACAAACATTTAGCGATCATAGCCATTATAAAGGGAATTCTGTATTTTTGTCTACCGTCACTTTTTTCTTGTAGCGTTCTTTATTTGAAACCAAATTTTCAATGAACAGACGTTTGTAACAGATAAACGTTTTATAGTGCAATAAGACCCAAATTTTTTGGCATCAATATTGAACTTCTAACTTTGGTCCGCTTCCGAAATGGCTCTCTACAGCTTAAAAAACTTGCCTAATATGTTCTGATTGAACTGAAAGCATTCTCGATGTTTTTGAACAAATGTTTTCGTGAAATGCAATACATAAGAGCGAATGAATGCTTTTTTTAAATTTTTAGAGCAAATGCTTACCTAGTGTCCTGATTGCATTTCAAGCATTCCCAACGTTTTCGTAAAGTGCAATTTATAAGAGCCAATGTTCGCCAAGAGAAGTACCTTCACAATTAACTGCCTCAGTGGTTGAGGAAGCATAGAGCAACAAAGCCGGGTGGATTGCGGTGAGCGATAACAATGCCAAAAAGGTACTATGTCAAGGCTGTTTAGCAGGTGGCGTTTGTGCAGGGGGTGGGGTACCTATCAGAGATTTAGAAAAGGGGAATGCAACGACCTTTCTCGAGTTGAGCTCGGGGGGAGGGGTAAGAAACGACCTTGCCAAGGGCGACCAGAAGTGGGATTCCGTCCCAGACGGCGCCAGAGGTACAGGCCCTCTTTTTTTGTCTTTGACAATTGTGTTTAGATACGCTGCTCTAGAAATGTGGAGGGCCATCAAATTAGAAGTTTCCTGATGTGTTTCTGTTTTAATGCGTTATACGCCCGTTCCTCAAAACAGTACTTAAACGTTGGAAAAGCTTGATTAGTCATTCGACTCAACCCAAAGGAATGCAACTTGTTTTTGCATTTGTTTTGTTTTGTATATAAACATTTAAACGGAATCGATGAAGTTTGTAGTGTCCCCTGCTATTTCGCGTTGTCCCAGTCATTATGTGCATTCCGTTTCCGAAGTAACCTCTAAAAATGATATGAATTTGTTGAGACTAAGCAAAATGACCGTCTGAAATTCTAAATAGTTGCATTGGGCTGAACAAAAGTTGTGAATTTCAGTGAGGAACATTTCTTAAATGTGTTGATATTTATCCTTTAGAATAGTTTAGACCACACCGGTATTAGAGGTTGCAATTCCAGGGTTTTGAAATAACCTCGGAAGTTGGTTTTCCTTGCTGAATTCCTTTTAGCAAGAACTGTCATCAGTGATAGACAAGCCTACTGGGAGAATCCCAAGTGTCGGTGCTTCTAGGAGGCTGGTAGGCCTTACAATAAGAAAAACTCAAAAACAATGTAGCCTTAGATACTGATAATTTATTTTAACAGTAATTTGAATGTTTTCCAACTACAAAAACAATAAAATGTTACAAGTAAATAAGAAAATCAACTCTGTCATATCCAACTGTAGTATCGGGTCTCTGTTGTACTTGCTAGGACTAATGATGGAGGTGGCAAGAAGCATAGGTTCAGATAAAGAAACACGCAGTAGTGATGAGAAAATAAGAACTGTTGAAATGCCACCTCCCTCTTTCTTGACTCATTCAAGAAACCAAAGTAATTTTGTAAAGACCATGAGTGTTCCTTGAAATAAAATCCCCAGTGCAGTCTAAAAAGTTCTCTTGGATCAATTTTGAAATATCTTATGCTGACATTACATCAATATTTAACAGATGAGAATAGGTTTCACCAGATGAGAACGCTCCCGACGGTTGGCATTTTCCTGACTGGTCCTCTGAGCCAATCCCTCACCCAATTCTCATCCATCTTCTACTTTTGTAAACTGCAGTAACCCCTCGATATATCGCGTTTTTGGGGAACAAATCGCGAGCGGAGCGATATAGCGAAGCCTGAGAAAAATTATAAATGAACAGGTAACAATTATGCACTCGTTTTTACTTCACCCTCCATGTGGTTTCGACAAGTTATCTCGTCCATCAAGACTTGAACAATTTTGCTAATGACGAGTTATCTTACAAAGAATGACGATTGAATTCCGAATGATGAAGATATTGCCATTTTTTATGATGAAGAGATCAAGATCAGGTCAGTTTTTCTGATGACGAAATATCTTGTCCATCAAGATTTGGCCAGTTTTCCTAATGACGAGATATCTCGTCGACACAACTACCAGGAGGATTAAGCATATTATCGATGGTTTTACACCTTATAAAATTATCATTCGTATGAAAGAATATAACTAATTCCTTCTCATCCACATTTTGGTCACCCAAATAAACTTCATCGGGTGACAAGTACAAAAGAGCGATATAACGAAGGGTCACTGTGTTTGACCTGAGAACCATTTTCTTCCTTATCAATGAAGACTTATATGACGGAAGCTGGAAAGGAAGGAAAAAACAAGAGCCTTACAGAAGAGATAGAATTCTCTATTTTCTATGTATACTCTTATACTAAACAGTTAAAGCACTGCTAATTCGATTGACGAAAAACTTCTACTGTCTGAATTTGAAAAATTCCTTGTTACATCTCGAGTTTCACTTTTCTGTCACTTTGCGCTGTCCGCCGACCCTATTTTAGTGTTACCACTTAGAGAAAAGTTGAATCTGAAAATATTTATATCATATAAGTGCGTTGTTCACTTATTTTTACAATCCCAAAATCTTTATATGTATAAAATATTATTTTATAATTTTGAATAAAATGACTATAAAATTAGTTTTTTTTTTTAAATGAATAATTTTTTTAAAAATGATACTGACAAGACTAGTTTCCTCTTATAAAACAGAATACGTTGTGTTGCTCCACTGCGATGTTAATTAAAATACCTACCTACATAAATCGGAATGTTACAAGCACAAAGGGCTTTTAGAGAATGATGGTCGAAATGTACACGCTTTAAAAGCCCATTCATGTGTCAACTCCCAGAATGGAATTTTCAAAATATAATTCAACGTCTTTTACATCTACTAGTTCGCTTTAAACAAGGGTTGAGAAAATGTCAAAAACATCTTTTTACACGCTTTTTAAATAAGCAATTAATGAATTAAACAATAATTTTTTTTTTGCATTTTATGTGGTAAGTGGGACTTAAGATCCTCTGCGCCCCTACCAGCAAATTTTTTATTACATACATGCCAACTTGTATGATTTGGCCATATAATGCACTGATTTAGGCAAAATTGTGCGATTACATGGACGAATGGTAAAATTGTATGATTTTTAGCGAAATTTGGAAATTAATCTTTAATTTTGAATTTTGTTTTCGAGAGATCCAATGCGTGTGTACAGAGATTCCAACTACTTCGCTTTCTCTGCAGTACCTACGGCAAAACATTCTGTACAAACGACCGTGGAAAACAAATTGTACATTGGTAAATAAATTTTCCATTCTTCGAAGTTCCTTTTACGTATAGCTTTTTTGTGTTTACAAGGTCGTTTTCAATTAAAGAAGCTGCGCCTTTTCAGACACAAGTCACCAGACATTCAAGAAATCCGGAAAAATAGCTGATGTTAAGTAAAATCATAGTTGTGTGATGTTCACGGTTCCCCATTCCTCCTCTTAAAAATTAGTTGTTCGGCATCACTTTTTCAAAACAGCTAAATCAGTCATTATAAACACGTAAAGTATCACAAAAGTTCAGAACATTCGGGATTAATGTATATATTGGAGTGCTTAAAATTTATAATTTACATTTCGCTGGTCTATTCATGTTACGAGCTAGCAAAAACTAAGATTTTTTCCCAAAATTGATAAGGTTGGTAGGAATCTAATAATAAAAACGAATGACGAAAGGAATGCCTGAGTTTAAAAAATCCGTGAACTCTAATGCTCTCCTGGTATTTGAATCAAGTTCGTGGGGTGACACTGGAAAAAGATGTGGATCGCAAGCCCTTAAATTAGGCCTTCTTTGGGGTCAACTGTGGATTTGACTCCGGCCTTGATAGGAATGCAGGATAGCATTCGAGACGAAAACAAACCCACGTGTAGTAGTATATCCATCACTGGTGCCGAAATATTCGGTTCTCGGCTCCAGAAGTCTCTGCAAACAGTCAAAGGAGTTTTAGGGAATTCAATGGCATCTTCTCTATACCGGCGTTGTCCGTAATGAGCAGGATACAAAAGTAGGCTTTCAATCATGCATAGATAAACGTAATAGGAAAATCGGCGATGAAATAATTTCGCGTGAGTGTCGGGCATTCTTTTCGACGTTTTTATTTTTGCGCGTTTTCTTCCTTTCGTTGATTGGAGACCGGCCTTTGACCTGTCGTAAACGAATGAACTTCCATGGAGGATAAAAAATGCGCATGCATAAATAAATATCCCAACTTGAATGCGCGTCTGTCACTCCCTACGCCTTCTGTAATGCGTGAAATAATTCAAATAAGGATTTCGCATGGCTACAATTAAGTTGTCACGAGAAAAGGTTTAGAAAAAACGAATGCTATGCTGTTTTATTCAATTCGTCGACGCTTGATTTGAGCTGATTGTCCTTATCAGGATTGCCAAATGCAAGTACCAATATTTCTCTTAATGTAAATCAATCTACCGAAACTCGATAAATGTTTTTTTCCTGTGGATAAGGCATTGAGGCATTTTTGTATCGCTTCTGCAGTCGGTCAAAAAAGTATCCTAACCTATCCTCCAGAGGACATTGAAGTCTTTTGAAGAGGTTGTTCCAAGAAATGTTGGAAGGAATAAAGCCGACATTTTATTTTGGGCAATGAAAAGTTATAAAAAGAATAGTTACATCGATTAGGATGATTATTTTGGAAGGCTCAAGGAAGACTGAAACAATTAATTAACATTGGATCTCTGTATTTCAACCACTCATAACTCATAGATTTAACTAAAATAAATATATATTGATGAATTCTGGTTATTTTGATAGAGGGAATCAGAATCTGGAATAAAAATGGAGGTTATCCTTTAAAAAGAAATTGAATTGATACAAATTATAATATGAAGACAGACCCTTATGAAAACGAAAAGCGGATTTATATATAGTAGACATTATTCCAATCTTATGATATGGTTTGTTTGTGGGATTCTGAGGACGGGGGTATTACAAAAGGCGTTCATATATATTTTTGACTGACTTCATAATTTCTAACTGATTGACTTTTAAATCTTGTTGGCAAGTGAAAATGTATAGAAAAAACGAAAGTTAAGCTGTTTATCTTATTAAAATGAAAAGGAAATAAAGATTAAACAGCTTTTTACTTGCACATATGTGGATTGTCTATTTCAAACGTCCTTACATTTATGTTTATCGTCGATTACTCCTATTAGCCGACTGGTTAGCACTCTGGTCATCGTTTTGACTAACCACTCAAACCTGCTTTATTATACTTTATGGAGTTTACTGATTTGACATTGCCAAATATCGAATCTTTGGTTTCAAACTGAGAACTTTTTAATTTTAGGTACGTGAGAAATGCATCGGTGAAGAACCCGTGTAGCTTTATTTCACAATTCATATGCCCTGTGGCAATGTCTGGCGACAAGCTTTCAATTATTTCGAAATAATTTCTCCATGAGAACATTAGCACTGCAAAGTAAATTGAAAAAGAGATTGGTAGGTTCTAATTGACCGTACGAAAGTAACTTGTATCTTGAACCTAAAAGCTTTTTCGCCAACCTGCTTTGCCTCATAAACAGAGTAGGCGCGATAAGAAAATGATGTAAGCCAAGCTGAGTAGAAATGTGTAAAATAATTCTTGAATAAGAGTGTACGGGGATCACTTATTCCTTTGATAACGCACTAATGGCGTCAGGATAGCTCTTGAAGGTCACATTCTGCAAGTGACGTTTAAAAATTGATTGTTTTTGAATTGGAAAGGCGTCGGGCAAAAGAAGAAATTTCATTACCACGAACTCAGAGCCAATGCCCTTTTTTACGCTCTGGCCATAGCCGTCTGAATCGCAACATGCTAGCTCGAAAGTAAGGTTTGTAAATAACTGACTTTCTCATTGCCGGTAACTTACTGACAGAAATCTTCAATACTGGTCTTAAGTTCTTGCTTTCACATTTTCAAAATGACAGCAATTTGTGTTGTGGTGAAGGGAATAAGAAGACTGTTTTGGGCTAACATGTAAACATTTGCATAAAAAAATAGGGAGGCAATCGCTTTTCTTTAACAGATTATATCAAAATGATTAAAGTAACTTACTGATTAACTAACTACTAAATTAACTTACTACTAAATTGACTTATTGATGCCTCCGCTCAATCTATAAAGCGGAGGGATCAATAAGTTAAGTACCCCCGGGTATTCGGATAGTTGTGATATGCGACGCCAAATTCCATCTTAAAAATGAAGTTAAAATAATGATAAATTATCATAGCTAAGAATATCAGTAATGATGTTTCGGTAAATGGTAATTATTTTGCTGGTGATTAAAATCCTACTGGAAAGATATGCCTTGTTGCCAATCCTCCAAACGGAAAAACGTTGTTCAAACAAAAACATCAGCTTACAAGCGAAACATACAAAATCAAAAACATAATTCTATGAAAACAGGGGGGTTTCTGCTCACTATACTAACTCACTAAGTACGTTTTTCAAGAAGAAATCTTAGTGGACATACTTCACCAGTCTAAATCACCACATTCTGGTATAGAAAATGTAAAAACTCAAAATTTTGACTTAACGTGTTTTACTTGTAAACCGATGATATGAAGCTGGAACACTTGTGATATTTGTTTCCTCGTCTCTGATGCTCAAGGTTGAAATGTCTACGAAATGCTACAAGAGATTCATTTCTGATTATTGCAGTACTACGGCAGCTTTGGAATCGCGCTTTCCAGCTTCTCCTCACCCAGTCAAGACTCGCGAGGTTGGTTCTCCCCGCTGGGCTGAGAAACCATTTCCACAAACAATTTCAAACACCGAAATACGCCATAAAATCCCTTTTTATTATAACTACCTGACACGAAAGGCGTCATAAAATTTTCTCCCGATTACCTTAACCAGATTGGACATTAATGCCTCGCACGTGTTGGTTTGCCTCGAAGTCCTCACCGAAAACACCCATATTTCTTCCCTTGCTTTTCTCTGTGGCAATCGCTTTCGTAAACCATAGGCGGTATTTGAAACCGCCACCTGCGAAGGCGTCCCTGTGCTCTGCACGTTAGCCATTGATGAATTAATTACTGAGTCTCAATCCACCCCCCAATATACACCGCACAGCTAGCATTTCCTGCAAGATAATTCCCAAATATGTGGAAGGATGACTTGAATGACCCCGAAGTAACACACCTGGTACTATCCTAGAGCCGTTAACTCCTACTGAGTCAATTACCTTCCACAAACCCCAGAATCGCTTACATTTAGTAGCAGGGAACAACCGCTTATAGATCAATGATTGCAACTGAGAATTTCCTATTGAATATGGATGGTGAATTAACTTCTCGGGGTTATAATTCAGCTCAAGACAATTGTAAAGGTAGGATAAAGATGACGTAGGCGTTTGTCGTAGGTTGGACTGCTTGATATGGAAGAATCAATGTTATGGTTTACTGCATGGTATGAAGAATCAATGTACTTACATTCACACAGCTACTACAGCATTCACACAGAAAAATTAATCACCCCTCTTATTGGGGCATGTTCGTAGAACAAATTCAAAGGAGTCATTGAATCGGAGACCGTCTTGTTATCGGTTTGGTTTGTCACCTTACGGTCATTTTTTTTGTTACATGAGGGGTAATTATACTACGGGATCTGCGCCTTAAAGTGGATACCGAACCACTACGAACATCCATGGTCTAAAGCCTGTTGAATCCCGCCACTTTGTTATTAACCACTTTTGTTACAATTAAAAAATTATACACTTACATTTTTTGTAAAATCAAATGTTTCAAAATTTCTTATTGTCAATATACGTATATACAACTATAGAATACCCACAAAAGGTTTAGTTAAAACGCGTATTAGAGTTCTAAGATTACTTTATAAAAATTTCAAGTGTTACCTTTGATAGACCTTTTATGAAAAAGTACATTATGTGGCGAAAGTCACTTTGATAAATCTTACGGAGGGCATATATAAAAGGCTCCACAGATGGGAATGCTTACAATTCTAAAATATTTTAATATTTAACAAGTTAAACAATTAAAAATGCTTTCCGAACAGCTACAAAGAAAAGTAATACATAGTTTTAATATGAAAACTGTACTAATTAAAAACGAAAAAATCTCGAAATTGAGTCTGGTTATTGGATTCTCCGCTTTACTTCAACTGTATAATATCGTATAATTATCTGATTAAACTTTTGGGCCATTTTGGTTCAGTGGGTTTGCCCACTTTGCATCATGAAACCTAACACTGATTGAACTTTTCTATGCTTTCACTCCCAACCATTTATACGAATTGAAAAATCTTAGAAATAAATTTAACTATCCCTTTATTCCTATCTTGTTCTGGTCTAAATGTAAAATAGCTGAGAACTAATTTCTCAATGCGTACAAGAGTTACTTCAACACAGGATTTATGGCTTATTTAAACAAACTATAAGAATTAAATGAAAAAATATAAATTATTGATGCGTGCACAAATGTCACTCTGTGACTAACCGGCATCGATAGTACGTTTCACAATAGCTATTATCTACGGTGTATGAACTTCGCTCAGACATAACAAATCAATTATTCTTCATTACTTTGTTCGACGTGAAAAATTATCACTCATAGCTTTGGAAATCGGTCAGAAAGCATCAATCACTCGCAATAGCTGAAACAATATGCGATTTATCTTTATCTTCGTGATTATGACAATTCTTATCGTTCCCTGTCTCAGTAATAGTGAAACTCATTTGATTGAATTATCCAGAAAGCATACGAATTAAACCAAATCGATGTGAAAGTGCATGAAGATTTGCAGTCAGCAGTGAAGGAATAAAATCAAAAAGGAAATAAACTTACAACTGCAATATTAGATAAAATGAAGAATGCTTTATGTCACACACAGAAATGTTTCAACTATTCCTCTAACGTTAGTTAAATATATTTTTAAACTTATCTGCGGTTTATTGTGCTTACAATGATTTAGTCCTGCTGTATCTTAAATACTTACAGTGAATCTGAAGACATATTTACTCGATCAATGAATTTTAATTTCCTCCATTCAATTTAAACATTCTACCGATGTCAGTTAGTCATAGAGTATTGTCGGTTTGTATTTGTGCACCCATCAATAATTTATATTTTTTCATTTCATTCATATACTTTGCTTAAGTAAATCCTTTGTTGAAGTACTTTTGTACACTTTGAGGAATTAGGTCTCATAACATTGTTTTTGGTATTTTTAACTTTCTTGGATACGTTTTAGTATAACATTTATGTTATTATACAAAAGTATTGTATTTGTAAAAGTAAATAAATAAATATCGCAGTAAAGTATTTGATAAATTAATAACTTAATAAATTAAACAATAGCCCATCATAAAATCGACTTTTGTTTGCAAGGATATCGTTTTGATTTTATATCTAACGAATACTAAAGGACATAACCAAAAAGTTGCGTCTATCAAAATCATTTACTCTGCAAATGTTTTAATTTCAACAAGTTTGTGTTGCTATTTCTAGAGGGCTGTATTGAAACTGAATGCCGGATAAGCTAAAAGTGTCCCTCACGCAATCTACAGTCACGCGAGATAAGAACACGCACATTTATTTAAGAAGTGGTTCGGTTTTTAGTTTGTTACTGTTTGACAGCTGCTCTTCGGGTCGTTGCTTATCAAAGTTAGAGCCAACTGTGCAGTTTATGGCATCTTTCTAACAATCTGCTAAAACGATCCTCTACAGGAGATTATTATATGTTGCTATGAACTTTTTACTCTGCACAACCACATAATCTGTCCAAGTATTCACAATTGCTTCTCCGATTCGTGTATTGATAAGTGCATATCGTTTAGATACCAGTTTTCTGAAAAAGTATTTTCATAAACATGTTTATGGTTCATAACCTCAAAACCCAATCCATGCATATATGGTTTTGTTTTTAAGTAAAAATACTGTTTATATTAATTTAATAACATTTTACGTTAATTGAAACGAAGGACTGAATACGAACATCAATCCCATTGGAAGCATTTAATTTCGTCTGAATATAATTATCGCAAATATCATATACACAAAGACAACCCGATGTAACAGAGCATACCCCGTATACGCAAGGCTATGATAAATAGTTGCTTCGAATTGGCTTTAGTTTGTTTACCTTGCTTTTTTATCTCCTGTTAATAGCACTGAACTTCAAATAATAAAAATATTAAAACAGAGTAGTCGACTTGATTAATTGAATAGCTCGCTAGATTGCTTCATATTTCTACTTTATCTATCGCGTTTTGTACAGAACATAATCGTCAGTCGTTATTTTGTTATAAGGAAAACAGTGGGAACACGTGGATACGATTATGAACGACTAAAATATCCCATTAACAATAGTAATAAATATTTACATCAATAAATGGGCGTCCTCTTTGTTTTACTTTAGACGCATCTTTTAAAAAGTTCATTGTAAATGTGGGTGTTAGTCCAGAGTTACGAACAGTGGCGAAACTAGACTGTTTGGGGACCTAGGAAATGCCACTCTCGTCAGTTACTATATATAGTAAAACTATTAAAATAGTAGAGATAAAATATCTTTATTAGTACCATATTAAACTTCATTTATCAAATATCGATTGAAATTAATTATTGCTATAAATAATTAATTATTTTTAATATAATTTCCAATTACGTTAGCTAAAGCGAATTGACCTTCACACACTTCACAAATAACTGAACATAGTTAATTTCGACAAAGTGCATTAGTGTTGATTAATTTTACTTGATTAACCTCGATACCTTAAATGCACATTATTAATTGTTTATTTCGAAACATTTTTAACGAAATCTCCTTTGTAATAGGATCTTATCTAAGTAGTAGTAGTCCTCCACGAATGTTTTATGTATCGTGTCTATTTTACTACTTAACTAAAAATGAAAAGAGCCTGATGGATCTCCACAAAAGTTAATTATCATTGATTTAACCATTCTGTGGAAGTCAGAAGAAAAGATACGTGAAATATTTTTTAAGAAAACCACAAGACTTGAAAAAATATTTCGGAAATGCCTCCCCTCTAGACATTGACCTATGGCCTTCTCGCCCGCCTTTAGCTACGCCTCAGTTGTGTGTATATCCGTTTCCTTTGTCACAATTAGGTGTTTGCATGTGGATTTGATAAAAATGAGATAATTATGTCGACCGTTAGTTTAGAAAGAAACAAGCAACAATGCTGTTGATGACTTTTTTATTCATATTTTCCCAAGAAGAGCAGGTTAGCTATCTTGGCTTAGCCTCACTTCTTATCACATTATGTTTGATAATCTATTGATGGTTGAAACAGAAATTTAGCAGCTTTTCTCATGCCTGTTCGCACCAAATGAACTTCGTTTTACTCGGCACGATTTTGGCGCAACTTGGCAAATATGGTCCTGGCGCCATAAAACCCAACCATCCAACAGAACTTCGTTTTACTCGAAGTTGCTCTTGGCGCGACTTGGCCAAATATGGCCTTTGCGCCATAAAATCCAACCAACCAAATGGACTTCGCACTGAATCATGTATTTCGTTTTTCTATAGTGTGGATTTCTTTTAGTATTTTTATGGCTGGGCTTAATATCAGCTAGCAATTGTAGACTGAATCGCTATTTAAATTAGTTTGTTTACTCTATTCGTTGGTTACTTGAACTGTTGCTCTCTTCCCACCTCCTAGGCTGTATTCACCTTTAGCAAAACAAATATCTTTAAATAGAGTAGTGAGTCAATACAACCCGAACTTAAGATGCACATGAGCTTCTTTCTTCAGATTGTTTTTCTACAAGACTTTCCTTTAAATTCTTAAAAAATCAGAAAACAATCCGTAAACACTTTCACAAAACAGGCAGAGCCAAGGAAACTCGACCTCTTTTCGAAAGAAAAACTGACTGACAGAAAGGAAAACCACTGCAACAAGCAGGGACACGAAAACATCTTATCCCATATATATATATATATCGATATATATCACCCCATAATTCTTACCTAACCCTAATCCAAAATACCCAGTCGAGGAAGCTGAGGGTCAGCTGAAGAAAATAAAAAGAGGAGACTTGAAGACGAATCCAATAAGGTTAGCTGCTAGGTGTGTTTCATTTCGAAGAGTTCTCATACTCAACAAACACAGAATGCTCCATAATGATAAAAAGTTGTCCTGTTTCAGAGCCATTTTCCTTTGTGCCTCCTTAGAGGCTGACGCCCAAAAAAGTTTTTTGGGAAACATAAAAGTAAACCGTCACTGACTTCCTCCCTTACGTGCTTTTTGTGATGTTAATGCTCATTGTTTGCAGGGCCTTTTTATCACTGGGGAGCTTTTTGTCCCACCGAGTGCTTTTCTTCAAGCGGATTTTATAACTTCGTTTCGTCAATTACTCGCAATCAATGATTCCTTTTAATTGAGTCACGAGAATTGGGCGGAATGGAATGAGTTCACATCCCTTTGCATGATTGAGAAAACTTTCGTTACTCAATCGAGGGTTTACTAAACGGCAGGCACTTACTCAGGAAATAATTTCGGGGGTGTCTTCTCTCTCGCAGCATGTTTTATTTGTATCATCAGTGGTGCTTCACCCACTGTGTTAGTTTTTATAGGAGGACCACGATCACGCATGAGTTCCATGGGATCCATAATCTGAGTTTTTCAGATTTAGTTTCAAAATGCCATGATTAAAATTAAAATACATTGAACTGTTTCTCATTTTTTCTATAACTGATTGAGAATTCGCTTACAATATCAAACATGTATAATTTTCGCAGAATGAGTGCCGATCTTTCCCTTTGAAATTGATCCCAGACCGTTGCCAATGGCCCGTCGCTTCAGTGCGACGTTAATTCAACTACCTACCTCGGTAGGTAGGTAGGTATTTTAATTAACGTCACACTAGAGCAACACAATGGGTTTTTGGTGACGGTCCGGAATCAAACCCGAATGGAAAGATCCGAGGACAACACCACATAATTTTGAACCACGGTCAGATGACGAGACAACATCTGAGCTGGCATCCCACTCTACAAACTTCCACACCACGCCAACGTGTCTACCTACCTCGGAGAATGAGTGAAAATTATATAGCATTAATTTTAATTTCATTTAGAGAAAATTTTTAAAAATCAGTGATTTCTGTGGAATTTTAAAACTTAGGACTAATAGCAATAATTTAGACGCATTTTTAGTTTAGAGTAATATAACAAAACACACGACTCATTCGAGTTCTTGATTTACTTCTATTTAATAGATTTGTATGAAAGTTTTTTCTGTTACCATTATAACTAACAAAATTATAGTTCTCGTAATAAATAATATTCATCGATTATCGATTCATCGATACTAATTCAAGTTTTTGTAATAAAAATGTACAAATGTATTTGATAAGCGAATCTGAGAATAATTACGGACTATGGGTTTCAAAGCTACTTACACCTAGGGCTTCAAAACGACTCGATCCGCCACTGTGTATGATTAACATATCTACGTATGAATAACGCATCTCCATGTTTCACTTGTATGATTAAAAAACTCGATTTACACTGATTTAACTAGTTTCATCGTATATTTAAATAGTTCTTATATTATTATTATATTATATATTATTCCCCATATATTATTAGTGTCCCTTCGTCTAGACCAGGATTGAGGAACCTGTGGTCTTAAGGCTACATGTGACCTTGTAGGTAGTTAACTCTCCAAGTGGTTTCGACGAGATATCTCGTCAATAAAGATCTGCCTAATTTTGTTAATGACTACATATCTCTTCATCAGGATATTGCCCATTTTTATTAATGACGAGATCAAGATCTGATACTTTTTTTTATCTTATTGGACTATTAGATCTTGATGGACGAGATGTCTTGTCCATCAAGATCCGGTCAGGATTGGTAATGATGAGATACTTCGCCGGGATAACCACCAGGAGGTTTAAGTGCGGCCTTTTGACTGAATTCAAATTTTAAATAACAAATCAGTTTATTTATATTAATATATTTTTGCTTTTTATCAAAAAGTCACCAAAAATTCAAGAAACGAGAAAGGTTCTGGTTGTCCTGTTAAAGTATAACAAACTTAGTCGATGTTAATGGTTCCACGTTTCTTCCCAAAACTAATTAATTAGCTATAAACGTCGCATTTTAAAAATAGCCAAATGAGCCATAATAAACACTTAAAATACAGTTAATGTATGTTTTTATTTTTTGATTATGTTTGTGTGGGTGCTTTAATACATTTCACGCGTCTTCATGTAAATTGTAAGATTTCCAAATTGGCATAGGTGTGTATCTTTTTGGTAATGTATCTATTTGTCTTTGTAGGTCAGGGAGCACTGACAACAACTCCAACGGAACCACTGTTCCTTCGGCGAGGCTGAAAGAAGGACAGTCTATCTGGCAGAAGGCGACTTCTCTTCGTCAATCCCTGCGCTATTCGAGATCTAAAGTAAGTGAACGTTCCGCTTGCTAACTACGCGCCATTAAACACTTCCAGACACCGAATTAAAAAGTAGGATCCTTTTTATTGTTGTGTCATGTTTTATTTCTGTGTTATTACTCAAGCGAATAAGCCGAAGTGTAATACTCTTTGAATCTCGCTACTTTGATGTTTCAAGATTCCAGAACGATTTAGATATGCGATATCCTATGGAAGCATATCTTGAATTGAGATGTTACTTTGAGTTGATGGTATCCATTGCATGATCGAGCTTTCATCTGAACAGGTCAGTTAGATGCGTCACTTTCCTTTCAGGATAAATCCTTTATTGGTTCTACAACAAAGTTGATGGGAAGTTGACATTAAATGGGGATTAAACACCTCCATTAATGTTTATTACAATTATTCGGGCATCGTGTAGTTCTACTCATCAGTGATATTTTTTTGCAATGTCCCAAATCTTTCAAGTATAGAAAGATTTCACGCAAAGTAGATTTCCATTTGAAATCCCAGAAAGGCTGGAAGTGAGCTGGAATTAAGATAATGAAATAATCTATGTAGTGGAAGTAACTTTCTTACTCTCGTATATAAATTTTTCTCTATGATCATGAATCCTTATGAGAGGTGTTCCTATGATTCATATTTTCTCAGAGATATTGCACTGCTAATTCCCTCTCAGGACCGTAGAATCTTTTTCATATGATGCGCACGTTTCTTAAAATATCTTATATGGACAACCTCTAAAGTCTCTCATTACAATTTGTCATAATAATGACCCTATTTACAACGTCCTTAAAATACATTTAAGAAATAGAGAACTTAATATTTGAATTTGGCTACGGTAAGATCCCGAGCTCCAATTTTGTATTACTCAGAGTTGTAAATCCTCTCTGTCGTCTGCCAGGCCACGTTTGAAGGACCTTTTTGATGGCCACTCTAATCCAGGATTTGAAAGGAATGTTATTATTGATCTGTGTAAAGTATCAATTAATGAAACCTATCGAAAAACCATATGAGGATTACTGATTCTGGATCTATTTATTCTTGAAACTGAATTGTGTGCTAAGACATCTTCATAAGCGATTGAATTTATTTTAAAATTTGTTGCGATAATATGCATAAAAACACTGAAGAATGACATGTAACGGGACAAAAGTAAAATCAAGTCATGTGTATTTAGTATATTGTATATTGAATCATACATGCGTGATAAATTATCCATAAGCCAAGAGTGTGTAGAATTTACGACTCACTTATTTGTGGAACTATATGCAAGTAGCAATTTTTAAATAGAAACGACCATAAACCTACTACTCACTGGAACAGCATGCGAACTCCGTTTCTGGACCGAAAACATGTCTGTAAGCATGCGTATTTCAGCCAATTTAGTGTCGCAGGACTGATGTTGGACAAATGTAGGGCGTGCGTAAGTTAATTAGTTGATTTAACGTCACACAGGAGCAACGCAGCGGGCTATTGGCGACGGTCCGGGATCAATCCCAAAGGGAAAGATCCGAGGACAACACCTCGTCATTTTGAACCACTGTCAGATGATGAGGTCAACACCCGAGCTGGCACCCCACTCGCAACCCTGTGGTTGCGAGTTCGAATCCAACCAAAGATCATCGTGTATGAAGGGGGCTGGTGCACTTTAAATCTGTCGTGGCCTCAAATGTCCTCACGTTGGCATGGTGTGGAAGTTTGGAGAGCGAGGTGCCAGCTCCCTTCATACACGGTGTGACCTCGTCATCTGATCGTGGTTCAAAATTACGTGGTGGTGTTCTCGGATCTTTCCCTTCGGGTTTGATCCTGGACCGTTGCCAATAGCCCGTTGCGTTGCTCTGCAACGTTAATTAAAATATCTACTTCAACTGGGCTAACTTAGCCCCTGGGCGTTCGTAAGATAAAACTTGAATTTGAAAAATGCATAGGGCATTGCAAATTTTTCAATAGAATGTTTTTATTTCACTGGTAATTTCGTTACTACTGTATGATATTAGGGAAAGAGCGCTTTTGTAAAGCGTTTTTTGTTTTCCAGGTAGGCCAGAAATCTGGTTTGGAGTTCAACAGTCTCTCTCCCCCTGATAAAGCGGCCACATTAAGCGGTTCAAATGTAGCTGGCAAATCCCAGCAACTTCCTATACGCAGGGAATGGGGATCTCAAAGGAATTTGTCCCGAGAACGGCGCAGCATGTCAGCGGCCACTGAAGACCCATCATCGAAGAGAAGTCTCCATTCCCGGTCCCTGTGCATGTCTGGGGACTGGGACGTCGAACGTTCTGTCAATGAGCCTGTCAATGCAAAGCAAACTCGATCTCCCAGAAAGTTAACGAAGGATTCGGGCTACGAGACCAGCGCTCAGTGTGATCCAGATTACGCCAATTCCTTGTCGGATTGGCTTTCGGAAGAGAAAGCCCTTGACCAGAGTGGTATAAGCAAAGCGAGAGTTATTCTCCCTGACAAGAAGGACTTCAAGGATCTGAGAACTTCCAAAAATGGCGGTGAAAGGTAAGTACAACCATGAATTTAAAAGGTTTTTGAATTTTTAAGAGATATATCGAAGAATATAGCCGTGTTCCTATACGTTTTAGGCACACAGAACAGCAACACATGTGTGCTAACTTGAAAATTTTATACAGACAATAAAATTTTGTATCTAAAGAGGTAATTATGTAGGGCTTTGCATTTACATATTATGTCTAATTTGTTGAACATATTCTGTATTGAGAATACGGATATGAATATACAGCCTTGGATTTCCAGCACATAAAAATAGCAAGATCATTCAAAACTGCACATAGATGTTGCTGAACCACTGTCAACATATTATGGTGCATAGGGTTTTAAACTGGTAATGTTAGAGATTGTCAAGAATTACCCAAGGATCAATGGATACGACGGCAGTAGTTGGAAATGTCGTCGCATACCAGCAGTGGCATGTTTTTAAAATATCCAAATGTGTCCCTCTCCCACTCAATAAGTTTAGGGACCCCTGATTTAATTTACCATTTTGGCATCTTCTGTTGGGAGTTCAAACTGTTTGCATCCCTATTTCACGTGAATTTTCGGAATAACTTATCAGTAAATTTTTGCAAATATTTTCATATTAACGAAATATTGCGTCTTGTTGCTTCCACCAGAACAGCAATTGCTATCATTTCGGAAACGGACATAAAAATAGCTGCTAAGATAAAAACACTAGAATTTTTTTCTTATCCCACTTGGTCTAGATAATCTAGACCAAGTCTGCGAGTTCACGCACCCACAAAAAAATGCAAGACGAGCATAGAATTAAAATACAAAACTTCCCTCGACACCAGCTATTAGGTGACCAAGAGAGGCTTACTCCATATTGCAGTTCGACAGGACGGGAAAACAAACTAGAAATTAAAACCGGTAAGGAAAATTTCCGTAGGTTAATTACCGATAATGACAATGTCAGCAATTTGTAAACCCCTAGTTATTTGTAGTACCAAGTGTTATTTGAATGGCAACGTCTTGGTTCCCGCAAAATCCAAAACGGCTAAGATCTGTAGTCAACCGGACAGCTGCCTCTTCTTGCAATTAATAGTTCATTGGAAATGATCTAGGAACCCGTACGTTCTGTCGGAATATACTCCTTGGAAAAATATAGCCGAAAAGGCTGATGCTGCAGTACTGTATTATGCCGTTGGAGAGCTGTCTTGGATATTTTATTTCCGGTATCTCGGTGCAGACGCGACTTCTTGTAAAAAGGAGCCTGTCATAAAAGCCCTCCCGACAGCACGCCGTTTCCTGAAAGAATTTCATCCTCCACCTTCAAATCAGCCTTTATGCATGCTCCACTCACCCCTGCCTTGAGTCGGCATTGTTCGCTGCATTCCGCTCATCATTCGGGGATTGTAGAAAAAATACCAACGACCTCACCTTAAATCTCGTCCGCAGGGGTCAGAGAGTAGAAGCCGGTTATTCTGATTTACAGTGAGCGGAATCCAGTTAGTGGATCCTGAACTTTTTCCCGTTGCGATCTTCGCTTAACCCTCCAAGTGGTTTTTGACGAGATATCTCGTCCATCAATATCAGACCAATGTTACTAATGTCGAGATGTCGGCATTAGCAAAATTGGCAAGATCTCGTCATCAAGGTATTGCCGATTTTTGAGTATGAGAAGATCAAGATCTGATCAGTTTTCTTTTTTTTATGACGAGATGCCTCGTCCATCAAGATCTGGTCAGTTTTGAGGTACCTCGAGCTAACGTCGAGACAACCATTAGAAGGGGTAAAGTAACCCAAAGAATATTAAATCCTCAAAAAATCAATTTTTTTCTTTTTTGTTTTCAATTATAAGTAGAGCTTTCAAGTTTAAACCCTCCGTTAGTCACCCTGGTTCTCACAGGTGCAAGTTGACTGTTTTAATGTAAAGCAATAAAAAGAGTAACTGAAAATGTATGTCTATAAATTTAAATACTAATACATTTTTGTGGTTATTTGTTTTAAGTACGTTCGAAAATATACCACTTATTTTTTAAAAAAATTGAGTAACTAATGCGTGTGTAACTAGGAAAGAAAACGTCGAGCACTTCACAGATGCACCGCTATCTCAAAAAAAGAAAAAAGATCCGCCATTAATAGAGGTTTAAAAGGATGTATTACTTTTCTTTTTGCAGTTGTTCGAGAAATTATTTTTGAAAAATATTTTAAAGATGTAAACATTCCCATCTGGAACCTTTTAACGGCTTTCTGAAAAAAAAATGACTTTTGCCACTAAATTATCAATGATAAACATTTGAAATTTTTAATGGAGTCGAATACACATTTTGATCAGAGCTTTTATGGGTATTAAATGTAAAATAAAAAACTGAAAAATTCGCTTTAAAAATTGAGTGTATCACATTTTATATCAGTAGAAAAAATGTTAATAAAGTGGCTGGTTGAATAACAAAAGTACAAAAACTGAAAAAATCCATCTAAATTCACTGATATATTTTAAACTTTTAATCTGGAAATAAAGCCAAAGAAACCTGTTTACACTCTTCTGTATCTCTGGGGAAATGGAAGTTAGGAAAATATGTTATCTATGACGAAAAGCGTATTTTTCAAGTAACAATTCAAAATCAATAGCACATTAGAAAAAGTAATAATTTTTCATTTTTAATTATGCAAATAAGTAAATAAAGATTACACAAATTAAGCATTACTAAAATGCTTTAAATAAAAATATTTTACCTTCCTATAGATCTAACGGGATACGTGAAGAATTCCGTTGGCGTCTTTAGCGCAATATACGGATGACCCCGTACCTGTCAGATGCCGTAAAAAATCCATATAGTGTATCGGCCTTGCCAGCATTATTTGAAGGTCGAGAGCTTCGGCATTTTCTAAAGTCCGACACTTCGGAATTTGCCGGGGGAAATTTCAACCAATCCCACCTTCTCTCTTTCCCGCTTTAAATTCTTTTCTTTTACTGTTATTCATTTCGCCCCTTTCGGAATCCCAATTTCGGAGATTATCCCGGTGAGTTTACTTCTCCCAGTCCAGAGTTATCTGTTTTAAAGTCTTTCTTCGAGAAAAAAGCAAGACATTCTAGGCTCTGCATTAACTTAATAGCTTTTGGACAGATTTATGTTTCTTACTCATCCCTGCTGAACTGGTTGATTTCCCCTTAGGTCCCCATCCTTCCCTCAAAGATGAGTTGATGAAGACTTCTCATAGAGTCCCTGTCGACTCTGAATTAGTAGTAGGAATGGCATTCGTTAAGAGCAAGTAAATCAAGTGTGGCTCACCTATGCAATCGAGGGTCACGTTTTCTGCACACTATCACCGTTAGCTAAGCCGGATAGTTTAGCGTCACCGTCATGGATTGCGACAGCGTTTCCGGTGGACCTCAATCTGCGAACTTGGGATTTGGGCGATTGAGAAAGTGCCATCTTTTCTCGCACTCGCTTCACATGTTCAAAAGACTCATTCCAATAACGACGTTGTGTTTCTCAAACTTTTCATGCGTTCTCGCTCTTCTAACACACGCATAGTATCTGCGCTATTTTTAATTATTTATATCTATTGCTATCAGTGTCGATTGATGAATATCAGTTTGCACATTTCATACTGCCAATGTAATTAACCCTCTAAGTGGTTTTGACGAGATCTGGTCAATTTTGATATTGACGAGATTTATCGTCAAGATATTGCCGATTTTTTATTGATGACGAGATCAAGATCTGGCCAGTTTAATTCAGATGACGAGATATCTCGTCCATGAAGATCTACTAATGGTTTTGCTAATGACGAGATAATCGGTTTTATATTTTAATGATTTAACCACCAGGACGGTTAAATCACTAAAATATAAAACCATATTTCGTGTAGTGTTATTCTCATGTCAAATAAAACCACGTGGTAAAAAGTTCACTCCCAGTTTTGTTACCACTATCTGCTTCTGAAGTGTCCACTTCAATTTCATCCCATCTTACTTGAAAAAGGCAATTCGGTATTTTTTGATGCTCAAACCTATTTTCGCGTTCGATCACATTTTCTTTTTCGAGCTAATTTCTATCTTCCAGATTTCTCATTGCCTTTTCTCATCAGACTTGTAAAGAATTTCATTATTCGAACTCTTCCGTGTTATTTTAGTAACATTATGCATCACCATTGTTCAAATCAAGCATATTTCATCTACGCGGCAAAATTGGCGAATGAATCCAGTAGCGTTTGATTTTATGTTGTTTTTATTGCTGTATGCTGTTATACAAATAATGTCGATTTCTGTGCCAGGGCCGTGGCACAAAACTTTCATTGCTGGTGAAGTTTAACTCCAGTGAGATCACCTGAAGGAATATAACAACTGAACTACACTGAAAATCTGAGAGATAAGGATTGTAAACAGCCTGCAAAACTAGAATTTTACGAGATGTATCATTGTATGTAGATAAAAGCGCAATACACACTCCGCTGTGTTTACTTTTGGAGGACAGGAATAGAGCAATGATGCCACTGAACATTCTCTGGATCAAGTCATACGTTGGGTATTTTCCATACCTAGTGTGACTACACGAGAAGTATTTGCGAGTTTTGTATTACTCATTATATGGTATTTAGAAGCAAAATATTTAACACAAATATAGCACCACTTGTGAAATAAACGTGGAAGTGTGTCAAATTAAGAGGACTGCATATGCAAATCAGACTGGCATTCTTTGGGCAGTGTGAATGGCGTGGCTCGAACTCCCTTCGTTATGTGAACAAGGATTATTAAATCTGCATTATTTTACGTGCCTTTGCATATGAGCCAAGGACGCGAGTTCTTATCATTACTCCCATTATTTTACCTTTGAACAATGCACGCTGCTTACGCAGAGTTTTGAAGTTTACTAGTACAATAAGAAAGGATTTGTGCGCTGAATACTGATGAGGTTCTGTTTACTCTCAGGCAACTGAGGGTGGAGGAACCATCACAAGTGGGGGAACCATCTTTAATCAAATCACACACACGCCCGCCCTGCAAACCTTTCTTTAGTTTGATTATTAGGTCTTCCTCTTTGAAGAGGTATCTGATCGCTTTAAAAGGCTCTTCCTGTCTGGGAGAGCCTTCGCAGCGATCATTTTCAATGGATTTGTCGTGGAGAAACTTAGGAGATAATTTTTGTCCTTGCCGTGTCCTTCAGGAGCGTAGCGTAACGTTTATAACTGGAGATGGTCAGAGATTGGATCGAAAGCAAAAAAAAAACAAATCTTATGCTTAACTTCAGACAACCTTACACGTCAACGCCATTCGCTGTTATTTCTTTTCCGCATAGACAATTCAATACAATACAAATCATATTTAGCCCTAAGTTACAAAATAATATGGCCCATGCCCCATAAAAAAAATCCAATTCAACGAACCTCAGTTACAAAGAAGCCCAAAAGGTTCAAGTATCTTGGAAATTGTACGGGAAAAATCCAAATTGTTAGAGCATGATGGAAGTCTTTTACAATACAGGAGTAAAAATGAGGAGAGAATGTTGGACCACGCGCAAGGACCAGCTGCGCATATTATCTGGACTTGATGCTAGCTGATGATACTTGATGCTCTCAATCAAAAGCATGGGGCAGGAGGAGTAGGTGCTGAAGCTTGAGATAGTTTTTTCTAAAGGCAGGAAAATGAAGAGAGTATGATAAACCATGTCACCTAGCACAGATGGATTCTTTGCTTGATTTAGCAAGAGATCGAATTTCTATAATACTAAATGAGCGTTTTGTTTGCAAATATATCTACTTCTTTCAGACCTGTCCTCGATTTTTCCACTTATGGACTTATAACTTGAGTTTACATCAGTTTAGCTAACTCCAGCATTTGTTTTGTAACATCTAGAACATTTCGGGGGTTCCCGTACCCCCTCCCTTCTGTTCAGATAAGACAAGACCCACCGCTTGAAAGGAAGAAAAGATCGCATCAAGTTAGGGACCCGAGTTTCTTGTCAGAAGTTATTTCCTAGAGATTTGAACCGCTTTTCACAATTTGTGTTAGTGTTTACGCTGATAAGTCACCGTTGTGCCAGACACTGTTTTGTTATCACGCTTTCTAAAGATAATGTTATTCACCCCAACGATCTTGAAGATCCCGCTCTTGTCAACACTCGGTTTTGCTCCCCACCGCAAGTACGTGCTGTAGCACTTCATTCTTTGACATCTTCTCGGGTGGTCAGTTTGTCTTCTCGGGTACCAACTAGGGTTTGCAAATCATAGGCATTTTCTACACCGGTAAATTACCAACGGAAATTCTCAAACTGGTTTTAGGTTCTACTCTTTTTCTTGGGCGCAATGATAGGACTTAAATCGGGTAGTAGTTCAGTATTACATCAAAGAAAAATTTTCAATTGTGTGTGTTAGGAGGTAATGTAAAATAATATCAAGGAAATAGTTCTTCCGTACAGAAAAATACACACAATTATAATTATTACATATTCAGATTGGTTGGCAATTTCGAACTTTAACCACGTGTTTAGATTGGGGTTGTGAAAACAAGTCTATAACAAATTTACCAATTCCATTTCCAAAATAGATTTACAATATTATAACAAGTTTAGATTAAAATGATATAGAAAAAGGGTTATTCAAGAACTATGTTTTCGAACACTCTTCCGAAATGACAGCAATTGTTGTGACGAAGGTAATAAAATGCAATTTTTTGTTGGTATGAAAATATTTGCAAAACTTTACGGTGCCTCCGATAGAGTTATCCTTTTGTCACTTAAATCGTGAAAATAATAAAAATATAAGAAAATCGCTTTTGTGGATGTGACATTTCCTCGCTGATGTTTATTTAACCTTAGACCTCACGTCAAAAATTGCTGTTCAGATTAGATTTCTGGCGGTATTATGTCCCATGCTGACGGCATTGCCGCTACTAAATTGATTCCTGAAGTAATAAAAGTAAAGCTAAAATAGGAATAAAATATTATGACAAAGAAAACCAGCAATGATGTAACGGTTATTTTCACCAATTCCCCAAACCGGTACACTCCCTATTTTTAAACTCTAATAAAACTTGAGACTGAGGTATTTCACGTAAAAAGTCTGAAACACCTTTTAGTGCACTTTTTATTTTCGCCAATGCAGGTTATTCAGAAATCACGTGTAAATATTTCCCTTTTGCGTTAATAGGTATCGAGTTTTTGGTACATTTGAATGCTTCAAATTAATTTCTAAATGAAATTTTCCTTGATCACTCTTTCAATTTAAATCTTGCTATGCGATAATGAAGGTAAAAAAGTGAAGATCTAGAAGTAATTTCTCTTTGCAGAGGTCATTCAAAATCAAAATTTATTAACCATAAAATAAAATAGATGTTTTTGATTTTAACGGAAAACTGAATGAGAAAACAGAAAATGCATTTAAAATCTTGAAATTTAAATATTTTAATTATATAAAATCATCATCTGAAATGTTTAACTTCTGGGATTCACCACATCTTTCAGTGTTTGAAATAGTGTACATATTTAAAATGCCTACTAAATCATACAAAATTATGATAAAAGAACAATTGAACAATTTTCAACCTATAAAGAAAGGCTAAGTTGAACACTCAATATCTTCTAGTATTGTAAAAGACAATTTAAATTAATAGGTTTGTCTTGATTCGTCGCCCTACAGTAATTTATGACTATATTAGATTAGATTGTATTTTGGGTTTTATGGCACAAGGTCCAAGAAACAGACAAGCTGCACCATTGGCTACATGTGGTCTAATATCAATTTAAGTTATAAGTTACCTTCATATCTAATGATACTGGTCTCGTTTATCTTCGCGTGTTTAATAGTTTTATATAATTATTTGTTTCTAACAATGGAGCTAGCACAAGAAATGAATCTCTCCGCTAAAGTCATCCTTTCCTCATTATCACGTTTGGTGTAAGCTATAAATCAGTAAGCGACGTTTAACGATTTAAAATATAAAAACATGAAGTAAAGTTTTAGACAAAGGAAGGAAGCAAGAAGGAAAAGAATAAATTGTTTGTCTGGGACTCTAAAACTGTATAAACTCGAAATCAGTCATTAGCACCAGTGAGAGCATTGGAATCCTGTCAGAGATGTAATCAGTATTCTTACAGCTCTGTAGTATTCGTTAAATTATGGCTTAAAATGTCTTATTCCCAAAGACTTAAAGTACATATATGACGGAAACATTCCTGTAACATCGTCAAGGTGTTTTTTCTATATATATATATATATATATATATATATATATATATATATATATATATATATATATCTGTTAAGATATCAAAATTGAATACTGCAATGGACATACACTATGTTTCAGTATAATGGACCTCGCTTTATGGACTTCGGCAATTGGTTTTAGACACATGCTTCCGTATAACGAGGGCATATAAATTTAGACCTCCTCCACCATTATTTTAAGATAACCACCCACCGGAAAAAAAGTTTAACGACTTTTAAATTGGAAGTAAGAGGATGCCGTGTGTATGCGTAGCCAGAGAGCCCTAGCCCTCTAAAAGTATTGAGGGTTCTGACTTTCAGATACCTGTTCATATAAAGAACTATGGATGCATTAAACACTTTTATAAAATAACAATTATTTTATTCTAAAAATAACTGTTATTTTAGGAATTCACTCAGTTTGTGACATAATATTCATTACGAAGTATGAAAGAAATTATTATGGACATTGTTATTTCTCAACCACCTTCTCACATATCTATGTATAGCATCAACCCGTCCCCCAACAATGGCAGTAAAGAAAATGAATTTCCAGAAGCAATGTTTGAATTTTGCTTTTTACCGTTATTTATTTTGTAAATATTTACAGAACAATTTTGTACACTCATTCGTGTAGATCAACGAAAATGTGCCACTTTTTATGCCCTTACAGTAATCCTTTTAAAGCCTATTAAAACTAAAATAGCATAGAAACATCTTTTTAAAATGTGATAAAATTGCATAAAAAATCCAATTTTTAACTTTGTCCGCCTGGCTACGCTACTGTATGTGTCTGAACCCAATAAATAATACATGAAAAGGGAGTTCAACTTACCTGAAACATCCAGCATGCTGTCCAGTTTAGCATTATGACATTATTGGGTCAATTTGTGTCATTCTTTATTGTTTGTACTTGAATCAAGTCTTGATTTTAAAGTTTGTTCAGAGTGCTTTATTTAGGGTTGTAGGAAAGCATCCCAGAGTCTTTCCAAAAGAGCTGGACTAGCATTGCATTGCATCCTGCGTTGAGAAATCGAGAACCTTCGTTATCTGAGGATACTTGTCATGGTACAATAAGCACGCTTCTGAGTGTCTGATACGAAGTTATCAATATCCCTGATCAGACGGAAGATATCTGTGAATGAATGGGATTCCCAATTCATGATGTATGTTCTGGAATACGAAGAGATGGAATTATAAGTAGTTTTTTAACTACATGCTTTACTGTATTCATTAGATATACTTCCCTGGAGAGACTTTCTTCTCTCCAACCGACTGAACCTGCGACATCTAAGCAAGAACTACAATCTTCGCAAGACAATTAAGAGAAATCGTATTTCGTATCTTGATACGTGTTTGATCGTCACTGATTATATGCCATTACAAACTGGAATCTTGGATATTTTTTAAACATTTCGTACTCAAGATTTTCTATGCACCTTTTCGATCGAATTTCGGGCCATTTTTATTTTCTTAAAATAGCCTGACCCCTGATTGTCTAGCATCGTTTTATTATATCACATATGTGAGAAGAACAGTGTGTATTTCTATTAAAAAATTCACGTTTTATTACTCAAGGGATTCTCTCAAACGTGAATTTTATAATGTGACCAGTATTTTTATATCACGTCAAATCTCATATCTATTATTTTACATGAATAGTTATCTTAAAGTTGCTAAATCTATCCCATACATTTTTTTACAATACACACACGTCCAAAAAATAAGGATAATTCTGAATTCGTATCAAGCAGATTACCTGATCTCAATCCAATAGAGCATGCTTGGGTTGCTCTCGGACGTCGCATTGCAGCCAACGCAACTCAACCAAGGACCGCAGGAGAGCTAAGACGTGCTCTAGTGCTCGTATGAACTGCCACAGAAACTCTTGGACAGCTTTGTGGAAAGCATGTTGTGAGGTCTGCATAAGGGTCAGAGGCCAATACATTCCCCATTAGGCTGCTTTTAACAGAACAAAAATGTATTTTTCCTTATAATAAATAAAACCTGCAATACACCTAAGCATATATTTAGAACCCAGTAGCATCACGAGGCATGTGGCGTTATTCTAAGAATAGAATATTCATTTGTCATTTGAAATATTTCGGCTTAGATACGGGATTTTATCTCGGATTGCATTATTCTTGATTTTTGGCTATGTGTGTACAATAAATTTCTCCTAAGTACTAAAATTCAATAAAATTACTAGTCTACATCCTATCTTACATGATGCTGAATATAGTCACTGAAGACAGTATGTACTGAGTTCATTTTTAAGTTGCACAAAGTGAAGTATTACCCCCTATTTGTTACGCTCTTAAATAAGATGATATTGAGATAAATTATTCTCTTGTCGCCGATACTTATTGATATATTAATTTTGAGCTGGAAAAGCATTTTTTTCCGCCTGATGTGTGTACACCAGAAACTATTTTTGTGTGTGCAATACAAATTACTTGGAAACGATACCTGAATATACATTTATCCGGTTGATATTTTTGAAATTCCTTTTGTACCCATCCTTTTAGCACGTTGCGAAGCGCTGTTGAATTTGAGGCATTTGCGCTTCGTTGAACCTCAATGAACCGTGTCTTCTTACGCTGGAGCGTTGCTCTTGAATGTACAATGAGAGCCTCAAAGCTATGTGCTAGGGTTGGTCAGTTTCAAAAGTTTGTCACGCTGGGGAATATATTTTTCTTTGTACATTTTGGGCACGTACATAGCAAAAATCTGAACGAAATCGTTGAAAAAGACTTTCGATTGTTCGAAGAAACCATTGGCGTCCAAAATTACTTAAACAGACTCATTTTTCTTTTCTTTTAATGTAAGACGCAACAACCGAAACATTGTCTTGTATTGATGTCAGCGAAGAAAGCAAGAGTGGCGATTCGTGGACGATTACGCTAATAAGGTGACCCAGAGAATAAAATCATAAATCAACTTTTAGATTTTTTGTTTTTAATTAAGTTGAGTTGGCAAGCTTTAATTTGACTTATTACCTTACTTTGCATTTGTTCAAAGCATTAAAATAAAATATTTTAATCCTCCAGGTGGTTGTCTCGACGAGGTATCTCATCACTAGCAAAACTGACCAGATCTTGATCTTGTCACCAGCAAAAAATTGTCAATATCTTGATGACGACTGATGATGTATTACTATAGACGAGATATCTCGTCATTAGCAAAAATTGGTCAGATCTTGATGGACGAGATAGTTCGTCAAAACCACTTGGAGGGTTAGTGGTTTCTTTTAAAGTGCAGCGTCACTCTAAGGGATATTACACGTTACATCCTTGATCCCGAAAAATTCAAGCATGGATAAAATGCAAAGATAAATTATTAAAACAAGAACAGAATTTACAATCAAGCATAAAATACCTAGAAAAAAAAGGAGACAGTTTAGACATTAATGCCCAACAACGGTGAAGAGCCAGATTTGCTCGACAGGACAGGACATAGTCGTGAAGGAGATGGTTGTCATCCATAATCACAGCGCCCGTGCAAAGAGGGATCAAGGGGCTGCCCGGAATTCCAATACGGTGCAGGACTGTCCAAGACAATCGTGGCCAGTAGTCATCCTGAAAGCGGCAACTGCTCTCGGATAGTCAGGGAAGCCAACAAAAGCTCCTTTCCCTTTCCAACGTTTCCTTTTATTACGTTCACTGAGGTTAGATGTATTTTAAACCCTTCTGGTGGTTTATCTTCACCTCGAAAACTGCTTTATAATGGCCAGCTTCTGGTGCAAAAACCTGTTCCAAACTGTCACTAGTTCTGGGCAAGGGACAATTAATTTGTTTTCCCATTACCCTTATAGTAATAGAGTAGTTTTGTTTCGACAAGGTATATCGTTAATCGCATCGATCGTTATCGCAGGGTTAGCAAAATTGACCAGATCTTGGACGAGATATCTCGTCGAAATACTTGGAGGGTTAAAGGTGTAAACATTCTCATTTGGATCTTTTTAAATGTCCCTTAATGGCTGATTTCTCGAAAGTGACTTCTTTTTGCCATATAATGCACCTTTACAAAAATCTATTAAAAATAAACACTTGACATTTTAATGAAGTAATCGTAGGACTCTAATAAAAGTTTTAGTTTAGCCTTATAAGTATTTTTTAAATATATATGTGAAACACAAAAACCTTTAAAAATTTAGCTTTTCAAAAATTGTGACAGCGTATATCACCTATTTTATTTATATCAAAAGAAAAATGTTTACAAGAAAGTGACTGGTTAAAGTATCTATAACTATCCAATAAATATATGGTTACAAATTTAGTGCCTATCATAATTACATTCTGAAAATAGGAACATCAAGTATTATTCATTTTAACATGGGAAGCAATGGGGATGGCGCTAACTCCATGTTACCTTAAGAAGGAAATAGTACGAACTACATAAAATAATTTACTGTAATTTTTAAAAGATATTTTTTCGGTTACTTGAGTAAAACAATTTCAAAATAAGACGTTCCTTGGGAGTCAGAAAATTCCAACAGCTGGAAGTTTTTAAATCCCATCAGGACAGCTATGCTAAAAAAAATCTTGATTTTTTTTGCCTACTATATACTTTCTAATTCACCACTGATATCGTTCACTTTGAGAATCGATCAAAATACCCGTCGTCGAGGTTCAAAAATTCACTACTATAACTTAGTTTAAAAATATCGTGGCATTACTTTGCTTATACTTCCAGAAGCTCTATTTTTGAAACATGATACCAATAATAATATTTGGACATAATACAAAATTTGAAGAGAAAATCAAAACTCTTACAGGTTTGAACTCGGACTGCTTTGTGGTAGTTGTGAGTTCATATCACGTAGCAGCTTACGGATTACTGATACAGACCACATTTCACTTGAAATCTCATTCGACGGTTTGGAAAGAAAAGATTTCTTCGATTTCGTTTTTAAGTCTACTCTGTACAGCGTGAGCTGTCGTTGCATCGTAACTGAGGGTGAGAATTTACTCTTTTTTTCTGGAAGGGATTTATAGTTTCGTTTTTATAGTTGTTTTACTTTCATTTTTTCTCAGTGGAATATATGTGGCATTATCTGATCCAACAACTGCTTTTAGATTCAATCCTTTGGGTGCATTTGTGGAAACTTGTGAGGACAGGCACGTATTCCGAAAATATAATTTCGATCTATCTTCTCTCCAGTTTTCTATTCCATTCAATTGGCCGTAATCGTAATACGACATGAATATTGCTTTTAGTGGTTTTTTGACTTTTCAGAACACATCTGCTTGTCTTTTACCTGTGCGATATATGAAACTTCGATTTACGCTTGTTAAATTAGCTTCAGTGTGTAGTTTTGATTATTTCTCAGCTTTGAAATAGTTTGAGGAGGGTTCAGCCCCCTGTGTACTCTTCCTCTAAATACATTCCTGGTCACTCATGTCTAGGCGAATAGATGAGTTTTTCTAATCGCTTCCAATTCCTCCCCATCCAGACCATAGGCGTAAGATGTAAGTAGACTGAGCATTGCTATTGAGAAGAGCTTCAAAAAGTATGACGGACATCTGTCGATTAGTAGTCACATGACTGCTTGGTGAAAAATTGACTTGGTTGGCATCTTATCGCCTTATTTGGCGATATAACATCTAATGGGAGGGTATGTGTTTGAATACGCATTTCAATAGATTGGAGACAAAATTGGTGAAATCTCCTAAGTCTACCATTATATATACTATATCTATATATATATGTCACGTTCGGACAAATCAGATGATTAATCAATGGATGAGCGTCTTCTCTCGTACCGTGAATCAATCAGATGATGAATGTTCGGTTCCACCCCGCTGACGAAATTAATCTAAGGGTTACGTTACTACTAGTTTTGGTCACATGATCCTGGGCACATTAAAAGGTTACCATTGCTCACTCTATTTTTATATTTCCTCTATGATCCAAACAGTCACCTAGCATAGGGATGCATTCATTCTTCGCTCGCTTTAGCAATCAAATACTAACGAGCGTTTCGTTTGTAAACATATTTGCGATTTGCAGACTTGTCCTCGGGTTTACTACTTATAAAAGCATAATAAAACTTCGATTTTTATCAATCAAGCTAACTTGAGCTCTTATTTTTGTTATATCAAGAACGTTTCGAGGGGCGCCCGTGCCCTCGAAACCCCCAACCCCTTTAAATATCTCCCTGCATGAGGAATAAGAGGACAACCAATAAACTCTCAAAATAAGCTAGTACTGGGATGGATTCTCATAAATTTTCCTTGAGCAGCTGAGGATGTTATTCCTGAGTCATTTTATTTAAAGATTGTGGGCGTAAAAAGTAGCAATATTAGCAGAAAATGTCCTCTTTTTCTGATTCAACAATTATTTTCAGCGTCATAACCCAGTCGGAGGCATCAAATTTACTTTTATTGTCACTTTTTACACAAAATAACGTTCACTAATGTTTCCTACGAAATAGTAACATGAAATGACTCCGATCTTCCTTCTAATAGCCCACGTTTAATAGAACACATTGGAGTATCGCCGGTAACATATCAGGGTCCTAGAGTAAGATGTGAAATTTTTTTGTACTCATTGTACAATTTTTTTTCCAAGTTCAAAAATTGCTATTATATTTATTATAATAATGCAAAACAACAAATGAATAAAGGATACAGAGCAAAATTAAACGTTTGTACGTTAGAAGGCTAGGAAAAAAATTGTATTTGCATTTCATATTTAGTGACCGTCATCTAATGTAATACGAGGATGCTAAAGTATAGATGTAAGGGGCCTATTATACAAATTTCTATTTTGAAATATTTTTTAGTTGCTTAAAAAATTGATGGAACGGAGGGATTTGGATTCTGCTAGTTCTCCACTAGAAATGATACAGTAATGACATTTAACAAAGTCTACGACCACTACGTATGCACACACACACACAAGAGAATTTTAACATTTGCAAATACTTTTTATTCTTTAACTTTCTTATGTGTCCAGTATGTAACAGTTTTGCTTCGACCATAGCAATGTAATTCACGAAAAGTATTGCAGAATCAGATAAAATTCGGAATGTGCAGGTAATCAAAATACCTTATAGTGGTTGTTGGCTGGGTGGATCCAGGAAGATAATAAGGCTTTGCCTGTACTGAATGAGCATAACACTGATTCTGTCTAATTAGCCCTCATTTAGGAAAAATGAACGCGCACAGCTTCAGATCAAACTAATTTGTCCTCGTATAACAATGAATGTTTAGAGACAAACTAAACTAAACATACCACTAATTAAATGATACGTGAAAGCAAACACGGAACTCGTGATAATTGGAAATTGCGTACTTTTCAGAATATTTTAGTCAACATAGTTGGTTGGGTACAGCTTTGATATAAACTTTTTTGTGGCAGCGTTTTTGATATGCGTTTTGGAGCGAGTTGTGACAGGCAAAGGCAACCTCGTTTTATTAGGATTATGGCAACCAAGCGATTATTTGAATTTCTTATTAATTTTGGTAAATCATTATCTTTTTTAATTTTACCATGCCAGAAAACTATTTCGCTAGATGTGATCTTTTATAACATTCATAAAAGAAAGCCTTGTTTCATTAGACGTAAAGCCAATAAATTATTTAACTTGGACAAAGTTCATAAACAATAATTCAGAAAAAGTTAAGATTTTTTCACAAAACTTATCTAGTAGAAGAAAGAATAATCAGTTGTGTAGATTTCGTTTCTATTTCTGAAATTCTTTTCTTTAATTTTTTTAATTACTTTCCTCTAAGCCCAAAACGCTGTTTTTCTAAGAAATTCTTCCTTTTCGACATGAAAAGCATGCCAAAAGCGTTGCCACAAAGAAGTCTTTATATCAAAGCTGTACCGTTGGGTTGGATTGGATTTTTATGGCGCGAGAGCCATATTTGGCCAAGCTGCGCCAAACAACGTCAAGAAATTTCAGTCAACATGGATCATATCAGTCATGAACTATACCCTGATATTAAATGCCTGGCAATGCTTAGTGCTTGAAAACGAAGCTGCTTAAAAATCCCTTATCCTTGTTGATAGCCTTCCTTGCTTGTTTTGCTCGACTCGACTTCTCAGAGCCTGGTTTCCCTGCGTTCGTCGCAATTATTCACGATTAATTAGCAAACCGTGATACGTGACTGAATTGCGAGATTTCAGAGTTGATCCATTTTCTTTTCATTCTCTTGGGAACAAAGAGAACATATCTTCGGATAGAATATCAATTGATTGCATTCCTAGCAGAGCTCTCGTGTTTAACTCTAGCTGGACAACATTTTTACTTTTGAACTTCCTTCGGATTTGAGTAGGTGAGTATTTATAGAGCATTTTTTGAAAAATATACCTTTTTAGGTCAAATAGTATCAGCAGGTACAAAGGTGTCTGATACCTATACCCCACAAGAAGGAGGGTCGCCGCTAAAGAAGTGAATTTCCCCCTTCCTTTTTAATCTTAAGTGACCATGTATAAGCATTGTTCAAACTTTACTTAATACTCGTAGAATTTTTGTGTAAAATAAACTCTGTATTTGAAACAATTTTCAACTCAACTAAGTTAAGTTTATGAGTTGCAATAATTGCACGTAAAATGCCTCATAAAATTATATATTGTGTGGACTGGAATGCATATTTTTTATTTCAGTAGGGCCCATCATCTAACCTGTTACTAGGGCCCTGAGTTCACCCTTAACTCTTCTCTAGTTAATAAGTCAATATCTTCTAATATGTTAAAGTAACCCGGAGTTTAGCGCCGCCCTATTGCTCCCCATGTTAAAATGAGTAGTACTTAATATACCTAATTTTTTTTCAGAGCCTAAGTATCATAGGCACTATATTTTCTAAATACTCATTAGTTAGATGAAGATATTTTAACCAGGTACTTCGTTGTTAAAAAATTTTTCTGCTGATATTTTGAAAAAGTAAGTTTTTTCGAAGTTCGTTTTTTATTTTACATCTATATTTCAATACGCACAAAAGCCCTGGTTAAAACATGTATGAGTTAAGATTATTTCGTAAACATTACAAGTGTTTACCTTTGATAGTTTTTTAAGTACATTATGTGACAAAAAATGTCACTTTCGAGAAACCTTACTTTAAAGGGTATTTGAAAGGCCCGGATGGGAATTCTTACGTTTTAAAATATTAAAAAAATACATTCCTAACAGTTGCAAAGAAAAGTAATACATAATTTTAAAGCTTTGAAAACTACTTAATTAAAAAAAAAATCTCAAAATGATTTTTTGATGAGTTTATTCTCCGAAACATCTTAAGGGTCATACATTGAAATGGTTTTGAATGCCGACGTTTTTATACTTATTTTCTATCAGGATGAATATATTTCCCGTTCACAATAGACTGTTTCCTTTCTATACTGAATGCTTTACTTTTTTCATCTAGTAAAGAAAAAAAACAGGTATTTTCACACACACACAAGAAACTCTTATATTATGATTTAAAAAATATGAATCTCTCTTTCTCTGTGTAGCATATACTGGAAACTCACAAAAGCGACTTGATATTGTTTTTATTTAGAAATATTTATGGATTTTCTAAAGAATGTTCTCTAATTTTCAAAATTGGGAGTAATAAAAAATTGTAAAACGAAGTACTAGTTTTCAAGTAAGGAAGATAATAAAAGCACACTGTGTGTGTGTTTACCTTCAGTAACAATGTATTAATCTATTTAGATTAGTTGAATACCTACAGAATCTGTAACTTTAACAAATTGGAATGATTTCGACTTTAATAAATGTCTGAAATGAAACTTAAACATACGCGTTTTTCGCGTGAGGTTTATATTCATTAAGTTTATAATAATTATTATTTATTCAAAGTTTATTAGATATCACTTTACTGTTTATTTATTTAAAGTTGATGGAATTGTCTTCAAAACACTTGCTATTACGTTTATTAACATGCGAGTCTAATTTCCTTCTGTTTCTGAAAAACAAAAACAAAATATCATAATCACCTTACTTTCTGAGCAACTACGAACTCGAAAACAAAGCGACCTAAAAATATAAATTGCCTTCCTTTTAACAATGAAGTTTCCATTTTCCCTCTTTCTGTTTAAATACAGTTGGACATGTTTGCGTGCTTTTGTTTAATTGAGACATTAATATTTTACTTAACATTAACACTAATTACAACATCCATGTGTAAAAGAAGTCGTTGATAAAGAAACTGAATCCGTTTGTAAAGCAATTCTGAATACTTGTTTTCTGTAAAGAAATAAACACACGGAAGTTAAGCTAACACAAAAATGACATTAACAGAAACCAACTAAAAAAAAACCTAATATCTGGAGGCTTTTGTCATTCATAACCTTCGATTTATCTGCTCTATTCTTGTGGTAATTTTGATCTCTAATAATATCTTGTGATACACAAACACGATCCATATAATGATAGACAATTCTTGCAAAATTGAACAAAATTCGCACTTCTATCTCTAATCTAGCCTTACTGCCCTAAATAAATATGATAGTTGACGTGTTTACCATTGATCAAGAACTTGGAATTACACACGCCCGGTGGACGATCTGAAACAACAAACATCCATTGCCTAACCTTCGTCAATTGCAAATGAATTTCTTCTTTCCACTTTTATCTCTATTGTTTTTATGGTCTTTTAGTTAGGGTGGTGCTGCCCTTTTTCAAACGGAAGGTGGCTGAACTAATTAGGACAAGGCTACACCAGTGTGGCTGCAAAAATCCCATGATTTTCTATTAATTCTGTAATTATGAGAACCGGAGCAATATATATATTTCTTTCGGTACTGTTATAAGCAGACGGAGAGAGTTTTATGATTTGAACGATTCAATCCCTAATGGCAGCCATTTTGTGACAAGAAGCTTCGAGGTTTTGACGTCGCAGGACTTTAACGTATCCTAGAGTGGATAAACAGATGTAAACCTTGGTGAAAATTCATGAGAAAACTTGAAAAACCTTCAAAATAATGACTAGTCGCGATTCAAAAACTTCCGTCTATGCAAAAAAAATGCTTCGTCACTGGCTATTTCGGTGGTACAAGACGTCCATCATCATCAGAACGGAAATAAGCCACAAAACGACGAGTTTAAATAGTGTTGCCATCAACTCACTATTTTTTAACTAAGCCTTTACACGTGATCTGAAAAAGCTTATTTAAAAAAGTGAGTTTTGGCAACACTATTCTAGAGCAGCATATTTTAACTCGCGTTTCTTGTGACTTGCTTCTGTCCTGATGATGGTGGACGTCTTGCTCCACCGAAATGGCCATTGACGAAGCATCTTTTGCATTGACGAAGTTTTTAAATCGTGATTAGTCATTATTTTGAAAATATTTTTCAATTTTTATTATCCTAGAGTGAACTAATCAAATCTTAAATGCATTTGGTGCAAAAATCACGAAACATGCCCTAATGAAAACGCATTTCTATACATTAAAATAACATTACTGCCAGAAAAAGATAGTCAGCAAAATCCTAGCTCTACTACTACCGCGTATAACTGATATCTTCTAAGTTACTCGAGCTTTCTCTTACAATTAGTTAATAGGATGTCGCTGTGTTTGTTACCAGCATTTTTACATCCGTGATATCTTCCAGCTTTGTGGGAAAATTATAGTAAAGATATGAATGAAATAACTATTTTTAAAATGTTCCTTTAAAATCAAAGCCATAAAAACTCAAACCGTGTCCTAATCACTGAATTTGACGTGATTCGTATTCGTAAATCTAAGGCTCCCTTCTCTTGTGAAGTTAATGTTTTATCCAAATATAGGTGTATTTTATGTTAATAAAAAGTACAAATGTTTTGTATGCCACGTAACACTCACTATTTAAAATAGAAATTCTTTCTTTTATGGTTGCTCATTTCATTAAAAATATCGTCCTCTGCAACATTTTTACCTTTGTAAATATCATCCCAATCGGCTGATCGATTATATGACGTTTAAAAGGGAATAGTTTTTATGTGGCTTACTTTTCAGTGCAATTCAGATCCATTTAGAGATTTTATTTATCGTGTTCAATGTCAAAACGCAGTTTGTCGCAGTTAAGATTCCATGGCATTTATTTATTATCACCTGAATACACAACTGAGGATCAATAACAAACGAATGCTCGAGAGTTGCCGTTTTTTGACGCATTCACCTCAAGTGCGAGACTCGAAGGTATTGAAACGAGGTCTTCTGACACGGGTGGATTGTGTGGCTCAGTTTGTTCAACTGACATTGAATAATCGACGTGCCATGTTTTTGACGTCAGGCGTCGCAGGCCTTTGAAACTGGATGGCAGCTCACCTAACTTCCGGCCATACTTTATGAGGAATTCGCCAAATAATTTTAGAGATTATTCCTACTACGAGAGAAAATAAGTATGACTTACATTTTACATTCAAAGCAAATATTGAGATGAATATGACTTACAGTTTTCATCTAAAGCACATATGAAGATGAATATTACTCATGTTTAACATTTGAAGTATACATTGAAATGAGTTTATTTATATCTTACATTCAAAGCACATATTAAAATGCTTATGCTTATATTTTACCTTCCTATCATGTTTTGAATGAGTACTTATATTTTACATTCATGCATTATTGAAATGAGTATGCTTATATTTTACAATCAAAATATGTATTAAAATAAGCATGACCACTTTACATTCAAAGCATGCTTTAAAATGAGCATGACTAACATTTTAGCATTTAAAAACTTTGAATATGAAATTCAGAAATATTGGTTTTGGTTTGTCTTTTTTACTATATTGGGCCTGGCCTGTCATTTTGTACTACATTGAACTGGGATGCAAGACCAGAGATATTGGGAGAACAGAAAGTTAATATTGTAATGCCAAATGCCTGGCATTTGAAATCATATTTTGCATTGAACGCTTAGGTAATATTAATAAGAAATCTTAACCATTTCAAGACATCGAAAGAAACTTAAATTCTTAAAGACAATATTAAAGCGTCGTGAACTTAATAGCATCCGTTGAAATCTATAGTAAAATTAAATTTTGGTTAAGAACTGTTTCTAAGTAGATGTTTGCTCAATAATAAAACTTGAACATGTGGTGTGGCTGAATAAGATTCAAATGAATTTTGTTGAGATCATAAAATCTTTTGAATGTGCCATTGTATTTTGATAGTATGATTAAACTATTGTACTATGATTTAGTTGAAACGAGGTGGAATACTACACTAAAATGCAGATTTAAAAAAATATAAACATATTTAATTATCTTGATGAATTTGATACCTCATTTATGATACATTATAATGTGTTAAATCGAACACACACCATTCATTAAGTATTACGTTTTCTATAAATTCATATGCATGAAATTTGCATGAAAGGCCGTCTTCATATCAATTTATACTTAACATCATAATTTGTTAAAGCAAAACCCAATTTTGACACCACATTTCAAATCTACACCAAAATTTATTCTCGAATACCAAGTTTCAAGTCATTTGGCTTATTTGTTTCTGGATTATAAGAATGTAAATGTGATGCTCCTTTTGTTAAATTAGTTTCTCAGACTTTATTCATGTATTCTAAAATGATCTTCCTATCATGCTGATACTTTTATGGATATTAAAGAACTCAATTAAAATCTAGGTAACATTTATTTTTTAACCAGAAGCAATATACGACATTCATTTTGAAGTTATTCGAAACATATGAATAGCAATCTTGATGTTTCGATGGAAATTTATTTTGAAGAGTTTTTCGACCATAAAAATTCCAACTTTTCCCTCCTAGTACGAGTACATTTCTTTTGGACAGATGGATAAAAAGCGATTATTAAATTTATTGTTTTGAAAAACTATTCTGTGGAAGCCGAAATTTGCATGCTCATATAAAAAGTTTTGCTTTATCGATTTTCATAAAAATATATCGAGGTTTAAATTTTTTTTCGAATATTGATTTCAATATTAATATTGCACACCAAATACTGTTTGAAAAAATTTTGTAGGTATTGTGTTTAGGATTTTTAATAGTAAAAAATATCCGCGTGATAAGATAAGAAGATTATTGAAGAAGATATGAATATAAATTTTGGAAATATTAACATTAGGAGCTCCAAACTTACGTGCTTGTTTTTCAGAAATGACTGGAGTAAATGACTTGAAATTTGGTATGAGATTAAATTTTGATGGGGTGGGCGGGTGGAGATTTGAAATTTGGCGTCAAACTAAGTTTCGGTATTAAAATTTTTGAAGTATGCGCGGAATTTGATATTATGACGTCCTTTTATATAAGTTTCATGCCATTGGCTTTTGAAGATGCTTTTCCCTATCGAAAAGTATATTTCAGTATACTCTACTATGAACGACGCTCGAATAAAGAGGGGTGGTTCGTATCATTCGCTCAGTTCTACATGTCATAACAACATGTAGAGCTGTTTTGGAGTGGGATGCGACTGAACAGATAAGACGAAAGACAAAAAAAGTACTGATAAAAAATAAGAATTAAGGAATGTATGACAAAAATAAAAAAAGTATAAAATCAAAAGAAATTAAGAAATGTAGAAAAAAACCTAAGGAATGTATGACAAAAAATTAAAAGAAAGGAATGACTTGAATGTATGACAAGAGATAAACATTAAAATAAAAAGAAATTAAAGAATGTATGAAAAACTAATAGCAATCAAATCAAGAAATACTGAAAGGCCCCTAAATTCCCTTACTTTGTGTCTAAAAGAAAGGCGTCGTAAGAAAATGTACGTGTCAATTATAATGCTTGTTGGATCGCGGTCTGACTCTCGAAACAGATGAATCAACAGTTATCCGAGAATGAAAGATTCTGATCACCTTGAATTTTGAACTTGGTTTCTGTTTGTGCATGAGATTTCGTCGAGACTCATTATTTTACTTCGGCCGAATGTGGAATTTGAGCTGCAATAACAAGGCCTCAAGCAGATTAGTCACTGCGATACCACGTTATATAGGGCCATTTGAGAAGTAGCCAAGAGCTTTTCATTTCCGTAAGAGTTGTGATGGGGTATAAATGGGCATTTCGAAGAACACCTGCAATGTTAAGTTATCCATTTATGGTAGAGAGCTAGCAGTGTTATCATAAATCAATTTCTTACCGCTGCATATTTTGTTTTAGAACTTAAAAATAGTGCATTCCTAACTTAAGGTATCTCTGACAACGTTGAAAAGATGATTTTTGACTAAAATTTCATACTTCATTTTATTCAATATTCTTAATATTTAGAACTTTTTCTTTATGAAACTGTTTTTATTTTGTCTGTACGGTGAATAGAGCGAAGATAAAGCAATTTGAATAGATCTTGATAGCTTTTTTAAATTCGTTTTCAAATCTTTAAATGCAATTTTCTCTTATTGCGATTTTGAGCAAAATTTTTACACGAGAAAAGCGATAGCTAAAATTATGCTATATATTTTTGAATGAAATTTGGTGTACTGATTTTTATATTTGTTTTGAAGGGCCTGAATTAGGATATAAAAGTTGTCTTGAAAGGAAAATTTTTTGGAGAGATTTCAGTGTTGTGGCGTAGGAAACATTTCAAAAATTCATGTTTTCTTCTACATTATTCTCAATATCTCATGAGTGGAAAGAAATGTTGCATATCTCTTAGTTCAGGCCCTAGCTTATATATTTATGAGACTTTGTACAAAATTTTAGGTAAATGTACTCATAAGATTTTCAATTGTAATGTTTTTCGTTAAAGCAATTTTTTTGCCTAAATTTTCCAATTTTTGACAACTTTTTAATAAATTATAATAATTTTTAGTGATTTTTTTTGTTTTATAATGTGTTTTTATAAGTTGTTTTACCTTTTAAAAAGAAAAAATAGTATCATTTGAACATTAAAAAAAGGACTCCGAACGTAGTCAGATACCTTAAAACAGCATAACAGAAACTGCGTTTTGGGAACTGCTATGAATTTAAGGAACCGTAACTTCAAAAACAAAAGTTAATTTTTTGAAATATTTTTTCATATTTTATATTTTTGAATGCTATCTTTTCACCTATCATCATAGAGTAAAAAAACAGGAAAATAAAAAAATTCAAGGACAAAATGAGTGTTGATCAGTCCATTGTAAGTGACTATCAAATAACGCAAGGTATTCGTTAAAAAAATTTACTAATGGTTAATACATGAACCTCTTTTGTTAATAGCTTTGTTTAAAAGTATTTGAAAATGAATAGAATAAAAGATTTATGTTTTTTACTTTAGATCTTAAAACGAGTATTTTACCTCTTTTGATTCCATTTAAGGGAAAAAGCGTTTTTTAATTATGTTTGCTTAGCAGCGAAGGGTGGAACCCTACAATGTCTGTTACACGATGCATGATAGGATTTAAATTGATTGCTGTTTTATTTTTGCGAACCTAATTTCTTTGAATTTCGGTTTGCCGCAGAGAATTAGTCAGAGATTCTTGGAAGCCATAGCTCCCTCGAGAGTATTGGTTCTTATATTTTATCTCTTTACAAAGTAAATATAATACAGAAAATATTTTTGCAATATATTTAAATAAAATTACGTTATTGTAACAGTTCATTAAAAAAACCTAATTAAACGTGTTAAAAATAAACACTACTGGGTATGAAAGCTATCTTATACATCTCATACACTGCTATCTCATACATTTGCTCGTCATCTGATTCAAAATTACGAGGTGTTCTCGGATCTCCGCTTCGACGGAAGTTACACTTGTTTCAAGAAAAAATAAATTTAATAGGAAACGAGAATTGAATATTCACAAACGTATTTTATGCTAAATTACCCCCAAAAAATATGTGAATTAATTTTCTCTTAAATAATTGGCTTTTTGAGTTAGCCTCGAAAATATTTAAGGCACCCAGAAATGGAAAGACATTTCTATTTGAAAACCAATTTTAGGACAGATTCTCAAAACAGAATATGTGTACTTTCACTTAACACAGAAGCATTTACGTAAATTGCAATAAATTTTAATAACTGCCTGTCGCGATATTGCAGTTTCCTTTCCGTCGTCATAAAATAATGAAATTAACTAGCGAAATAATTAACTACTATCGACGTTTTGATTTCCTTATACTGAATAATCGAGTGAGAAAGGAAATGCAATTATGCCAGAGATAAATACCGTCTTCAAAAATTGTAGCGAGTAATCATTTGTTTGTTTTATTCGAAAAGGATCATTTTATGTATTTATTTCTGTGATTGACTCTTATTAGTCCCCTGTTTTTTATTAACACAAACATGTTTTTTCTTCTGCCCTTTTATGTGACATTTTCTATTCACGTGATAAATGACAGCACAAACCAAAACAAGCTCGGGTCGATATGCCTTAACGAAAGCCGGGCCACTCACTGGGTAATTGGCTTTTTAGATTACTCCACTTCCTTATGCGATCAGCTAATTACGTTTTTCCAACAAAAATCAACGGGATGGATTCAGTCTCGGTGGCTCCCGTTCCAGCAATAAAAAGAGTGTGCTTCTGCCTTTGGGCAAAGAGCGAGGAAAGGATACTCGAATTTTCTTGAAGTGTTTTCTCGGAAGTTGTTAATGGTGTTTTAATTAGGTAAATTGACTGCATTTTCAATTAGTATCTCTTTCTTTGTGTTAAAAGTTGAAGGTGCAAAAAGTTTTTTTGCCGTAAGGACTCTTAAATATGCTTTCAAGTGGAGTTAAAATGGCGAGTCCACTGACATTTCTGCGAGTAACTCTGAGAGGCAATAGACGTGTGTCCGAACCTTTTGAATGTACTACGATTAAATTTATTCATAATGGCATTTATAGTTCTGTTTCATTGAATTAAGTGAGAAAAGTAAAACGTGTTTCCATTAGCGGATCAAGTAGTTTTGAGGCCACAGACCCAAGTAACTTTAAGGCTTTTGTCCGTAATTATTCTCAGATTTGCTGACCCAAATGTATTTCTATATTTTTATTTCTACAATACAATTTAAATTGTTATATTTAATCAGTCAATACTATAACTGTTACTAACTGAATATTAAATTAATTATAAAGTGTTTCAAGAAAAACTTGACTTCAAATTTGTTTAGTAGAAGTAAACCAAGCATTCTAGTGAGTCTTAGTTTAAAATGGATATAAATTTATTGAGATTCACGAAGTGGAATTCATTTTCAAATTTTCACACATTCTTCGAAAATTATACATTTTTTTATATAGTAAGCGAATTCTATTCCTTTTACAGAAATTATTTTTGAAAAAAGGTAAATCCATTACTTTTAATTTTAATTATGACATTTAAAAACTAAATCTAAAAGAACTCAGATTATGAATATCTTGGAAACTCTTACGCAATTGTAGCCCTCATGTAAAAAATAATAGGCTAGCGCCTAGTGAGTGATCCTCCATTGCTTATTTCAACTGATGTTTGACAGTTATGCAAGCAAAAAGGAATTCAAATGTATAAGAAGGAAAGGTTTGTTTCCAACTATAGCATTGTTTTGACTATTTCGTATTCGTAACTTAGAATTTAAAATACTCAAATAATGAAATTAAACAAAATCAGCCCTCCATATAAACTCCACCCGAAGTCACCATTACCCTAGTTTGAAGCATATTTTATGTTATAACTACTAAAGTACTCCCACATTATCCGTTTTAAATTTATATATCCCTGTTTATATCCATTCAATCTGTCTTTATCCTTATAATATCAAGAGACAATATGATAAAGAGGATAATTATTAATTGTAACTATACCTCCCCGTATTTGGTTTTAAACCAGATTTATATTTACAAATAATTTTGAAAAGTAAAACGCGTCTTCAAGTATGTATCCAATGTTTTTCACGCATTGATGAATATCCCAGTATTATGGGATGCTATGCTTTGTTACCCAATCATAAAACCTCAGATAATAATGGGAATGGAAGGTTGTAAAAATAAAACTGTTGATGAATTTTAATACTAAACAAACTTAGGGTTTGTACCTATTGACGCACTGGTTGATTGCAATCCAAAACTAACGTTCTAACTTGTGGAATCCTAGGGCTTTTCTTATTGAAACTGTTCTTTGTTCCCTCATTTTCAGCAGGAACATGAACCGTTGCCTTGGCCGTTGAAGAAAGATCCAGTCGTGACTTGTATCAACCTACACATGTGGCAACTCGTGTCAGGTGGCTTTTTATACCGACACACGTCACTTCTTTATTATCAATCGACTTCTTCCCAATCAATACGGAAACGTAACACGAATACTTGCAGATTGATGTCAAACGCAATCTCATAAGTTTCCATAACATTGAAAATGCTTTTGCTGAAAACGCAAAATATTTTCAGAAGAATGTACGAGCGAACTTTCGTACAGCGATTATTTCCTTTTAAAGAACTTCTCAGAACATTCAAATACGTATAAAATTACAGATTTTGCGAGGAAAGCCCATTTCAATTTTTTAAAGTTTTTCTTTTCAAATTACCCAATAAGGCACAATCATAACTAATACTTATTGCAAACCTGTTTCTAAATAGTGATACAGTGATCCTTTATTATATCGCGCCTTCGAGTATATCGCTTTATTTTACTTGTAACCTGATCATTACGATTCGTGAACAGTAGGGAGAATCGCATTTTGTTTCTTTATAATTGGGAGTTTAAAGGACTTGTTTGCGAGTTGTAAGCGGCGCAGGTTTGATGGGCCTGTAACTTACTCTGAGTGTATTTCTCTCGGCTGTACGAATTAAACTTTCCTTGTGTCTGTTTGTCTATTATTTCAAGCTGTCTATCTTGTGTTTGGCGCAGTTTGGCCAAGTATGGCCCTTGCGCTACAAAACCCAACCAATCAACCAAAGTCTTTGCTCAAGCAGTTTTCTTAGACTAAATTATCGAAAATGTATCTTAAGTGGAGGTGAAAAGGATTTCTGTTTGCAAAAGTATTTTACCATATTTAGTATTATTCTCAAAGCCATCTATTTGTTGTTATTAGTATAAACACAAAAAGAATAACAGAAGTAGAGCCGAAATTTTTTTTTTATCAAAGGTGATTTAATACTTAACACTTTTGTTTATTTATCTGAATTTTTCCTTGATGTTTTTATACAATCTAGTCGAAAACATCAAAACACAAACAATAACACAATCAACTGATAATAGCGTTGATTCTCTTTTCCAAGTAGAGAAATAGTTGTCAAATTATATATTTATGGAGTTTTCAGTGTATGAAAGGTAGGTATTTTAATTTACGTCGTACTGGAGCAACACAACGGGTTATTGCGACGGTCCGAGATCAATCACGGTCAGATGATGCTTCAATTTATGAACTATGCTTCCCTTTCTTTATCTTAAAATGGTTCAAAGCCCGTTTTAAAATCGTTTTTATCAGAAATAAACTTCAATTAATTTTTAAGAAGTTTGCAAAATTCAGATTATTTTACAGTATTTTTATTCAAGAGATTGAATTGTATACCTCGACATTGCTTCATTTAGCACTTTGCTGTGTTGTTCTTTCATACTTTTTGTAATTTGTTAAATTACTGCACAACACAATTGTTTCATTAAGCTTTAACCCTCTGAGGTTCACATGCATATACCCGTTCTGCAAGCTGCTGTCTTCCCTGCATGACTTCCAACCAGTTTTGACCTTCTTGAACTACAGAATCTTTCCCAGTATTCTTTCAATCCAAAAATGTGGTTATTTACTCATTATGTGGACTGCGGGAAAAAACAGCACTACACTAGTCGCGTAAATCTTGTGGCGCTCTGAGGGTTTATGCAAGTCTTACACACTTTTAAGAACACTTGAAACCTATTTTAAAAGTTATAAAACAAGGAAAAATACTCACTGACGCTAATGTAATCAACGTCAATCGAAGTTTCGTTTATCACACGGTCAAATGCACGTCGATATCAGAAAATAATCCAAGAAATCGTAAACGTATTATTGATTTAACATTACAGTCTTTTGATCGCAATAGAAAACTGTAAGTGAAAAATCAGGCTCCTCCAAAATTATTTTCGGAATACGTGCCCAATTGATTTATAAGTTCTTCAAACCAGATTAATCGTCACAACAACGAAACACAAATGTGTTACTCGTATCATGTACATTAGTTTGATTCGTCCTTTATTAAGGCAAGAAGTTTGACGAACTTGTTGGTTTCATTTGTTTTTATTAACCTTCCTGGTGGTTGTCTCAATGAGCTATATCGTCATTAGCAAAAACCTGACCAGATCTTGATGGAGAGATATCTGGTCATTTGAATAAAACTGACCAGATCTTGATCTCGTCATCATAAAAAATCGGTAATATCTTGACGAGATATCTCGGCATTAATAAAATTGGTCAGATCTTGATGGACGCTATATCGTCGAAACCACTTGGAGGGTTAAAGAAGTTTTTCAAATTTTGTTACTTTGAAATCTCAAGACGATGTATGGGTTAAACGTAATTTCCTATTTATTCTATATCCCAGTTATGTCCCTTATTTGCATTCTTCATTCCACTAAAAATGAAGGGATAGTAATGATGATAAATAAATTCATTCAATTATTCAAAGATTTCAAAAGCGCCGCCATTCTTTCTCACAGACGACATGAATAATTAAAGGAAACGCCGCATACAAATTGCCTTTAAGAATTCAGTTTACAGGTGAAAAAAATAGATATATAACTGAAATATATTCACAAAATATTCAGACAGTCATAACTCTTACTTGCTACATTCCCTTTTAAACAAATCCCCTCCACGTAATTCATTTGTCTGGTACGTGGGTCACACACATTCCTAATAAGCGAATAAGAAAATATTCCCTGAATTTTTCATCACTACTTTTAAACATAGATCATATTTAAAGACTTAAGACATGAATAAGTGTTAAATATATTCTTTTATTTAAGAAATTAGTTTGCAGTCGCGTGGGTCAAACATTGGAATTTGTCCACACCCATTTACAGTTAGCAGCTCTTCTCTGCTCTTCACATGATGGTGGTCATGGCGAGAAAGAACGCATTTTTACACGTGTCTATGGAGCTGAGGGGGATCGAAGAGAGCCTGGGAAAGTGTTTGAGGTTTGTCCAGATCGGCAATGGAGGCTATCTTATTTGGCAACGGAGATGTGATAATGATCGCCGAGGCAGTAGGGACAGGACATATCACTTTTAAAGCACCTGCATATCTACACAACAGATAGAATTAAATTTACATAAAAATAGTGTTACAGAAATGGGAAAAATTAAAATTTTTGATCTAGGGGCTTGATAATCATAAGAGGTAAGTATTTTAATTAACGTCGCACTTGAGCAACACAACGAGCTACTGGCGACTGTCCGGGATCAAACCCGAAGGGAAAGATCCAAAGACAACGGCTCGTCATTTTGAAATTAAAAAAAAAAAAGGTTCGAAATTAAAGTGGCCCCTTTGGTTGGATTCGAAATCGAAACCCTCCGGTTGCTAATCCGTTACTCTTCCAACCGGGCTACCGCGACTCTAATAATCATAAGAAATCAGCTAGTGCAAAAATTAAAACATCCATCGAGTTGTGGGGTATTCAGGTGGTCATCCTCCCAAGTACTGATCACCCAGACAGTAATATTCAAACGAGGGGATGGGAAAGGGGTTGGAGAAGAAATGAAACCCGCAAATAGATATTTCTAAAAGATTAAGGTTAAATGAAAAGGGGAAAGTGTTTGGACTCGTGCTCTTCGTATCGAGTGAATATTTACTGAGATATCCTGCAATGTGATACATAAAGCGATTAAAACAATTATGTCCGTTTAAAATAATTCCACTTTCAACCTAAAGTACTTGCTGCCACTCAATTCGTTGTTCCAATTTGAGAGTTCGACTTTAGTATTCAGGTTTTTGGAATCGTCGAGGTGTTCATTTCTATTGTAAAGAAAGAAGTTGGAGAGTTCATCCCGAAGTTGTAACTTTTAATTACATGCGTGCCATGATTCATCGCATTCAAGTCATTTTTTGAGCAGGTGTCACTGGCAGGAATAACACGTAGCGTGCAACTGGGTTAGTTCAAGGGTATGCAGCGAAATCCTTGCACTTAGTTAAACCTGAGCAACTAATTGGCCTCTCCTAGACTCCCTGCAACTATCCACACGTGTTAGTTATTCGACCGCTTCTTAACTTCTTCCACGGGGATGGCAACGGGTATGTTAGTTTTCTGAGAATATATCATGCTATTCACATGCTTCATCTCAATTGCAGGAACGGTTCGAATAGAAATTAATCGTTACTTTTGCTACATAGCTTGCTGAGATGGCTTTCCAAAATGGAAGTATGAGTCAGTTTGTTGAGAGTGTGTTTTTCCATTTCAATTGGTGCTAGTGGCTGAATCTTTACTTTTTAACTATTAATTTTAGCTGCTAATTGCGTACATTGCAAAAGAACAATTGCGTGGAAATTGCCTTAAAATGATTGAGTCATGACATTTTGATTCCTAGGGGGGAGGGGGAATTTCAATTAACGTCACACTGGAGCAACACAATGGGCTATTGGTGACGGTCCGGGATCAATCCCAAAGGGAAAGATCCGAGGACAACACCACGTAATTTTGAACCACGGTCAGATGACGAGGCAACACCTGAGCTGGCACCCCACTCTCCAAACTTCCACACCACGCCAACGTGAGGACATTTGAGGCCACGACAGATTTAACGTGCACCAGCCCCCTTTGTACACGACGGTGTTTGGCTGGATTCGAACTCGCAACCCTTCGGCTGCAAGTCCGTTACTCTTCCAACCGGGCCACCGCGGCCCTTGATTCCTAGGACATTTTCATTGAGTTGGTTTCGTTATTCTTTCCTGTTTCGACGACGTGTTTCATTTCCGTTGGAATAAAACACTTGAAATGACATCTGATAAATAGTTTTTCTACAAAATTGTAGTTCAATCAATGTGGCGAGTGAAAAAAAAACTAAGTGGTACATAACTATCTTTTAATTGCCTTTTAATCTCAGAAATGCATATTTTTGCATATCTTTATAGTACTGCTAGAAAGTTTAAGCACACGATTTTTATTCTGAGACATCTGGATTCTCTTGTTTGGGTTATCGCAGTAAGAAATTTCCTATATTTAAAGATCCTAGCGATTCATTCCGATTAGAATATTGTATGAAAACTACACACTAACTTATGAATGAAAAATGTACACATGTTTATATGGACGAAAATAGAGCCATTTCGAATTGATATCTTTTCTAAGGAACGTTTACTTTAGTTCTGTTAGCGGTTGGGAACATATGTTCAAATCATTTTCATTTACGAGTAAATATACGTCGCATTCGAGAAATCGGCAAGTTAAAGACCGTTTATCAAAGAACAATAAAATCGTTATCTTTTAACTCGGCTTGTCGTTTACAGCCATTTTGACTCATTCGTCACTTCTATTCAGAAAAGGTTTTTCATGGTAGGTAGTCAATTAATGTCATACTGGAGCAACAAAACGGGCTATTGGTAACGGCTCGGGATCAACCCCGAAGGGAAATATCCGAGGATAACACGTCGTCATTTTGAACCATGGTCAGATGACGAATCAACACTCTCCAAACTTCCACACCATGCCAACGTGAGGACATTTGAGGCCACGACATATTTAACATGCACCAGCCCCCACGTACTCGACGGTCGTTGGTTGGATCGAGTTTCGAACTGGCAATCCTCTGTTTCCTATTCGGCTGCTCTTCCAACCGGGCTGCCGCCGCCTTAGCGTTTTTCAAGAAATCGTGTAAGATGTCTAATTGCTTTTCCTGTCTGTGCATGTGTACATACCTTTTGTGGTTCTTATCATAAATATGTCTGAGGATTAAGTGTGCGTTACTGACCTCCAGCTCTACCTCTTTCCTATGCATGCAAAATCAATGGTAAATATAGATTTTGGGACTTTTTCCTCCTTTTGTATAGAGCGCTTTTATCTGGTATTTTCCCCGATTCCAGCTGCAAAGAAATGCTAATTCCGTTTTGTTTGTGAGAACCTTTTCCTCCCCAAATATGCTGGGCCAGCACCTCGTATATCTCCAGAAATGTCATACATCTGACAAATATTACGCGCAAAGCATCCTGTTCATGCTGCGAGGGCCTACACCTTCTGTAAACCAAAAAGGAAAAAGTCGGTAAGGAACAGGGAAAATTTCCGTGCGAAAGATTAGCATCACAATATCTCCAAATGAGCTGAAACTGATTTACAAAAACGACACCAACCGCACCCCCATTTTTGTACTATCGCGGAATATTGGCTCATACGAAGCTCATAAGGAAAAAGTCCCTGGTGAGATCAAGCTTGCCGACAAACGAAGAAAAACGGGGCGAGGAGGATTAGCCTAACTGCCAACGTCTGCAAATGAGGAGATCATAAGTTACAAGAGTATCCGATCTACACCTCAAACTTACGGGCGATAAATTAGGAAGAAACGCCAACGTGGTTATCCGAGCCCGAAAAGAATAGGGAAGATAGTGTGATTTATTAAGCATGTTTGAAAACGGACATAGCAAAGACAAACGAGGTGCAGAGGATTAGGGGCCAACCAACATCCTCAAATATGCAAAAAGCATAAGATTCAAGGGCGTCACACCAGTTTGTGAGGAACCGATTGCGAAACAGCATAAACTTGAAGCATTCGAGCTAACTGAGGTGGTATCAAAAATGTACCGGATTCCAAGATGGTCAGTGGCCTGTTGTGGGATTAAAAGGCATGGTAGAAAGACGACCCTGAGAGTATGCTTTGAATTTATAGATCTCAGCGCCGAAGGAATATGGAAAATTGTCTAATTTATTAAGTGTAAATAACGAAGACGAAGAATAAAAGGGCCAACCAGCATCTTCAAATATACTAAATAGAAGTGTGTCACGTTCGCACCTCAGTTCGTGATTACTATTCCGGAAGCATCACAAATTTGAAGCAGGCTATCTAGTTGGGAGGTGGTAACAATAAGTTTATCTTTCGGCTTCTAAAGCTGTCAGTGGCCTGTTATAGTTCAGAGCCATAACAGGATTTACCGTCAGAGCAGATTATTCAAAGTCTTATCCGTTAGTTTTTAGTTTGTTGAATACATATCATTTGGCAAATGCTTCTGTGGGATATTTATTAACCAAGTATTTATTATCTGCACAGGGGCTTACAAGACCAGTAGAAAAAATAATGAAACTATTTTCAAAGCACTTGGAGAATAAACTTTTAAAAATTATATACGAACCTAAATAACTCAATAAAATGTCAAATAAGGTTCATTGTGCTGTTTCTTATTGCCGCTGAAGTTACAATTTATCCTACTGGATGCATTTTAAGGATGGTTAAGTGAGGTCTGTTAATTATTACAATTATCTATTTAAAAATTTTCTGTCCCTTCATGTGCCTAAACCCGGATTCCTACCTTTAGAGTATTGAACCGAGGGACAACCCGTTGTGCAATGTTCGATTGGTTCGGAATGTACTTTAATCCATAAGTCCCGGTCTAATTAACCATCGTGTAAAGAAATAATTGATGACTGGTTGTTTAGGGGTTTTATGGCGCAAGGGCCATATTTGGCCAAGCTGCGCCAAACACAAGACAGCGTCAAGTAAAAATGTGAACGGGAAAAAAGAAGGATTGGGAACAGAGTACAGTGGGATGAAAGCAGAAAAAGACCGCTTGGGTATCCCGTGAGCATGACTCCCTTGTTTACTGAAGACAGTAAACCCAATGGGAAAGGAAAAGATCACTATAGTACCTCAGATTCGTGAAGCCCGTACGCACAGAAAGAAGACGTAGAGCGACCAACCAAACCCAAGCTCCAGATAAACGAGTAAAACAGTTTTGATAAACAGGATGGATTAGAAATATCGTTAGTAATTATTTGAAATAAAAAATGTTATGATACAAACTATTTTAAGAAAAATTTAAAGTTTAAGTTTATGGGCGCATAATCAGCGAAACTGCTGGAAATGGTAGTAAAATTATTGTAAATTAAAATTATGCCATAAATATATAACGTATCAAATTATCAATTGAAAGAGATAAACGGAGAGTTAATGGAAATAAAAATCAAACAAAAAATATCGACTCTTAAAACGGATGTCAAGCTTGCTCCGAGATGGATGAGTTCTTAGCTTCAAGTAATATTTAGAAACATTCTTCGAATACCAGGGTCAAAGCGGACAGGAACTGAAAAAGGCACCAGAAATTTTAGCAGAACAACCCAATAAATGACAACTCACATTCCTAGCCTCACATCAGAAATCACAGTTACTATCACCTTAGATAAATAAGTAAAGAAAAGCCATCTCGTAAAAGTAAATAAAAGAAATTGAACCAGATTAGAGAGAACTTGCTGTTCCGCGTACTTTTCGTAACTAGAGATTTCCATATGCTGTTCACGTTTCCTCACCTGCTCTACAAGTCGACTCGCCCTCGGACTCTGATTGGTCGAAAGTTAGTCGGTCGGATGAGTAGTCCGTCTGTTCGCTCTTGCAATGTGAACAATTTTCAAACGGTGCGCATGCTTTAGCCGCAGAAAGTTGGGTGGCAGTCGTGCGTTTGTTTTTATTTACTGTGACAGTGCTTTACATTTCTCAGAACCAATTCGGATTGTTTCTTATTTTGATGTACCTGAATTGTTGATTCCAAGTAAGTTGTTTTTAAATTCCTATATTTTATTCAAATCAGCGTATTTGTTAATCTGGTGCGAGTATTTATATTGTTACAAGTTGGTTTTACTGGGTTCTTCAAAAGCTTCTAAGCCATAGTGAAATGCCATACCATGTACTTGATTTTAATGTTTATCGCTTGTATTAATTACAATTTCTGCAATGATTTCTTAGTTTAATACCGTTGCAAAACCGGCAGGGAAACGGTCCTACGGATCTATCATAATCTAGTTGAATTGAATTTAAAAATCGGGAAATGTGTAAAAATCTTCATAAATTGTGCTCTATGTGATTTTATCCCAATCGGAGAAAATTTTTAAACAATGTTTCATTATCGTCTGGTATGTTAACCATTCAAAAAAAGATTGACATATCTTATGACGAAAGATAAAAAGTCATTTGAAAAATTAGATTTGGGAAATTTTTTTATGGAAGTGATGGGAATGTGGCAAAAAAAGTAAAAAACTCCTGTTCATACAGTTTGGGCGCATTCAGTTATGTTGTGTTAGTAGCAGATAGGCATGTTCAGAAGAGGGAGTTAATCTCCCAAAATGTTATTGATGTTACAAAAATAAAAAATAAAGTTTACTTGATCAATATGAATTTTTGTTATGTCCGTCACTGTAGAAATATCTAGAAAATGAAGCCTTACAGTTTTATTGAAAATTCAATGTTTTTTATCTTTTCCCTATTATATACTTATTACTTTTTATGACAGAATTGATTGAATTTGCGTTTGAATTTTAAAACTAAATCATACATATTAACTAGTATAAAAACCATGTATATTAAGTATTTTATTGAATTAAAATAGAATTCCTTTCCAAATGTTTCCTTAATATTGTTTAAACTTAAAAAAAAGTATTGTCATTAAAGATTAGTAAAATTTTAATGCTCTGCATTAAAACCCCCTTTGCTTGAATTTAGCCTGAATCTAATTGGGTGATTATTATTGATGAATGCTTATTTATAAAAAAAGTAAATGCTCTTGTTGTGACAAGGTCTGAAAGGCAAGCTACATGTTACTAAGACGTGTCAAGCCATGCACATGTGTGGTCAGTTCCTATACAGTTCTCATACATATTTTGGCAAATTTAGTGTCACAGGACTGATATTGTACCAATGTGATGTGTCTTTTTTTAATGTACAAATGATGTCATTCAAGTTAAAAATATTTTTTAAACTTGTGGTTGGTGTACCTGAATCAACAGATCTTTTTATGTTATTTGATGTTAGTCTTAATGTTTAATGCTAACATCAAATGAATAAACACAGTTTTGAACTTCTAGTGGGTGATCATATTAGGTTGGCTGGTTGTTTTGGGCATTTTATGGAGCAAGGACCATATTTGGCCAAGCTGTGCCAAACACAAGACGACATCAAGTAAAAAATGTGAGATAAAAGGAGGGATTTGGGAGCATAGTAGTGGTATGAGTGGAGTACAACACCCATGTTACTAAAGACAGTAAACCCCTTTGGAAAAGAAAAAAAATCATTGTTAAAGCCACCTCTATAAATTAACAATTTTAAATTTCAACTAGTTTCTAAAACCTGGTGACATTGAATTTCTATTTTTATCACATACTTATGTTAACAGATTTTAAATAAATTGTTGGCAACACTTGTTTTCACGACCTGTCATAGCCACCACCTTGTGTCAGTGCTTGCAGCTACTTTGTTTAATTGTGTTAATTGAAGTTATTCAAAAGTTTTTATTGCTTTTGGAGTGTTCTGGTATTGTGACGTTAAACTGGATTATTTTATGATTTCAATATTGCTTGTTAAGCATTGTATGGTGTTACATTATGATTTTGATACCTTTCTTGGCAGTGGACTTTCATCATACGCAAGACCAAAGATATTTCTTTAACGAAAATTTTGGAATTTAAAACACTTCTATTGGATACTAAAAATTCTCACAAGATTGTATTTATTGCTAATGTTTGACGAACATCAATGAACTGCACAAACAATGATGATGAAACAATTGATGCAAAAATTATATTGGCACTAAAGCATTTGTAGAATTTTTTGTCTGTAGCTAATACTCAGAAAATATCCTTTGCACCATGGCTTTAATTTGATCACCTACTGTAATTTATGAATGAACTCAATTTGTTGCACACATTGACCACTATCTTGATGTGGAATAAAACTTATGTTTTGTCATTAAATTTTAGTTGGTTTTTGATATCTGTAGTCACTCATAACAAATATGTATTTTATTAACAAATTTTTATGAGAGGATAATTCGGGTATTTTTAGGGGCACATGGTTTGACTCTTCTGCATTTGTCTTAGGTCATGTACTCTCAATGACAAGCACCAGACCCAGAAAGAAACATCCCTAAATTTAATTCAATTATTATTTCATGTGTTTGTAATTAACTTAAACATTAGTAATTTATGTGTGCGATAGGGATATCATTTATCTATAACAGGGTTGCACAGACATAAAAAACCAAGGGCCACATAGATTTTCTGTGACTTATGGGAGGGTCACCAAAAAAATCCGTGAAAGTTATACTATATTATTTATATTTATCATATATTGTTACAAAGAAAGATAACAAAGAAATAAAGAAATTAATTTGATACGTAACATTGCATTGATTTGACAATTGTTTTAATAGTTGATTTGATTTTTGGTTAATATTTGGTTTGATTTGTAGTTGCCAAGTGCAAAATTGATTCTAAATTTTCATTACTCAAATTGTTCCTATTTTTTTATTTGTTAATATTCCTGACTGAAAAAGTTTGTTCACAGATGTATGTGCAGCACCTGGCACCACAGCTACTTTGTCGTGCCCATTTGCAGTTTTTAAAAATTTTGTATTGTATGGCTGGTTAAGTTAAAATAACGCATAGTGAGGTGGGCCACCAGCAAATCAAGGGAGGGCCGCTGTCTGTGCATCCCTGATCAAGAACATATAATGGCTGAATACTTTTACGACATGTGAAATACATTTTCCCTCACATAACATTGTACTTTTTTAAAGAAGTCATGGTTTTTCTCTTCCTCTGTCCACTAAGTTCAAGTGCATCTGTCAATGATTGCCTGTCAGTCACGTCTGTTGTGCATGGGAGACCAGAGCACTTAACAGAAAATGTCAAAGGACTTTTTCTTCCCCTTCACTAGATAGTGCTCAAAAGAAGTGCGTGGGAGTGAAGTGAAGCTGTCCATTGGCCTAGATTAAGATAGAAACAAAAGTAATCAAACAAGAAAAACAAGACTTGCTCTTGACATTTTCAAAGGATCACACTTTTCGCAGAAACATTTTGGAATGAATAGAGAATTACTTTTAATGCTTGGAAGTGTTGATTAAACTGAGGTGACCATTCTCAAGTTAAAAACTGTTTTTTGGCAAATCTGCCCTTTAAAGTTCCAGAAAGACTGCATTTGGCATTATAAGGGTTGGTTTTGTCATGATGTCATATTTATAAAGTACACTCATTGAATGAATAATACATCCCTTTCTAATAACTCATGTCTGGGAATCATGACAATGTTATGTTTTTTTCTTGAATTTGTTTTACACCTTACCAAATCCATTTGCTGCATGTTATGCTAATGTGTAATTTCTAATTAACATGCATTTGCAGTGTTGATGATGGAGTAAACTTCCTTTCTGTTTTAACTTTTTTATTCGGGACTGTAAATCCCCAGTACCTTTTCCAATAACCCTTGCAACAAAATGCCATGACTTATCTTTTCTAACGGGCAGCCCACAGATCAGATACATTCCAGTACCTGAATTCTGAACCCGATTCTCGAGTATCTGATACTGAAATACCTTGTGTTGTTGAAGAGTAAAGATACAACTTAACCAAAAATAATAAATATACATAATCCGTTCTGATAAAAAGGATTTTACAAGTCTTCATATTCTGTAATCATATCTTCATATGTAATTGATTCAACTCTTTTGGTTCATGGTATAGTGTGACTCTTGTAGGAAGGCAGTGGTTTGCAATGAGTTTATTAGTTAAATTAGGTGATTGGTGATAACGTAAACAAATTCCTTCTGCAATTGGCATCTTTAGTGTAGAAAGCAATAGCATTGATAATATTTGGCAGGGAGAAAGCATCCATCCCAATCACCATTCATGATTTTGCATATGGCAGCCTTCTCCTAATGCACTTTATATCTATTCAGAAATCAACTGACCCAAGGTTGACTGCCTTCTCACGGGAGCAGCACTATAGCCTTTTATGTATTTTACTGAACACTTCGCATTTAAAGCTTAACTCAACAGTACACTGAATTTTTCTTTGGGAGAAAATTATGGTACTGATGTAGTCATTTCTAAGGTGGGGACAACTCACCCCAAACCTCAATCTCCTGATTCAATAGCTGCAAGTTGTAGGGAGCACAGGTTCGATTCCCTGGGTGTATGTAACAGGAATATTTACCCTTTATTGTTTCAGTAAAACTTTCCTTGTGTGTGTGTCCGTTACTTGACATTGTCTTGTGTTTGGTCTAGCTTGGCCAAATAGGGTCCTTGTGCCATAAAACTCAACCAGCAACCCTGATGTTTAGGGTAAAAAGGTGAGTGAGTTAAAAAATTAAAAGTTTAGTTCGTATAGGTGAAATTTATATACAAAATGAAAAAATTGATTTGAGCAAAATTGAAAATTCTATAACTAGAGATGCAAACAAATTATTTTCCTTTTAACCACAGAAACATGATATCCATTAATCCATTTCCAACCATGTATTAAAAATTAACATCTGAAAAACATTAATGTAATAACTTAAAATATGGTTGATTTTCATCAATATTTGTGAGAAAGTGAAAAATTAAACTTAAGTTTCTGAGAAGTAGCCAATTTGACTTAACCCCTTTTGCCCTGACACGGAAGATATATAGAGAAATATAAACATATACATCCAAATGAAATAATTCAAAATAATAAACAGAATTTGACCAAAAAAATGTGCACGGCGAAGGGTTGGCACCTCCGTTAAGTTACCATAATTAGTCTGAACATCCAATTATCCATCAATTGCATACCATTCACTTGTTCAAGGCGACTCAGTATTTTTTGACATAGGAACCTATTTTCGCGTTCGTTCACGTTTTCTTTTCTGCGCTGGTTCTATCTTCCAAATTTGTAATTAATTTCTGTCATCAAACTACCGAAGAATTTCTGTAGATCTCTTCCGTGTAGGATGCAGCTCCATAACTCGAAAAAAGTTTAAAGGAAAGGGACAGAATTGGCGAATTAATTCCCTTGCGATTGACTATATTGTTTATACCCTTTCGTTGCCATTCGCCAAGATACAAATTCCTCGGGTTTTATTGTACTACTTGAGTGAAATATTTAGATTGTGCGTGCGTAAATGATCTCATTTAATAATGTCAGGGTTGGACAATTGCCCTCCCACCCTGAGTTTATAATTAAAAAAAATAGTAATAGAGTTGTACTCCTTAAGAAAAAATATAAGAACTGCTTTTTTTGTATTCCACCCTTATGAACGCTTAAGAAATAAAAGACGGATTTGTTGACCAGAAAATTCGTGAAAGCTCTTGAAGCAATGACGTCTTCTGGCAACCAATCAGAAAGTTACTCTTTGCTACATTCGTGTTTTTAGTATTAAAATAAAATATTTTGTTAATTGAATTAAAATTTCTGTTTTTATCTATCAATTTTTTTGCACCTACATTATGTTAACAGCAATTGCACGTCCATTACTTATAGGTAAGATAAGAAGTAAAATCTGTGTAGAACTCCAAAAATGCATGGAAATTCATGTTAGAGTGACATAGTGAGAGAGAGGAGGCATGCCAGCGGATATACCGAATCAGATTTTCCCTAAAACAATTTTGCCACTTCCACCAAGCAAATACTGAAATGAACGCTTATGGTCAGGATGGAAACAAAATCTCGCAGATTGTCATCAATCAATGGTTATAAAATTGCAATTTGTAATCAAGAGTAATTTTGATTCCAGTATGGGTGGATACGAAAATCGATGATAAAACTGGAATGTAGCCCTGATTTTAGAAGCATTTATGCGCTTTATAGACCATATGGGACTCCTAAACTAAATTCGCGATTCGGACTTTTTATTTTTTATCTGACCTTTTATTGGTGCTGATTTCCTTTTTGTCATTTTTTACGTTCTGTATATTTGATTGACCTATTTAACTTAGCTTTCGGAAAGCTTATCAAATTCCTTGATATCGAAAAGTGTTGAAATGCTTACAGCTGTAAGTTTCGTTTTTTTACGCGAGATGATTTATTTGAAACTTTTTTACATAATGAAAAAAGCCACATTTGGTTTTTGTGCATTTTATCACTTTATATTTAGTCATAATTTTTGTACATATCTTGTAAAACACAATGCAAACGTTTTTACTCGACGTACATTTGTGTCTTGGATACAAACTTTGAGAATGTAGAGTTATGATAAATTAAATTCTTTGAAGCTAGACTATGAATTCAGCGTATCAGAAACCGTCAGGACACCACTGTTATTATCACTGTTTAATGAATTATGTTGGTTTTTTTCCCTCAGGTTTCAATTACTTCGCAGAAGTTATCGACTTTCGTAGGCAATACAGAACTGCAGAACATACTCATATTTCTTAGTTTTTTATAAGTTTATATTTCATGTTTCGAAATTCTTCCTAGACTTGTTCTCTCTTCAGACGCAGGATATAAAAAATAGTCGATTTGTACATTGCATTCGTAGGCTCGGCTTAGGTAGGCTTCAGTAGGTTCACTTATCAAGTTCAAGATCGAAACGTCCCCTCTCAAGCAACTTCTCCATCTCTAATAGGCAGTGAACATCTACCTTTTCCTTCAGCTGGTCACTGTCGCCAATGCTCTTGCCCAATAAATGGTGCATCGGGGAAAAGATAAAACTTTCTTTTTTGTTTTTGTAGAGAAGCAAACAAAAGCATCGTGTCCTTAACAATTATGTTTGTTTTAAACTTATATGTATTTGAACGCAAGCCATTTAAGGAAATCATTTCAAGGCGATTTTCGAGGATATGTAGGCGCTCATCTTCCGCCACTTTACTGTGTTCCGTCCCATTGTTTTCCTTTAAGTATTCTCAAATACTTTGGATCCACTTTGGGTCACTCACTGGTTGGCCAGAAGAGTGTTGGTATCTGAATTGGGGGAAATTTCTCTGCGAATTTATTTAGATAAACTATGCATCTATTAGGACGTAAAACTAATGAATTAAAAGTCTTCGTACTGATAACATTTTATTAGTACTCTGTTTTTGAAACCACCAATTAACGACAAAAATTTTCAAATGAATGCTCATGCCAGGGGACAAATGTTTACGAATTCCTCTCAGCCTCCTTTCAGTACATGGGTTATGCTTTCATTTAATTGACCTATTACGTTGCTTCTATATAAGCAAACTGTAATGTTCATAAACTTGTACTTAAATTAGCATCATGATGCAGGTATGGAATTTTATGAGTTATCATTTCGTGAACCTTTCTAAATGTTTTTTCTTTTTTGATCTGTTGTGTACCTTTAATGTGTCACTTTGTAAAAGGTCCGACAAATATTTCCTTAAGTATGAACGTTGCATCATTTTAAACGAATCAACAGGCGACTAGTAACAAGGGCCGCAGTAATTTTTATTTATGTTTTGTAAAGCGAGTAAATGGTAACATGTTTATTTTAAGTTGTAACTCTTAACGCTTTTAAAGCGTGGATGATGCGAAATGATTACCCAATATTCTTATTTGAAAACTTTCTTCTCTTTAATAAAATGAAAAAGCAATCATTAATTTGAAATATTTCGGCAGACCGCCACATGCTTTGAATACAAGTAAACGCAATTTTGTCCAAGGTTTTTCTTGGTCCCGTCCTCTCAGATCAATTGTCATTCTATTATCACGTGTTAAATCCACTATTAAATTAAGTCTTTCTTCCTACCCACCCCCATTCTTTCTTTCCTTTTCGAAACTTCCCGTAAATGGAATACTGTCCGTTTTCAAGTGCCCTACATTTGGAAGGGTTTCGAGACTTAACTGCCTGGTGATCACGTGGGAAAACATGTATTGTTTTGTTTCTGAGAGAAAAAGGTTGCGTATGTGGGGGCGTCATAATTATTTTTTGCGAGCCTTGACTTGACAGAGTGGGGACAAATGCGTTCTTAATTGAAATATTTTCCAGATCCGTCTGACTTAGCTTTCGACTCAAACCGTATGACGTTTGAGAATGAATTTTCGGAAATAATTGAAATCTGTTCTTCAAAGCGCATGTACTAATATTTGTCATTTGAACATAACTGAATTCTATCAGTTTTTGCTGTGTGCTAATTACTGAAAAATTCAAATCAAGTGAGTCGAGTTGTAATATCTGCTTCCTAAAGAATTCGGAACATTTTATTAACCTTATGTGCAAAGGTTGTGAGCGACGGAGGTTCGATTTCTGTAACTTACCTGGGTATATTTCTCTCTTCTGTGTCAGTAAAAATTTCCTTGTGTGTACATCCATTGACATTGTTTTGTGTTTGGCGCAACTTGGCCTAATATGGCCCTTGCGTCATAAAACTCAACCATCACCTTATAAGAAAAGTTTTTCTGTATTTATACATCACACACAACTGATGAGCACGAATGTAGAGCGACAAACAAAATCGGATTAGTTAAGCATGGTTACAACACATTTGAAGCCCATGTAATGCGTATATATTTCGACCCAATGCTGGAGAGGAAAATGATACTAAATTTTTAAAAAGCCAAAGATTGGCAATTACATTTTCATATAAGCTGTAAATCAGCCTGCCGTTTATAAATCCCCAGGAAACGAAACGAACCATACATATGAATAGTTATAAGCAGGACCATATGTCCATAAATATTACGGGAATCCTGACAGTTTGTTCCCTAGTTGATTTATTCCCCTGACAGATAAGTAGATTTCATCGTACCATCAGCGACTGGCCAACAACCAAGCACTTATGAGTTCAAGAGCCGTTTCACACACAGTCTCCTTGTTTGTACCAATGGCTGTCTTAGCAACAATAAGGAACTGGGCGAAAATCATTTATTTAGTAACTTTCTGATTATATTTGTATTTAAAGTGCTTCCAAATAATGCACTGTAGTCCGTTGTTGTTGACTCAGACATTAAAAGTGATTTGCAGCTAAGAAAGGTTTATAGCTTAAGATTCGGTCTTGTATATTGTTTAATGATGAGTGGATAATATTTTTTCTGTGAGCAGAATATATTGAGAGAAAATATTTATCCGAGAACGCCAGGATCATAAACTTTTACTGCAGGGGATGCTGGCAGTGACTTCATACCACCTTCCCCGAAAACTAGTTTTAATTACCTTCCTTCCTAAGGCTTTCTACCACCGCGGTCAGCAATTTCTAACTCGAAACAGTCTTACTTTTTGTTTTATTCATAAATCCAGTTATGCAGAGGTTGACCCTTTATGGATTCAAAGACTTCGTGGACTGGTGAGGTGGGCTGTGCTTCACCTTTCAGGTGGGGTGATAGTGTAAATATCGTTTCTCATTAAACGAGAACTTCGATGTGGAATGGGAAGACAAATGCAAATACATTATTTAACAAGATAATGCATTTATTAAAACAAGTTTGTGTGTCTTCAATCATGCCTTGTTTACCCACAATTTCTTAACGTTCTTTCTCAATACGCCTTCGTATTTCATAAAATGCAGTGTTATTTTCTTTCCTGGACGATCTAAAATATGAGTTTAAACTTGCAATATCTTAGTACCAATAGCTTCAGGAATTTGAGTTTATGAATTTTAGTAATTTTTGTTAAAAATAGTACATCTGCACATTTAAATATTTCGTATTAAGTTATTACGCTATATACAATTATAATTTAATTATTAACACATTTTATGGTTCTAATCGTTCGTATCCGTTATATTGCCGTGACCAATGGCAGTCTGACAGTTGCGCGATGACATGTATTCACAAAAAGGTAAAATATTAAGTGTTAGCATTTTCCGTTCTTTTCGTGAGTTATGTAACTTAGGAGGGAGCTAAATCTGTATATGCTTGCACACAGAATTATCTCGTAAAATGTCATCTAATCCAGTTCTTTTGACCTTTAAGAACCTAAAAAATTATTTTCTGCAAAACATTGGCACTAGATAAAAATTATAGTTTTTCGTATTTCTAATTTGTAGATATACGAATACAAAAATGGATTTATATCTGCTGAACCACTTTGTCCATTATATCGTATATCTAAGTCTTAAGTCATCGGCCTGGTAAGCTTTTTTGCTCTAGGTGGATAGCTACTATACAGTTAAGATACCGCTATATAAAACCAAATAGATAAGTTGGATTTTATGGCTGAAGAAAGCTGTATCACGTTTAGCGTGTGCCTTCTGTGTAATTTACTAAACGACGTTTCATAGCGTTGTAATCTAACCTCAAAGCATCAACTGCTGCATCTTGTCGGGACGGTCCGTTTGAAGCCATATCTGCCCTGTATAGTCAGTCGATTACAACGTGTTTACAGTCTGTCTGTGTGCGACAATCCCCTTGAAAATGAATGCGCGAAAGCTTCCTTTTTCCACTTTATCTGTACCATGTTTTTCTTTTTTCGTATGGGAACACATGATCATAAATTTCACTATCCTGATAATGCATTGTGGGAAAACCTACCGCTACACACTAGCGCATTCCTTTCCAGAGATAATAATGGCTATGCTTCACTAACGGAATTTTGTTGCGAGTATTTTCTCTTTTTTTGCGTCATCTTGTAGGACCTGCCGGTGGAATTCGACGGTTTCTTGGGGATTAACGACTATCGAAGTGGCATGCTTCCACATCGCGTCGTTAGTGGGGAGTGTTGCAAATTAATCTGCTACAGCCATTTGTAAAGATGTGAGGTTTTTAAATGGCTGTGATAAGAAACAGTTTCCCAGAATCTTAGTTTTCTGGCTTAGCATCGAAAGCATTTTCACCAAACCAATAAGTTTACTGGCCTTGAAGAGCTTTTCGTTTTGGGATGCTTAACCGTGTTCAAATATATGAAAAATGTATTTTATTGGAACCAACAGACTCTTATGTCCCCTAGATCTTGTCGAATGCAGTTTATTTTTCCTTGAAAGAAGAATTGAGATATTATCTTATTGGGGACCTTCATTGGGAAATCTTTTCATTATAATTTAGTTAAGTTTTGCATATGTTACTGCTTATCTAGATTTCAATTGTTAAACTTGTTCTAAAATTCGCAAATGAAGTCGAGAATAATAATAAAAAACAACGAAGGGAATATGGTTCCGCTGCGATACGCCTGGATGCTGCCATTGTTATGCATTGTGTAATGTAACTCAAGGTAAGTTTAGGGACGTCCTATATTTTATTTGCTTAGGGAATATACGTAACTCGGTTAGTTATTACTTTGCTGTACATAGCCCTTGACAACAATTCCGTTTGAAAACACATGAATTTGATGTATGTTGGATAATGCGATTGTTCGAGGTATTAACTTGAGTGATATTTTCTCTAAATATTTGTTAAGGCGACCGTCTTTCGTTTGTTTGGATTCTTTTTTTGTATCTTGGGGCTTGCCTCTCAAATGGCCATCCTTCGTGGGGAGGAAGGATGCATTGTGTGACTGACCTCAGACTGGAATTATCGCGCTCTTGTTTGATTTGCTGAGTAGCCTGACATTCCTACATTTGCACAGACCTAATCCCTATACTATTCGTTTCGATTCTCTTTAGAAGATTTGGAATGTCGTGTACTGTGACGACAACCTTACAAGTTTGCATCATATTTGGAAAGTCTGATAAGCTAAAGCTGCTGAAGTCTGATAAGATAATATCCGTGATGCATTTTACTATCAGCTGTGTCTTCATAACGTATAAAGATGCGAACTCAAAGGGAATGTTTTAACTGTCACGTGTGGTTTTAATTTTGGAGCTTAAAAAGGAAGAAATGGCAGATCTTAAGATGGCTGGATTCGATAAAGACATCGAATCCAGCCACGCCTAAATGTTAATTATATAAATTATTTTATTAAAACTAATATTAAGGATATCAAATTCGAATTGAGGTTTATGGAATTGTACTTGCGCAGTACAGTAACCGTTTATTATATCGCTAATATTTACATGTCCCCGAAAAATTTTAAGTTTTCGAACAGCAGAGAAAATCTTAATGGAATTGAGAGTTTAAAGGTCATCTGTTAATTACCTTAACCTTTTCCCGTGGGCCCTTCTGCCACAATGTGAAATTTCGTGGGGGCATCTACAGACATCAAGTTAGTGAAATTGAGGATCTTCATCGGTCGGACCCCGAAAGGAAGGCAGTAAAAATTAAATGATCTACTTTTTTACAAAAATATTTTACCGTATTGTAGTTTTACATAATTTTAAGTAAAAAAAACCGAGTAATATATTGTATGATTTGCGCTTTTTTTTACAAAATTAATAGATTTATGGTAGACAATAACATTAACTCGTTACGGAAATAAATTAAATAAACAATACTTGTGTCGCTAACTTCTGAACAATATCTAATTTATAAGTGGTACGCGCACCATCGGCTTAGAAAGCTGCTGGAACTTATTGAAGTATTTATCAAAATTGGATGAAGTGAAACATCAGAAGAGCAAGTTCCTCATTTATTAATTTGGAATGAAATCAAGTAACTCTTATTCAACAAAAACGCGAATGTATTATCATTTTACATTAAAGCTAGATACAAACTATTAATGCTTTAAGTAACAAATTTAATTTATTTCATAAACATCAAATCGTAAATTTTGTAAAAACTGATTCGGCATGCGTGTTACAAATGCAACAATCTTTGTGCTTTTCACTGCAATTTTAAGTTGATAATCGAGCACTCATTAATATACGACCGACGAAACAAAAATTCCAGCTGCTGACTCGAATTTCCACTGTCGGTCGATTTCGAAAGTGGAATTTTAAAAACTAACCCTTGAAGCCGGATTCTGAGGGGAACTGACTCACAACTTTATGATTATTAGCCAGCATTCTTGTGATCGTATCGGACTGTGAGGACCTTCTGTCATCACTGTGACCGCAGAAATTCCGAGTGACTCAGCAAAACAATAAATCGTTCCAAACGGAAATTCAAGAAATAAGAGATGAGAAGGTCTGATCTTTTAAATCAAGTTGAGTGAAGCGGATGGGTCTTACATACAGTAGAGGACCTGGATATAAAACGACTTTATTTCCCTTTGTTGGGGAAAAGAGAATTAAACTGGTTCCTATTGTGAATCTGCTGTCCCGTTAATATTCTTTGACCTTTCTGAGACATACCAACAAGAAAAAATACCTAATACTTGTCGGCGCTGCCCGATATTTCTTGAATGTTTCGGAATATTAGTATGGGAATGCTTTGATTTTTTTTCAACTCGTCTTCATGAAGGAATTTTCATCTCGTGATTTATTAGTCGAGCTGTTCCAATTTTTCGCTTTATTAATATTCATGACTGAAAAAGTTTGTCCACACAGATAGTTGACCCAAAGAGGCTTGCACATTTTAATGTCTTATCTAGCAACGAAGTTTTAATCTAAATTTCCTATTGTGCAACTTCTTAAGAGTAAAATAACGCATGATGGGGCTGGCCGCCAACAAATCAAGGCAGGGCCGCAGTCTGTATCCCTACTTTAATATGTGTGATAATGACATTTTTATAGTAGGACTGGTTTCGTAACAAGGCAGCAAGTTTTGTGACACTTAACATGCAGCTTGTGTAAGCCTTGACGAGGGCAAACTTTGAATGCTGCTGCATCCTTTTCTTAAATAATATTTTCTTTTGGAGGTGGGCAAATATTCAAAACATCGAAAAGACAATGAAACTTGTGTCCCAATGTTACAGAAAACTAACGGAATGTAACTCGTAATTTTAAGACATAATATGCGTATTAAGAAATATAAATGCACAGAAATTCAGAAATTTTCAGCTTAACTTTCATAATTCATGTTACCGTAAATTATTTTCAAAATTTGTATTCCTTAATTTTTTAATATGCTTGCTGTAAAGTACGTTCTTAACGTTCTTTATTTAGATTTTGCTATATCTTGGTTAAGCATTAACCCGAAACTACATAAGATTATATATAGCACTACAGTGGGAAAATGTTTGAATTTTGTAATGCTTAAAAAATGTTCGAGAATATTTCATTTTGAAATTTAAAAAAGTTATTCAAAAGGTACCATGAAATTTGTAAGAGTCCTAACACGTGGACTCTAACAAAATTGAAATCTATTGTACTCGATGAACCCAAGAGTTCATTACTTATTTTTACCAAAACATTTAATTTTATGAATGAACACGAATAATGTACATGAATAGTTATTTTCTCTTTTCTGTCATTACGTGGTAAAGAGAAGCTGTTCACTGAAGTCTAACAACCCACAAAATTTCAGTCGCTTTTATTGTAAAACAGAAGCCAACATTTTATATAGCGTTTTACTACCTTTTTACGAAACGCAATCGAACCAATCATCCATATACTGAGTATCAGCATCGCTTGTTACGGAATGTCGATGATTTTTGCTTTTTTTTAAAGTGCGTGCCCACTGCTGCCGCATTGACATTCAGTGGAGGTTGTCTACATTGTCTTTCCGCCACATAGTTCTGCAGCTAAAATAATGACCACTCCTTCTCCCGAGCAGAAAAATAAACCTCCGGACACGCCAGTCCATTGACTATAATTTGGAGACTTCTTTCCTGCCCCGAAATCTACTCCCTTTATTTCTTAAGTGGACGTGGCTTTCTTTTTGAGCTGTGTGCGCGAGGACAGTTTATGAAAATGTGGTCCTGTGAAAGGGGGACTCGGATTTAAAAATGGTTTCTGATGAAATCCATGTAAATGAATTTGCATTTTACTTTTAATTCTTCGGTGATGCTTTTGAAAATTCCTTTCTGTGCAAGAGATTTTTACTCAAATACTCTAGATTCAAAGTTGCGGGATTTCTGGAAATGAACCCATGAAATTTAATTCACGCGCTTTTTAGCCCTTCAGTTGTACGATTGTTTTGAAAATTCGGTTCCTGTGAATATTCAAATTATTTTTGAATCTGACTAAGATTAGGGTTCCCGCAGGCCTTAAAAAGACCCTATTTTTTATTATAATTTTTAATAGCCCTTAAAAAGCCATATTTCGTGAAAGTCCTTACAAAATTTCAGAAGCCTTCGTTTTTTATAGGAACTCTGCATATTTTATTTCATCTGCATTCATAAACCAAGATCTACGATTCTCATCCGAGATCATCTTAAATTGTTGGTATAATTATAGGGGTTAACTAAGAATTAATATTTTTAAAATGGGGTCAATGAGACAACATAGCACTCATGAAAACTGCATTTTTTGGTCAATCGATATGAAATCTAGCCTTGTAAAGGACTAAATTTTTCTTTTGCTTTAAGAGTAAGGACCCTGAAGATAAAAACATTTCTGAAATGCAGCTCGTGGAAGCGAATTTTTAATTTGTACTAATATAACCTGTTGTATCAAACCTTGTCATCGTAATTTTTTAAATACAATTTGTACGTCCGGCGGAATTTGAATGTTTCTTTTGGACTATATCACGAGTGTTGCACAGAAATTTGTATTCTCATCACGGCACGTAAGAAGTCTGAGATAGAACTGAGGGTGTTTTTTTTTCAAACGGCCTTTGATGCAATCATTGAAAAGGTCTGGGCTTCTCAAATGTACCTGACTGGTTACGCCCTTAAACTATACCGTAACTGGTTATGAATTTAAACTTTACAAAAGTGTTGCCAGAAACTTGATTGTTTCTCCTGCATGTTTTATTTTTCTGGCCTAAGGATGCTTGTGTTTTTTGCTGTTTTGAAGGGACGTGGCAAGAAAACGAAGTCTCAAATAACAGAACTTTTCGCAACTGCATTTTGCATTCGTGCTTATTTCTGAAAACTGCGCTTGCGCGACTTAGTATTCAAGTCTTGTATTAAAGTTCTTTGAATGACAGTGTAACGCTTTTAATATTCTGTTACGTGGTGCTTGTGTAATAAAGGTGCCGTATAGATCTGTTTACCCATAAGAGGAATTTTCTGTCCAGCTAAATGTAGGTGGCGGTAGTGTTTCTGCGGGGATACGTGTTTCCTGTACGTATTCCGAACGTGATGTCACTTGGTTTGTTTTTCTAATGCGATTCAGCACGTTGCCTATAAAAATCCCAAAGAATGAATTCCCAATTGATATAGGATATTTGATTGGTCAACGTCAATTAGATTAAACGCCAAACGGCAAAAACTACATTTTAAGGTAATCCCAATATGTATCATGAGAGCATTTGCATAGCGGAAGTAAAATCTTCACTTTTAGTCTGGTTTGTTTCCACTGAAAAAAACCCTCTCATATCCGTTGATTAACCCTCCAAATGGTTTCGACGAGGTAACTCGTCCATCAAGAGCTGACTAATTTTGCTAATGACGAGATAACTCGTCATCAAGATATTGCTGATTTTTTTATGATGACGAGATCAAGATCTGGTTTTAAGTCCAGCATTTTTCTCTTATCAATACAGACTAAATACCTGCACTAGCAAAACGATTAGCAAATCTGGTTTCACCCAAAAACGTTTTAGATAATTTGTATGTTTAGTTTGTTTCCTCATTGATACATAGGTATTCTCAATTGCTGTTTACTGTTATAACTATGAATTAAAGTGTCACTGAAAAACTTGTAGTCGTTGGAAATAAGAGTTATGATCTAATGAAATAGTCTTCGTTTACCTAATTCTATATTTCATATCTAGTGCCTTCATCGATATCAAACCACCAGTCCACTACCCAAAGGCGCATTTCCAAAAGGATTCGGTACTCTGCTTCTCCAAGTTAAGCGAATCAATTATTTCCCGGTTGGAATGCGGGTAGTATTGACATCTACGATGTGGTACGCAATGACCCATGATTGTCACAACAGATTATGAATGCAAATCATGTATAAAACTGGCTTCGTTCCTTCTCCGTAAATGGAGAAAGTCTTGAATGAGTTTTCCCCAAAAATGTCACGTGATGCATTATTGCTGAGTTGTTTGCGGTGTAATGATAGCAATTTCGGTTTTCATATGGTGGTAAGTTTTTTACCTTTCGTGTAAGTGGAACTTTTTCTTATTGCGACGTGCTTAGGATGTGACGCGATGGTTCTTATTGCTTGTCACAAGAGGTTATTGCATGATCTTTGGCCTGGATGTGTTCGAGATTATGGAATGGACTTTGTGAGGCTCCCTTGTCGTTTAATTTGATTCGCTTCCCCATTCGAAGACTCGCTTTGCCCACTTCGGATTTTTTGCTGTCCACTCTCAAGAGACGCCAAGTGTTGTGTCGCGACACTGGGAAATAGAAGTTCTTTTGTTTTGGGATGTGATAGTAATGAAGCTCTTCAGATTTTAGCCAAGACCGGCCAATCTGATTCAAGTATTTGTCGAGCTCACGTATTGCGATTCCAACAGGGATATTACCGTGGCGTTCTGTTCAACTTTCAGCTGTGTATTTTAAACCTGAGGATTGAGAGGCGCTCTAGTTCAGATTTTTTATTTGTTTGTGGATTCAAAACTGCGTCAACAAAATTACACCGTGGAATAAACTTGTGTCTGAATGGAAACACTACAACAGAAAAATGACACGAATGAATTTTTAAATTTCTCATGCAGTTGGATCGAATAATTTGTTAAGAGTTTGTCTGAATTATTTAAGAAGCATATTTAACAGTTTGTTGAATTATAGAGTACCCTCATCCGCTACACCTCTCCTCCAAGTCCCAGCAAGACTCTAAAAGTTCTGGATAACTCACTGCCGTTCTTTTAGAGTTCAACATTCATCGGAGATGTGGGGTCCGTTGGCCCGGGTTCTCTAGAAAAGAAAATACCGTCCAAGAATTAGGTGTTAACAACATTTTATTTTGAATGGGATGTAAATATTTTTGTGGTTTCTTTATGAATCTGTTAGCTTCTGTTTCTGGAGTTCTTTTGTTTTGGAATGCTATAGTGATGAGGCTCTTATTTTAACCAAGACCGGCTAATCTGATTCAAGTATTTTACGAACTCAACGTATTGCGATTCCAACAGGGTGTATACTAAGATGGTGTTCTGTTCAACTTTCAGCTATGTATTTCAAATCTGAGGATTGAGCGGCGCTCTAGCTCAGATTTTTTATTCGTGGATTCGAAACGGCGTCAACAGTAACACCGTGGAATGAACTTGTCTGAATGGAGCGGTGAAAAGAGGAGGGGAGACCAAATTGAGCGTTGAAAGAATAGGTGTCTTTTGTTCGCAAACAAAGACGGAAAGAAGGAAAACGACTCTAAAATCTAAAAATTCTAGCCACATCAAAGCAGCTACAAGTATACACTGTTTCTTGGAAGGTTGCGAAAGCGTGACGCCTCACGGAAGAAAAGAGGGGGTGGGATGAGCATGCAATTTGCGTGACAAGGTCACGAACCTCGCTTCAACCTAAAAAAGCGGGAGACTACAACAGAAAAATAGCACGAATGAATTTTTAAATTTCGCATGCAGTTGGATTGAATAATTTCTTACGGATTTGTCTATAACCGATTTTATAAACATTTAACACTTTTTATTGAATTATATATGTCCACAATATTTTATTTTGAATGGGATATAAATATTTTTATGGTATCTAAATGAACCTGTTCGGTTTTCCTGTAAAAATTCACTTTAAAAAATGAAAGGAATGGGGATTCTCTTGCCTAAAAACGGGATTGTTAGAATGATCTTGTACAGATTTTTACCTTAGCCATCTCTCGATCTCAGTTACTTGTTACAATTTGAAAGTATAATCCAATAAAAATTGAATTATTTTCTTTGATAGACAAAAAATTGCAGTGTTCGAACTTATGTATATAAAAATGTGGTTTAAAAAGGGCAAAAGAAATGCCTTTAAAAAGAAACAACCCTGTAATTATGAAAATGAAAATGTCATCCAAATCCAGACTGATAATCTATATACGTGGCACAAAAATCGACATTATTAGTGTATGGCAACGAACGGATATAAATTCAACCGCTACAGGACTCGTTCGTCAATTTTGCCGATTGGTTTAAAATGCTTGTTTTTAGCAAAGAGCTGCATAATTTTGCTATAACTAACGGAAGAGCTCTAATGAAATTCTTTAACAGACGGATTACAGAAGGCAAAGAGAAATCTGGAAGATAAAAATCAACTCTGAAAAGATAATGAGTTCAAACATCAATAAAATACCGAATTGCTCTTAAACAAGTGAATGAGATGCAATTGGAAGTGAACGTTCAGAAGCTGATTGTGGTAACATCAGTACGGTGTGAACGTTTATGATACATTTTGTCGGAAATAAGAATTAACAGTAAGTACACGAAAGCTGCTTTAAATTTGGGACTAATTTTATTGAGTGCATACGATGCTTATCTTCATTATAATTGGATTTAGAAAAGGTATGAAACGTGAGATCGTCAATAAACATTGGCAATTAAGATAAGCCTATATCTATTGACTTAAGGCGTCAATAGATAACTTGATATATTATTTATTGACTCGAGACGTCAATAGATAACATAAAAGTAATTAAGAAACTCAAGCGCAGAGGTATACGCGGATCTGCTAGTTAGAATGAAGTTATCTGAGAAATGCAGTTCTTAAGATTGCTAAATCCACAAAGGCACGACAAAAAAATGTGTCTTTGTACGTTGCGAATCCTGTCGGGAAAAACTTCAGGATCTATCTATCTATTCTTTGGCGTCTTATCCTGCTGTCAAGTCACGCTATCCTCCTGTGTTGTCGCGAGATGCTATTGAATTTCCACGGCTAACTTTAGAATTTGCATTTTATGCTTTGAACCTTCGATAACAATTGTTAAAAATTCTGGAGAATTATTGATTGATTGGGATTTCATATGAACTGTCTAGAGTACAACATTATTGACTAAAAGGTGTAGAAATTAGAAGCATTAAGTCAGTTGTCATTGACATCTAAACGTTTTCCCTTGGTTGCTAAATTGTTCTATTTAGGTGCAGTTTCAGTTATTTTGTTTACGTGGGTGTGATAAACATGCAGACTAGGGTCTGCATTGACATTTGTATTTTGTGGCCTTTTTCTCTTAAGGGTATTTGTTAGGGATCAGTTTTGCATTTTCTGTCATTTTTAAAAATAAAAGTTCAATTCCTTTCGATTAGGCTCATTCGATAGTAACTCATTTGGAAACACATTTGTTAAGCGGATTATCAGTGAGACGCATTTTGACAGAATGCTCGAATTTCAGCATAGATTAATCCGATTTGGTGTGTCCCTTCCTAGTTTAACAGACCTGTTGATGGATCCGTATAACAAAAACTTATTTTTATTTATCTCTGATATTGATTTTATGAATTGTAAATTTTATTTGACATAATTTCAGCTTAATTTCAGTTGTTTTATGTACTTAATATCTCGTCCTTAAAATTATAGATTATAAAATAGAAACGGTGTTTAGCGCAATTTGGTCAGAATGGCCTTGCGCCATAAAAACTCAACCAACCATTCGGAAACATTTCTCTCTGAAACAGCTATCCAGCTTCGGGGAAAAAATTTACATTCTCCACCTTTAAAAATTATTTTTAGAGATTTTTCTTTTAGGTTTAAATAAATGTTATTTTATATATAAAGTGTCATACAACTAAAAATATTCATAGAAGTCAGACCCCTATCCTTGGAACCCTGACTAAATTGTTCCAAATTTTTGCCAAGTACTGTTCGGTTCCGAATTAAAATAATCTTTCTCGCTTGCAATTTTTAATTTCACCCAGTTGACCTCTATGCTGTTTTGTAATTCAGTGAATATAGATCTCCAAAACATCCTCACTACATGCAAAAATCTGCCCGCGCGGCATCAGTAAACGAACATTACATTGCCGCAACATTTCTCCCTCAAAATGAGCCACTTTTGTGTAACCACGTATCTTGACTAGATAATGACCTCAGAAAATCTTACACTTATATGCTGGAATCGTGTGGGAAGAGTCAATTTTGGGAACTATCTTCCAAGTGCCTCTACTGTAGAGACTGAGCGTTGGTTTTCAAGGTGACATTCGATGCACAGATTAAGTAGTACGACAATACTGGTTCTCGTACGCTAGTTTTGAGATCTATATCTCGCATGACCCTCGTTGTTCACCTGTTTAACATGGTGTAACGAAAGGGAACTTCCAACTTCTGGGTGTGTAGATTCTTTGAAGTCATTTTCTCTGTACTTTCTCTTGGACTGTCCCGTAGTATTTCTCAATGAACTTTTGCAATTTTATTTTTAAATTTGTACGATAGAACTAATTTTAATTAACCTAAGAAAAAAACTTTTTTAAACTTTTGGGAATTCTTTTCAGTAAATGTTTCAGGCGATATATGAATTCCGGTTTTCAGATTTTAATCACTGATATGAAGTATTAATTTCAGGCCTTCCTTTGATTTATGAACTTAGTCAGGATTAAAAATTTGGAGCAGAAAGTCCGTCCAATTGGCTCCTAAACATTTTCCCTCGGTTGCCAAAATATTTTACTTAGGTGCAATTTTAAATTCATTTTGTTTACGTTGTTGTATAAAACACAATAGCCTGCATTGACATTTTAATTTTAGGGACTTTTTCTCTTAAGGACGTTTGTTTGGCAGTCATTTTTGCATTTTCTGTCATTAAAAAAATTGTCTAAAAATATCTATCTGACCAATTTCGCTAACGAAGAGATATCATCAAGAATGCCAATTGAATTCCGAATGAAGATATTGACATTTTTTTATGATGACGAGATCAAGATCAGATCAGTTTTCCTAATGACTATACCTCGTCGAGACAACCACCAAGAGGGTTAAATCTAAACCGCGATCGACAAAACGAAGCTTATAGGTGCAAAATACGACTAACGATCGCTAATTTTGAATCTTGAGTTAGTTGATTGATTAAAGGCCGAATTAGTTTTGGATTACGAAATACTGTTTGTAGTGACTTGATTCTTGGCTACCCCAAGATCGAGAATGGTTCATCCCAGCCTCACGACAGATATCCTACATCTTTTTTATACAATCGAACCTCCCAAATAATGTATGAAAGTAACCGTTATTATCAGTGTTTCTTTTGCCTTTCACGGAAAAAGCTACACAATTTTCTGAGAAATCTTACTGTATTCTATCATCTGAAATTGGACTTAGATTTGGTAAAAAATTAAACTCAAGCAAAATTACTGAATCTTTTTATGAAAGAATTAATATTAAAATTGAGACATTAACTCTAAAATCATTACGCTTTTCTTTGGATAAGCCATCAGGGGAAGCTCTGGTAGAGTTTCTGGACTATCCAATGACCATTGAAGACTATAAAGTGTGCCGAGAAACAAGTGAAGTTTGAGTCACGCTTATCTATTTGTAATTCGAGGTAGAAGCTTTGATGTATCATTAGCTCTCTTTAGAAAGGTTTTAGTGGACAATTGAATGACCATAGCGGCCATTGTGAATGCCATCGAAAATGGTCTGAATCTACGTTTTCCGGGCCTATCGGTTTTTCGTGTTTAGAAATCCTAATGCAGATGTTTTACATCGCTCAAGAAATCTTTTGTTCATCTCTCTTCAACCATTGCCATCGACCTCCTTTGCGTAATTATGTAAATTTGGCCGCCATCTTGAAACAAAAACCGCAACAATTCAAAGGGATTTAAAGGGGAGTTGTATATTTGCTAATTTGTGCTATTTCTTATTAAATCTACTTGTGGGACTTTCTGTTGTGGTATTTGTCTCCGTTCCTTATTCAATTATTTCCACCCAATTAGGTATTCGGAAATTGGGTTTTAGGATATTTCTCGTTTTCGAATATCTTGACAAGTATATTTTCCTTTGGGATTTATTGTTCTACATCTTGTTACACTTGACTTTCAAACTAATTTCTACCTTTTACGTACTGGGGCTTATGAGGTTGGAAAAAAGTACTTGTTCTAACTTATTTTCTATCTCAACTTCGCGTTTCTCGATTGAATATTACTTATTTTTTGTAAGAATTATATCATCTCTATTATAAATCATTTACTGATTTCCTCAACTGTTTAATAGTCGGAGCCAATGATTCGGTAATTTTAAAGTTGAATCTAACGAAAAGGGGAGTGTAAAATTTGACCTAAAGGATAAAAGGGATTCCAACTATCTAGAACAATTAGGCCGCTGTAGACCGGTTGGAAGAGTAACAAACTAGCAACCGGAGGGTTGCGAGTTTGAATCCAACCAAAGACCGTCGTATTCAAAGGGGGCTGGTACACGTAAAATCATTCGTGGCTTCAAATGTCCTCACGTTGGCGTGGTGTGGAAGTTTGGAGAGTGGGGTGCCAGCTCAGGTGTTGACCTCGTCATCTGACCGTGATACAAAATTACGTGGTGTTGTCCTCGGATCTTTCCCTTCGGGAGTTGATCTCAGACCGTCGCCATAATCCGTTGTGTTGCTCCAGTGCGACGTTAATTAAAATACCTACCTAGAGCAATTATTGCACCTCATTAAGTTTGTTATGAACATTTGGTTTGTTGCTTTACGGTCATGTATTGCTTGTCGAGAGCTAATTAGACAGGAAACAGGCTTAAAGTGGATTCTGAACCACCGCAAACATTCATGTGATTGAGCGATGTTTGTGATCCATGCTTCATTTCATCTAAATAAAGTTTCTCATAACTTTTCTTATTTAACCTTCTTTGTATATTTTTTATAAACAACGATATTTTAAAAAGTCATCTTGAGTTTAGCACTATGTCCCACTAGGATTCAAGTACATTAAATAACTGATCATGTTATCCATAGAAAACAAGTTCACTTATTTGAAAAAAATTTTATGCAAATATAGGAATTTCACCTTTTACAATCCACATTTATTCATGCGTCTCCTCCAAACATGAATTAATTTATCCATTCATGTAGACTTTTTACTGTCTTCAATGATTTACCTACTATGAACTATTCCATTTTTCATGCTTGTTTGTTTCACTAAGATCCGAGCCTTGTCCATTCAATGACATGTATGTCTATCGAACAGGCCACAGAAGACTAATGATAGAGAAAAAAAATTCAACCGGTTTATCCGAGTTTATATACGCGCAAAATGACGCCGGACAAAAGCAACTCCCTTTTAGAGCCTCAGGTTAACCGATTTCTAAATAAAACTCGAAGGAATGTCATCTGGCCGCGGTTGCTCTTATTAGTTGTCGAAACATTTAGCATTGCTTTTCGATATGAATCTCGCGCTTGAATCCAATTAGTCTGACAATGAGAGAAGGTCTTTTTTGTCTTGACTTCTGAACAGTGATGGACAGGCTCATCGGGAAATCCCCGTGAGGCTAGGAGGCCGATAGGGCTTTCAATAGAAAAACTCCTTATCTAATGCCATATTACTTTATTTTATATTGTAATTTGAATAATTTTTTCATTTAAACGGTAAACTTATAGATCAATAATAAAACCAACTCTATCGTAACACGGCTGTAGCAATATTTTCTGTTGTATTCCAAGTCTGATAGTGGTTGAATTAAGCAGTCAAGTGATTCTGGAAGTCTGGAGGATGGTAGTTGGGAGAAATCTCCACCATATTGATAAAGACAGATTTACTGTCTGTTAACCACGAGAACTGCTCCGGATGCCAAGTCTGGGGGATGACGGCCGCTATAGAAACAAGACTCGTTCGTTTTGAGTAGGTTTTCCGTGAATGTTGGTGGAAAGTGGTAGTTTACTAGTATTGATCTCGGCGACAAGTAGAAATCTTAAAAAATGTATTTCTAATTTCTCATCAAGTGACAAACTTGAATACATTTCTTCAAGCATCCCCTATGGAAAATAGGATAAGGTCCGTTTCTACGGCCACAGAAGCAGACTGTCTGCAGCAGTTCTCGTGGTAGACAAATGGTAGATATGCTACATTTTTAGTTCAAAAGTACGGATCTTGCAGTTTCTCAGAAATAATTTACATTTCATAAATCCATCTAGTCTTAAAATCTAACTTGGATCAATTCTATAATGACTTGAATTAATGCATTTAACTAAAACAAATGTGAACTTTTCACAATGCGAACATTTACTTTTAACAATTCAAAATTCTCGCTCACCTGAGGCCAGTAGATCAGTCTGTCACTGCTTCTGAATGGGAAGTGTCTCGGATTCACCTTAATTCGCCACGCGGTTATGAGAAATCTGCCCGCTCCTTTGGCTGTTGACGTCCAGCTTGTCTTGTATGTTCAGCTTGTTAATTTCGTGACTTTGCTGCCTTGCGTCATGATCCGATGGAACTTCTGATTAGACTGCACCAGTCCTTGGAATCCAGAGGCTTGCATTTCAATCATGCGCTCATAACAATCGGTCAGTGGGGTGGATTTTGAACGCATATCTTTGGTTTTGTTTTGTTGCTGTTTGAGGAATGCGTTTCGGGACGAACGTTTTGCGGAGAATGTGTGGCAACGTCAGTCATAGTCTGCGTGATGTGGATGTGCAAGACATATTTGAGTTCTGAATAGTCATTTGAAAATAGTATATCGCTCTTGTACGGAATGGAACTGAAATTTGGTGTTCATTAAGTAAAACTATTTCGATGGAGTCTAAAAGAAGGTAGGTCGAAATTGTCTTACATCTTGTAGGTTTCTTGTACAGTTCACACCACGAAGTGTTAAACAGATCTCGCTTTTTCACAACGTAATTTTAATTACCGATGCTAACTTTGTCTAAATATCAACTATTGGCTAAAGAATTGATATACATACGCTTATAAAAATTGATGTGCTAATCATTGAGAACTAAATTAAATTTCTAAACCACGAATGGAATATTCATGGTTAAATGTTGGAAATTCGATTTGTTCTTGAAAAGAATAACTTCAGGCTGAAGATCACGTATAAGATTACAATCTGAGATAGATTTTGTTTCTAACATCTTTTCGTTCATTTTTTCACTTATACGAAATGGATGCAAGCTTTCAAATTATTCAACAATCTGGATTAATCCCTTGTGTCAAAACGAACCGATTAATCAGTAGGAAAATCGATTTCATTACTAAACCGAAACATCGATTTCAAGTTTCTAATGAGCTAGGGGTATCCATCGATTAAACTGCATAAATATGTCGATTCATCACATTGACGATTTTTATTTGGTACACATCGCGGTTTAAAAGTAGCTCAAGTTCAATTTTGTTAATTCACAAAATGAACTATTGTGGTCTGATCCATTGATCTTATCATTTTTAATATCACAATCTGCGACGAAAAATGTTTACCCTTGATCCAATTAATGTAGTTTCTAAATTGTTGGATGTACTAAGCCTTCGCATTCCTTATACGCATAATGTTATAAAAGTAGACAGTGAAAAATGATTTTTTTTCTATTGTAAAACTATTTTACCAAACAAAATTATTGATGTAATTGCATCGTTGGATGATTCTTTCAGTTGTTTTCTAATTTAGAAAACAGATGAATACGGATACTATGAATATTGATAGGAAGCTGGAAAGACGTTCGGTAATTAATAGTTTCAAAGCTCTTTCCCATCGAATGAAGCAAGTTCAACCACTCAATAAAGAAAAGTACATCCTTCATACTGCGGTGCATGTAGCTGAAAAATCCGGAAATCCTTCTTTCCATTCCTACATGTTTAGATCACGCTAAGCAGGCAATGAACTGGATATCAAAATACAAAATCACAAAAAGTTTTGACAATTGTTAAAACTCCACTAAATTAATTGCCGAATAAATGTCAACGGAAAAAGGAAATTGATTCTTCAAGTGTCTTTTTCCGAAAACAATCAATTTTTGACTTAAAGCACCACTCCAATTGTCTGATAAATATCGAGAAGTCAATTTCCCTAACAATGTTTGTGAAAGGCTCTCTGGCAAGTAGCTACACACCATACTTCCTGAAAAACTGATATTGACTTTGATGGATCGATTGTTTCTTGCATCTTGATGTCCCAATCGTGTTTTGAAGTTGAAGCGGGTTGTTGCGCTTTCTTTTTTGTTGAAGTTTTGCGTGTTTGGACGATTCGGACGCGTGAATCCGATGACATTGTATTCGCTCAATTAAACTAATCTCCAAGCATTAGTGTTTTCACAAAGCAATTCACTTTAAAAGTAGTTATTAAACTTTTTTGAAAAATCCTCCTTAAAGCACAATAAGTGAATGAAGTGGGCATGATCAAAAGCTTCACCATCATATTAGCCAAAAAAGACAAATTTCAGCGTCTCTGCATCTCAAATTAGTGTTCTGTTTACGGACAAACAGGAAAACCAAAATCACCTCTTATAAATTCTTGCTTGGTTTTAAATAACTTACTAAAATGTGTTTATTACGTATCCTACCGTTTCTTTTCTTTCTGCCATATTAGTTCTACAATTCTATAGTATGACGCACTATAGTTTTATACAATTCAGGGGTAAAATGAGGAACAGGCGTAGGTGGCACCTAAACACTTTCTCAATCACTAAAATGCTCTACTTTGGGTGCAATTTCAAAATATATTTTGTTAATGTGGATGTTTTAAATATGGTGTAATTAATGACTAGGACCTGATGTGGTCATTTGCATTTGAGGTTCTTTTTAAGGGCAATATTTTGTTTCTGTCATTGCATAATGCCTGAACTTTGACTTGCATTTGGAGGCCTTTTTTCTCTTTAAGGACTTGTTTGTTTTGGATCATTGCTTTGCATTTCCAGTACAGATTGTTATAATTTACAGAAGAATTAGTGTACATATTGTTAGAACGAAGAATACGGTAGATTAGTCGGAATTTGCGTCATTGAAGCATTCATCAAATTTAGGCGTCATAACTGACTGAGTCTAAAGAGTGGGAAATGAATAGAGCCTGTTATGGTCATTTTCATTTTGATCGTATTTTCTTTTTAAGGGCAATATTTTGTTTGGTCTAAGGCCTGGACTTTAATGACTTGTTGCATTTGGAGGCCTTTTTTCTTTGAGGACTTTAGTTTTGGATCATTGCTTTACATTTTCAGTACAGGTTGTTATATAATCTACAGATGAATTAGTGGAAAGATTGCTAGAAGGAAGAATACGGTAGATTAGTCGCAATTAATTGACTGATTCTAATTACTCGGTCGCCAAAATAAAACTTAAAGGAGTCAAACTACGACTAACGAACGCTGACTTCGCGAACCCTGAGACAATTAGAATTTGACCCTTTCTTTCAGGTTACAACCTGTTAGAAAAAAACATGTATTGGGTCGTTTAGTATAAAAATTTAATGTTGCTATTAAGCAAATGTAGAGCTCAGCTCATCGTTTTTTCTCTGATATCCCAATCTAGTTTGTAGAGAAAATTTATCTATTCATTTTGAATTTAGAAAAAGTCTTAATTTAAAAGTGGCAAGTGTATTGAGATAACGAGACTTATTTCCGTATGTTCTCTTGTCATTTGCATGGATGAGGTGAAGCTCACTACGTGCCTTTATCAAACTATCTCAACTTGCATTAAGACGATTGACGTTTCATGCATGTTTGATGCAATTGAGGATAACTTCCAAGTGAATGTTAGAACGAGGTTTGAAACTGACGAGTAATGAATGTGACTGTTATTTAATATCCGTTTCCTTGTTGTATTGAACTTTTGGCTTCGTTGATTTTTTATTCTTTAGCATTTGCAGGCCTTTTTATTTTTGTGTCATTTTCTTAGACTGGAGTTGAGTCGCAATTAAACGTTGTCTGCATAGTTCGAGACCCGGACTCCTCTTACCCGAGCTGCAATTGAATCGTCTCTTTGTCTTCTAAAATCGCTCCGTGGAATTTATTTTTTAATGGCGCAACGGTACGTCATTGATTCGCTGAAAGACGAGTTTTGTGAACAGGCTTTTGTGTTGAAAAAAACGCTTTCTCTCTTCTCAACACAAATATCTTCTTTTTTGTATTGAGATTTTAGAATTTTTCGACCATTAGAATAAGGGTTCTTTTGCATCGATTGATGGTCTCTGTCCTGATATAGAGATTTACTCCCAAACACTATACATATCTGTCCTGATATGTATGGTGTTTGGACTAAAGTAATTGTCAACTGATCTTGAATATAGAAGAATAAGTTGAAACCCAGCATCCAATTGTCTCATGCCTGATTTGTTTGGGATATTTTCTGATTGCTTAGTCATTGTGATAATCGCTTAAAGCAATGTTTATAGATGTTTGCATGTTAATCAACGCCTTAATGTACCGAATCTGCATTTGAAAAACTCATCGTTGCTTTAGGAAATCGGATGACTGATGTTTTCAAAAGGTACTCTAAATTTGAGGGTATAATTGACTTTCAGTTTTCCCTCGATCTTATTCAGAGTCATGTTGTTTTCGAAATGGTTCCGGCCAACTCGAAACAAAACTGAGCATTCGATTTTAGCTTGATGCAACAAATGCTCCACCCCTGCTGATTTTGATCTGATTAGACCAAAAAATGGCCGCAGAGCTACAAGCCAGACCACTCCTAATTTGAAGGACATACATCATTGTGCTCAAAATCGCCATTTATCTGTTAACGTTGGAAACACTCCTTGTTTTCAAACTAAAATTAAGTTCCGAAAAACTAAAACCACGGGAACAATTTTTTCCGCTTCGTTATGTGGTCCATAAACTGCGACTTAAAACTTGGGCACGTCTTCATTGTTCGCTTCCATCTGAGCATCGTGTGTGCGTAGCCTATTTAATAACTCCTTTTAGCGCATGAACAACAAAACGAAATGTGAGCGAGATGAATGAATTGCTAGTAAATGTGGTTCAGGAGGATCAGAATGCGCTTGCACTTTTATCCGCTATGAATGAATGTATGTTTTCTCTTTTCAATTAGACGTGTCAAAAATAGAATTCGGCCGTTGTTTTTTCGTATCGATAGCGGCGAGAAACAAGGTTAAGCTGTTTAAGATGCACGGAATCTTGAAACATGTTATTGAACTACGACGAATCTTGTTCTGGTCGGTTGTTTTGGCCAACGGAGTTGGTTGCTAAGCCGCGAAATGGAAATTTCTCTCGCTCAGTTCAAAATTAGCGGTCGTTTGTCATTGCACCTAGAAATTTCGTTTCGACGGCTGAGTTTAGGGATTACTCGTCCTTTTTGATGCCTAACTTTTCTGAATTTTTTACCCGTTTGACGCAAATTCCGACCGATCAACTGTTTATTCTTCCTTCTAACAATCTTACTTTTACTTTTAAATAGGCGTATCAAAGTCCAGTGTCTCCAGGTTCTAGTCACTTCCACGAAGACAAAATACATTTAACATTGCGCCTAAGTAGAACGTTTTTGGCAACTGGTGCAAATGTCAGTTGACTCTGACTTTCTGTACCTAATTTCTAGCCCTGTTTTCGCATCTTTGATAAGGTTCATTGCTTGTGCGTAGTTTATGAGAGGTTCCGATATTTAATCCTTGAACTTTTGTGTTGCATAAATTACCGTTTTGATTAAGATTGGTGAATATGCTGAACTGGTACTAAAAAATTTACGTGATAAATCTCCTCTTTTTAATTTTAAGGTAGAGTAATTTATATTTAAAAAACACGGCTTTTAAAAATTTATTTCTACGGCTGCATGACATACGTGCCAATTTTCTGACACTTATTACCAAATATCTACGGCTAAATATTTTTTATAATTTCCAGAGTTTTAGCTGTTTGTTTATTCGGCTTGTATCTTTGTTGGATTTACCATGCAGCGAAGTAACCACTTTCAAATCTGGATTTCTAAATGTGTATTGTTCTACTTTTTCCTGTATGTTAAAGCAACTTCGTAATATTCCTTGGAATGTGAATTGGACATACAATGCATTTACCGCTGTTTTGCGACGCCAATCTGCCCCAAATATCTATTCAATCTCCAAAATACTCGAGATCTGGTAAGCGAGCTCTGTCTTAACTATTTTATCCAACATCACAAATGCGGAATAGTAACGGGTCGCCTAAAAACTAACAATGGCCTTGCGTCACTGGTTTCGCTGTTCCGAGACACGGAAAGAACAGCACCTGCAATGTAGATTACATGAACCGAGAAAGAAAAGAAATGGGTGTGTAAGCAGTTTTAATGTAGGAGAGGGATGTTGTGCATAAATGGCATTGTCTCTGTAAACTAGAATGGTTAACACTTACAATGATCGTTCGTGAGTAGACTTTTTAGTTATGTTGTCACGCACACAGATCGCCTGACTTTTGGAAAGCTGAGGATTTGTTCTAATATATGGGACACACCTCCAAATTTCTGTGTGTAATTCAGTTTCTCAAAAATTGGGGCGTTTGCTTTTTCGTATCGTGTCGACTGCATTTTTAAGTGAAACCTTTCTTATCGAATTAGAAAGGACGATTCCTTCCCTGGGTGGAATTCGCCGAATTCATTAAGTTAGAACTATAAATTCTACTTCAGTAATGTAATTTTTCTGTTTTGCTTTTAACGCTCCAATTGGTTTCGACGAGATATCTCGTCCATCAAGATCTGACCAATTTTACTAATGACGATATATCTCATCAACAAGATATTGCCAATTTTTATTATGAAGACGGGATCAAGATCTGATCACTTTTCTTCTAATGATCTGAATCGTATTTTCTTATAATGACGAGATATCTCGTCCAACAAGATCTGATTAGTTTTGCTAATGACGAGATACCTCGTTGATGCAAGGAGGGCTAATTGGCGTTTGCTTTGTGGGAATTGAAAAATATCTGAAAATATTTAAAATTTATTTGATATTTATTTTAACTGGATTAAACTAGATAATTAGACGACTCAATGAATCGTTCTGTAAAGGCTGCTTTCGTGTATAAAAGAATGTCATTCTAAGGCATGAAATTTAATTTTATATGTACTTTGGGAATGTAGAATTGCGATATTTCATGACCCTATGCATAACAAAAGAAAGGCCGGTTTGATCGGAAACTGGCATGCAGGTGCGACGAAAAATAAAAGCTAGAAAAACCACGAAATACATCCCATTGAAAAAGGTGGTAGAAATAAACAAAAGCGGAAAGGTAAGCCGGTAAGGGAAGGTGTGGTCATCTAATTGTCAGGTGTCCATCGTATTAAGAAATTACTGACCCCCATTTTACGGTTTTTTGTGCTTTTGTTAAGTCCTTCTGGAAGTTTGATCTGTGCCATTGTTTCTGGCGGCAACTTTCTCTGCTCGATTTGCATAGCTTTTCGCAAGGTCAGTTGAATAGCACGACTTAATGAACCAAACTGGTGAGCTGCCTACCTCCGGATGTCGAAGGTCGTCTTTGGCTCAAAATGTTGATTCCACCGTCTTTAACACGAGAACCGCCGAAAGAGTCATTTGACCCTTTGAATTTCTTTTCACCGGTAAGTTTTTTTATGCGCAAAGGTTGAAGCGGTTTTGTGACTTTTTCTGGAAAGTGTAGATACACACCTTCCCCAAGAATTTCTGAACTAGATATTACATTTTATTACGATTTTTTAAGTTGATTGTCTTCTAGTATTTTATATGGAGTTTGGCGCAATTTGTCCTACTTTGGATCTAGCGCCATAAAACCCGAATAACCAACCTCAAGAATGTTTCCTTTTAATTTTCATATTGCAGGAAATATTTCATTGTCTACCTAGAACCGCCACAAGGGTCTTTAAGACCCCTCTAGTATTCCAACTGTAATTTTTAGCGCTTCCTCTTTTCATTTCTTGTATGAACCTTCATTTGACAACCTCAAAGAAGCTGTGAGTGAGGTCTTTACTGATCCTTTGAATTCTGTTTAAATAGTTTGGCGTCAAGTAGAGTCAGATGAGGCAGGCCTACGTGTGTAATTGAATGGGCGGGAAATAGTCGGTGAAAGCAACTTCAAGTGGATAGTATACGTATTTTATATTGTACATCAAGCTGGATGGATAATGCTGAAAACAACTACTAGAGTGAAAATATGCAAAAAAAGAACTAAATAATGTAGCAGAACACCAAGTGAACACATAAATGAGGCGCATTCGGGATCCTTCAAACGTTAAAAAGAAAAGAGCAAATGTTTGTCCAGTCTGAAGAAGTTGATAAAAGAAACAAAGGCTACAAGAAAAAAGTAGAATTAAAAAAATAGTTTGCGTGCAAGGGACAGCAATGAAGACAAACATCTGGTTGGACTATAAGTAATGTTGGAACTTTCTTTTGAAGATTAAAATATTTTTGTAATTTGTATTATTTTAAACAAATTCATTCATTTGCCAAGTAAATCGTGCATCTTAAAAACACTAAGTTTTAAGCTTTGAAAACAAGAAAACTTTACGAAAAACTGGGAAGTAGTCAATTCGACCTTTTCGGTTCTAGTAGTCAACATTTCGGCGCTTCTAGTATTATATTTAGGGTTCATGTAAAATTATTTTTGGCCTGAATGTATGGTTCTGAGTGTCAAGAGACCCGTTTCTGACTCTTGCCAAATTTATTTGCTTTAGTACGACGTTTTTACACATTTGATTAACACCGGATTAAGGATCAACATCCTTGGTTCTACTGTTTTCCTATTAATTCGTAACTAATTATTTATTTCATTAATGACACATAATGAACTAAGTTCATCAATGAAATTGATGAACTTAGTCGATTCAGTTATAGAATTATTGAGTTAACTGATGAAACCTTTTGGATTTTAATAGCATTTTTGAAACTAGCAGATCCCCGCGCCTAGCATCTACATTTAAGTTTCTGAATTATTTTTTAACTATATGCATTACAAGCTATATGAAGGATTAAAACAATGTACAAAAGTATCCAATAGTTTAAGTATTTAATAGTTGTCCAATAGAATAAGGTTTTATTTTAATACTTGTACGAGATACGCTACGTAAAGTTGAGAATTAAATTAGCAACCTATTTGCACATTTGATTAAATCAGTGTTTGCAGATGATAAAAAATTAATTTATTTAAAAATTAAAATTTCACAATGTATTAAAACAGTTGACTACGTTTGCTATTTTATTGGGATTCACACCTTTACTTGTCATTTGAACGAGTTCCTTTTCATGCCTGGACAAGTTTATTCTGTGCGGATTGAACTATGATGCTGTCAACTATTGACACCTCGTTTGTTAAGTGATTATTAGCACCGCTATGAAATATTTCTTGAAATCTTCCTCAATCCAGTGTTGCCTTTACTTTTGAAAATACGAGATCAAATTACAATTGAGTATGCAAAAGATTTCATCTATTACCCCTAGAGGGCGCCACGACTGTTTGGTCAAAGAGTGCTACTCTGAGAAGTTCTACGCGGATTAAACGATGTTAAAACTAGCAGCCCGTATGTGCGAATTTTCACTGAAAAAATGAATATTAAGAGTCAAGTTCCTTTTTTCATAATTTTCAATCTATCTCAAATCACGCAGTATAATTCTCTTAAGTGTTTAAATGATTCGTGCTAAATCCACATGGTAAACTTTACATTTGAGGATAAAAAATCCCAATTTATGGAAAAAAGCTCTTTTATCAGGATAATACTATTCGCTGTATAATCTTTCAACCACACTCCCATGATCTTTGAATGTCCAGCACGTCCTTAAATTTAAATTTTCGAATTACGGAAAATACTCGGGGTGGGAGGATTTTCGTTTACTCCTGAATGAAAACCGAACGTTATTTTTTAGAAAATTTCCAATCAACTTAAATCAGAAGCAGGGAAGAGTGCTGAAGGTACCTTTTTGACTTCCCGTAAATCGTTTCCGTGGTTGGTCATTGGTCATTTCCTGGTTAGCTGCTTGCGGAGAAAATAAAGGACGTTAAAAATCGTTTTTGCTTCAGATTTTATCGATTTATATATTTTTGCCATCGAATTTTTTTCCGTAAAAATTTTTTTTATCAGATGATGGGGCTTTTAGACGTTCGCCACGCCAGTGTTGATGAGGAGTGTTGTAAAATATTCGTAATATGCAGCATTTGAATTAAATCTTGTAGGAACTTCATTTTAAGCGCCATCTAGTTGTAGGAGTTTCCCTGAATTTGATTGTTTTCACCTGTGTGCTTAGGTCACTCGAAATTTTATCCGATGCGTGCGAGCTTATGAATTTGAAATTGACTTGTCGTTCACCTCAACGGTCACCGGTAGAATTCCGCGAGTTGAAAAGTGTGGGATCCCATCTTGACAGCTATCGCGTAAATTTTTCCTTGTCTCCTCTTTTCTATTGCCATTTCTCAGAAAGTTAAAATGGTGGGAAACAACAAAATCGAACAGAGCTGAGTATCGATGCTACAGTTGAATTACTATTGCCCCTAAAGCTAATATTAGCAACAGTGCCACCGAAAACCAGAAAAAAACGAAGATTTTGTATGCGTGTATATTTATTTTTTCAGTCCTGCCAATTGTTTTGAAGTATATAGGCTCGCACCTAAGAAAAGAAAAAATATCCGTATGTAATTAATTGAGGTCTAAAAATCGTGTAGAAGATATTATTAACACTGTCTCCTTGATTAAATCCGGTCTATTTCGCCCTCATCAGGGTTCTCAGACCTTAATATTTACCGAAAGTCCTTTAAAAAATTTAAAGCCTTAGGTTTTACGAAAACACTGCATATTTCATTCACCTTCATTCAAAAACCAAGATCGATACTCGTCCAATCTCAAGCGTCATCAAAAATCGAGGACGTAATGTTGGTTAGCTGAAACTTAATGTTTTAATACTGAATTCTCAACTTGGTGACTCAACTTAGCACTTGTTTCTTCACTCATTTGTGCAGCTCTCAGGTTTATCTATTTCGATCAATGTGAATGTAGCCTTAAAAAGGCTGATTTTTCTTCTGCTCATGAAAAATGACCGGTAGAGCGACAAAACCTTGCTTTAATGAACAAATAGTCATTTTGCATCTCATTTACAAGTGTCTGATTTCTTATTTACAGGAGTTAGACGAAAGAATACAAATTATTTTGAAGATATTTTATATTCTATATTAATAAGGAATCTGGATATATTTCCCTTCAATACAGCCTCTATTCGTATTGATGTAAACACTAAAACTGCTTCAAAGAAATCAACTACACCTTAAAATAGAGCTTACGATGCCTAAGTAGCCCCTCCATATCCATCCTGGGGCTATATTAAAACTAGACTAGCGTTGTTGAAATAAAATGAATTTAAATTATCTATTATAGCGTCTTATTTCATTATTCCTATGCGGTGCGATTTGAAACGAAGTGTTCCGACTTATTTCAGCTGTTTCTTCAAGGTCATGTAGGTTACGAGGTAGTTTTATACTCACGATTTTTATGAGGCACCTGGAATAGTTTTGATATTTCGCTGATAATGGATTCTGCTTTCAGTCATTGGATTTATCATGTTTTTCCATCTATTCTGACCTTAGATTTATTAAAATAAACTATTTCATATCTGTTTATTGGCTTAGCTGAGAGAAAATTCTGCGTTGCTGAATCATGTCTAGTGTCGAGTATCGTTTACACCTGTCCATATATGCGTATCCGTCGAACTAATGAGCGACGTGTACAAGCATGATTGACAACTAAGTATGTTTTCGCTCCGCCTATCGTACACGCAGGTACTGAATTTTGTTTGACTTTGATTATGCGTGCGGAAGGTCAATGCAGTTACGGTAATCCGAAGAGTAAAACAATCGAAACATCAATTTTGATATATGTTTTAATTGAGTGGAGTTTTCAAGCTTTAAATGGGCTATTACTTTTCTTTGTATCTGCTTGGAAAGTATTTTTTTAAATATTTTAAAGATGCAAACACATTCCCATCTAGAGCCATGCAAATACCCTTTAAAGTACGATTTGCTCAAAAGCCTTAAATTTTTTCAAGTTTACAGCCTATTTTATTTAATCTGCATTCAAAACCAAGATCTATGATATGTTAGACCAAGGTCAGATGTCATTAATTTAGGTTTTAGTAGTATAAGGAAAGATTTATATAAGAAGGGAATTTTTAAACTTCAGATTCCAAGGGATCAAAAATTATACTTCTTTCTTTAAATGGGATAAAAGCCTCGGGGGAAAACAATATACAGTGTGTCACAAGTATTCACCCACTTCATGTTTTGTACTATTTTCATGAATTTTATAAGGATGTTGTTAAAATTACGATTTAAAATTTTACCACTTCAAAGCTGTCTCTATTTTAGCCTCCCATCAAAATAATTGAAGTTATTGAAAATTTTCTAAGACTATTAAAATGTAACTTAACCCATGAAATCAGACACCTACCGTACAAAATACATACGTTAACAAAACGTGCAAATCAATGTCTAATATGGGAAGATATAAACTGAGCTTTCAGGTGGTAAAATTTTAAATCGCAATTTTTACTGCATCGTTTAAAATTCATGAAAATGGTAAAAAACGTGAAGTGGACGAGTTCTTTTGTGACCCACTGTAATTGCGAATGACACTTGCTTTATTTAAGATTTTATTTCATTAATGTATGTTAAAATGTTTTAAATCCGCATTGATTTGTGTTAAATGTAGCCTTTAAGATACTTTTTGCATGTGCACATTTTAATAGTTAATTTGATTTCCAACTTGCTTTTGGAATTAATAAGATTGCTGAGACGCATTATCTACATTGCAATTCATCTTAGTTTTTAATTACTTTGCTGAGCTTTAAATGTTGTAAGCCAGCAAAAATAAATAACTATTCGCATTGGGTTCCGTTATTCTCGCAAGTGTCCGTCAAATAATTTAAAAGCTTTCGAAAAACGTGTCCATACCAAGTTTCCTGGATTCTCCCGGGATATCCAAATTAGCTTCATTTCACCGCATTATGTGTTTCCATAACGGACACCTATGCTTATTAAATTACTCTGTTCCGAATTTATTCCTTTTCACCTCTGAGCGGTTTAATCATTAGAATGGCTAATTGCATCGGAGCCGCTTTGAAAAAGAGACATGTGCCGCCATCTGTCGTTTGACTCCGCAGTCGCCTTTTAGGTAATTGTGACTTGAATGACTTCTATTGTTGCAACTCTCGAATTAAAAAAAGCGAATCGTAAGTTGAAAAGTCCGAATTTACAGCACTCGTAAAATGTCAGAAAAATGGATGTGTGAGATTTTCAACGCATAATCTTCAGTCTTTTTTCACTTCTCTATTCGAGATTGTGTAGCTTTTCTTCTCCAATCTCAAGTTTTTATTTACTATTTTGTCGTAAATTAATTGTCACCGTTTGACGAAAAATAAGTCCAGCTACATTTACATTCTCGGAAAAAATTCTCATTGTTTCATAAGAAATTACGGATGTTGGAATTGTCTTTGAAGGAAGATTTCTCTGTTTTAGGAATACTTTCATGTAAAGCCTACTTTTATTTTTGTTGCGTTTTCTTTTTTGCTAGTAAAATATTGTTTGGTAGAACTAAATTAAAAGGAATTTTACGATATTGAAGAAGCAGTCTCAGACCAGGCCAAAAGCAGTGCGCCCATATAATTAATATAACAACCTTCAATTAAATGGGTTAAAATCTCCCAACATAGTCGTCGTTTTATAAAAACCAAACGACCGAATTGTTTGAATAAAACTAAGTTTCGAGAACCGTGTGAAAATAAACTCGGCGCAAAACCATAATGACCGTAAACTCGCGGCATTCAGCGGGGCAGTTTTATTCGAATTTCGTGGAATTATATTTTCCAGTGTTGACCTAAGTTCTATATTTTAAACACATATAACCGAAAGCTGTTTAGCAGTTTTGATTTTTGTATTTGTACTGATAGTATTACAGTTTGACGCTTGTTAACGCGTAATATGTAGTGGTCAATTCAATTATTTATCTACATTTCAACACAAAAACTGAGAGTATTTTCACATACAATAACTCTTCTTTATATCACTCTTTCTTACTTGTCCTCGATGACTTTTCTGTTTGAAGCGCAGGAAATCCCAATAGGTTCCTTTAAAATGAGGAGTTTAACCCTCCTGGTGGTTATCATCGCGTCGAAAACTGCCCTGTAGTGGCCAGCTTCTGGTGCAAAACATGTTCCAAACTGTCCCCAGTTCTAGGCAAGGACAATTTGTTTTTCCTACTTGGTTCTCCATTCCCTAGGAGTAACAGGGCAGTTGTCTCGACAAGGTATCTCGTCATTAGAAAAACTGATCGGATCTAGATGGATGATATATCTCGTGATTAGCAAAATTGATCTGGTCTTGGACGAGATATCTCGTTGAAATACTGGAGTGTTAAGTGTCCTTTTTCAAGCAGCTATCGTGAACTGAATTGAGTAAAAAGATTTGAGTGTTTGGAAAATAAGGTTGGGTAGGAATTTCTGCCAAAAATATTTTACCCTGTTTTATTTATCACTTTAAAAGGTGCAGCCATCGATTTTTGTGTTTAATTTTTAGTTTTACTGAATTCTAGAAATAAAAAAAAGGCATAATTTAACAGATTATTTGTGCCTTTTTATTTCTATAATGAGGACGTTTTTCTTGGCCATCGTTATATCGCGTTTTCTTGTCCCCCAAGAAGCGCGATATTTGTAGGGGTTACTGTATTAAAATTTAATTTTTAAGAAAATGAAAATGTCTTTTGAAGTCATTGTGGTGTGAACATTTATAGGTATTTCTCAACAAATAGTTGTTTAATTCGACAATTTTGTGAAATTGTCTGATTTCAGTGATGCACTGTATGTTTTACGATTTTAATTTGAAGCGAATGTTTGTTTTGAAAGAAAGCAATTAGTATCGTCCGATGAGTGAAAGGTGTTTCGTAATATTTACCTGCCCCCCATTTCCTTGTAAAAGCTTAAGGTGCCGGCTAAAGCTAAACGCGGGATCTACTGAAGAAGCAAACAATGATTTTTTTTCTTTTGTTTTGTTTGATAGGCACTAAATCAAGAACTCCTTGAGAGGCAGTGATGAAAAAAGTGTGCTGTACTTGGGTGAAGGGGAATTCATTCAAAAAGGAAGGAAAAAAGTATTGGGGAAGAGTTTTTTACGTTTATGCTAGAGAAGGGTGTCAGAAGATCATTAAACATTTTTTCCCCACCTTCTATTTAAAAGTTGACAGCTTGGTTTTTAAAACCATTCGGTTTTGCATGTCGTGTTTTATTTTTCGACTTTATTTTTAGCACCGTGGAATTTCGTGGGGAATAAAACTGTCAAAGATTTGTTTGACTCTTCTTTGATTATGGGATGGTTTATTTTCTTAGACCGAATCGGGGCTTTCCTTTTGAGATCGTGATGGCGGCTTGAAAAGGGGTTTAATTAGTGCTCTCGCCGACTCTGAAATGTAATTGAACGGAAAAAGTTGGAACTCCTGAACAAAATTAACTGGTTTAGTGAGATTTGGTAGGTAGGTATTTGAATTAACGTCGCACTGGGAGCAACACAACGGGCAATTGGCGATGGTGCGGGATCCATATCATAGGGAAAGATCCGAGGACTACACCTCGTAATTTTGAACTACGGTCAAATGACGAGGTCAAACCTGAGTATGCGCCCCATTCTCCAAACTTCCACACCACGCCAACGTGAGGACATTTGAGGCCATGGGAAATTTAACGTGCACCAGCCTCCACGTACACGACGGTCTGGTTGAATCGAGTTTTGAACTCGCAACCCTCCGGTTGCCAGTTCGCTACTTTTCCTACCGGGATACCGCGCCCCCTAGTGAGATTTGGAATATAATAAAAATAATTTACTAGAACAAAATATATAAGACAGGACGAACAATTACGTTTTTCGTTTCGTAGGTATAAGACTTGTAGAAAATAATCTTGGAACTCCTGAGTAATGCATCTGCATCGGGTTATAGTATGGCATACAAAATGAATGCACAAAATACATGTTTTGATCCCGTAGACATTCCAGACTATTGGAAGAATTATTTATTAGTTTCAACAAAATAGCAGAAATATTCTTTAAATAAAATGACTCGATTAACGTCTGTCTTATTTGCAGCATGACCAAGTATGGCCCTTGCGCCAGAAAACCCGAAAACCAACCAAATGAAATGACAGTTAAAAGATCAGTTTATTTAATCATTCAGGACGAAATATAAAGGGATAAAAGATACTTAATGAATTTCGAAAAATTATACTTAAATATTTGCTTGATTTTAAACATTCGGTGAACAACCATTCTTGATGATTTCTGTATTCGGATCTAACAAAATGCGTTGTTTTTGATGTCTTCTATAATCCCTTTCTTGAAACCAAGTTTGAAGTACAGAATCTTAGCGAAACTTTTAAAAAGGTTCACGTCATTTTTCAAAAGAAAAATGAGCTTTCAACTTAGAGACCTCCGAAATCAAATCTTGACTACGTCACTGGTGTTATCAAATCTTTTAAGGGGACAAAATTGACTGCGATAGAAAAAAATGCTATCATTTCTCTTATAAAAGGCATCTATTTCGTAAAAAGGGCAACCCGCTTGAAAAATCGGATCACTTATGGAGGAAATTCTTTTAGTTGATTGGGAGTATTTTTTTTTATATGAAATTATCAAACCTGTTTTAAGTTTAAAATTGTGTCTTCAGATTGAGGATCCTATTCCAAAGGGCCATACTCTCCTGCAATGCCAGCTTCATTTTTATAAGGTGTCTTACTCATTGTTTCAAAACTTATCTTACGTGAGGATCTGAAAGCCTGGGCTTTTCTAAAACTTCTAGGTTCGCCTAGCTTTGTGGATGTTTTGAAAGGGTAAATTGATATAATTTTATGCCGTTATACTTTAAAATTTGACGTTGCATGTAATTTTCCAAATCTGTTTCTCTGATGCATAATGAGGCGCGGGTAATTGTTCGATGCAGGTTTCAGGTTCAAAGAATTTGGGAGATGTAATTCTTTTCAAAATTTGGTTTTGATTTTTGCCATTGCTGAAAATCCAAGTTCATAATTGTACGAATTGTTGTAACTACGAAGTACGGAAAAAAAAATTCCATAGGAAAAGATGGATATGTTGAACTGAGTTTTAAACTCAGTTTCCTGCAATGGCAGTTCATTGTCATCGAGTGTCTTCGTACAAAAGAAAGTGAAAAATCCTAGAAATTACTAGCTGCTTTTACAGTAAACGATTTACGAGCATTATTCCAACGTTTTGTTTAAGTAAATGGGTTTTTAACCCTTGTCAAATCCTTCGCCAGTATCATTTGGCACTTTCCAAAATTATTAGCGCTTCGCAACAGGATGCAATTAAACTGTTCTTTTATTCGCTTTTGGACTTTTTTTGTCCGGTGCACTTTTTCCAACTCCTGTTTTTATTTCCCTGGGAAAGCTCTTTTGTTCCGCGACTATTATTTTTGCAACATTCATCGCATTTATTTGTTCTCTAATTTTAATAATTGGGCGCGCGCCGGAATGCCTTTTAAAGTTTGAAAAGTGAAGCTCTTATTAAAGTGGGTTTTCCCAGTCGCGTCCTTTCTTTTGTGTTTGTATTTAATTTTAATTGCAGACGCGCGCGTCCCTAAAAAGGGGACCCGAAATAAAACGTTATTAGAAATGGATGCTGATATTTAAAAGAAGGCATCCTTCTTTTTCGTTTGATGGGAGACAAAAGACTTTTCGTTAAAGCCGCTGTCATGCGTTTCATTTCTGTGTGATTGTTCGGACCAAGAGAAACTCTTGAGTGAATCAAATCTTTTTTGCTTAATCCAAGCAAGCATTTTTAATGACCGGCCTCGTATTGAATTACGTTCTCTCCGCCAACAAATGGGATTTGAGAGAATTTTAAATTTAATCAATAAGGATTATGATTTTTTTACGTCGCGGGCACTCGGATGCTGCCGGGAAAGTAATTTTGATGAAGGGGTTCAAACAATTTTTCTAAGGACAAAAGATTAGTTTAATTTTTGTGCTTCATTTCATCTGATTCTTTTCTCCTTCGATTTATTATTTAAGGCTCGAAATGCGTTCGCGCTCTGATTGTAATTAAGTTCGGTTGCAGCCCCCGCGAGAACCTTCATGGGGAAAAAGAATTTAAAAATGAATGGAACATGCGTGCAGGTGGTTTCTTAACTTCAAACTACGTGCTCGAGCCATGTGCTGGAAGATATTTTCGCTTTCGAAAATCTTTAGTGGTTACTTTTCCCACAAATTTTGCTACTAGCGAAGGGATAAATGTGCAGTCAATTTTTTAATCGAAAGAACTTGATGTTTGTTTTAGCTTTGTTTTAAATAATCCCAACATTATAACCCATACACGAATTTTAATTTCAAAATTGAATTAATTAATATTTTTATAGAATTTTACACACACAGTTACAATTGGTTGGTTTTGGGGGTTTTTGTGGCGCAAAGGCCATATTTAGCCCATGCTACGCCAGATACAAAACATACAATATCAAGTAATAGACACACACAATAAAAGTTTTTGCTGACACAAAAGAGAAAAATGCAACCAGGGAGGAATGCACCTGAAAGGAATCGAACCTGCGCCACCTACAACTCGAAGGTTGCTAGCACAGTGGGCATACCCACTGAGCCACGACGGCCTCCACTCAGTTACAAAATTTACGTTAAAGTATCCGTTTCCCAGTCCATGCCAAGATTGAAAATGTAATTGTTAACCTCGTAATATTTTTTACATTTTTATAACCATTTCCTTCATTAAATATATTTGGCGCAGCCTGTTCGTTTTTAGACCTTGCGCCATTAAACCCAACTAACCGACCATCATTAAATATATTAATTTTTATGCAAATTTATTCAGATTTGTCACCATTTTCTTTATTTAATGCATTGATTACAACTATTTTTCTATAGTTTTATTTGTTTAGTCTTTAGGGAACTATTTTTAGCATTTTATGTAAAACTGCACAATGTGTATAGTTCCCGCATTGAAATAGGACTTCAGTCTAGAATGCTAATCTCCGATGCAAGTTTCCTTGGGTTAAAATGCTTTAACTATGAAGATTCCCCGTTTGTATCATAGCAGACCCTCAAAGCGAAAAGAAGAGCTAGTTTAAATTGCCTAATACCTATATACCATCAGCGATGCTGTCATCCGTTAATCAACTTATGTTAATAAGCCATATTTCGCTCGTCATTTTCTTAAAAAGTAGTAATATGTGGTTTAGCAAACTTAAACGAGAATAAGTTATTGTTGATATACCTTTTGGTACCTGTGATATGTGAAGCCGTTGCAGTTTGTCTGCAAGTGATGAGCGCTTTTCACTTCTGCACCCGATTGAATGGCAAGCAAGTCGGGGAAAAATAAATAAAAAGGTATTTGTTTTCCATAAATTTCCTCTACAATAATACGATTCTATTTCGGTTGTTTCAAGCCTAGCTATGATTCGAATTTCGCTTGTTTTTGCGTGCTTTTCTTCAATAAAACGTTATATATATGCAAATATATCTTGACTGTATTTCTTTTGGATATTTTCCGTGTTTCCAAAATATGAGTTTGCTCCCCCGCAATCCTTGATGTTTTTTGTTCCGCCGTCGCTCCGGAATATTGATGAAAAATATTGAACTTTTTCCTACCGCGGTTGGGACTCTAAAACGATTTTCTGCCTTAAAACGCTTTTCGCAAACACTTCGCGTTGCAACTGTGAAATCTGGGGAATTGTTTCCGTTTGCTCTGGTTACCTGCGTTATTTATTGATACAGATCGCTGATAAAACATCTTGCCACTTAATCCTTTAACCCTCCTGGTGGTTGTCTCGACGAGGCATCTCGTCATTAGCAAAATGGGCCAGAACTTGGACGAGGTATCTCGTCAGTAGAAAACTAATCTTGATCTCGCGCGGCATCATCAAAACGCGGCATTATTTTCATCATTTGGAGTGTCAATCAGCATTCTTCATGACGAGATACCTCGTTATTAGCAAAATCGGTCAAATCTTGATGGACGAGATATCTCCGTCGAAACCGCTTGGAGGGTTAAATAGGTAGCTAATTAACTTCGCACTGGAGCAACACAACGGGCTATTGGCGGCGGTCCGGGATCTATCCCGAAGCGAAAGATCCAAGGACAACGCCTCGTTATTTGGAACCACGATCAGATGACGAGAAAAACGCCTGAGCTGGCAGCCCATTCTCCAAACTTCCACACCACGCCAACGTTAGGACGTTTGAGGCCACGACAGATTTAACGTGCACCCCCTGTACACGACGGTCTTTAGCTGGACCGAGTTTCGAACGCGCAACCCTCCGATTGCTAAACCGTGGCTCTTCCAACTGGGCTACCGCCCCCCTTTGAATAGGATAAAAGGGCTAATTGCACTGGTGGTGCCATGATAAGCTCTTCTCATCTGACTGCAATGACTAAGAACAAATTGGAGACGTTTCAAGGTAGGTAGGTAGTTGAATTAACGTCGCACTGGAGCAACACAACTGGCTATTGGCGGCGGTCCGGGATCCATCCCGAAGGGAAAGATCCGAGGACAGCACGCGTCATTTTGAACCACGGTCAGATGACGAGGTTAGCTGGCAGCCCACTCTCCAAACTTCCACGCCAACGTGAGGACATTTGAGGCCACGACAAATTTAACCTAAGAATGAAGAAGATAAGATTTAGATTGTTGCTCGGGAAGCCATCTGGGCGAACTAGTAAAATCATAAAAACTCGTTCAATTTTATTGTACGCAACAAAAATTGAAAATAGGCAGGGTCAAAAGTTTATTTTTAAATTTTTAATGCGGATATTTGTTTTTTTGTGCATCCTAAAAACACGCTCCATTTCCGGATTTCAATCTAAGTTCCTCCTGAAATAACTAAGAAATTTAATAGAATTTTTGTGAGGATGCGAGATTTTGTATACCTTGCGTGCAAATCCAGCGCGGTCAGATCTCGCAAGAATGAAACTTTCTGTGAACATTGACAGAAGTAAGTTTTGAAAGCAACTGAAGAGGGGACCATTTCTGGTCTGAGAAGTTCCGGATTTTTCCTTTCCTCTCTCATCTCCGTGATTACTTTGTGACCTCAGCACTCCTCCCAATTTTCTGGCGAATTAATCAAGTCCATCCACTCGAAAGTAACTTTTCCCAAACATCTGCTACGAAACTTAGCTAAGATTATCTCCCGGAAACCCACCTAACCATCTCTGAGCGTCCGATGGAGTTAATTTTTAGCTTTTCTCTTGCCAGTGGAGTTCCCATAAGTCTGAACAGTCTGGGTTCCCTTTTTGCCACTCGATTGTTTTTAGTTTTTTCAATGCAGTTCGAATCATACGTTCTCATAACTTTTAACACTCGCATAGGAATTCTTCGCTTTTTACCACTTAATGGATGAATCGAATTGTTTTTAGTTTTTTTTCATGGAGTTATAGAGTTCTTAAATCGTACGTTCTCAACTTTTAACACTCGTATAGGAATACTCGGTTACCATTTAATGGATGAATCGAATTGCTTTTAGTTTTTTCAGCGCAGTTACGAGTTCTTGAGCTATACTTTCTCGTAATTCGAAAGTCTCGTATTGGGAATTATTCTTTTACCACTTAATGCATAAGAAATGTTTTGAGCATTTTTCAGCGCAGTTATGACGAGCTCCTGAACATTATCATAACTAAACAGACTCGTATAGATATTATCTTTACCATTTAATGAATGAATCGAATTGCTCCTAGTTTTTCAGTACAATTATCAGTTCTTGAGTTATACGTTCTCTAATTCAAAAGTCTCGTATAGGGAGTTATTCTCTATTCACCACTTAATGCACGATACGAAATGTCGAGTTTTTCAGTGCAGTTATTAGGTGTTCCTAAATCAACCTCATAACTTTAAACACTCGTATATTAATTCTTCCATTTGTACCATTTAATGAACAAATAGAATTCTTTATTTTTTCAGCGCAGTTATGAGTTCAGGAATTATGCATTCACGTAACTAAACCTATATGTAGTTATTCTTTTTTTTTACCATTTATGGGTGAAAGGAATAGTTTTTGTGTACCTTTTAATTTTTTAGGGCAGTTTCGTAATTATTGCGTTCTCAACTCTAAACAATCTCGCATAGAAACTATTCCCTTTTTACATATTGGATGACGATTTTGCTTACATTTAAATTTTTTTCAACGCTTTGAAGTTTGATTGTAATTTGCATTTTGGGGATTTTATGACCTGCTAGAATTCAATTTGAGGTTTGTTGCACGTTATGTTAAAACTGCATTGCTATTGGAAAGATGGAAGAATCCATTTAAAGTTCTGTATTTTGGGAATGAACTGCATGAGCCCCCACAAAGAAGTGCGTCTATTGGATGTCCTCAGTGATTTTCCATTCAAAAACCGCTTTTGAATTGCATGGTTCGCGGATTGCTCAATTGTGGAAATCGAGATGAAATCCTGTTTCCTTTCACTCTGTAGTCGTAGTGAAAGGGTGCATCTTTTAATTTCTCATCAAGTTCGGAAGAATAGACATTCCCATTTCAGCCGGCAATTAGGATTATGTGACGCACCAAATGTTTGAGTCGGAAAGAAAGCAAAAAAAGAAACTGCTCTTCCATGATCTCATTTCTTTGTTCCTTCATCTCTCGATCATTAGGTTTCTAACGAGACGCGCTTGTTAAAATCGAGGAACATTAAATTAACCAAAAATAATTCCGATTCGCGTTCTATGTTACTTCTTTCCTTGTCTTGTCCCGCCTTCTTTGATTACTTAATTAATTGGACGTGGTCTTTTTCTCTTTATTTTTTAAATTCGCGACGGGAAAGAAAAATCTTAAAATGTCTGCGCATTTAATGTGTATTTTTACTCCGCGTTTTTCACAATTGCTTCGTGTTTTGTTTTTCTGTTTTGAGTGAAGTATCGATTTCGAATTTTTTGCCCCTCTTTAATTGTCGGTTATGGAACGCTTCAGGTTTTTAGGAGGTAATCCTTCCTCCCTCTCCCATCACCTTAAACAAGGAAAAACTGGATATTTTTTCTGCAGAATGTATGCATTTTGTTTTGGGCTGCGGTTCTCGAGTATTTTTACAGCAGTTATAATCTACGTGTTACATTTTTTTGAAATGGCTACAAAATTGTATACCCAAGTTTAAGTTTATTTTTTTACTTGGTTAAGTTGATTACATTGAATGTATTCAGCGATGTGCGAAAATAAGCTACACGGGTACAAATTATGAGTGGAAACGGTAGTATGATTATCAATTATTTAAAATTGATCATTGAACTTTATAAAATATAAACTATTTTTACACATTCATATTAGTTAAGCAAAAGTAAAACTGAGACTTAAACTGATGTCTAGATAAAATGGCATTATTCATGATGAATAATAAATGTATTTATTCATGCTGTCTGTCGTACAAAAACAATTCGTTTATAAGGCAGTGGAAAATGCATAAAAATAACAGAAGGCGATGCACAAAGCACTACAAAAATACACAGAAAAACAAATAAGCACAAAGCACATGAAAAGGTTCCAAAGGATAGAGCATACAATCCATAAATTTCTAGAAATAAAATTTCAGTTTTTTAAAGGTCAATGATCAACATTTTAAAATCTTATTTTATTTCACTTTTAATTAATTGCTATTTTAATAATTGCTTATTGCGATGTTTTAATTTGCTTTAGAATCTTTGAATTTTGGGGTACCAATGAAACATGTTTATGATATTAATTGTAATCGATTAAAATTAAATTTGAAATAATATATTTTTATGGAATTTATTTTGTGTAGCATCCCTTAGTTTTGCTTTTCTCAGTTTTGTACATAAGGGACATGCAAAACGCGCTGTTATCTCGCATGTTTAAGAAAAACTCTTTAAAGCCAGTTCATTTGATGCTTTTTGTGAAATTTTAACTCGTTCCGTTTGTTTGGAAGATAATGAAATAATTTTCTTTCTCTTCGAGGGAAAGAAAGGATTTCTAGCGAAGTTACATTTCTCGAAAGAAAGTTGAGCACAAAATATCGGAAAATAATCTCGCGAAACATGAAGCAGAAAATGACCGCTCGTTATATTCCAAGTAAACAAACGCAATATATCTTCTCTTCCAGTTCGATCAGTGGCGGGGATTTTTGTGCCATTTTCAGGTAATGCTTCAGGATTTACCCCCTGAAGGAACAGATCAACTGATAGAATTGCCGGATGATGCGATTGCGAAAGGGAATATATAAGAAAGCAAAGAACGATGCTTGGCGTATCGTCCCACTTCTCTGAGTTGAGATTCGTTATGCTGCTCTCTAGAGTTTTTCACTGAGCATTAAAGCAGGGATGCGCAACATACGGTCAGCGAGCTGTACTTCTATCCGGCCCGCGAATGTCCTCACACTTATCGACACTGGACTAGACTAAAGATATATATAAGATGTCCCGTGAGTGATAACATTTCAATAGTTCATACAAAATGGCAAATATTGGTATATTGAAATGCGGTTTGTACGCAAAGGAATTTCAAGAGGGGTTGTTTTGGCGAGAAAAACTTTTGTTCAAATTTTCACCGATAGAGACCCTGGTATTACATCCTCATGTGTAAGAGATGCAAACGAGAGCCCTAAGTGGAAGGTGTACCTCTGGCAGCTGGTAATGAATGCGTACATTCCTAGTGGTTGGTTCAAAGAGCTGTAAGGTTTGTTGCTGTCATGCTGATTTTGATGGAGAAGTCAAGGTTAGTGGAGCTGTTTTACTCAAGTGGGGAATCGGCAACGGAAGGGGGCTCTTTCGAAAGTTTCGGACGCCGAAAAGGGCGAAGAAAGGTCCAAGTCCCCTAAATTCTCTCAGACTAGTTTATAGTTCGACGTTTCGAGGTAACTGGTAGTTAGTCAGATCAGCCTCGTACCGGCAGACCAGTGTTATCAACGCCCGTGCCCAGATTGACCATTATTCTTGCATATGAATAAATAACCAATTTTCAATGCTTGTATGACTCGTCTCTAGGGTTGCCCACTATTGGTAAAAATTTGAACTAAATTTTTCCCTGCCAAAAAATATCCTTGAGATTCCATTTCGTTCAGACCGCATTTCAATTTCCATTTTTTTAATCATTGAAATGTTAACGATCTTATGGGACACCCTGAATTTTTATTTTAGTCGGGTTTTTTTCGTGGGCGAAAATTTCTAAAAAGCAGATATAAGAATGTCGGTGATGTAAGAAAGGTTGAGAGTTCTAAAAAGACAGACAGGACATTACATGTCTGAGAAAAAAAGTCTAGTTTCTTTTCCTAGAAGGACTAGATACTAGTGTTTCTCGGTCTCGGACCAGGTATGCAGCGACCATCAACTGGCAATAATTGATCTTCAACGTTAAACGACATATATGTCAGCTTAATTGATTTCTTTGAAAACCTGGAAAAGGTTTACCAATTTAATGACTGCCGAGGAAATGAAGCATCTTTGGAAACACATTTATGTAAGCAAACTTTCAACTACAAACGATGAGTGTGAATTGCGGACTAACTTAAAAAAAACCAGCCCTACCAACCAACCCGACTACAAGTCTTGTTATGAAAAAAGTTAACGTGTCACACTGAAATTAAAATAAATAAATCCCATAAAATGGATCAATGTTAATTCTTTCCTCAATACCTTCCACACCCTTTTTTAACACTTATACATGTGTCCCGCTTCCTACACAATCCGGCCCACTGAATGCATGAAGTTGCGCACTTCTGAATCCGAGGTTTGCTCGAATGAAAAGTGAACACGCATCCTGAATGCAAGGAATTTCTGTTTGTTCAGTCCCATCGCATCACAATAGGCTCTGGCGTACTACCAAGTTTCGTGCCATTTATTTATGAACTATTCACAAGTAACTTTTGGACACCAGAGAATACTTACTGTACGTGGTTGTTTTAAGTAATGGAATCAAGAGAAATAAATGTTTGCGTTACAGCATTTCTTCCTAAATGTTTACAATTTAAGAAGTATTCCCAACTTTTTCATCGAAGTGCATTTTATGCACGTTTTAATTCTTTTAATAAGCTGCATTCATTTAACAACACTAAAAGTTCATGTGACTGCTCGAAATTAGCGATCGGTAGTTGTATTTCGCAGCAAAAATTTTATTTTGTCGACCGATTGTTTTAGAGATCCAGTTGCCATTTTTGGCATCTAACGTTTCTAGTGTTTTCGCTTGTTTGGCATAAATTCCGGCCAATCAATTGTTTGTTCTTTCAACAAACTGCTCTTTTAACCCTCCAAGTGGTTTCGACGAGATATCGCGTTCATCAAGATATTGCCGAATTTTGATGATGATCTGGACAGTTTTTTGGCCAAGCCAATGAATGACGAGATACCACGTCGAGACAACTATCCGAAGGGTTAAAATTGAAGGAAAGGGGAGATGTCGCCTAAGCTGGCCAAGCGATCTGAATTGCAGGACAAGTATGAGAGGCGAAATTGGATGCCTTAATTTGGCGATTTATCGCCCCTCAACTTTTTCGACCATTAATCCAAAGGGATGCAAGTTTGTTGAATAATTTAAAAGGACATTGTATTTCACACATCCCCTTTTCTTCCGTTTGTGACCCTTTTTACCGTCGTTTTCCTTTGCGTGGAAAAAATGAAGCTTCTGTAATCCTGAGTGACTTAATGAATAATCAATCGTGATCGGTTCCTGTCGGCAAGTGTGATTTTTCTCATTTCGTTCCGCAATAAAAGCGGCTCTATTGATTGCCAGCGACCAAATTATGTCGGTAACAAAGGTTACACGGTGGAATAAATAAACCTTTTTCATTATTGTTATTCGCTAAGGAAACAGCCCGCAGCCGGTCACACGAAGAACCTTTTGAAATAAATAAACGAATAAAAAGGGCCGAAGAATTTCTTATCTCGTTTCTAGCAGCCCTAGAGATTAATTTGTGCTGTACCGCCATCTAGCGCCGTAAGCGATCGTTAAGTCAACTATTCCTGGAATGTAGAAGGACTGTAATGGGGGAAGATAAAGAAAAAGATTAATTTTGTTGGTGAGATATTTTAGCCCTACACATATACATACATATAGCTTAGAGGTATTTTCAATTAACGTGTGTGCGTAGGGTTTTCTGTTATTGGCATTGCCCCTCTTCTTTCCCTTATTATATGCACTGGAAAAATTGAGCTTTTCGTTGTGTATGATTTTCGGTTTGTGTTGCTGCGAGAGATACGAAACAAAGAAACCCCCTGGTCACTAATTACCAACTGTGAGGTTTTTTTGCCCAGGGCTCCTGTGAATGCCGCACCTTAAACCCTACAAGCCCTCAAAGCCAAAATGAATTATGAAACCCCAATTGTCTGGGTGACTTCTTGGAACGATACATCGACCAGAACAATTTCTATTGGTTAGTTAGGGTTTTATGGCGCAAGGCAATTTCTATTGGAATGAATGAGGGATGATCTTGGGATGGGCCGATGCTGGCCAAAACCTTAGAGAAATTATTTAAGACTAAGTTATAGAAAATACTAAGGCGTTCCTATGATACGCAGTGTATAGCTACCAGTAGCCAGCGTATCTTATTAACCATCGGCTCTCAGATTATTAATTTTGATTAATACTGGAAGGATTGTCAGATTGCTAGTGTCTTATTCTTGAAGAGATTTTTAGAGTATCTGAATATATTCATTTTTCTGGCTGAGAAGTTTACTCTATATGTTAAGCGTTATCAAAACGTTCCAGGAAAATGTTTCCTTTTTATTCAATTTGAATTTGATAATAACATTACAATTCGCAGATAAATGAATAAGACCGGAATTGAAGATTAATTTGGGTCATATAGCATAGAAAAATTTCACTTGGTTACTTTAACCCTCCTGGTGGCTGTCTCATCGCGGTATCTTGTCATTAGCAAAACTGACCAGATCGCGGATGAGATATCTCGTCGTCTCATCATTAGAAGAAAACTGATCAGAACAAGAACATCATAAAATATCGACAATGTCTTGAGATAACTCGTCATTAGCAAAATTGGCCAAATCTTGATGACAAGATATCTCGGTGAAACTACTTGGAGGGTTAAACAATGAACGTGAAATTAAGTTTTAACTTCACTGTCACAACTCAAAATAATTCAAATTTGTTGCTACACATGGTTCCATACAATTACACCCCAGGTGGTGCAAGTGGGATTCCTGTCACTTACCCTGGGTGTATTTATTCTGTCAGCAAACCTTCCCTTGTGTCTATATCCTTTACTTGACATTGTGTTTGGCGCAACTTGGTGAAATATGGCCCTTGCGCCCCCCCCATAAAATCAAAACAACCATTTATTCCCCTATCGGTGACTTTTGCAACGATTCTTTTTTTGCGGAAATCTTTACTTTATATCTTGATTAATAACGGTGCAATTCTGGTTCTTAGGCTAAGCTCCGAGTCAGTGAGAGTAAAGCTTGTTCGCATCTGAAGCGCGTGTGAGTAGTACATCCATTGGTGCTTAACTTGCAGGAATATGGAATCTTTAAGACTCTGAGATAAAAATAACTTTATGAAACCCCGAATAGTTTTCTTTACCCTTTTACATGCTCTACCGTTTGCTGCCTCTAAAAATGTCGACATGTGGATGTAAATATTTTTTCACATTGCGGAATTTCATCTAACAAGAAATATGGAAAACGTAATTTATGTGTATGATTGAGTTCCTACTGTCATTTATCTCTTCGTATGATTTTTTTTCTTTCTCGAATTCTTTGCATAGAATTTATTTTCTCTGGAGATGCCCTGAGGAATTCTCCCCTGTCCGTTCCTTCTTTTCTTCCCCCTTTTCAGACTTATGAAAATGCAGCGATGGTGATCCGACGCATTTTATTTTTGAAAGCGAGCTATCTGGTGACTTTCGAGGAGCTCGATTTGGGGATTAAAAGACATTTCTTTCTCGGAAACCATTAAAAACCCCTTTTTATTTCGAGCAATAAGAAAATGCAGATACTACTTTATCAGTGCTTTTTATGCTTTTGAAATATCGAGCCATGTTCGCGTTTTCACGATTTAAGAGTGCACTGTTAAATTTTTTCAGATCAGATGTATCGTTAACATCGTATTCGTAATGTACCTTTAACTTTGCTTGGTCCAAGAATTCTAGCTAGACTTGTGTTTTGTATGAAATGTACTTTGCATAATTAGCTGATGTCTACTTCAGAGTTCAGGCCACTGAGAATTGTTCAAGAAGTCTGATAAATTGTTTTGACCCAAACCCTTTTCAGTTAATTTACACTTCCGCGTTTCACGATTGAAACAGTGCACTGTTAAAAATCATTTTGCGATTTGAAGTAACTAGTAAAACATACCGAAACTAGTAATAGTACACCATGCTAACTACTTGTGATGAAAGAATTTCAGCAAGACTGAAATTTTCGTTGGCTATCCACCTACCTTAAGTATCCGGAATAGTGCTTTACTGAACAACTGGTTCGTGAGTAGTCGATCAATATTTTCTTATCCTATTCGCTATTAAATCGTGATATGCTTGCTTACATACCTGACTCCCGACTCGCCGAAAAGGTCTGCTTTCTATGCCATGCTCTAACATAGTATGCTTGCTTAAATTAAAGTAGGGGTATTAACTGCTACGGTACGATTTGATGCACCTTTCGGAGCAGTTATCTTGACAATTTCGAGCTAGAGCAATGAGTTTCGGAGCAAGCATTTTGTTAATTTGGAGCAGCTTCAAAGCATTTGGGAGCAGTTCATAAACAATTTTAGCTAGGATTTTTGATTTGGGTTTTATGGCGCAGGAATTTTAGCTTGGAAGGAAAGTTTAGTCGGAAGAGCAACTCTAGTTTGTCATTTTTTCTGCTTGGCTTCATTCCGAAGTTGGAGCAGCCGGTTAGACGGTATTTAATGCAAAATGGCACCAAATATATGCAAATATTACGATATAAGTTTCTTGTTACTATTTTAGTGATTAATTTTCGTGCAAATCATCGATAAAAAATGCCAACTCATTGAGTCTTTTCACCAGAGCTCATGAATTATCGCACATTTTCTAAAAATTGCCTTTTTGTTGAAACACCTTGGAGCGGCAAACTAACACCCCTGTAAAATGAACTCTTCGCAAAAGTAGCTGGTATCTATCTAGTTCGCATGCTTTGTTTTTAGAGTTCAGTATTCTAAGAGGATTGTTCGCCAACTAATATTTGGAAGAATTTCACTGATCTTTTTCAGTGAATCACGTGGAATTTGCATATTCTATTTTGTCGAACGCTTCTTTTCTCGACGGGCAGAGAAACGTGTTCTTTTCGGGTATTACTGTAATTCCATAGGGATCGGAGATTTTCGAGGCCCTATTAAGGCTCAGCTGTAAAGAAGGAAAAAGGACTGGCTTATTTAAAGTAACGAGGCTATGAATTCCGCCGTGCCTCTGCGCAGGGATCCGTTTTTTGAATAAATCATTTGATGCCCCATCTCTTTTGAGCGCAAATAAGGAGTATTCCTTCCTCCAGAACTGAAGGTGGATAGAATTTGAGCTTTACTCAGACGGACGGCAAAAGAAAACATTTTTGCACTGTCTGAGAAAACGCTGTTTTTCTTCCTCCGTGTCTTTTTTGAGAGGCCATCAGAGTGATGTAAGCTTTCGTGAAATGTAGTCTTCTGTTGGAAGACGTATCTTTTGTTATTTCTGTGCCCGAATATCAAGTTTGTTGAAAGAAAGCATAAACATTTTATTTCGCAAGAACAATATTTGTGGTCGCAACTTGATACAGATGTCTCACGAAAATGAATATCTACTTAAATGGGGATCATAGTGTGTGGAAAGAATTCGCTATTTTGCAAACAAACATCGTTTGAATGCAGCTGTTTGGAGATTTGATATAGATACGCGAAGGAAAATAAATATCTTTTAAGATACATTTAATTTCACATTATTTGCGTTTCTTGATTTTACCGTGATTTCTGTTTTAAAATTCCGTTTTGAGATAGATTTATGCTTTCTTCCTCCGGCGCATTTTGCTAAACAAACGTATTTGAAATGAATAAATCGAATATAGATATACTCTATTTTCTTCAATAATTACATAAACTAGGGTTTTATTGAGTCACATTTCGTGATACGAATCAATTTCTGAGCACACAATTTCGACGGTATATTTTCAAAGTTTTAAATGCGTTTTGTGTTTAGAAACGCCATCCGACGTGTACTAATAGATTTGGTTTGTCGCCCTGCGGTTATTTTTTGGTACTCCTTGGATAATTAGACTGACTACGTGCAGTGTGACTCCGACGAGAAGGCAGTCGACCTTAGCTTAATCGATTTTTGAAAAGGTGCGAAAGCACGTTAGGAAAAGGCTGCCATACGCAAAAGCATAAATGGTGATCGCTGTGGATATCCCCCTGCCAACTCGTTATCAATGTTTATCGTTTCGGCACTAAAAGATAAACTTATAATCAAAATTCCCTCTAAAGACACCAGTAGTGCAAGCCCCTTATTTACGGAACAACCAGTCCCCGAATTTGACTAATAGACTCGTTCGAAATTTCGTGACTCGACTACCAACTCGTGGTCGCCGGACTATATACTAGTCGATTTCAATGGAATGCAATTAACGAGTTCTTCATAGGGTTAAAAATTAGAAAAAAGTCTGGCGTGGTTGGCATTTAAACATTTTCCCTCAGTTGCCAAAATGTTTTACTTAGGTGCATTTCAAATTCATTTTGTTTACCTAAACACGCAATTTAAAGATTATGGCCTGCAGTGACATTTCATTTTGGTGGCACTCTTTGGAGTATTTGTTTGGGGGTCATTTGTAATTTTAAGTGAGTAAAATCTTATTTTGATTGTGCTTTCAAATTGCCTGATCGTCAAAACCAAATTTAGAAATGCAAAATACGACTAACGACCCCTAATTTTGAATTCTGCTCTTCATTGTCAGTAAAACTTTTCTTATGTGTGATGTCCATAACTTGGCATTGTTTCCTGTGTGACGCAGCTTGGACAAATAGGGTCCTTGCACCTTAAAACCCAACTAACCGCATTTTGCTCAAATTGCGTTCGTCTATTTTTATACTTGTAATTCATTCTTGAATAAGGATTTTTGTAACGAAACGTCTCTTAATACTTAAAAAATGGCGGAAATGAAAAACAGTTTTAGTGTTAACCCATGAGTTCTATAACTGATAAAGTTGTACTTTTTTAAACTGCACTCCGTTATATTAACAAATTTTGTTCGTACATGAAAACTCGATACAAGATATCGCTACAGTTCGGGGGGAGGAGTGAGCTGTAATTTCGAATACGATCCCCCATTTGCACGTCACGACATCGTAGGTCACAACGGTCAGCACTTCCATTTACAGCACGCTTCATCGCACTAGCGAATTGGACATCCTCCTTGACCCTTATCCTTCTTTAGTTTTCTTCTTCGCTTGTATTTGGATTGAAGTTCGTCTTTTCTTTTTGTTACTTAAATGGAACTTCAGATCTGGGGTACCTTTCATGTTACTAAATGATTTAGATGGTAGAAGAGCTTTTTCTGCTCGCCTTTTGATACGTTTTTGTGTAACATGCTGATGCCCAGGGACTGCGAAGGACAAAAATAAGATTCCTTGCGCTAGAAATCGATTATCATGAGTATTACCCCTTTCGTAATAAAATATGAAAACGTGGTTTTCGATGTGTAGGAAATCGACTGTTTTATTGCTGTTAATTTATTTGAACAAAAGACGTTTCTTTGAACCTTGCGTATATGTAACTCGTTTTCTATGTACTACAGATTCTTTCTTTTGCCGTTTCTCTAATGAAGACTAACATTTCGAATGTGTCAGTGAACGAATAGAGTCAAATATCATCATTTCGATTTTATTGAAGGAGAAAGAATTGGAATAAATTGGCTTATCTGATCTGATAATCTGCATAATTTTGCGCAAAAAAGGCTGTATAAGTTTTTTTTAAATTAACCGTACAAAGCTGATAAATGTATAAATATTTAAAAGATATTAAACACTTGTTAGTAATGTTCAACTGTTTCACTGCGTTAAAATAATAGTCTTTGTTTCGTTTTACTTTTTGTCAGATTTTACTTTCTCGTGATTAAGATTAAACTTAACTGCTATGAACATAAACAGTGAAAGAGCTTAATTAATTTAATTATTTGGCATAATATAATGTGTATACCGTTAAAACGTAAATGCTATATCTGCTACTGAAAGATTTCTTTGCACTTCCGATAACGGTAATTGAAATAATAACAGTTTTTGTGTTGTCTTACGTTTACGTTTAAGAACAAATGGTATTGCTCTTCAAATTCCATGAAACTAATCACGAGAAATATTCTAATTATCAAATTATCATTAATTTTAATGAATTGCAGCTAGGTCCTAAAACCTTGTTTTGAGAAAGTTTGGAGCACTGGAATCATCTACCCAACTGTATTACTACTGTCCTGTACTCGAGTCACGTTAACTTGATTGTAAAGAATACCCTGCAGATTTGTAGTCTCACAATCGTAAACGCGGCTCTCTAATTTACTAAAGGTGAAATATGCACGTCATTAGGTGCGAAGGATATTATTTGAAAGTATTATGGTCACGTCGCGTCAGTCAAGAAAATCGAATCAAAACAGTAAAGCACTTAATTTTAAAATAAATATTCCGTGTTTTCAATTTGTTTTATTCAGTGTTCATTTATTCTAAGATAAATTTGTAGTATCTCAAGAACTATTTTTATATTGAAAGTATCCATCACGTAGCACATGCGTGTAATCAAGTTAAGTTGCCCCCCAATATAGGTTGATTGGAATATACTAACATTTATTTATAAGGCTGTCAGAGAACACATTGGGGTGGTGAAAATGCTCTGACCGGATAAGTGTCTAAGTTTAAGCTGTTACTGCATCAGCGCCTCAATTATTGTAATTAACATTTTTATTGGCAATAGTTGCATTTTTGCCACAATGATGATCTTTAATTTTCAATCTGGAATTTTATAGTACAATGATGAAATTTGTTTAGTTTGACTATAGGCTTTGCAAATGATGACCGCGTTATAAGCTATAAAAAGCAAGTTGAAATATAACTGAGATTGCAAAACTTGATAATCACCTCTTGAAGTGCCCTCTTTCCGAAGCAATCCATCCTTTTTTAATTCATATTTCTATAGTAGTCCAAGCCATTTTGAATCCAGTTCTGTGGTTGCCAACAACAAACGTCATGTAGATGGAACGAGTTTTAGTTATCCGTATCTTTCGGATTTTCCCTTAATGAGATGTGTCCTGCAGGCAAAAGAAATTCCCTTTCATTATAAACTGACTTGTCTTGGCAAAAAGAGTTGCATCGTCGCGGTTCCCCAGAGACTAACCGTAAGCATCTTATGATGATGGATGTATCTTTGTGTACCGCAGTATGCCTTGGCACACACAACGCAGATATGACTCTCCAACCATCCTTCTCCATTGCTCTTTTTCTGACATTTCGTTCAATTTTCTTGACTAAAAACTCGAGGGGAGTGGATTTATTTTGATTAATACGGGAAAGGAAGGTTTGCTATTCCGAAAGTGGAGTGTGCATTAATATTAGCTTTCAAGCTCTAAAATTTAACTGCAGCGTTCCGTTATCTAATACTTCTACTCGAGATAACAGTAAAGAGAATACTGATTTGCAAAACTTCTTGTTTTATTAATGCTACAAATATAAGTTGGCGCGATATACACAAGCACCAATGTGAAATATTAATATAACAAATTATAATCACACTATTGTGTCGATTATCTGTAAATTAGTAGTTTTGTATCCATAAATTAAAGTCATCTGTGACCCCGTGGTTCAAAATTACGAGGCATTGTCCTTGGATCTTTGCCGTCGCGATTGATCCCGGACTATCACAAGTAGCCCTTTGTTTTGCTCCAGTGCGAACGTTAATTCTTAACCTAACCATAATTTAAAGCAAATAGTGATGATGTTCCAGACTTGATATGTAAACAAACATCTATGCGAAATAATATATTAAATTATAATCGCACTATTGCGTTGATTACCCGTAAGTAGATTTTGTATCCATAAATTCAAGCAAGTAGTGATTTATTGTTAAAAAAGGTTAAAACTAACTACAAAACGAAGACGGAAAGTATTTTTCTATTCCCATTTATAAATTTTGAATTAACAAAATTCGGACACAAGTATGCTTGAGGCAAATTCTATTACAAATAACAAGTTCGAACTTCACACTTATGCTATGCGGAATAACTGGGGATTAAAACAGAATATTAACATGAAACGTTCTGACCTTAAATTTGCGAGTTCGGGTGCGCCTTTTCTTGACTTGCTTTTCTGTGTATTAAGAAAACTGACGCATCTTAAAAGCAGTCGTGACATTGTATCCATTCCCCATAAGCCATATTGATGAGAATGCATCGTCGCGTCTTGAAATTAGCCATTTCTAAAACTTCGGATTAAGCAAAGTTTGTCTAAAATGTTAGATATACCGTGTGAAGAAATGTGTAAGACACCTGGTACATTTCGCGTCATGATCGCGTTCACTAAAATCATTCTCTAAGTAAAGACAAGTTTGAAATTGGTGTTGCCCTTCGCTAATCCATGCTAATGAACAGCCTCGCCTGGATTAATAATTGCGACAACACATGTTAGGCAAGTGGCTTTTTCCTTGTATCGATTTATTTAAGAGTTAAAACTAATGTCGTTTTTGGTGTTGTTATATAAATTTAAATTGTAAAATATTAATTGGGTAGTTATCTGTAACACTCATTAATAGCCCGTTGTGTGTTGCTCCAGTGCGATTTTAATTAACTACCTACCTGTAGCACTCAATGTAGTTTCTGTCTTTGTTTTGCTGTAGTAGTATTTTTCAGTGGTTTTGATAGGAGTTTTCTGAGATTCAATCACTTAGTGTTTTCAGAAACTTCTTGGATGCGCAAAAGTGAATTTATTAGTAAAATAATAGTTAAATCATGCAATTAAACCCAAAATTCCATTTAAACAACAGCACGGTAAAAGATAACTAATTGAAAAGGAGTAAAAATTTCAGCAATATCGAAACTTGGTGTTGCCTTTCGCTAATCCTTGATGGACGAGATATCTCGTCGAAACCACTTGAAGGGTTAAATTATAATCACGTTATTGTGTTGATTATCCGTAAGTAATTTTGTATCTATAAATTAAAGCAATTACTAATTTATTTTTATTAAGAAATACTTTTAATGAGGTTAAAAGATGGAAACTAAGTACAAAAGGAGATGGAAAGTATATCTATTTGTCACTTGCCTAACATGTGGTATCGCAATTATTAATCCCGGCGAGGCTCTTCATTAGCATGGATTAGCGAAGGGAAACACCAACATTCGTAAAAAACGTTCAGCATATCCACCAAGTTCCACCCCAAAGACAATCCGAAATTCCACTAGTCAGGACAACATGCACAGTAACCAGTTTAGCACAACAAAATGGCCTCTATTCTTGAATGCTAAGTGCTTCAGCTTAGCGCTATTCAAATGGCCGGAGTCACCCTTTGTAGGATACCATAGACGGCATTTAATTACATAAATTTGTTTTCATCAGAAGGATAAATTAAGCGCGCACAGAATTTTAATTTTGAAATAACAATTTTTAATTACAACTACCGCATAAATCTACCGCAATCCGAAATTGCACGAGTATCTAGTATTAATTTAAAATCTCATTTCATCAAATCTCTTCATTGCAAAATAATTGAGCAATTTCGTTCCTGAACGATAGTGGCGGTACATCGGAATTGTAAATTTTACTATCATATACTATTGTATTTTTCTTTCATATACTATTCTATTTTGCTACCATATATCACTATTTTACTACAATATACTATTCTATTTTGGTATACCGTACTGTTCTATTTTACTATCATTTTTCTATTTTACTGTCAAGTAAACGAATAAGCTAACATTGGTTGCATGCTGACTTCACTCAGTTGACTTTAAGACATTAAATGTCGTTTAAGGGGACTTGGCACCCAATAATCGGTTAAAATGACGGGTTTTTTGTTTTGTTTTCCCCACCCAAATTATACTTTATACACTGAAAAATGTTTCTGGGAAGTTTTGTGTCCCTGCGGTAATTTTAAGATTTTATATATATATATATATATATATATATATATATATATATATATATATATATTACTGGTTCGAAAATCTACAATTTTGCTCACTCCCATCGCTCACAAATCCCTAAAACCTTGTTGGATTCCAAAGTTTAAAGCCTAGGTCTCATAGTGTATGAAACCTCAAACTATGAGGGTATTTTCCCATATATTCTGTATATCAAAGATAGGCTGAATATATTTTGAAAATATGCCTTCAACGTGAATTCCACGTTGGGAACCAGTCTACATTATAATAGTTAGAGCAAGTTTCTAAAAGATAAATTTGTATTTCCAAGTATTTATGCTTTGTTCTTGTAAGTTTTGGCTTAGTTTAATATAGACATAAATCCATGCAACAAATCTTATCGCTCAAAATTCTCGATTCTTAAGCATAGTAATCTTTATTTTTTTTACTTCTGATCTGTCGTTGCATATAAATATGAGCTTTATTGTCCGACTAACATTGTCTTAAAACCATCTCTGTATGTAGGGTCATTTTCAGGCATTTCGTGAAGTGAATATTTTTGATACCAAGTTTAAAAACCGTGAATTTACTTTTTGCACGTAATTTGCATGTCGTGAGAGGTCCCTTGTGCTCCTAACCTTATGGTCGCTATTTTTTTTTGCATCTCCAACTTGATTATCGGAAATGGCTTAATACTTCCGCCAGGACTAAACTTTTTAATACTCGCGCGCCTTAACTTTCTATGCCTCGTGGAAAACTAATAAACGTTGGAGTGAAATTTTCTAATAAAACCCTTTAGAGTGTTCGGAGACTCGATCCGGAAAGTTTTCCATCATTTTAAAAGGAGGTATCTGCGAAGCTATTCAGACTATGTATTGCGTCATATTCGACGACGCGCTCTTTTATGGTCGGTGGGTTTTTGGTGGGCACAAAATTATGCGGACTATGCCCAAATTACCGACCTTCCTGTCTCCGCTTAATTCGGGTCAATGAAACTGCACTTGCGGTCTGTTTTCAGATTTTAAACCAAATTAAGATCACCGTAAATCCACAATTCATGTGATCTTTAAATTTTATTTATACCCCTGCGTGAACCATGCTTTTGTTTTAGTTACTTTTACAGTTTGAAAGGTCGAAATTTTCATTTTGCTTATGATGCTTTTGGACTTTAAGATTCCCGATGGTTAAATGCTAAAGAATTCGGAAGAGAAGGTTGGATTTCTGGTCTATATTTCGCAGGATTATATAAAGAAAATAGTTATGTGGGAAGACTCCCACGGGTTTAAAGTCCCTTAAGACCCGATTTATTTTAATTTTAAGGGCTCTTAAAAAGCTTTAATATTTGCTGAAAGTCCTTAAATTTTTAAGCCTAATTTTTATTAGGACACTACTTTATTTTACCTGCTTTCAAAAACCAAGGTCAATGATATTCATTCCAAGGTCAAGTGTCATCAAAAATAGCTGGCCATAACATTTTGACACAAATATAAATAAAGGCCTATCACGGTCGAGGAGGTAGTAAGGTATTGACGTTTGTCCGTCTGGAGTGAATGTGTGGCCTCTATAAACGGGTTGTGTCTACAATTATGTTGTGTGAGGTGTAACGTGAACACCTCCGTAGTACATCAGGGTAACGGTACAAGAGGTTCAATATTCCGCCCTTGTAGTGCCATAATGAATTAAATTCTCATTGGGAAAAAATATTTTTAATGTTAGCTAAAAATGGGTATGTTTTTAAAACTGGATCCGTGACACCCAGCGAGAACTCGTGAAAGTTTTTTCACATGTGCACTCACGGGAAATCGAATATGAAATGTAGCCTTAAAAATGAAAAATAACCTTGAAAAGGCCCTAATCTTTCTTCTGCTTTAATAGTGGGAACCTTGTTTAAAATTCCCTATGGCTAAAGAAAAGGTTGTATTTCTGGCCTGTCTTTCGCAGGAGTTAAAGGAAATAGTTATACAAGAGGGGATTATTTGGTGGGAAATGAATTGTACTAAAATTATTGTGCTTGTTAGTTGTAAGTTGGAAAGCAAATCCATTGATGATGCTTTTTAATTTTAAGTGCCCAAAGACTCAGATTTGTAGACTAACAACAATAATCCTGAGTGTAATTTATAGCTCGTGTTGCTCCAGTGCGATATTAATTCAACTACTACGTGAATGCAATTTCACAATGTGAATAATTCTGAGAAGGCGATGAAAAGATGCAATTACGTGAAAGTTGCTATTCATAAAAAAACAATATCTGAGTTGAGTGAAAATTTTAATAGGGAAACTATTACACCCGACTTTTTTCATTGCAGAGGTGTAATTAATGATGTAAAGAAAGTTTTACAGGCGTAATTATCGAACATCAAGGATAGGGGAATTAGGCATTAAAAATAGGGGAATAGTGTTAAAAGATGTCGACCAATCGGTCTGTTGGTCAGGGTGCTGGCTTCTAGATCGGAACATTTCTGGTTCGAATCCGGGTGTGAATGTGTGACTTCTATAAACAGGTTGTGCCTTGAATGTATGGTATGTAATCACATCCCGTAGGGCATAGAGTTACGCCAAATGGTTCACGATTCCGCCCTTGTAGATGTCATTCAAAGTAAAAGAATAGCGGAATTAAGTATTAAAAATAGGTGAATTAAGTATTAAATGATAGGGGGAATACGCTAATAGCTATCAAATTGTATCAAGTGACCAATTTGATAGTTAATGAAAGATAATTATTAGCATCTTCCTTTAGAATCGTCTTAATTTGACCCGTTTATTAATGTTTCTTTAACTCTTCCATCTTGCTTAAACAATTTGTAAGTTTTCAACTTTTTAAATATAAAGCTAAACTTATTCTCTTAATTAAAAAGCAAGTCTCGCAGAGCATTGTGGATATCTCGTTTCATCATTCGATTTCTACCTTTCTAATGATATTTGTATATATTTTCCACACCTTAAGTACGATGCCGATGTTTTTGCTGCTGCCAGTTTTGAAAAAGTAGGGATGGTACTAATTAGGTAGCTCTGAAGGTATAAAAGCTCAAAGAACTTCTTATCCCATCCCTTTCCATTGCAAGTTAACGTTTTCGATACCGTTAAGTAGAGTGCTTGGATTTGTCATTAAACAGAAAAATTTGCTATAAAATGTAAAGAGTTCCATAAAAAGATTGCATGCAGAGCGAGTTTTTCTGTGTGGGTGCTCATCGGGGTATTCTCTGGGCTATAAATGTTTAGTTTTACGACTCGGGTAGCTCTTTTCTGAGCTGGTGAGAAGATAACATCTAATGCCCGTATTCTGGATCTATTGTCATAAACAATTGTTTAACTTTAACAGCGGGGCAAGGAGAGGTCGAGCAGTGTCCTGGGCGAATAGAGTGTATCGATTGTTTTTGTTTGAAGTTCGCCCGCTGCCTTTTGTAGCTTCACCGATTACATTAGAGCTTTTTTTTTGTGTGTGATAGTATGGAAAACTTATATTTTATGAGCATGTTACTTATTTTTACTTCTGCGATTTACGAAGTGCTTCAAGCAAATCTTTCATTGGCCCCTTTCACAACATATTTCACTTGACACTCTCTTGTGTTTGGCGCAGCTTGGCCAAATATGGCCCTTGCGCCATAAAACCCAAACCAACCAACTTTTATTGGCTTACCTACCTCTATATAGGGGTCCATATGTACGGAACAAAAACGCTTTATACAAAAGAAGAGTTCGAATTTTTGTAAATACCCCTTTTTTTGAAAAAGTGATCAAGTGACCAAATTATCGGCTTCTTTGAGAACACCCACTATATAGCGTTCATTAATTGGAATAACATAGACAACTAACACTAAAATCCTTCCTTACTCCATTGGCCAATAGGTGCCTCACAAAGATGTTTATTGCATGCAGGTCTCCATTCCCCGCCACTAAGTAGGGATAGTAAAAGAAAAACAGGGTTTGTTCATTTTTGGGAAGGAGTACTCTGCTTAGATGTATACCTTTATTTGATTTTATTTCTGGCGAATGTTGACTGCGGAAAGAGATTGTTTACCATTATGGATCTTCTCAGCAAACAAGTAAAAATCATAGCATATGTTTCTAATTTGTCATTAAGCCCAATATGACAAGCTTCCTCTATGGTAGATAGATAGTACGCACCCTGTGTTCTACATGTTTTGGCCTATTAACTAATTTAGATCTTGGTGTCATGTAACAGTCGACAATTGCAAATATTAATTTAAATTGTAAAATTCCGAAAAAAATATCTAGTTTAATTCTAATAAATCCGATTTGTTTAAATTTTAAAAAATTACGATTTTTCATACCTTGCTGTGATATATCTGGAAAATTAATCTTAGAAAGTATTTTGTGTGAGTGCGAAGTTTGAGTTGATGTGTTATTTCTATTTCAGACTGGAATGGAACGCTCGCCATAGACCTCTCAGTTTCAGCCATCAAGAAGTGACTTCAGAATGTCCCAAAAGTCATCGTCAACTCCGCCATAGTTACAGCCAAAGGGAGGTTTCCCGCCATACTCGACAAGCCAGTGTGGAATCACTGGCTAGCTCCTCAGCAGAACTGAAGAATCTTCACGCAGCTAGTGTGGAATCGGTGGGTGCTTGGTCTAGTAACAATCCTTCTGTTACTAAGTCCACACCCCATCTGGTTCCAGGCCGCCCTCATCGTCATTCATCATCCTCTGGCAGCTTATTGCAATCGGAAGCAGATGATTCTGCGGTAAGTTTTGGCTTTGTTTCTTATATTTATCTTGAAGTTATTACTGTATTACCATAGCCTTAAGGTGATCGATGAAAAGAAAAACGCATAAAAACAATTTTCAAGTGAGTTTTAACAAATTTAAATGAATGCATATTAATATTAATAAAAAACATAAAATTAATATTAAAATTGTTTATTTCAATTTATTAGATATTAAAAATATAATTTCAAACAGTCCACACTTTTACCTTATATTTTAAGTTTTTATTGAAATTAATATTGTTATAGTATTTTTATTTTCCTGGAAACCTTGTTTCTATTATTCAAATTTTGCTTATTTAGTTGCTTTTTATTTCGAAGTTTTGATATATTCAGGTTTTTATTTAAATTGGAATTCCAATTGAAAACTATTTAAGAGACGCACTGGAATATTCTAGTAGTGTAAATCGTGTTTCTGAGCAATACTTTTCCCCCTTTAAACTTTTGCTTACCTGCTTTTATGTTAAAACCATTTAATCTCGATTGAGGATAAGACTACCTATCCTGTAAACTGTTAAAATACCTGATACATTGTTCGTATTTTTTAAATTAAAAAAACCATTCCGTTTACTAATTTTAGATTTAGAATTTTTGAGTAGTCTTTAAAACTTGTGTTTTTAATTGGTTCTAAATACGAGAAATATCTATTTCCTATTTGTGTTCATGGAAAATTATAACTAATTATTTCTTTTAAAGTTAATTCACGTGTTTTTAAATGAGCATTCCTTATATATTATTTTATGTAAATTGTTATCTCAAATTGTATCTTTTGGTGTGATGTGTGACCTGGTTTTTTTTCCATGCAGGCGAATATGGTGACTAGGAGGTTTAAGAAAGGTTCAGTTTATGATGCCCTTGCATCTACAAGTGGTCTTGACTTTTCGCCTGTTGTGCAACTGAAGACATATAATTCACGAAGAGATGATTCCAGCCCTTCCATGCCAGGTCCGAAACCGTCCGAAAAGTTAAGGGAAAAGGCAGCTAAACTACAACATGAAGGTAGTCCTATGAAAGACGGCGATTTGCCAGTTTTCAGTGATAAATCTAAAAATGAATCTGTCCACTCTTCCCAAGCTTTCAATTCGTCTCCAAGCATTCAGGAACCTAAGCGAACATCTCCCACTTCCAAATCGGAAGGAAGCGAAGCAAACAAGTGCCTTGCTGCCCATGAGAAGTACCCGTCTTGTCCTGTGGTTGATTCCGAATCTACTTCTGTTTCGTATCGGTCGCACTCATGGACTGGACAAACTGATTATCCAAAGGAAAAGATAGGTTACTCACGACCGAAGAAAGCGCAACAATATAAGATATCAACTAACCAACTGCAACCCGTTTTGGAGCGTGCATCCGATTACAATGGTTCGAATAAATCATCTCCTGAGTCCTCATGTCCACCCGAGAGAAATCGTAACGCAGAGTGTTACAGACTACAATATCCAAGTTACAGTCCCTCATCAGAAGAGTGTAACGGGAAGCAGTTTGATTTTGAAGCTTTTCATACACCGTGTATTCCCCAATGCTATGAAGACAAGGACTACAGAATCCACTCTCCTCCAGAAAGAGATGGTTCTTCAACTCCATCCAAAGCTCCAAGTGAAGCGCATTCGAATGAATCGAATGGCTTTATGAGCCGCTACGAGGAAGTAATAGGCCATCAAGCTCAGTATTCAGTTCCTCTTTCAAACTGGGGCAAAGATCGAACAATTGAAAATAAGATGGGAATAGCATCGCCGGATACACCATTCCTGGATCGACTGCGATTGGAAAACGCATGGCAAATGCCGCCACCTCCTGCGCCTATGTATCCAGCAGGTGGTCCTCCGATTCAGCAACAGCAGTTGCCACAAGGCAATGATTTCGAATTGTCCAGCGAAAATGGTACTTGGATGGGAAGCATGGAAAGCAGTAGTCATGGAGGTGGAAGGGGCATTCCCAAATGGCAAGGATCGTATAGCGATCTGAGCACTCTTAGCACTCAGTTATCCAATCGAAGCTCCTTGTTTGACAGTGGCCACTCTACAATGCCGGAGAGTGGCCGTCTGTCTCCACAGTCTTCTTGCGATAGCACAGCCCCAAGTCTGCTCTTGGAAGGCCCGACCAGGGCCCAAGTTGTTGCCCGTCATGGGTGCCACCGAGAGATTGTAGCTCACAGTGCCCGCGTGCAACAGCCAGAGCGACATGGGTCTGAAAGCATCTTATATTATGCGACAGGATCGTCAAGTAGACCAGGCAATGATGTCAAAAGCCCAGTAAAAAGCATGGATGGGGTCGCTTGCGCTAGCCATATGACAGCAGAAGAGGCATTGTATCGCAGCCATGCGTCTTTAACACTCTCCCCAACAATACCGAAATCCAGAGAAATTTCTGAACGGGAAAATAAAAGCAATAAATGTCCTTCGAGGCAGGATTCTAGGAAAAGTTCAAATTCATTTTCATCTGATGACTCTTATACTAGACCCCGTGGCCCTCTTGGAGATGACACATCTGGTTCCTCGTCTGATGTTAGCAATATCACGTGCATATCTAATTATAAGGGTACCGCCAAACCTAAGAGCTTAGACCAAACTTCGCCTGTGAAGGACAATATGAAGAATAAAAATTTAGATCAACTATTTCATAAGTATAAATCTGGGTACGAGCCTCCTAAATCTAAAAGCATAGATGAAACGTCCCGCAAATTCATGTTCCCCGAAGTTGATAAAAGGCAACGAGTGTCTGATCCAGAGTTGAAGGCTATCCAGAAGCAAGCCGTTTTGTCGTTCTACCAAAGAATGTCCCTTGCTGAATCAATCAAGTCTGAACCCCCGAAACAGCTTTTACATTCACCGGGGGCAGACACTGAGCCTCCTCCTCCCTATGAAGCTCATTCTGCCATGAGAATAAAAATGCCTACTCCTAAGCTTTCTTTACCTCCTAAAATTATCCCAAAGCAACGGCTGCCTAGGTCTTCCAATCAGATTTCGCCCAAAACTGAACTTCCTACAAAGACTTCGGAAATGGGACTTCTAAATCAACATAGCAAGTCGGTTCCCAATCTGGTGATGCTAAAAGGTCAAAGTTTAGATTTGCCAGCTAGTCACCCGATTTTTCAACAGACATATGTCGGACCCCAATGGGGAGATCAGTACAGAGCAGTCAAGAAGCAGGGCTCTCCTTTATCGAAAGACGAAATAATATCTTGGGATCAGCTACCAAACGTTCTGGAGAAGAAACGAGAAGCGATCGAGAAAGTAAGTTCTTTTTCATGTTTTTTATACATTGCCCTCTTTATTCTTTTAACGTATGCTGGTCACTCGCCACTCTAAAAATTTGTCGGAACACAGGTGAGGTATTGATAATTTAAATCAATTACTGGTTATGGGAGTGAGAACGAAAACTAGCCTGTTAAAGCCCATGGGAATGTCTTAAAACTAAAAATTCTTTGTCTTGTTTCCTATGTCAAAATTTTATATTACTGTTCCAGCTACTAACACCAGCATGTGCCCTTATTCTTAAATCTGTTGATTTCTTACCAGTTTTGTGCAATGCGTTGTAACAACTGGATTGAATTTGGGAACAATATAAGGAAATGGGTCGTAGAGGAACTGACCAGAGTAGCCTTGATTACCGTACCCGACACTTCAGTAGCAGCTCTATTATGTACAGCTGATAGTCCTGCAAGGTGTCTTGATGTTTCCTTTACCAACCCAGATATCTCTAATTGAGAATCGGAGACATTGTCCATCGAATGAAAGCCGTCTTCGAAACGAAAATGAATTGTGGTCTCTAGTCATTACCTGATGGTAGGTAATATAATTCCAGTATTCAATGCAGCAATGTATCACCCGATTTGGGGACCCATACAACCTATCGAGTCAGGCCGAGTTACCTTGTACATTTAATCATTATGTAGTAGATATAAACTTCAGTATTAAAATAATTTATGAACAGGTATGAATTCTTGAAGTTCGTCATTCGTTCTTGGCGTTTCCACTAGGTCTGACATTTTTTTACCAGATCGTGTTGAGCAAAATACGCATGGGGAAAACAGTCATCAATACAATCTTGATGAATTTTTCTGCCGCGAGATTTAACTAAAATGATGTTAACTAAAATGTATGTAGTCCGACTCCAGCGAGTTGGCATGCGAGTCATGTGGTTTCGAACGAGTCTGCTCTTTAAATTAGGGGACAGGTTGAACGTAACCAATACGTTCCCACGATTGACGTCTTTTGCTTGAATTCTTTCTACGAGTTCATCGTTCAGTGCCGGAGAGATAGTGAAAACTAGTTGCGAAACAAATAATCAATAATGATTGCCATACATGATTTTGCATATAGCAGCCATATCCCCTTGCAAACTTTACCACCTTTATACGAATGTACTTCTCCAAGGTAATACATGCAGGTTATATCTATATTTGTCATCTACCTTCTCATTGGAGCCGCTCAAAGGAATGTTTATTTAACATAACTTCTATTTTTCCATTTTTTAGATTCAATTTTTAGTGATTTCTTCTGACGTTCCCTTATACTTTAATAATTTCACTCTAAACCGTGAAAAGGCCCCAATGGTGAATGAGGCAGTGTAATTGAGTTTATTCGCACTTCCTCGATAAATAATATATTAGCTAACGTAATTGATAAGTTTGTAACACCCGTCCGAATAACCCTTTTGAAGCGATGTGAAACGACGGTTACTTCATGTATAAAATAGCAAATTATGCCTGTGAATATCCTGTTTTGAGAACTTCAGCTACCATTATACAAATTTCTGTTTTAATGTATTTTTTGCGAAACTTTCTTTTCGCTACGCCTATTTTTCTGCTGCTTTTAGACCAACCGATATAAAAGAATGTCGATTTATCACGCATAGAGTATCAAACTTGCATGTATCGAATATGAACAGCTTTTCATTACTTAGGCGACATTCACGGATGGAATATGGAAGCAAAATACTGTGAACTTATTTACGATGGATTGTCGAGTGGAAGCGACAGCTGAGATGAATTCCACCTGAAGCTTTGTATTAGACCTGGCTCTGATTTTCCTTTAACTAGCGTAGCTCTATCTTTGTATGGGCTTTTCACTTCATTACTGGTTTTAGAGCTTTCCCTGGATATATCGAACACAATCTCAGCAATAGATCCAGGATCTATTCAGAGGGTATATGCCTCAGCTCCGCTTTAATATCCCTTGGAAAACGCTGCCATTCATTCTAGATGGCGCGTATATAATTCCAGCCGCTTCTGAATGTGGGCGATCTATTGTTCTGTTCTTGTAGTGTCCGTGTCTGTTTATGGCTGGATCAAGAGAGTTGGCTAATCTATGCAACTGTTTCGATCGAGCTGCTGTGGATATATATCCCCGCAAGGGGTTTCACTTTTCTCAAAATGTTATGTTGCTGCTCATCCACTATCGATTGATGTTACATACTGAATAACTGAATGCAACATTGTTTTCAGAAATGTACTAAAATAAGCCCCTATGGTTGTCCTTTTACACACCTTTTCACCAGCTTATTATAATATTTAACAAAGCCGCGCGAATTCGTTGTGCATTTTCAGTTGAAGGTGACAGCTATTTATTTACCTTATATGTTTAAGTGCTTATTCAGGGTTCCCATGGGCCTTAAAAAAGCCTTAACCCTCCACTTGGTTTCGACGAGATATCTCGTCCATCAAGATCTGAACAATTTTGCTAATGAAATATCTCGTCATCAAGATATTGCCTATTTTTTTTATGACCACGAGATCAAGATCTGGTCAGTTTTCTTCTAATGACGAGATATCTCGTCCATGGGGTCGATCTGTTTTGTTAATGACGAGGTTACCTCGTCGAGACAACCACCTGGAGAGAAGCCTGATTTTTCATTTTAGTTTTAAAAGCCCTTAAAAAGCCTTGATGTTTGCAGAAAGTACATAATACATTTTAAAAAGCCTTAATTTTTTTCAAAACCACTGCATATTTTATCTCACCTGCATTTGAAAAGCAAAGTCAATGGTACTCGTCTAAAGTCAAGTGTCGGTGGCATAATATAAGATAGCTTAAAATTGATGTTTTTAAAACTGGGTCCGTGAGACCTAAACATAGCACTTATAAGTTTCTTCACATGTGCACTTGGTTAATCTATTGTGATCTATGTGAAATGTAGCCTTAAAAATGAGGAAAATGGTTTGGAGAAGGTCTTAAGTTTTTCTTTTGCTTGAAGAGTGGGAACCCTGTTATTTGCATTATATTTAAGAGGGAAAACGAATTTTTGATTTAAAAGCCTTTTTTCCCCCTCCAATTTTCCAAGAATATAAATCCGAATTCATTAACCTGGAATCAATGATTGTTTCTTTTTGAACATTTCTGAAAAGAAATGATATTTTGGCGTTTTGTTTATCATTCACAAGCAAAAGCAGAAATTAGCGATTTCTGAGATTATTACCTAGTACGATTTTCTGACATTAACTTCTCTTAACTAGTAGCAGGCGCAATTGAAACGAATGGTGTTTTTAATTTTTTGAAAATGGTTCTGATTACAATGTGGGAGGAATTTGTTTCGAAACAAACTTTCTTCCTATTTCCGCCCTAAAACTTTATAATTTGTACGTGGTAAGAGTGTTTACAATTGTTTTAACTTCATAAAACCTAAGTTTTTTCCGACAATTACACTCATGTGAAAAAAGGTTCCAAAGCCTGAAATAATCATACAATGGAACATTTTTCGAATAATTTTTGATAGAAAAAATGAAAGCATTTAAAATTCCCTTTAAGAGAGCAACGAAACAATTCAAAACGTTTCTGAGCTTCGATCGTTTTGTTTTTATTGCTCAAAGCTGGCTGACAACCAAAGTGTTTCGGAAAAAAAACGTTTCGAAGACTGACAAAAGTATAAAAAGGAGCAGTTGAAAAACAAAATAAAACATTTTGATACTGGGGCGCAATGGTAAATGTTTCAAACTTAAAAATTCCTTTCATTCTAGAAGAATGCAATCCGCTTTTGTTTACATGGCTTTCATTAACTACTGTCGTGAAACGAAAGCTGTAGCTGAATTAATTTGTAGCTGTGTTTTGCTTGTTCTTTTTCTTCAAACTTTCTCTTTCAAGTTGCGTTCGCTAACTTGACTAATCTGCATTTCGCACCTCGTCTGATTTGAATGAATTTTTCGCTTCGGGAAATTCCGTAGATTTGCCTCTCAAATAATTAGAACTTTAAATGGGATTTCTATTAAGGCCGTAGCCCTACAGATGCGGCGGAAAATATTCCGCCTCTTAAGACGCATTTCAAAAAATGTGATTTAATAAACTGCCACCTTGCGCTTCAAATCAATTAAACTAGCATTACCCGAATATTTTCTGTTTCCCTCAATTTCCAAAATGCATATCCGTCTTGGTGGGAAGCACATTTGGTTCCGGAAAGTTTCGGAAAGCTCTCCCAGTTTTGACTTAGTTATTTGAGTTACGAAGCCTAATTTAGGATTTATTTTCAGTTCATGCTAGGAATTTATTAAGCGCATTTTGAAGAATGCATTGCATGACTGATGACGACTTCCATTCCCTTCAGGAATGGTGGAAAGCCAAATTTCATTAAAAATTCATTTTTCAAAAGAGTACTTAAATTGTTTACTTTTCATTTAAAAAACCGCACGAACCCTGTTATTTCAGTTACTTTTTTAAAAATCGTAGGAGAACCGTAAGAAAAAATTAAATAAAATTGTGTGTGCGAATTTTTAAGGATACTTTTCAGTCGGCACAGGTTTTGTAAAAGTTGATGTGTCTCAAATCAGTAATGCTCTCTCAATTAACTGATTCCAGTTGCAGTATTTCCCGGACGCCAACGTTAAATGGAGAAAAAAATATTTCAAAACTTTTCATAATTTGTAAGCTCATAAACGGTGTCAAATTGTATGGACAATTTTAAAACTTCATATTTATGCTTCGAGGAATTCCCGTATGTTTTTAATTTACTCTTCTGAACGATGAAGAAATAATCGCTTTTCCAATTGTCGCTGAACAGTTTCTTTGGAAACTTCCCTTTTATTTGAATTCATTTAAAAATTAACAAAAGCAAAGCTTATAAAACTAAAAAATTGGGAAACCTTAACGTATAACATTAAAAGTAGAAAAGACGATACTCTTTTCCGACTGCAAATTTCTTATTTCTTTCCTCAAACAGCATTTTTACAGAAACCGTTGCGACATATCTTGTAATTAAACACTGAGTTTTGTTATTCCTAATAAATATTCTTTTTATGCTTGTATCAAAATTTTTATTAATATTTATTAATTATTTAGTTAAGATTTATGTTTTTGTTTGTTTTAGAATTTTGTAGTCATAGGTGATTTGGTACAGCGAGTTATATATTTCGGTTTTATGTTTTCTCATTTTATTTTATACTGACTTATTTTATGTTTGCATGAGATCGATCTACACGTATGGGATTAATTCCACTTCACTGGCACTGATAGTGTCTTGTAGAACTAGTTATAACAGAATACAAGGTACAATCGATAAAAAAAGACACTGGCACACGGTGTGTCTTTATTTCTATTTTATTTTTCATCTTGGTTTTTATGACTATAAGTCGGGGCTGCAAAAAAATGGCCTCTTCCGAGCCAACGGCTTGCCAGTCGATCTTCGGGGTTAACACTCTTGGGAGTGTCCTCTCTGAATATTGGGGGTAGATTTCGTATATGTGAAAGAAATGCCATGGAAATTAGGAAAATTTTGTTTTTAATCAAAAAATGTTTCTAAACCAAAATTACAACAAATCAGGAATTTGCGATCTCTTTCACATGAAAATCATCAAATCAGGTTTTGTTTTTTGGCTGGACATAAATATACTTTCTGCGGCACATCTTAGTATGGATTTTAGTTTTTATATCTACACATCCGAGGTGCTGGAATGTCTTGAAACAAAAATGTTATTTCCCTGTTCAAGGCATGGTAAATAAGAAAACAACACTAAGGCGGGTGGATATTGTTCATCTTGTTCCGCTTTACAGCACTGCCTAACGTCTACCTTTAAAACGGGGTTTTTGGTCTAAATAACTTAATTTTAATCTCAGCATTAAACCCGATTCTTTAGCTTTCTATAAGATGCAAGTAATTTCTTCGTATCATAGATACAACGGAAATTAAATTTTTAACTTAAAATAGAGAAAAATTCACCATTTTGATTTTCAAGAAAATCGCCTTCATAGGCATACGGATACTATTCGCGCGCGCGTGCATAAGCGATTAACTTTTTAAATTAAAAAAAGGAGATCCAAATTATTTGGACGTCAAATTGAATCTCCCCATTGTAAAGCGAAAATTAATACTCCACTGATTTTAGGAAACAGTTAATTTTACTAATCTTATTGAAAATAGTCAATTACTGAAATATCGCTAAACACGCAAACACACTGATATTCCAATTGCTTTATCAGAGTATTCCTATTGCAGATCTTTTTTAGTTTCGCGTGTCATTAAAGAAATAAAATTATACACATAAAATCTAAAAGCTGTACTAGTGGATCGAGTCGTATGTCTATTTAGTATTATAATAAGAGAGGGAAACGATCTTTGAAGTTAAGTCTGAAATGCTGTGCCAAGAAATGAGATTGAAATTGTAGAGAAACGTGCCCTATATCCGTTTGAGAAGTTCTCAAAGTTTCCAATCACAATCTAACTTGGACTGTGGATGCGATTTTCTAAACTAGCTGGTCTGTAGAATATCTCACGAGAAATATTGCTTTGATTTCACGTTGAACCGACTCCTGGCAATCTCACAATCGCCTTTCTGAAACATAAGATTAGTGTGTACTTCATGGCGGGACAGGTTTACGATAGCTTTCGTGTTTACAACGTGCTTCGGTCCAGAAATATTTTTGAACAGATATGTAGGGCCGGAATTCGATTTTTAGGGCGATCTTGCAACTCGGTGATATCGTGTCGCTAAAAGTGGTGTAAGTGGGAGTTGGGATCAATAACTTTCTCCCTCGTATTTACTTTTGGAATAGTTCTGAACATACTTATCGTTACGTTTATTTAGTCGGATGGGAATATTTGCGAGATTCGTCTGAATTGTATCGAAATATTTCTTTCGGAAATCTTAACTGAAATAATCCTTAAATGTATCAGCAAGAATGCATTATTTTCGACGTTATCGCATTTGTCCGATTTCTCGTACGAGATATATCTATTAAAGAGGAGAAACAATTCGTTTCAATTCTTACCGTCAGCTGTACCTTGTTTGTAATCTTTAAACTTAATGATCCATTCTTCGATCCCTTTCCTTTTTTGCGAGACCGTTTTAAAAGGCTCAATTCCCTGAAGAAAATCTTGGGAAAGCAAAAGTGCTCTACAAAGGTCTTCCCCTCACCTTTATTTCTTTCGAAACTCAAGATTGGGAGATCAGAAAGAAAAAATCATCATTATTTTTTGGAATCTTGTCGGTCTGTTTCGAATGGAGAAAATAAAGACAAATAAAAACCTTTTGCGAGAAAGTCATAACTTTTTATTTGGTTTACATCGACAAATGCAATCTCTTTGTTGGCAAATTACATTTTCCTCTCGTGTGGCCGTGCGTCTAGTTAGGGAATAAAAGGGCCTACGAAAGTGCCTTTTGGATGTTAAAGGGACTTAGGGGACTATATACACATATATGAGACATCCGACAGCAAAGTAGTCCCCAAGCGCACGAACGCGTACCCTGAAATATGACACCGCTATAAATCTTGAATGTCCCTCTTTTGTATTCCTAGTCCTGCCGACGGAGAAAACCGAATCCCTGGATTTGATAGCTTATGAAATATACCTTCAGGCCGCTTGTTTCAAAATTCTGGTCGCCTGTTTGCATAATATCCGCGATTCTTTCCACTGGTGACTTTGAATAAAGGAAGAATCCTTTGCTTTTTATTTGGATATTTCGCATAATGTTCTACATGTGAGGCAAACTAAATAAATACGATGTCAGACTTATTAAGAAATTAATCACTTTTCATTGCTTACAAGACTATTACAACACATTACCTTTTCATTACTTACAATAGACTTTACAACAAGAAGTCTGAACCGATCAGTGATTTGTTTTGTATCGACATTCTCTGAAACCTTAGAGTTCTTTTTATATGGTATGTAAAACAGGGACGTCGGACGTATTCAGAGGGAAAGGGCTCGGGTCACCTTCCGAAATATTGATGTGGCAAAATAAATGACGTGATTAGATTAACCGATGTAAATCGAAATTTTGTTTAGCCTATCAGAAAAGTCGTTGACAGTCAACTATAGTACTTACAAACGAAGTTCCCATTTAGTATTATAACAATTCGATTGGTTGCTAAAGCAAGCGAAGAATCCATTTATGTGCTAGGTGACTCCTTTGAGCCTAGGTCCCGTCTCACTGGGTCTCGTGTATTTAAAAATGACCGCAGACCAAGCAAACCAAGTTATTTGATTGAATGAGAAGGGATTGAACAAGACGCCTAAACATGAGCATTAATATGGGAGACCAAGGAGCTCTCCCCCAATGTTTGAACTGTTAAAAAACGATCGCAAAAAAATACATACCGAAGATTATTTCGTCAGCCTGCAAGTGAAACACTACATCAAAAAACAGTTATGAGAAAACGCAGGAGAAAAAATTCTACTCCCTAAGTGCATGTTTCTCAAGAAATCTAACCTTCATGCAAAGAAAAACATAACTTAGTGGACTTACCAGTCTATATCACCACATTCTAGTTTAGAAAAGCTAAAAAACTTATAGCTTGGAAAATTTAGAGTGTTTCACTTGTAAGCCGACAATTTAGCATAATTGACCAGATCTTGATGGACGAGATATCTCGTCATTAGAAAAACTGATCTGATCTTGATGGACGAGATATCTCGTCATTAGAAAAACTGACCTGATCTTGATCTCGTCATCATCAAAAAACGGCTATATCTTTAGTATTCTAATCTCAATCCTCATTGCTGATCATGGTGTATCTCGTCATTAGCAAAATCGGTCTGATCTCGATGGACGAGATATCTCGTCGAAACCACTTGAACGGTTAATCATCGAAAATCTATCACCAAGGCAAAATGCACCTAGATGTCTAAAACAGTAAAAAAAAATACGCATCGTTTCATTTAGTATTATAACATTTCGATTAGGAATACAAAACCGGGATAAGATTGGACACCCTACCAAATTATTTTCTGAATATGTGCCTGATGTAAAAGATCAGAACAAAAATATCTAAAAACATTTGTGGATGTTTTCGTTACCACTTAGACTGTCCGTACAATTGAATCAATACACCATTAATTGAAACTTGTGTTTGCAGTTTTCTTTTTCCCTGAGCGTACATCGGAGCTATTCAAGCAAAAGCGTCTCTGTTATCTGATATATCTTGTCTTGAGTGAAAGGCTACTGCCAAAACGATGGAAACGCGAAGCATCGGCTTTCATCCCATTTCGAATCGATCCAGGTGGGTACAGATCAGCGGTTAATCCTGATAGTTGTCAGCGGCCCAGAACTGAAGGACTGTAGCGATGCCCTTCCAATATAAAATCCCTGTTTTCTCGGAAGAAACTCACCGACGGATTTTTGCCGCATGAACGCTTGACGGAATTATCTTGGCATAGATATGGAATTTTGCGAAATAAAGGAAGAGATGATTATTTGCCATAGTTACTAATCAAAGGTTGGTGGAAGCGTGGCGAAGGAATTATTGATCATCATTTCGGAAGTTGGATAGTTAAATTAAATTTTTAACTTCCGAAACGTTGTGCGATGAGTATTAATTTGTTTCTCATGAGATTTTAACTCTTCGCAATTACGGCTATATTAAAATAGAATTTTTTTTCTTCCTTATTGCTATTTAAACAACTTGAGCTGAATTTCAGTCTGCTGTTGGACCCTCGACTTCGCCCGTATGTTATCAAATATTATGCATGAACTTATGGAGGGTTGTGGTTGTTGAAAAAATAGGCAAAATTCTCATACTAGCTTTTCTCTTTTCTACTTCGTATTCGACCCATTTTATACTAATCGAACGACAGTTCTTTCTGGGGTAGTTGAATTAACTTCGCACTGGAGCAACACAACGAGCTATTGGAGACGGTCCGGGATCAATCCCGAGGGGAAAGATCGAGGACAACCCCACGTAATTTTGAATCACGGTCAGATGATGAGGTTAACACCGGAGCTGGCACCCCACTCTCCAAACTTCCATGCTATGCCAACGTGAGGATATTTGAGGCCATGACAGATTTAACGTACTCCAACCCCCGTGTACACGACGGTCTTTGGTTGATCCTAGTTTCGAATTCACAACACCCCGGTTGCTAATCATGCTGCTCTTCCAACGGAACTGAGAGTTCTGTCTAAAATTTAAATATAGGACGACCTTTTCTCCTCGATACTTTATAGGGAATCCTACTTCCAATATATTTGTAAAACATAATACTACATTATAGTACTAAAGGTATCCTCTAGAATTTCATAGAAATATAAAATTGTGAAATGAGTACAATTTTGTTTACTATATGATCCCTCAACTCTTCCATGAATTCTTTTGGTTTTTGTAGAGATACCAGTTCTTGGAATATTTTCCTGCGTCGACTTCCATTATGGTCATTTAATATTAAAACCTCTCATTTACGATGACAGACTAAAAAGAGGTTCTGTTATGACATTCGAAGGTAGCCGGCGAAGCCTTTTAGCATTGTGCAGCACATATGGAGTGCATGTTCGGTTCTATAGCCAATTGCATTTGAAGCCGCGCTATAAGGTGATTTAGCTTTGTTATCGCATGGGCGCTATTTTTAAACAGGGTTGACATACGCCGAAATGTGGCAAGATAAAATTTATTTGATTTAAAATTCCATTGAGTGGTATTTTGAAAAAGGTATGGAAATCGAGATTGCTTTCTAATTTGCATTAGAGTTCGGGATTGCATCATGTTTTCTGTTTAAGTGCAGTTGGAAAAACTTCGTTTGTGAAAATAAGTCATGGTTTTCTTTATTCAAATATTTTTAGTCATTAAAAATATTATTGGAAGGACCTCGCTGATTCACTTTTGAGTTGATTCCTTGTTCTGTTTTGTCATTCTTTTATTTCATTAATATGCCATATCAAAAAGTGGGTTGTCTGAAAATGCTTTTATCCTTCCTGTCAAAATAATTTTTTCTACTTATTCTTCCTATTGATTTGTATGGATTTGAGATGCATGGTATTTTCCTAACATGATTTTGTTTTTCATGGATTTTTACGAAATTCCTGAAATCGTATTTCAACATTCCAGAAATGGTAATTAGTGGCACTTGATTAAATTACTTGGAATTAATGGCACTTGATCAGTAAAATATTTTCACGATACCTTAACATTTGCCCTAGTGTGATTTGTGCTCCCTTCGTTTTTACTTTCGGCGCTCATTTTCCCTCAGTGTGTTAGATCGCCGTGGACTGGTGGGTTTGCCCACTGTGCTAGCAACCTGCGTGTTTGCGGTGCAGATTCAATCCCTCCCTGGTGTATTTCTCATCTGTGTCAGTAAAATTTTCCTTTGTATGTATCCTCTCGGGGCACATCTTTAAGTGTACGGACTTCAAGAACCCGAGGTACCCTAGTGATCTATTCTTTTCCATGGAGTTTACTACCTCTGGTAAACATGGGGGTCGTGACCCCAGGATACCCAAGCGATCTTTCTCTACTTCTCTTCTTTTCATAATTACTTTTGTCTTGTTTGGCGCAGCTTGGCCAAATATGGCTCTTGTGCCATAAAACCCAAAACCAACCATGTGTGGGTATTCAATGCTTGACATTGTGTTTGGCGCAACTTGGTCAAATATGGCCCTTGTGCCATAAAACTTAAAACCAACCATGTGTGGGTATTCAATGCTTGACATTATGTTTGGCGCAACTTGGCCAAATATGGCCCTTGCGCAAAAAATCCCGAAACCAACCTTAAAATACATTCCTTGATACATAGAAACGCCTTGCCCTCGAAGAAAATGATTTCGAGTTACTTGATAATTTCATTCTTAAACTGTATCTTAAAACTGATTAGATAAGTCTATTTAATCTTTTTTCAATAACTAACATTCCCATTATTTTAAAAGAAGACACCGATACTTGGCTCTTTGTTTATCCTGATTACATTTCCTCAACGTATCCAAACTGCGGTCGAACATGATGGTTACAGAAAAGCATCCTCCAGGCCATGTACACATTGATTAAAATACCATCTTCCAATACATAAAGATGAACGCAAGATAAGTGAATTCAGTTAGAGGGATGAATAGCCGTCGCATCATTTTTCTTCTCGGAGCGATGTTTTAACTTTAACTGTCACGAGAGTTCACCTTGTAACTTTACGAATTGTATTTTGATTCTGCCCATTGTCTGTGTTTGGAACTCTTCCAGGCTGAACAGAATAGGTGACGGAGGGAAATGGTTTTCGCGACACTGTGGATGTGCGGCTTTTTTCATATTATCGGCAAAAGCGTAACGGAAAATTATTTAATGAATATTTCCTGCATGGGCGAAATAAAGCTTTTCACATGGAACACTAGGTAATTGCTCACAATTAAGGGAATCGGTGGTTTATACACTTTCGTTTTTATTTGCAATGGATTGCATTTTTCTTTCCACAACATTACCGAATGCGCACTGTTTAGAATATCCTGTGTGGCATTTGGTGCTAAATAAACTTTCTAGTACTTTGAAAATTCTGTAATTTAAATAAAGATCAAATTATTGCCAGCTTATGTTCAATTCGGGTCTGAGAATTCGCTGTTAATAGCGATAGTGGTGAAGATCCCAAGGGAGGATTAACTTTGGATGTTGAAACTTTCTCGTTTAAACTACTGAAACAAATAAAGGATGTTGCTCAATTTCTCCATTAAGTTTAGGAAGTTACCAGTTCTAATTAGCCCTCGTGAAGCAAAGGAATTGATCGTAGTGATAAACCAAACCTTAGTTAAGTTGCGTATGAAAGAGAGTATTTTTTATAAAAGTTGCTTATAACAGAAATAATGTTACGAAGTACCATAATTTTGTTTAGCCCTCCTTGTGGTTGTTCGGACGAGGTATTTCATCATTATCAACAGTGGCCAGATCTTTATAGACGAGATATCTCGTCATTAGAAAAAACTGACTAGATTTTGATCTTGTCATCAAAAAATCGGGAATATATACTTTCATGACGAGACATCTCGTCATTAGCAATTGGTCAGGTCTGGATGGACGAGATATCTCGTCGAAACCACTTGGAGGGTTATGTTTATGTTAGATCGGGACCAGAATATGGGTTTTGTAATTCGGAATCCTTTTACAACTGTCATAAATATTAATAATTTTTTAGATGTATTTATTTTAAAGAATTGTTTTGAATTTTTAGGTTTAGTAGTCTTCTGAATTTAGAAATCATTTCTTTAAAGTACGAAACCCGAACCACTAATTTTAGATTCATGAAAACTGAATTTGCAACTCTTGGTTTGTCTTTGCGGTCATTTTTTGCTACTCGAGCGCTAATTAGACCTTGCAACTCTTGGCAAGTGCATTTAAATTATTCACTTCCAGAGAATGCACGCCTCCAGAGAACAATTTTCCCTTTCTGTGCAGAAGCTTCGTTAATACGCGGTGATTATTGTTCTTTAGACCTTAATTATAGCATTAGATTTGCATTAAAATGCTGGTAATGTTTCCTTTAGACCGGGGTTGTGCTAATACCATTTAAACTCGCTCGCTAAATTAGGCAAATAAAAAGTATATACGTTCTCTTTTCTTTGTCTTGTCAATATTTCTGTCTAGTTTACCCTCGTGTAGAAAAAAATGACCATAGAGCAACAAATCCAACCGGTCAATATTTTCTCTGAAATAATGGATAGCAAGTGCTTATTTCATTTTACATTAGCCTTTATTGTAAATCTCTCGATTGAGATGTTTACTGCAATAGTGGGCTAACCCACATTTCGAGAAAACGGAGAAAATGAACTTTAGTAGATTGGAACAAATTCAGGGGTAAGCCGGATGGCAGCATATTCTTATTAAAAAGAGCCCTGAAAAGAGCTTATTTTTTATAAAAATTTAAGGTTTTAAAATTTGGTGCTTAAAAGTGTTTAACTTTTATAAAAATTGAGCGCAAGCTTACATTTTTTAAGCGAATCACTAGTTTATCTCTGAACTCATCCAGTTTTTCTTATAGGAGAAAACTGTTAAATTCGCCAGTACTGTGATTTGCAAATACTACCGAATCGGTCGTACCAAGTTCGAACTTCAGCCAAACGTAACAGTTCCATAGATTAACTTTTACTGGTGTGAATATTTTGTCATAGAAAGGAAATATGAAAATTTTAGGTCATTTCCCCTTATAGCATTTTGCTTTAGTTTTGTCGCTTCGACGGAATGCCATATTCTGTCTGAAATTCGAAGGGAGATAAAAACGGCAACCTCCTAAAAAAGCGAAACATTTTCTTAATAAAACTGGCGACCATGAAAGATTTTCGTCAAAATTGAGGGAAGAGACGTGATTAAGATTTCGAATCCCTCCGCTCCCCATTGGCTGTTTTGCTTGATACCTGTTTCAAAGCTCTTTGAAGTGTTCTGTAACTGATATCTTTCTTCGAAAAACATCCGAACTACAAATAAAACTCCCTGATCTTCACTGCTTATCCCTGTCTAAGGATCTTCCACTTGTCTGTCAGTCTGTTTCAAGCGCACTTCAGTGTACGCCATATCCTCTTTGACAACCTGATTTCTCCTCCCGTTTTTTCCCCTTTTCCCCCTACCCTGCTTCCTTTCATCATTTTTTATCATTTGGCTCCTTTTATCTTATATTTTCTCTTTTGTACCGTAGTTTCTAGTTCGGTATATCTGGTTGCTTTCGTCAGCATATTTACTTTTATTCCTTTCCGCCAGGGATCGCCGGAGTCGTTTAAGACGGTACGGGAAAAGCCTTTTTAATTTTTTTACTGCTATTTATTTTCCCCTTTTTATTTGAATCGTATTTTCCTTGTCGGGGGTGGGTTTTCGAATTTTTAAGTGCAGCACACTCAAATGATCTTGTTTGTCTATTGCAGGAGTATTGTAATTGTGCAGTGAAGCCGCTGGGTTTCGCATCACAATGCTCTGGTATTTCTTTGTCTTTTAAAACTAAAAAACTTTTCAGTGAGACATTTTAATTCTAAGTATTTCAATACAGATTGTATACATTCCTTGGCATATAGCTCACGGCCTACTCAAGCGAATGCCATGGAAATTTTGAACTTATCTTGACTCTTAATTGCGATGAAAACTATATTCTTTCAGTTTCAACCAAGCAAACATTCAACATCATTAATTTTGTAACTTACACATACTAAGTCAGAGGATTATATTATTGAAATTATTTTAAATTGAAATCGGGGGACACATTAAAATTAAAGCAATTTATAAAGAAACCTTGTTAAGGCCTCTTTTGGTTCTTATAAATTAATCGCACCTGTCATCAAAAATCCTTAATCCTCGAAAGAGAGGACTACGCATTGGTTGATTGTTTTCGGGTTTTATGGCGCAAGGGCCATATTTGGTCAAGCTACCCCAAACACAAGACAGACAACAACAATGAGGGAGGAATAAAAATCAGGACAAGCGAGGGTAAAAATGAAAGGGAGGAAAGATCACTCAGGTACCTTGGGGTTGTGATGCCCGGACACCTAAAGATGTGCCCCTGACGGCGACTACACAGAAATACTGTCGTTTTTGACAATTTTGGCCAATCAACAAGTAATGAACTTCTTGGATTAAGGCGACTTCTTTTGGTTCTTGGATCAGAAACGCGCGTTATAAAATGTATGAATCAAATGTCAGCAAAAAACTAAAAATGAATTACGATATTATTACTCGTCAGCACATTGATTGTTAAACTTAAAATGAAAATATAATTTGAGTAATATTGCCACATTATGGTCCATCCCATTTGAAACAGGACCCACCTGTTATGGATTCATCAATTTCTGCAGCATTCTATGAAAAATCGAGTAGACCTCTGACGAAATTTCTAAACGTGTTCTTTTATTTGAATGATCTAATTGAGACATATCAATCCCACCAGTAAAATAGAAAAGCAGTAAGAAAATTGAAAGTAAAAAGCTTCAAGATTGCCTCACTCATAATTGGAAAATAAAGTCCCTGACGAACCATTTCCCCTCCGCTCAAAAATTAATCCCATGTCAAAAATAATTGACTTGACGGAGGCTATTTAGCAACTTATTCCAAATGGAGTGAATTTCAATAGAATCCGTTTCCAGGGATAGTGAATGAAATTCCATGAAGTGGTGCAACCATGGAGTATTAATTTAAATCATTCGCGTCGGTTAAGCATTTATTGGGTCGCTATATTTATCCATGTTACAGCTATAGGGAGGACTGAATCATCGATTACAAGTTTTCAATTTCTGCGCAAGGCACTTTTTCTCTCTAATTGGTTCTTCAATTCGAAAACTAATCGGTTTAAATTGCGGGAAGGAAGCAATTAAGGCTGTACTATTAATCCCATCCGAGCTTTCAAATTGCCCCGTAAAATTTCAAGATACTCTATCATCCACTCTCCATCCATTGTTGCAGCTGCCTACTTTGCATGCTATTTGTACAAGAGATAAACCCGAGCCGTCAAATGTAGATCTAATTTATTGTTAAAAAGTGGGATATGTCTGACCTTGTGAGAGTAGATGAGGCAAATAGGGTTTTACACTCAAGTAGGCGAGGCTTTAAAAGTTAACTTTTTTTATTTTGTCCATATTTGTGTTTTCCACTATTTTTTCAAATTGGAAATACATCTGAGAAAAAAACTTTATGAATAAATAATTTAGAAACCTTGTCTAAACCATGGCAGAATTAGAAAAAATAGAAAGCTAGGCATACAAATGAATAGAATTACATGAATATATTTTTGTTTTAATAACCGTTCTTTAACTGTTTGTCTTTTGCTTAGTCGTCTCTTTTGCATTCGAATTGTATCCATTTTTCTAGTTATTCATTTATCGATATTCACTTGGAGCAGTGCTTCCAACCGAGAAATGAATTTTTAGATTCAAATTGGATGATTTTTTATGTCTATTGTTTCTGTTTTGCCATACTTTAAAAGTTTGCCGAAACGAAGTTAAAATTTGTAATTTCATGTCGATTAGAGAAAGTACTCCAAAATTATCCAGTTACCTTGTTCATACCTGGCAGCAAAGCACGGATTTTAGCTGAATTGGTAAGATTATAGGGTCGTACGGTAAGATTGTACAATTTTTCTCCAAATTTACTAAAATTTTGAATTTTATTTCTAAGAGATTCGATGCATGTTTAGAATTTCCAATTATCGCTGATTCTCCGAAATTTCTACGCGAAAATATTATATACTACGGAAAATAAACTTTCCTTCTCGAAGTTTGTTTTACCCTTGGCTGTGTTGCATGTCCAGACCAGGTCAGAACTCACCAAAAATTCAAGAAATGAGAAAAAAGGCGCGGATATCATGTTAGTGTTATCAAATCAAGGTCGAGTTCATGAGGGTTTCCCGTTCCTTCCCCTCAAAAAACAATTAGCTAAAAACGTAACGTAAGCTATTTTTCATTTGTTTTTGTTGGGGCACACGCTCATATATCCTTTCTGAAACCTGCCATGACTTCAGATTTTTACCTTAATGTCCAATAGAACGTTTCCTAGGATTCTTTTAACCATACGCACAATATATAGATGTTGTTATTTAGTCATTAAATGTAATGTAGAGTAAAGGCCTACTGCACTACACGGAAATCTCGTGACCTTAAAGGGTTAAATTGTATATTGCACATTTCACGCGTCTGCATGTCAAACCCATAAAAAATTGTAAGATTTCCAAAATTGACATCTGTTTGTCATTAAAAACGTCTATTTCTTTGTTTCCATCCTTCAAATGAGTGGCTCGATCCGAAAATGTAAGTGTGAAGGCAAATATGTCTGCTTTTCTTGATCATCGTCATTTGGAGCTGGCTCATTAGAAGTTAATCACTCTGCGTATAGCCCCTTTTCCTGTTTTTCCCGATTTGCGCGGAAACCCTGGGAACGGAACAAACTACCCTCTTGTTAGACTTTAATTAAGACAAAATACCGGCCTTTCAAGATCCTTCGGGATCAGTGGGCCGAGTGATTAATTCGTGGCTGCTTTCTGCAAACAACTTCCTTTTGGTAGAGGAAATTTAGGCTCTCGAATTCGGTTAATAACACCTCGGGTATTAATAGAGGGAACCCCTCTTTGAAGAAGTGTTCCGAGGAGGAATATTCAATGTATTGTGGGAAATTCGATACGAGGGTTTTATAAAATTTTCCTGGACTTGATGAAATATTTATGACGCAATGGCCGTTTTTGTTGACACACCGAGACTCTTGGATGGAACCCAAGTACTGCTTTCTGTTGATCTGTATGCGGTTTGGGAGAACCTAACCGAAAATATGGAAATGCTGTACAAACCAAAAGTTGAACTTGGACTTGATATTTTGCTGTGGCTAATGACATCGGCGAAAGAATTCTGCATCTTGAATCCGAGGAATATCCTCTCTCGATCTCAGCCTTCAGTTATCTTAAGGTGAATTATTAACTGTTATTGTGCATTGTATCGATGTGTTGCGATCGATAAACGTGAATCTATCTTGCTTAAGCTTCGACACATTCTTGCTTAAAGATTCCGTTAAAAAGTATTTGACACTTTGGCATCCTGACGTTTTGCTTGCGCTCCTATATTTTATTTATTTCCACGCAATGTATACACTGAAGTGCCAAAATAACTAGTACACCTGTCTAATACTTAGTAGGCCTCCCACGGGAGCGTAGAACTGTAGTAATACGACGGGATAGATTCTATGAACTTGCGGAAGTATTCTGTTGGCGATGAGCAACATACTTCCTGCAGAGCGGTCAACAATTCTATTATATTCCGAGTTGTAGGGTTCTGCGTTCTACAGCTTTGCATGGCTTCCTACATGTGTTCGATAACGTTGAGATCTGGTGATCTAGATGGGAATGGCAAAAACCCAAACTCAGATTAGTGTTCCTCTAACCATTAATTGGCTTGTCTAGACTTGTGTGACGGCACATTGTCATGGTGGGAGAGGCCAAACTCATTAGAATTAACGCAGAACATGAACGGGTGTTACTCGTCAGAACAGATACACACATAGTCACTTGTCAGACTTGTAGACGTACCAGGAGTTCCATTGAATGCCAGCTAAACAAACCCCATGGAGCCACCACCATCTTTTACAATCTCTGTTGACATGTGGGATCCTTAGCTTCATTGAGTTTTCTCCACACATTCTTGATCCTTCCATTTGCCCGAAACAGTTGGAAATATGACTCGTCAGACCCGGTTACTCGTTTCCAGTTATCAGGTGACGGTGTTCCCGAACCCAGGCGTGGCGCATAATTGTGTGTCGAGTATTCATCATGGGTACTCGAGTTGGGCATCGGCTCCTAAAGCCCATATCGTTGAGGGAACGTTGCAGTTCTCACCCTGATGTTAGTCAAGGGTCCAGCATCGAATTCCAATGTTATTTGATGCATTGAGGACGCTAGTCACCCTCATCTAGAGTCTATGGCCACACTGCTGTCGTAAGTTACAAGTTTTATTAGAAATCTTGAAGTATCTGTACACCCTTGATCGGGTCAAAATCAAAACTTCTAACTCTAAAATGCTATGACCTATCTCACATGTCCAACAATAAACAGCGTAGAAAATCACTTAAATCGTGGTAACCTGCCATTCTCACTGCGGAAATAACCTTAGGTGCTTCCACAGATATCTATCGCTTTATTTGTGTACTTGCAGACACAACCAATGACGTGCCTATGTTGCGTTGCTATGTTTTTTTCATATGCTCGTCTGTAGCAGTGTTTCGGGCACTTCAGTGTATATATGAGCAGTGCTTTTGTTTGATAGTGTATGCATGTTTATATATGAACAGTCCTTTTTTTCGATAGTGTATTTGTGTAATGATATTTCTTTGCATGTTCAAGATGAATTCGTTATTTTCTATCCGTGATTTCTGTACTTTTTTTTTATCAATCAAATTTAATTTGATGTAGATATGTTTTCTTTCTTTTTTGACTCACTAATACTTGATATTATTTTAAGTTGTCCCATTTTTTGTGACGAATTCGGCAACATTGCTGAAAAGTTATGGATACAATGTTTATTTTTAGTTTCCGGCAATTTATTTAACTTGAAAAATATCTACATCCCTCAATAGTATGACTAAAACACTTTTTGAAAATTTTAATAAGGATTGGATAGTCTATATCTTCCGCTTATGTATTTGATGTGTGTGAAAACTTTTTTCCTTTGATTTAAAGAATTATTTCTTTTGTGAATAAATTTTCATTGTATTCGACCTGTATCGCAACAAATGGTTTCGTTCTAACATTTTTTACTCCACGAACCCACTAAGAAATGAAAAGAGCTTTTCCAAAACCCATCATCGCAAGCACGCTTTTTCTGAAAGTGCTTTTTTCGTGTTTCGCTCGTTTGTATAATTTAAAAATATTAAGCTCCCACACAGCTCTTGTTTTACCATTTTTGAAATTATAAAAATTGTTTTTTAAAACTCACATTTAATGTCTTCTAGTCTTAATTTTAATCCTGAAATCGCTTATTGAAAAGGAATTCGACTGTGCAAAGAAAGAATCGTTGTCTCCCAAGTGTTATTTACACCGACTTGTTTCTGCCGTTGGAAAATTATTCACGTAATATTTAAAATTTGCTTTCTCCCAATTTAATATTTATTACCCTTGATTACTATCTTATAAAGCTAATGATTAACACCGCTATGCATACAGTAAAACTGATTATATTGCGTTTACATAAATATTTAGGGTGGCAGATATCTTTAATTAAAGGTAAAACATTTTCTTTATGCGTAAGCATAATACGTAAATTCGATACTTATATTAATATATTGTCATTCAACATCTAACATAGATGCCATGCATAAAATCCTTTTTATTCAGCCTTAAATCTTTTAGAATTATTTTCATCTTTCACACTACATTTCAACCCTCATTTGAATATTACTGTTTCAGCGATCTAATTGTCACTTCTCCATTCGCAAATAAGTATCAATCGCAACATCAAATCTATGCCACAAATATTTTCTCAGACTCTTCGATAACACCCTCAACACCTTAGACGTATCGTGTAAAAGCATGTTCTTTCTGGCTATTTGTAATGGGAGTGAACCCGTCCCAGTGTTCTTCGGGGTCGTCGTGGCTCAGTGGGTATGCCCACTGCGTTAGCAACCTGCTAGTTGTATGTTCTTTTCCTGCCTTGTTCGATTCCTCCCTTCTGTGTCAGTAAAATTTCCTCGTGTGTGTATGTCCGTTACTTGGCGTGGTCTACCTTGTGTTTGGCGCAGCATGGTTAAATATGGCCCTTGCGCCATGAAACCTAATCTACCAACCCAATATTCTTCTCACGACTGCAAAACCAAATTCTTTAATAAATTGCAAAATTTAAAAGTTAATCATGTCTTATGCCTTTAAGCCTGGTATAGATATATAACAACAATGGCGTCTTCGTCAGCGCATCTCTTTCTTTGGTGAACTTCGATGCCACTCGTTCAAAGTGGGTCCATTACGCGAGACTTAACTCATTTTTGTTGCGTCGAGTTTCTGGCCTCGAATTGGCGCTCGGGAAGTTATTTCGAGCAATAAATTCTGAGCCATTTATTTTTGAAAGAGTGCTTTATGAAATTGGGGATCGAAATGTATTCCGAAATGAAATTTGATTTCCAATCTTTCTCTTTGTTGTCGGGTTCTGTTTTGTCGCCAGTGAACGGAAATTGCGAGTAACCGGAGAGAATCCCGGGAAATTAAATCTCGAAGAGAAATGAGTACTTATGAGACTTTGTTATTAATAATGGGATCGATTACTTGCGCTCGTGTGAATGAAATTGCTTTTTCTCAATTTGCTCGTGTGTTTGTTGGGACTCCTATCTTCGCCGCGCCGTAACTCGACACTTAATTCCTATTTAGAAATTCGACGGTTTAGATTGATTTACCTTGCCTGCTTCATTGGCGGATTTAGTATCCACTGGTAATGAAAGTTAAGCTAAAGTACTTAGGATATTGCGATTTTAACGATTTTTCATTAGTCAAAATTTCCTCCCTGAGGGTATTTGTCTTATCTGTGTCAGAAAAATTTCTTTGTGTGTACTGGCCGCGGTAGCCCAGTTAGAAGAGCAACAAATTAGCAATCGAAGGGTTGCAAGTTCGAAACTAGGTGTATACGGGAGCTGGTGCACTTTAAATCTCGTGGCCTCAAATGCCCTCACGTTGGTATGGCGTGAAAGTTTGGATAGTGGGGTGCCAGCTCAGGTATTGACCTCGTTATCTGACCGTGGTTCAAAATGATGAGGCGTTGTCCTTGGTTCTTTCCCTTCGGGAGTGATCCCGGACCGTCGCCAATAGCCCGTTGGGTTGCTCTAGTGCGACGTTAATTAACTTCCTACCTACCCTTCTTTGTCTGTACGTCCATTACTTGACGTTGTTTGTTCCATCTTGACCTACCTAGTGTTAGTCCCAGTTGGACCTACCCAATGTTTGGCGCAGCTTGACCAAATATTATCACTGCACCATTAAACTCGAAATCAACCTGACAAAACCAATAGAAAGCATAAAGGGAATTATGTTTTAATTTTTTTTGTATTTTTAAATCTGAACTAATTTCAAAACGGTACATTTCTGTATAACTGCTATGGAAATTTGTTTCTACTACTCTCCCTCATTTGGATATGAAATGTAATTCCTATTTACGAACTCGATATTGTAGGGGGGTGATTTATCATTCCTATTACTACTTTAAGTCGTAAATTCCAGTGTATAGTTCTTGTGTAAAGTAAAAAGTGACTAACCAAACCACAAATCATTCCTATGACCAAATTTGCTTGTCTGTCAATGAGCTTTATCAAAAATTAATTGCAATTGGAAGCATATTTTCGGTATGGTAACTGTACGCATTAAAATATTTAGGGTATCATTATTTTTAATTATGTTCCAAGACTCGACCTTTCGAAAGCTTACGTGAAGCTGTAAACACTTTCTCTCTTGCTAAGCAATTCCAAAAAGGATTATCTGTATAACATCCAATATCAATTTATTTTTACTTACACTGGAGCTTTAGAAATGTCTAACTTAAATTGAATTGAGTTTGTATGAATTTTTTGCCTTTCTGCCCTAGTGTTTCTATTAAAAAATTATCAAATACATCGCACAAAGCTTCTTGAAAGCTTTGAAATGAATCTTTGGGCACGAATCCAACTTTTGAATTTCGTAGAAACGGAATAGGACCATGATTCTTCCGCGCGAATTTATTTATCATACTTCTAGAAAAAAACGGCTCAAGCGTGCAATATTTTCAGGATAGTGGAAAAACATATTTGGGTTCAATTTTGTTGAATTGTGAGATTCTTACAATTACATGTCTCGATCTATGGGTATAAAAAATTTTGGAATATTCCTGGAAAAGCTGGTCCTTCAAGAATAGTTACTTATTTACCAGGACTACGGAATTTGCATTTTCTTTCTGAGATGTGATAAACTAAAAAACTTTGCTGTTGACAATAATTCAATTCAAACCAAAAAACTAATATAATTATAGTCGCCAATGGTTATAATTTTTTTTAAATATTCCTTGGAAAAGCTGCAGTTAGTCTTTCAAGAGCAGTTACTTTATTTCCCTTTGTGAGATGGGATAAACTAAAAAATTTGCTGTTGACAATAATTCAAGCCAATCCAAAAACCTACAATTACAGTCGCCATCTCTGGTTATAAATTTTTTTTTGAATTTTCCTTTTAAAGGGGCTAGAGTTAAGTCTTTCAAGAACAGTTACTTATATTACAGGGTTACTGAATCTGCATTGGATAGGATAAACTAAAGAACTTTTCTATCGGCAGTATTGTATTTCAAGTCAATCCTAAAAACTTGTATACGTCCGTTCGAACTTCATTCGGGTGTATTTACAAGTATTTCATTTGAATGTGTTCCCCAAACTGGTCAATAGAACCTTTTATTTTCTGTTTATTGCTCAAGTTTGAAAGATAAAAGCTAGAGATAAGCCGCTGCAAAAGTTTTGTTTAGTGTTCTTCGTTCTGTGTCAGCAGTATACTTGCCAATTGCCATGGAATGTCTGCCGCTTCTAAGCATTCGATTGTCTGTAAACCGAATTACGGAAACCTTTGCAAACAGCGCGGATTCTTGTCACCGTTGCTTTGTTATACCGACATAAATATAAACAGCTTCCAGTGTTCAACAGTGGAGAGTCCCTGCCGATTTTATTAAATTATATTTCATCTTGCAAGTATTTAATTTTGTCGGAATAAAAAATGAGATTAAGTCTCAGCGTACCGAGTTTTTTCATTTTCAAAGGCGGTCTTTTAAAAATTAAATTTTGAGTTTTTGATGCCTGTGAAATAGGCTGTAAAGGAAGGGTGAACTTTTGTTCCGCTCTTCAGGGGAATATAATTTGTAGCGCGGTGTTGGGATAATGGGTTACGTGATAACATTTTATAGCATAAGATGATGCAGTGAATGCTGTTTGGTGTAAGGCAGCAAACATTTACCAGGAAGCAGTAGCGTAAAGTTTACAACTGGGACGCCGAGATTGAGTTTGTTCTAAGTACGATACGCGAATAGGGGGGGAAAGGGCGTGGACCAATTTTTTCCACAGCTATACATCTAGTCAGCGAAGGGAACCTCTCGTACTGTTAAATACGATTCCTTCAGAGGAAAGGAATGACACAGGCCATATGGATGGCAAAAGGGAAAAGGCTGGTTTATTGAAAACACAACACATATATATATATACAGATAGGATAGGATTGCAGCACAACCAATAAGATTCATTAAAATGGACGGACGTCCAAGAAAGCTGTAGAACATTCACGCATGCTGCCTGTAAAGAGTGACTCAGCTCTAGCAGCACAAAGAAAGATACAAAGACTTCTATGGGCGATTACATTATACAATACGTACCATTATGATAGATATGTCCATGTCACTACATCTATGAGGATAGAATTTGTGGGAGGCGTGGGGAAGGGAGGAAAGATCGGTGTTAGGGCTACCTATTTGTGCACCACTAACCAATGAGATACAGATATATGTAACGCCCGAACTATCGGGTAGACTCGTGTTTCTGTTGCTAGGATCCACAGTCACGACAGAGTACACATGTAGTCGAAGCTGATGTCTCGCTAAGAATTGTGTCCAAAATAAACTCTGTTTTGAACGAGGGCTTTCATAAACGCTACGCCACTACCAGATAAATATTTCTAGATAAAATGTTCTGTGCATGAGAACATTTTATTAATGCTTGAATAGTTAATCTGAAAGATTTATATTTGAAGTTTCCTATTACCGATTTTCTTTTCTTGGCGTCATATAGACTTATCTAAATCCAACAATTATCTCCAAAAATAATTTAAAAACTTCTAATTTTTGAAAGTAACAATTTTATTTCGTATTTATTTCTCCATCGATTTCTTTGGCTCTATTTTGTATTCGAGTGCTAGATTTATATAATATATTTCACGGTTCTTGAGCTAGTTTCATCTGTTAAAAATCAGTTATCACGGATATCATAACACCGTTAATCCATTCACAATGTATCGCTTTCAAGACACATTTTACCTGACAGGACCTGAAGGGCCTCTATAAATTTACATTAGGGTAGTTAGGAGAGTAGGAAAAATCACCGTGACTAGTGTAATTGGACACTCCCATAATGTGGCGACAATGTAGGGAAAAATAGGAAGCGTTCCATCCCTGAGGATTTCAATCGAATCCTATCATTCCGACTGTCTGCTGGTCAGTAATTGGATTCGCGACCTCCGGGTGAAGCTTTGCAGATATTGACATTATTATAATTCTCATCGCGTAAGTGGACGAATCTCCCGCGTGTTATGTGATTTGATATGTATGTGCAAATAGATGCGTTACAATTTAAGTGTAGAAATCCAAAAGGTAGATGAAGTGATTCATTTGGATCGGATTGGTGATCAACAAACTACGGGGCCCTGGACTAGTAATCAGGCTTGATTGCTGACATCCCATTGTTGAATAGTGTATGATGCATTTGGCTTCAGTTGAAAGGAATGATTAAAACCTCGTGTTTGTTTGCCTACAAACACTGCTATTGTAATGCTGAAATATAATTCGAGAGTTGTGGGAATTCAATTCATGTAATTACTTATAAATAATTTCTTTTCTAATATTTGGTATATACTGGACGTCAATTATTTGTGGTAATAAATTCTTTTCGGTAATTCGAAAAATAAGATGATCATAAAATCAGTTTTGAGAATTTGTATTTTTAATTGTGCAGATTTTCGAACTTCAAAATTGTGTATTACTTTTCTTTGCAGCTGTTCGGAAAGTTTTTAAAAAGTATTCTTAAAGATGTAAAAATTCTCATCTGGAGCCTTTTAAATGCCCCTTTAATGGCTGATTTCTCAAGTGACTTGCCACATAATGTACCTTTAGAAAACTTTCTAAAAAGTTAACACTTGAAATTTTATGAAGTAATCTTGAAACTCTGCAATTTTAAGGGGAGCTTTTACGGGTATTTGAATATAAAAAATTATTTATTTACATTTATTATATACGGGTATAAAATAAAAAATAACTAACTGAAAATTTGCTTTTTAAAAAATGTAGCAATATATCATATATTTTAATTATATCAGTAGAAAAACGTTAAGCGAAGTGACTGGTTAAAATATACCTACGACTTTAAATATCCAAATACTGGTAAAAATAATATAGAGGAAATAAGATAGATTATGAAAAAGCTCATCGAGTATTCATTTTAATCTTAATCTCAAGACCCTAGTACACGTTTCATAACTAGAGCTTTTATGGATATTTAAATAAATAGCTAAAATAATGGAAAACAAACTTTGAAAATTTGCTTTTTCAAAATAATTGGCAGTGTATCTCATTTTAATTATAAAAATAGAAAAATGTTAACACACACACAACGAAGTGGCTCTACAACTATCTAATGATAACACAGTGCCTACTGAAAAGAGGTACATCAAATATTACCTCATTATTTTGGCATGGTAAGCAATGGGATGGTGCTAAACTCCAGGTTACCTTTATGAAATGTCGAAGATTTTCATTTGGTATTAAAGTTTGAGTCTAGTGCGTGAATAAATTTCTTTGACTGTTATAAATTTTGTCGATTCTTGTAGAAATGCGATGTCGTTCAAATTTGTAGATGTCAATGATGCTGACATGCTAGTTCTATCTGATTCCACTCATTTCTGTAAAGTAGGATGGGCTCATTTAATCTATTCCTCGCCAACTTTTGGCAGACTTCACGTAGACCCGATAAATGGGAAAAATCCGGCTTTTGAGAAGTTTTTTGCATTGAATGAGGAATCGGATCGATCGGTTTTCGTATTGTGTCACACCGCTAGCATTTCGGCCGGAGCTTATTGGAATAAATTATTTTCCCTCTTCAAAGCCAGATGCTACTTTCTAAAAATTTCTAAAAATCACGTACGCCATGCTTATCGCCTTCTCTTATCTGTTCGCGGTCTTGTTTGTCTCCTTTGACGTGGTTCATATTGGGTGGCAGGCTTGATTAAAATGAATCTTGTTATGCATGAATAAATAGACGCTTTTCACACGCAACGGATGCGCATTCAAGCTCGATGAAAAGGCGAACTCCGAAAGTCAGTCTTCGATGCTATGCCTCTAGAGTGAGATTTTAAAAGTTTTAGTTTGCATAATCCATGTCTAGTAACTCTAGCCTTATTATAACGCGCCTAAAAGTATTTCCCTTTGAAGATATGTTTGCCGATCTTACCAAAAGTTCAAGTTGTTAATACATTAGTGTGTAACACTGTCGACGCTGAAAGTAATGTGAGGTGTGATTTAAATTTTTGTAATTATTGAAGGAAATCATACTTTTTCCTCAACATGGTATATTTGAATTAACCTCTATATTTACCGAAGGTTTCGGTATTGCCTCCTATAAATGCACCTATAATGGCAATAAGTGTTACATTATTTCGTTTTGCAACTTATCTGTAAATTACACTATAAATTACCTCCCATTATAAATCTCCTGTTAAAGCACCAAGTGTTACATTATTTCGTTTCGTAGCACAATTGTAAATTGTTTTGTAAATCACTGTGTTGTGAAGAAATTTCTTGCATACCTCACGTTCTGTATAAAAAATATCTTCCTCATTGGTTTTATCCAATTTGAATACCATTTATGGAGCATTTTATTGCTGCCAAAAATTTTCATATTCTAATAAATTGTTTTATATGATGAAAGTGTGATCTATACCAAAAGACAATTAAGTCTTTTTCTTACGCCATACACTATACCTATCTTATTACTGGGTGAGTAACTCAATACTAAGGAACAGGAATTGCTTGAAACGCTTACCTGATATACAGTCAAAGTTATGAAAATTGACTTCTAAGAGCTCACTTAATAACCTTTCCAAAAAGTAAGCCTGTTTTTTTAAGTATAAAAAAGCACTAGACCGGTATTTTTAAGTGTCAGCGATTAATGAACTGGGCATAGCTTTAGTTTTAAAAAATGTAACATGATTTATATAAATATGACGTTTGTATGTAAATTCTTCCTTTTATATGTACTCAGCCGCCAGATCTTAACAGAAAGAACGTCAATCCTTATCATTGGTGAAATAATTTTATTTTATGGGACTAGTTAAAGGAAATAGTAATCAATCCTTTTTTTTGTACCATTCATGTTTAAAATGTCAAATTTTCGATTCCAGTGAAAAGCTTCAAAATAATTTCAAAGCCTCTCTAAAATTAAAAATCTAGAACTCCAAAATTTACTTCTCAGCGATAGACCTGTAGTCTTCTATCAAGCATGACTTTGTTGTCGACTTGTGCGCGTAATAACAGCTCTGGTGCTGAAACTCATTAATAGTTCTCGATTTCTCAGAGACAAAGTTATAAGTTTTCTATTGCGTTCGCTGTGTTGGCGATACATCACCTTCCTTGGCTGCGTCTTTATAATTTGCTATCATTTTGTCTTCCTGCCTTAGTGGGTAGTCTATTTCTTTTCTGGATACATTTACTATATCATAGATTTGGCGACGAATCTTTCGATTGGCATTTTCCTGCGATACCTGAGGAACTGGGAATTCTGAAAGAAAGAACTGCTCAAAAACTTTCAGGAAATTGCATTCTAATTTCTGTTAAGTTATAAAAATGATTTAAATTACGATACTTTTCCGACATAGAACTATCTTGAGCCATAAAACCCAAACAAACCCGGCATAGAACTCTGAAAGTTTGTTAAATAGCTCTGAAATCCCCATTTCATCAAAATCCATTTTCTATATTTTGGTGGAATGGTGTTTTCAAATATATGTGCATAACATTCCTAAGTGTAACTTGAAAGCCTCGTGTTATGACAAGCTTGTTGCTAAGTGGAACGAAGAGTGTCTCGTCTGAGAAAGCTGGCCACACCAAAAAATGTTTTCCTACAATTCCACATAGATTGAACTCAGAATTATTTTTCTTCACAAATTTCAAAATTACACAATTTTTATCTGGCCATGCAAGTTTTGTTAAATACCTGTATAGTTTTAATCTTCGGACTAATAATATGTGCGAGTATTCGAAAAAGCAGCCACAAGATGTGGATCGTTTGCTTTTCAGTTGTTGATAGTTCCAGAATGTGGCTCCAAAATGATTTGAGAAGATTGGGTAAAACATGGACAGTGAAACTCGATGTTTTTGTTGGGATTTAATCTACTTTACTTTTCATTCGTCAAGTTCATCAAATCTTGTAACTAGTAAAATTTTATATTCCACTGTTTCTGATAAATCACCTTACTTCTGTGAGACCCGTGTTGTACTTTTGTGGTACACGGGGACTTTGCTTTTGTTCAATAAAACGATATGTGACCAAGTTTTAGAATCTGCAAAAAGTGATGTAAATAAGCTTAAAGTAATCCAGGTACCACCCATAATAGCAAAGAAATAAGTGATCGACTGAGGGGCAACTGTATGAAAGTGAACAATTCGCAGATAAGGGCATATTACTTATGCAAGGACCTCCTCGTTACAGGCTTTTCATCAGTTCAAACAAATAGATTCGTTTGGCCTCCGGTAGAACGAATTCCTATTCTGTTACCCAGCAGAGACGACACACTTTAGAGTAACAGCAGTATTTGTTTTAACCATGTCAAATTTCAATAAATAATTATCTCATCGTGTTTTTTAAATATGCACCTCTCGTACTTCAAAAATTATCAGTAGAGCGATTAAACTTTCACAAACTCCCATTAAACACTAGCGTAGCATGGAGAGGGGATACAGGAGCGTTGGCCCCGAGCGCTATTAGCTAAAGGTTCGTCGTTTCAGAAATATTTATTAAACGGTTTTGTGCTTTATCGAGGAAAAATGTTTAATAATTTTAATAAAACGCTTTTCCTAGAAAAATTTTGCTGTCGGATTTATTTTCCAGTTCTATGAGTGAAAGGAATGCTTTCGTGCACTCTATTTTTGGAATACAACGCTTCGAAGTTGGTCCCTCCTTTCATGTAGCCCCCTCCAATCGTATTGCTATTCAGAAGAGATGATACGATGCATTAAAATTATCTTCTCGAAACATCTGGAGAGCACAAAACATTACTAGAAATGAAAAATTTCTCACTTTGTCCTGGAGAGCCATTGTAAGGGTCCATTGACAAAGTCCGGCTTTTACTACCTTTTATACAGAGTCAATAATTATAGGAAATGGGAAAATTAATATTGCGAATATTAATTTTGGGGAGTATCATGTTACTTTAATTAATATATTCCATCTTAATTTAAATAAGTATGCGTTATTCTCATTCCCCACAGGTCTCCGAACGTCACCCTTCGCCTCTTAACTAATATTGCGAAAATTGGAGCTGAAAATTAATATTGCAACATTAATTTATAACAAAAATTAACATGTTATTAATTTCTGTATTTTATCGTAATTGAAATAAGTATACGTTATCCTTATTCGCCTCTGAACATCTTTTGTAAAAATTGCAAAAAATGCTTCTCGCTGTAGATAAGCACTTAAAATAAGAAAGTCGAGATTAGAATTTCACTTACGAGACTCCGTGTGTGCCTTTTCTAACTGTTCCCTATTTAAAATTGTTAAAACTGTTTAATATGTATTATAAAAAGCATAAGTTTTCTTTATTTAAAAAAAACAGTAATGTATTTGCCTGCTGAACTTGATATTCACAAAACGGTACAACTTGTAATTATACACTAATTTTCATAACGATGATATTTCTTTGATTAGGGTCAATCTCAAACGTTTCCTATCACCCATCTTTCTGACAACTTTAACTTGAAATCAGCAAGCTCGTTAATCTTTATTAAATCATGCCAATACTCGAAGCACCTTCCTTGCTTTAACTAATTCAAATTGGCGTTATTTTTTTGGATCGAAGTCAGTTTCTTTCTACGCTCAGTAGAGCAGAATCAGAGCGACTCAAATAAGGTAGTTTCAACTTTGCGAAATGATTGCTTTTTAAGAGCGAATATAACTGCATAGAAACTGTTAATTCACGTCCTCCGCGTGCCCGGTCTTAAATACTTCCTCTGTGTCGAAATCGATGCTTCATCGAAAAAGATTTGATTCATGAAAACTTGGATACATAGAAATTTATCTTTTGTTATACACATGTATTGTGTAGGAGAAACACTTCTTAATCAGTACTTTTGCTTACAAATAACTGGGCCGCGGTGGCCCAGTTGAAAGAGTACCGGATTTGTAATCGCAGGGTTGGTTCAACCAAAGACCGTCGTTTGCATGGGACTGGTGCACGTTAAATCTGTCATGGCATCAAACGTCCTCACGTTGGCGTGGTGTGTAAGTTTGGAGAGTGGGGTGCCAGTTCTGGTGTGACCAGGTCAACTGACCGTGGTTCAAAATGACGAGGTATTATCCTCAGATTTTCCCTTTCGGGATGGATCCCGGACAGTCTCCAATAGCCTGTTCTGTTGCTCTAGTGCGACGTTAATTCAATAACCTACCTACCTCTTTCAAGTAACTTAAATGAATATGAATCGCGTAATTAATTTGAAATGAGAATTGACAAGAAAAAAAATTGCTGAACACATTTTTGAAAAAGCATTTATGTAGCATTCGCATCTGTGTTACAAATCTGCTACATTGCTACCCAACAAATCCATTTTTTTTACACTTGTTTCTCTTTCAACACCGTCATTATGGGAGACGATTTGTCTGAAAAACTGCGATGTACGGGAATGCTTCACCTCTGCCTGCATGCAGTACCCCTTTTGGATACCATAAACAATAACTTTTTACTCCTTAACGTAAAAGCACATTCACTTATTCCTGCTGTCACCATTCAGCTGCATCCTGATCTACAGGCCTATGAGGACCTTTTTTTAAAATATTTTTTGGGGAGTTTTGAACTGCATAGAGGTTAACCTTACAAATATACGGAAATAGTTTAGCCGTGGATTCGTCTTCCATTGTCTAGATCAGTGATTCTCAACCACTGTGCCGCGGCACTTTAGTGTGCCGCGAGATTTTTGAAGCGTGCCGCCACTGCGAACATTCAGAAGAATCAATTAATTCGTTCTGGATTAATCTTAGATACGATTATCCCACAATATCTCAAAAAGCCTTGAGTGTGTTATTACAATTTTCCACATCTTATTTGTGCGAATTCGGATTTTCGGCTTTGACCAACATAAAAACGAAGAAAAGATCCAAACTTTAAATCTGGATCAAGAAATGAGAGTAGCATTATCCTTTTTACGCCCATATATAAATGAAGTTGTTAAAAAACACCAAGCTCAAATTTGGCATTAAATGTAATTTATCATTAAATAAACATTTTGTTTACTTTGTAATGGAATTTCATTTTAAATTATTATCGTATGCTATTTTTACAAAATATATTTTAGGTACATCAATCAATTAACCAAGTAAAATTCTTTTAAATTTATCTTATTGTTAGTGTGCCGCCAAATTTTTAAATTATTAAAAGTGTACCGTGACAAAAAAAGGTTGAGAATCACTGGTCTAGATAATTGAAAATCTAGATAATTTCGATTTGTGAAATCGGGCTGAAATTATGTATGACTTTTAATTGCGATCGGCTCTCTTTTAGTGCTAGGTTGTCCTATCTCCCCTAAATCAAGTCGAGCGAGCGAAAACTACCTTGGCGACGCGGGCTGAAATTCTGGTCGCCAAGCAACCGCACCTTACTTAGCATCCTCCAAAAGCCATCCGCCGTTCAGTGTGAGGTGCATCCAGCGGCAACGTTGCACTCGCCATCACTCAACGTTTTCTGGATTTTTCGCGCCTTGCTTCAGTTGGTGACACAAGCATCTGACACATCTGCTCTCGCAACATCCGTCGTGACTTATCGTAGAGCAGTTTGTCCGCAGCTGTGAGGTATTTTGTGTGTGCAATCTTCCCCAATGTTTCCGATAAGTTAACTGTCACTTTGATGAAGTTGGGACAGCCCTCGCTCTGATGTTCGCTGGTTTTTTCGGTCCTCTTTTTCTCCAAAAAACGGGGTTCGTTAATTGGATCAGTTTCGTTTTCGGAACTTGAATGGTACCGGGAAAAGTAGTGTTATTTGCATGCGCAGTTTTGTTTAGATCCCGTTAGCTTTCTCGCGTAACTTGTTTCGCTAGAGATGTATCGGTTCGTGCTCCCTGCCTGTATTCTCTGTTCCCGTTTGTTGATAAGTTTCCGAGTAGTTTTAGAGCTAGGCGGTAGTTCTTAAGAGCATGTTGGCAAAACTGCACAACAAAAATAATGTGTAACTCAAAGTAGAGAGGAATGTCGGACGAGTAGATTTGGAGCTATATAAAACGTTTCTTTTATCGATAGTGTTTGTAAATGTTGTTTAGATTATAGTACCGATGTCAATTTAGTGTGTAGTGATTTTTAATCCGGGGTTTTTAAAAATGACTGATAGTGAAGAATTTATATAAATCAACCGTCGGATTGAACTTAGACGTGATTGTGATGTCTCGAGAAGTATACCAACTTTAACTGAATATATTTTAGCAACGCTCGGATACAGTTTTTTACATATTTATGAACATAGAAATGCCATTTAATACTACAGTAAGCGCATAGTTCACCATGTTTGACAATCTCAATCTGCTTAGTCGAAGGCTGTTCAATTTCTGAAGTCGAATTCTAGATGACTCATTTGAATAATCTTAAAAAGCCGAACGAGAGTATCTGCATTTTAACCTCAAGTGTTAAATGTAGCTTATAGTTATTTATAGTGTAGATGCCATACGGATTTCACTGCATTTGCTGTTGAACTGACACATATCGAACTTGCAGCAGTTTGGGGAAACCCACATGTTTTCAATTGCCCCTCGTTTCTTCCGTTTTACCGAGACTCCATTTTTCGATGGAAGCTATTTTTTGTAAACCCTAATCTGACGCCAAAAAATTGTCGACGAAGATGAGTATGTAAACGTTTAAAATTCCTCGACTTTGGGGAAAAATTGCTGCGGAATCTAAAAATCAGGGAGGAAGGGAATTTCTGTAATACGTTTCTCGAGAGTTTGGGAGACATCTTTTGAAAAGGGGAACTTTTTCATTTCACTCGAAAAGCACTTCCAGTTCCCACTGTAAACGAGAATTTCCAAATGCGAGCTATTGCCACTTTGCAAACGGCTCGATAAAGGCTTTACAGAGGGATTTTTAATTTTCAAGTTGTAGTCCCCATCAACCGCTTAAAATCCCACATATTTTGAGCCATTCTATCTCCTCTTGAGGTTCTCTCAAAGCATTAAAAACTTCGCAGCATTTTTAGAAAGGTAAATTTGTTCTCCAAACCGTTAATAACTTCAGATCTTCTAAGACGTTAAATGTTATATTGCTGGATCTGTGTAAAATTTATCGGCCGACAAATCTGAAAGTTGTTTTTAGAGATAGAATTGTATGGAGTAATCTTGATCTGTTTTCGAATGGGTAGTACTCAAATGAATCTAAAAATGTTTGAGTTGAAAAGCTGTTTGCTTTCTTAACTTAATTGAGAGATTGCTTTAAGTTCATTCCTCGCATAGCTAAAAAGAAATTCTGTCTGGGGAACCCTCAAATCTAAAATGGAAAAGGAGCTTTTCGTGCTTTAATATTCATTGCAATAATTACTTGACTACTACAGATTCTTTTTGTACGCATCGAGTATTGCATTAGATCAAAGCATGCATTTACCGTTGCTTATTCTCGAAGAACAGTTTTCGTAGCTATTTTTATGACTCGACTTCCTTGAAAACCAAGCGAAAAGAGTAAAGCAAATGTATTTTCAAAAGATGAAATAGACGCTTATTAGAGCCCAGCCATCTTATTTTACAAAGCGCCAATTTTGAACTTTGCCTGTATAAAGTATCGATTGACATATTTTACTGAAAGTATTTTGTGCCCTAATTTGTATGGCTTGAATTCATAATCAAGTCACTGAGAAATATAGGATTTTTAAAAACCAGCTAACATATCAACTTTTACAATTGTTTTTGATAAAAAAAGAAAAGGATTGTTAGTATTAGCATATCAAGAATAATAATTTGGACATGTTTTAAAATTCAAAGAACAATCAAGATAAGTTCGACCGAAAAGCATTTGATGTAGCCATGTTTCTAATGTCCCTCTACGCCGTTGCTATCACTGTTGGACTCTGTTTGTACTGGTTTCTTCACAGTATCACTACTAAGAAATCGTCTGCATACCTAGAGGTAAGTTCATCTCCTCAAGTGACATCTCTTTCCTAGTAGTATTAAATTTAATCAAAATAGTAGAGTGCCTTAATGTCTATAGATACCCATAAATAGCTCACCTCAAATGCAAAGTTGTGTCGTTGGATTTTAAATTTTATGGCGCAAGATTCGACACAGGACAAGCTGCGCCGGCAAAGTTGTGTGATCTTAACTCATCAATACAATAGATGTCAATGTCGTCATCAACGTGAGTAAATGTTCACCAACGGAAACTCGTATAGTTAAACAAATTCTTGTTCTGTTACAAATTTAAATTCATTCAAATCCCAGTAATTTTATAATATTAGCTATATGTTCTCACAAAAGCAAACTCATGCAATGGCTGAATTTATCCAATACGATAATATCAATAGAGGTCAACATCAAACTTATCAAAGTTTACCTATAAAATTTCATTCAAATGGCAATCTGTAATTATGCAAATTTATGTGCAATTATGCAAACTCAGGCACTTTGACAAAATTTTGGTATCTTAGCATTGTGCATATTTTTTGAAAACTTAAGTGCACACTCAATTCGAAAAGCAGACCGTAGGAACGAAGAAAACTTCCCAACACAATGTATCAATTTATACTTAAAGCCACTTCACGACAGTATTTTCCAATTACTCTTAGCATTCTAAATTCATAACTTGAGTTATAAGACATCTAAATATTAACCAGATTTCAGGAACGATAAGTAGATGTAATTTCTTAACAGCATGAGATAGTATTGTACAATTTTCAGCAAGCAATCACTTACGGATTCTAGTACAGGTTACTGGGATTATGTTTATCCCTTTCAAACCCAAATCCCACCCCAAACCTGATTCTATTTTCTTTCTAGAGGAAGCTAATGCTTATGAATATACTATCTTGCACCATGTTATTTTGGATTTCATTAAATATATTTTCTAATTAGTGTATACACTTCAAAGGATTTGTGGATCTCTAACTGTATGGCATTTTAATTGAATTCTATTCCCTTAATGGATAGGTTTGGCGCAGTTTGGCCAAATATGGCCCTTGCGCCATAAAACTCAACCAACCCTTAATGGATAGACGCTCTGAATTCTGTCGATCTGATTTATTTCGAAGTATGAAGAACAGTTCTTTTCGTACTTTTTTGTTAGTCTTACCTAACTTCAAGCTAATGTACATGTATCATTAAAAATGTTAACGTCAAGAAATCTTAATTTGAGCATTATTTTATATACTGCTGTTTCCTGTCTTCAGTTATAACTCGACCATGCTTTTTGATTTGTAGGATAAGGAACCTTTGGGTCTTAGAGCCAACAGAAGGTTCCCGTTCCCCATGGTCCTACCAATCTTGATGTCTGATTTAATTTGCTGGAATATTATAATGTTCTCTTTCCCTCATAATCTCGTAGTATCTCAATTCGTACTCATGGAACGAACGAAAAAGAGACCATTTCGTCCATTCCCAGAGGCATTTTCCTCCATATATTTTCACGTAACAACTCAACCACACTGAGCTCCGTTAGTTCGCGAAGTAATTTGATTTTCAGTTGAGCTTATTTCGTTAAGTGGGGGAATAATGCGGAAATAACATCTGAAGCAGATAATATCAAAGGTTATAAAAACGGTTATGTACAGTGCAACTTGGATAAAACGAACGTCTCTAATTCGAAATCGTCGTTAATTCGAAGATTTCTCTTAGTCCCTTGAACTTCTCATTAAATCAATGTTAAAAAATCGTGGATAATTCGAAGTTCAACTTCCTTAATTCGAAGTTTAAGTACATGTAAAGTTAAGTAAGCTACAGTACATGTAATATGTACTGTGACGAATTAATCCAAACTTTTTTTGGACATTAAAAAAATTACATTTATTTTTAGACAAATATGGGTTGACAATGGACGCGCGAAACAAAATGCTTAATTTCATATTAAATTTTATCCGAATTGGTACGAAGACGTCTCAACTAGACGGAGTCCGTGAGCTAACTGTTTTTTATCCTCTTCACATGCGCAAGCGCAGTAGTGAAGGACTCTTAACAGGAAACTTCCGGTCTGCAGCCCCCATCCTAGACTCTTGGGCGTTAAGATGTCACAGTACTGTAGCTTACGTAATGTAAATCTTATTTTGTTTACATACATATAATGTTTAAGTCTTCATACCATGATCTTTCTGAATAAATATTTACTTATTGACAGAATAATCTTTTCAAGCATTCAGTGGACCTGAAATTAAAGTTAAAAGATGTAACTTTTTTAATTCGAAGTTTTGGATAATTCGAATTTTTTTAGTGGTCCCTTCAGCTTCGAATTATCCAAGTTGCACTGTACTTATTTTATCACAAAGTATTACTGGTGTAATACGAAACTGAGCTCACTTCGTAAGAGTTTTTGAGGCACAAAAATAAAATAAGTGCTTAAACCTCATTTATACGTTATGTATATGGAACTAGGTTTTAGAATTTATTCTAAATATGTGTAGTAAGACGGTCATCAATAAGATTTAAAAGCATACTATAACTAACGTTACTATTTCACTAATAGTGCTTGGTAAAACTTTCCAAGGTTCGTTAAAAATATTTCATTTTCTCATACTTAATTTAACGCATGGATGAAAATGAATAGGCATGTGTATAAATTTCTTTTTTGATTGAAATCTTATAAATTTTAGTCAAATGGAATTTCGAAATGACTTACATTACTTAAAACGGCATAAAAGTTTACGTGAGAATACGTGCGTTTTATTACGTGGACGTTTTTGTCTGATTAATTATATTTAAATGGATTTCTATCCCTAAAGTTTCTACTGACTTTTATACCTCGTTTTTAAAACTTATTCTTTCATTTGAAAACTACATTATATATAAGCCGTGTTAAATGAAATCTTGCCCTTGTGCCATATAAAACCAACCCCCTAAGGTATATTCACAAATCTACTCAAAGCTTGATTCTTTTAGACGTGAGGTAATGCTATTTAATTTAAGCTGTACGGTAATGCTATTTACTTAAATTTGATTTGTGTAAGATTGTAAGGATTTAAAAAAAGTATTGCTCAAAGCAAGAATATATTATGGCGCACGGAATTATAATAAAAATGTCGATGGTAAATTATAACATAAAAAGTAACCGATTTCTAACGCATTTGTGTATTTATGTGTGTGTGTGTGTGTGTGTAATCGGTTTTTATTTCAAAATATCTTTCCATAACTCGAGACTTAAGCATATTTAAAAATTATTTTCATATCTGTCTAATCCTTACTTTGTAGGTTTTTAGCTTTTAATTATGTATAATTTTTAAATTGAGGGAACAGAATGTGAAAGCTTTTTAATTCATTTCATAAATAAATTAGTCTGTTTATTTTTGTAACTAATCCCAGCATTTTATTTTAAATGTGCGCTAGAGTAAAAACTAATTTGATTTAAAAGCAACTCCGCATTTGAAATCCAAAATAAAACCATGGTTAACTAACTACTTAACATCAATTTTCAATTTGAGACATCTCATTTCTTTTGCGTACACATTTTTATAATTATAGACCTACCATCTGTTACTTTGTATCGCATTAATCAGGCTTCGAGACAAAAGTAAAACCTGCTAAAAAATTAAGATTTAAGACTCATTTTTAACTCCTGCTTTTTCTATATAACAGACCATTTGTTCCCTATGTAAGATGTAAATAACTAGAAAAGTGTATTCATCCTTATTCTCGTGCTTATTTTTTAGGACTGATAATTATTTCCTGAAGTTGATATTTTTGAGAATGGTGTCAAATTTGTAAAAAGTTTAAAATTCTACTACAGATAGCAAAATTTGGTGTACCAATTTTTGCTGTCAGCAATAAAAAGTTCTAACCTCAAAAGAGAATTCTTTAGGCTTTATAAAACTGAAAAAATGTCATGGTACATTGTCTTACGTTGCCTTGCAACGTTTCCTCCTGTCAATGTGGTTTTAATTTAGCAAGAAAAATATGAGCTAAATTTAATTTTAGCAACTTTGAATCTAGTATGTCTGAAACTTGTTTCCAGCAAATTTTCCAACTTATTAAGTTTAAATATTCTAGATTAATAGTTGTTTTATTAAAAACAAAAACATTTTTTTTAATTTAAAAGATTTACTGATTAGATTAATGAAATCTCTAGAGAATCCTTTCATTTTGAAAAATGATTGACCGTAGTGTAAACTTTTAAAAATATTAATACCCTTACGTTGTTTGGTTTGAATCGTTAGATTTGTTTTGTTCTTAGGTTGTTTGAGGTAAGAAACCTAAATAAATACAAACGTCCCTTGATATCTCGAACCTTTCTCGAATCCCTGGATATCTCGAGAAAAATATTATTTCCATGTATTTTCAGCGTTTAGTCCATGTATTTTCCAAACTTATCTCCAAGTGCAAATGCTTATAATCAGAAGGGCGAATAGTTCTGTGCCTTTAGGAGAATGAGTACCTTTCGTTAGAAATTCAGAAGGAATGCAGTCTATTCACTCCTCTTTGGATAGGTTTTCCCCTGAGGGTGATCGGTCGTTTTCTGCTGCAGAGCGAGTGATTTGTGACACGACAAATCCAAACATATGGCGTATCAATGGATGGTGAGATTCTCGCAAATATAAACAAAAGCATCTTCAGACGAGGATGATAATGAAATGGGACAACGAGGCTACTGAAAAGTGATTGAGAGAAGCAGAAAAAGCTGTGAACAGATTGCGTAGTTTGATAGAATCCTAAAGAAATACAAGTCCCGAGTTTTTCGCATCTATAGCCTGCATAGAAAAACATGTACAATCGCACATTCTTCAACAGGCAACCAGATTCCAATGACCGATTATTTTCACTTTTAATACTTTAAAGATTGGTATTAGGGTATTTCGAAAACTCATTGAGTTGAATTTTTTCTCTTCCCGTAAGATTCGTCATATTGAGGGTCAACTGTATGCAAAAGTTTTGGAAGCACTATTGTTAATTCTGATTGAACTCGCATAGAGTGAGGCGATACAGGTGCATATTCCAGTTGAATATTGAGTGTGGTCTGTCCCAAAATAACTGTCTGGGATGGTTGAAAACGCCCTTTTGAAATGAAGTCGAATAATTCCCTGGAGTTCTGCGGCGCTGCCAAGCGACAAAGGTGGGGCCATCTGAAATTGATTACTGTGTTTCCTTTACCCGCTCCAGTACTCCGCCCAACATTTCCATTGGTCATCTTTCATTGGAGATTTTGTTTTTCATCTTAATAGAGCCTCTTTGCTGTGGCAAAATATCATGGTGGACGGTTCCTCAACGCGCCCTAATTGCCTTGGTCTATCGAATTTTTTTCTAATTCCACTCTGAAATGTTAGGAAAGCCGTACACTGAAAATTGACCAAAAATGGCTAAGCTATCGAAAATAAGTTATTCTGGAAAATATTTGGTTTATAATTTATACTTGTACGCCTTTTCCGGTAGTTTGCTTTCCACAACATTTACCGTTGGTCGTCGTTCACCATCGCTTTTGTTATTCATCTTAATCCAGCATCTTGGCTGTAGCAAAATGTCATGCTAGACGATTCTTCAATGCGCCCTAATTGTCTTAGAAAAAAACCGGTTAAGATTCAATAGACTTATTCTACTCTGAAAGTTACTCCACACTCGAGAGTTAAAAGTACCTCATACTGAAAATTAATCAAAAATGGCCAAGCTGTTGAAAATAAAGAAAATAAGTTATTCTGGAAAATATTTGAACACATATATTTGATCATAATTTATTCGTGCACCTTTTCTGGTAGTTTGCTTTCCCCAGGGTCTCACAAAAATGAGCTAATCTGAAAAATATTTGAAAATTTTTTGGTTTATAATTTTTGTGTGCCTTTTGTTACCGTTAGTTTGCATTACTGTCACTTGTTAGTTTCTATGTGATACACTACCATTTGATGAAGAATTATTATTCTCAAGAGTTTTTACTTGATAAACACATTCAAATATGCTAAGGCTCCTTTAGTTTTCTTAGTCGGGAACTAAACTTGGTGCATTTATCATTTGTATTCTTGAATTTTACCGAAATTTCGATGTAATATAACAGAAATGCAATGAAATTTTGAAAAAGTCAACATGTCAAAGTAATGTGATTTCCAGGTTTCAGTTTATATACGTACATTAAGGAATTGTATGAACTCTTAGCAAAGTTTTGAAGGGCAGTCAGAAATTTCAGAAATGCATTATTTGACATCAGGATTATCAGATTAGTAGCTATAGCATACATGATGCCAAATAAATATATTTTACCTAACATTTTAGTAATGTTTCTTTTTCTAAAGTACGTATACTTCGTGGAAAGTTAATGAATAAAGGTTTCGGATATTTTTTCAGTCTTTAAATCGCTTGTAGAGTATATTATATGTTCGTAAACATGATTAACATGCAGTCTTAGAAACCTTTCAAGAGTCAAAGTTAATATTACTTAATCCGAGAAAAGAACATCTGGAATAACATTAAAATTTGCTGTATGAGTATCCTCATGAGGTTCAATGTTACTTTAAAAGATAGTTAAAAACTCCAAAGATAAGTCAAAAAAATCGCTCGTCTTTCACATAATCGAGAAGCTGTAGTTAATATTTAATTTGATTAGTCATGGTTAATTACAAACTGTATTTGTCTTTCTCTAAAATCTGTCAAATCTTATTTTTTGGCTTCGTCTTATATTTTTGCTTTACCAGTACCGAGAAAATACTGTCAGCAAATTTATAGTTTATAATACGAATATCTTTATATGTATACTCGTTATTTATTGTACTGTATTTGGAGTTAAATAATTCTTGAATTTGTGTTATTACAAAGAAAGTTAATTTTAATTTCATTGGTTAACCCTCTAAGTGGTTTCGACGAGGTATCGCGTCCATCGAAATCTGATCAATTTTGCTGATGACGAGGTATCTCGTCAGATCTGATCTGATCAGTTTTGCTAATACATCGAGAGATACCTCCAGGAGGGTTAAGTAAAAAATGATCGAAGGACGACAAACCAATCCGTAGATAGTCCGGAGTATTAAACGTTACTTACTTTTACCAGTGAAATAAATTCCAAAATCTCTTATAGAAAGCGGATTGATTTCCTAATTTAGGGGGTTGTTTTTAATTACTTGGCGAAAGATCTTTTTTCTAGATCATTTCAAGTTTTGAACATCAAGAGCTAACGAGATTTTTTGGAATGCGAATCAATAATCAACTGAAATGCATAAAGTTCCGCTTCGATGCTTTGCTCTTTTTGCAAGTGCGATAGAATACATGGAAAACTTGATATTTTTAAATCTCTCCCTTTAAGTGAGACGGTAGGCTCGTTCTCTATCCGAAGCGATTCCTGCATCAATTAGGTCGTCTTCCTACAGCTACTTTCTCTCTGCCGTTGTGTAATTGCACTTTTAATTATTTATAACAATCCGACTGGGATGAGAAGTGGGTTTGCCGTTAGAAAAACACATCCAATTCGCAAGCTTTTTCGCCAAACAGCCCGCTGGCCATGATTCTCTCATAGCCTTGACATGCGCTAACGATGTAGATTTTTAAAAAGTTTGTATTTCATTCTTTTCTGGTGGGTTTTTTGCCTTCTTTTTTCGATCTCGTTTTGTTCGAAACTTGAAGGTTATTTCACGCTTGAACGATCATTTCATTTCAGTTCTCCCCATTCCCGTGTTTGTTTGTTTTCGAAGACTAATTCGAGAATTCGATGTCTCTTGTGGATTGTTTTGTGTGTACGCAAGAAAATTTTCTAAATGCTTATTACCGCCCTTCTTTCTTTCTTTTCTGTGACCCCCTTCTTCCTGTAAAGCAGTTTTTCGAGGGGTTCGCTCCCCCGAAATCTTCCCCTTTCAAAAGGAGGGAGGGAAAGTAGGGATTGAAATTTTTTTCCCTTTCGCGATTGGGAGGGTTTTTTATTTTGTTATTCTAAATGAACAGAAGAGAGAATGGAGTAAATTATACCTCCGGCAATGAATCTTTCATATTAGTAAACTGAGTTAATGACCCTTGTTTTCGACTGGAAATTCTTTACAAGTTTCTTTCAAAAGTATTTTCGGGATTGAAAGGGAAAATGATCTTTCTATCAGAAAATAAAGGAAGGAAAACTTTTTTAATGAAAATGTTACATGAATTTTTAAGTCAATACTTGTGTTTCTAATCTGTTACCGTGGAATATGATTTAATATTTTTTTCTAAAATCTCTTCAATGAGTCTTATTTGTAGTTGCTTATAACCGAATGGTTTTTTTAAATATTCGCAAAATACACTGCTAAAAATCGAAATACCCCAAAGCCATTGTTTGATCGGAATGAAACTTAGCACGTATGATGTACGTGAAGAGATAAGGAATTGATCACAATGTCAAATGTAGATGACTCTTATTGAAGAATTGCATCACGAAGGTCATAAATTAATGAGTTTTAAAGCCTCCTCTGGTGGGAATACATGCGAATATACGGTGTGGGATGGAGTCAAACAAAACCCTATGCTATGCTGCGGCAAATTATTCCAAGCATTCTGCAGCTCCTGCTCCAAATCCCTTATATTCCAGGGATTATGCAAATGACGACCTAGCATATCCCAGACATGCTCAATGAGAGACAGATCGGGATATATCTGGCCAATGAAGGGTTTCAATACCACTGGCGATCCTGGGAGAGGAGTACCGTTTGTGGCCGGCCGTTATCGTGCTGGTAAATAGTCCCTTGGACACGTGACACGAAAGGTAAAACAACAAATTGTAGGATCTGCTGGACGTATCGGTGTGCTGTCAATCCAACTTGAACCTTGGGGCAGATGATCACAGCATTCATATGTGGCGGAGGCCTGCCAGCGCTACCATTCTCAGTTTACTAGCGAGCGACACAAAATTGTAATTCCTAGTGAAATGATTTGGGCAGCCATCACTTAAAATAGCCGGTCTCCTCTAGTAATGGTACGAAGTAGCTTGACAGCATAACAGATCCAACTTGTTGAATAGCCTGTTGTTTTGTCTTTCATGTCACGTGTCAAAGGGGCTATTTACCAGCACAATAACACCCGGCCATACGGTTGCTTCTCCCAAGTAGGTAGGTATTTTAATTAACGTCGCACTGGAGCAACACAACGCTTCTCCCAGTAGTGCTTCCATGTTGTTGAAACCCTTCCTTGGCCTGAAAGATCCCCATATCTGTGTATTTATGATGCTCTGAGGTTTTAAATATTTTCTATCGAATGCCTGGTATATTTTAAAAAATTATTCCTAACTTTATCGCTAGTGTATATATATATATATATATATAGCATCTATTTATTGTATGAAAAAAAATTAAAGAAAAACTAAATTCTTTTGAAGTATGTTGAATTTCTTTCATTTTTACGAGTTCTACTTATCAAAAAAGGTGCGTAGTACAGGTTGATAAATGGCGAAAGCATCGTTCTGGTTTTAGAATCATATCTTGTGCGTCTATTGATTTCTTTCTGAAGAAGCTACAAAGCACCGACTTTTGATATTTACTAAGTCAATATTATCTCACCAAAATTATGTTCATAAGGTATCTTGTGACGGCAGCTCTTCGCCTTTGTCATCGTATTTATCCTTTTGCTCGTGAATTTTCTCCCGATAATACTTGGATTCATCCTATGTTGCCTCCCTTTTCAAAACTCGGCCGGTAATATTCTCCGGGAGTGCAGCGGCAATATTTAGATGGTTGATTCCGGCATTAATTGTATAATGCCACTTTCATCAAAGCTACCGTAATCAGTTTAACATTAAAACATTTTAATTAGCGTCGCTGCCAAGCCAGTAGTAAAAGTAAATTTGCGAGACGCGCCGCTGATGTATCTGACGAAATCCACTTTGTCCGACTGCACAATAGAGTAGGGCTTCGAGATTACGTCGAAACGCGATATTTGTTTATCTGATTTTCAACGGCTTCGACAACAGGTATTAATAATGTTTGTTGTCCCTTCGACATGAATGTCCCACGTTCATCTCGGGTTTCTTTGATGCAATTTCCAGATTCTCCTATTTGAAATATTTACTCGCGGGAAAGGTTACATTAATATTCCCCCCGCACGCAACGCAATCGGACATCAGGAAAACAAAGGATCACCCTGGACCCCACTTGTGCAAGGAATTGAAATGAAAAATGCTCTCTATATTCTTTTGACGTTCATTGATTACACGAAGCAATTCAAAAGGTTTGAGGCAGAAACTGCTGAATTATTTATAAAGTCTCGGATGGGAAATATTTTGTTTTCAATGTAGCCGAACCAGTAGCTGGAAAAAAATTTGATCGGACCGAAATTGTTTTAAATTATAGAAGAAAAAATTTCCACCACAAAGCGTGCTTTCTCTGTGCACTTTACATTTAAATTGGGGATTATCATAATTAGCTTGTGTTCTCTTGGAGACTTTCTGTGGTTTCTTTATTTTGACTCCGAAATTCAGTATGGGGAGCAACAGGGCTGTTTTGATTGGAAAACTACCCTACCCTCCAAAACGATAGATTTTGGAAACTGGTTTTCCCGGGAATGGAAAGCATTAAAAATCTTGGCTAGCTTTGTGAATTGTAAAAAGCTTTACATTTTGCTTGAAAAAATTGAGGCATGCTGCAAATAAAGCACCGAAAAAAGGTCATCGAAGGACGTCTCCAAAAGTGAATTCTCTGAAGAGTTTTTCAGATTGTTGCCTGCCGAATTGATTGACTTTAAACTATTAACTCATAAATGGTGTATCAATCTATTATACCATGTACACCACGAGCGGTTCTGCAAGATTGTTTCCTATGCACTGTTCATCTTTTAATACTCTTAAATTATCGCTGTCCCATCAAGGCGCTTGCTTCGCCAGATCTAGCCCTTGTGCCACACAAAAACAATCTACCCCTTGAGACGTAAAACGGCTGAAAAATAAATTAGTTTTGTACTGAATTTGTACATGGTTTTCTAAACCCCTCAGGAGCACATCTTTAGATGTGTACGAGCTTCACGATCCAGTGGTATCCTAGTAATCTATTCTTTTCCCATGGGGTTTACTGCCTCTGGTGAACATGGAAGTCACGACCCCAAAGTGCCCAAGCGATCTTTCTACTTTCTCCTTTCCATCCTTTCTTTTCACAATTACTTGACATTGTCCTGCAGCTTGGCCAAGTATAACCATTGTACCATAAAACTCAAAAACAACCAACCATGGGTTTCTAAAAGGACAGTTTAATGTACATTTCTAGGACAATTTAAAGTGCGGAATTCTTTATATTTTTTATGTATCCTCACATTCAAAGACGAGAAATTGTCATCGATCAGTGATCAGCTTCGCACAAATCGGTTCGCGTAAAAGGAAAAGCGGTCCTTTTCTGTATCCTCTCAGAAACCATATAAAATTTAAATTTTTTTGTCCATTGCAAAAGCCTCTGCAGTGTTTGAAGTCAGGCGATAGGAAAATCGTGTCACAATTTTTTATTCCTCAGATGCGTTTTGGAATGGAATCGATTTTTAGTTAGGAAATCCCACGAAAAGGTCGAAAAGCGGGCTTAAAGTTGCAATTCGTCTTCTCCGTTCGAGACAAGCCACCTTGTTTTGGAGGATTATGGAAGGAGGTATAAGTTCTTGTTAGTGTCATTCAGTTCCAGGATGATTCGAAATATTTCTACGCTCAAATTGTTTTCCCCTTTATATTCCCAAATTCTCATAAAGTAAAGAGAAAGTTTCAAAATTGACATTCAATTCGTGCACTGCCTTTGCAAGTTTTCTAACCAGCCTATTCTTTTATTGAAATGCCATTCAACATCTATTTCTAGTACTGTTCTACGTTGCATTTATCCTGTGCCTTCAATTCATTGTTTTGGGCGCATATTAAACTACTGGGTATCAGAATAATTTTAAAGACATTTAGCGATATTTAAGCACCGTTCTTCATTGAATGCAATCAAAGTGGCTGACGACAATAAAAATGGCTTGTAAATGTTATTTTAAGATTCTTTGTTATTCTGACATCCGCTTTTTGGATGCAGCTTTACAAGACATTGTCGTGCATAATTTCATGCGCTCAGTTTTAGTACTAGTGACAATGCAACCTGGCCGGTGAAAAGTTCTACATAAAACGGTAACGAAACTAGGTGTGCACCTTTTTCGTGTAGTTTTATATCCTTTGAATGATCAATAGATGTCAAAAATAATAAATTATTTATCGACAAGACCCCAGACAACATTCATTCTGTGATCAATAATTTGAATGCAATGTGCAATATCAGATCCTTTAACTGAATGCATCGTATGAATATAATGTAAATATTTACCCTACTAAGGGTATTTGTGTGTATCGACGACTCTATCGACTATCAACTCGGCACTATGTATCGATTATTACTGTTATATTTTATGTATGTTTGGCGTTATAATAATTCCTCTAAATTATCAGTTACATTTACCTCGTAAAATTTCTGCTTGAGATACTTTTTACTTACATTTATTAATGGGCTAGCTTGAAAAAGCATTGTTATACACCTTATCGTTTTAGAAGTAAAATCTGATCAAATGTGTGAATCAATTGTCTAATTGTGGTTCTAATTGTTGTTTAATTCTTTAATTAATCTTAAAGTTTATTAAATTAAGCATTCACCGCGAAGTGTGAAAATATGAGCTTTACGAATTTGTTTTCTCTTTGACCTCGCATATCTACAATCATACGCATATCTATCGCACTCTTCAAAAGTGACAAAAAATTAACAATGCATTTCGGAAAAATAAAATTTGAATGGTTATAAGCACTTGGTGAACTCAACCATTGTAAAGAGAATTATGTATTTTTATCTACAGAAAATGGCTTCACTGCATGCAGTAGTCTCTTATTGTAAGCCAAGTACAAGACAGACTTTTAGAGAAACTTGTAAAAAGTGAAGTAAGACCAAATCTTCATTTGGCATAAGTATTGATTTTCTAACATTGGGTCCCCTCCAAATTCAATTCCTGGCTATGCTACTGGGCCAAACATGACCCTTGCGCCATGAAACCCTAAACCAACCAACCTAGCTTTGCTACTGGAAGTTACTTCTAGCAAACTCAAGTGTTTACTAGAAAAAATTACCGTTTCTAAAAGGTGTGGAAGTGTATGTACATTTTCCTTCAACTCCTTTATGTAGTTTAGTAATGCTTCTTTCATATATTTAAAGGTGTACCGCAGTTTCTAAGTGATACATTTTACTCAAAATGCGCGTTCTTATATAATCCCAATATTTTTAAACGACTCGCCATATCTCCACGTTGCTTTCAAAACCTTTTCCAACTTTTGCGCAATATTCTGATGTATAGCATCTCCTTTTTAAAACTCCTTCCCCCGATGTGCGAAAAAACATTTTCTGGCGAATCACTATCAGTTTCCGTTCTCTGATCGGAAAGGAGCGAATGAATAGAGCTCGCGAAAACTGTTTTGCTTAAAGCGATGTGCGAATTAGTTTTCAATTTTCCATCATACTGCAGCGACTTGACTTCAACAGAGCTTCCTTTCAAAGGCTTTTCTCTCCTGTCAAAACTATCCAAGTGTACGTGCTTCTAGCCCTGGGCGCGCTGCTGTCAATAGGTGCTTCATTTGGGGATTTTTGTCTTGGAATATATGCTGTCGGAAAGGGAGTAATTACCTTTGTGTGATGGCTGTTATCAATTAAATGTTACGCATTTAGTCATTTCTAGTGGAAACAACTCAGGTAACCTTTTGCGACGTTTCTTTTCCACCTCCTTATTTTCGGGAGACGGGCCTCGGTTTTGAATTTTCCGCCTCTATGATTACGGTTTTCAACAGAATCCGGTGCTTTTTTGAACTCTGGAATCGGATCATTTGCACACATTCTGGGATTATTTTCTTCCGCCCATGCTTCCATGCATTGAGGAGAACACGCTTTCTTGATCAGCTGAGTGGGAAGATTATTCTGGTATCGTCTTACACTAGAGTATTGTCTCGGCTCTGCATTTAAAATTAATTTTTTTTTGTCTTTATCAATTAAATTAGTGCCGCAAAATGTGAGGTATTTTACGCGTGTTTGACATTCAAATAGGGGCACCCGAGTTTCGCCATGCCCTGTAATTTCACGCATTAGTAAATGTTTGCGTTAGAGTGCCGAATTGTGTTCTCATTTCAAACTTTTATCTTGTGTTAAACGTATTAGTTCGATATATATGTCATGCAGAAAATATTTCCCTTTTTATTTAGCTTAGATTAATCTGTTTTCACCTTTCATTTCCTTTCTCACTCCGTTTCATTGTTGTATCTTGCGCCATGAAACCCAAATCAAACAACCACGCCCATTCTCATATTACAACGATAATCGTCTCTTCTCATTGCTCAATAATAGCAATATCCAATCCATACCACAATATTTTCCCAGGCTCTCTTCGTCCTCGAGAGTATATATTTCGTGTAAAAGTGTGTTCTTTCTGGGTGTGCGTGACCATCCTCATGTGAGGAGCTCAGAGACAACCTGCTTCCTGTGGCGGGAAGCACGACTGCAAAACTGATTTTTAATGTCTTCTGCCTAAACATGACATATTTATGCGCTGTTAAATTTACTTGTGCTCGTCCTGAAATCTTGTTAGTTTCTGAGGGCACTGTTTAAAATGGGGATTATTTCACTCGTTGAAAATGTCTGAGAGGCAGTTGAGTTGTAATAAGCTAATGAATTCGAAAACAATTGAGATAGAGATCCAACTCATACAAACAGATGAAGTTAAAAATAACCACTGCACGTCTACGCCTTTAGCACACTATCAGTTCAAATTGCTCTATCCTTTCAGAAAATTAATAATCACCATTCGAAAGAAATCCTTTCCTTTTAAACACCCATTACAGTTTTCTGACTATGACATCAAGCTCGATTAAGCTATTCGAATAACGAATTGTATTGACTAATTACACTAGTCAACAATTTTAAACTTTTTTCATAACATGGGTGAAATAAGGTTTTTCTAACTAATGTCGGGGTGTTGAATTCACGCGACTAAAGAAATCTCCATCACGTAGATTTTTCTCTAACAATTGTTATATTTCTAAGTATGCATCTTTCTGTTGTTGACTTAGCCATCTTCTCTGGCAAATTCAACATGGCGTTTCTTTGCCCATTAATGGTTCACAAATCAGTACCATGAAATTATTCATTCGCTGTTTTGATCTCTAAATGCACGCTAATTCTCCAAAAGCACTGTCATTGATAATCCATTAATGGAGCACACGTGTTTATTCTCGTCGCTGCAGCATCATTCTGGTTGGAACCCAACAATTAAAACCGTACATAATGAAAACTGCATTATGATACCCATATTAAATATTCGCACAAAAGGACCAATGCTTGGGCTGTGGGAAGTTTCCAGTAATCCCTTTCAACGCTGAATCAATATCGATTGTTGAAATTCGAATTTGTTCTATCCATGTACATGAAAGCCGATTGTCATAGAGTTCAGGAACAAAAGTGATTCGAGTGAAGGAAAGTCTAGAATGTTCCAGAAAGCAATTTTGGGGCGCGAAGGCTGTCTAATTTCTGGAGAGATGTCACCCAATTTAGCCATAAAACCCTTTCGTAATGTAAAGTCGTCCTTGAGAGCATTTTAATTAAAGTCAGTGGGCTGTATCAATGTACGGTAATCAACGTGTCCAATTAAAAGGGGGGACTTTTGCAGGTTAATTTAGTGTTCCCATCCAGCTATCAGTGCCTTTCTTTTCATTCCTTATCTTACTTTCTTTTGTCTTAATGCCCGGATTTCAAAAGGGGCAGTAATTAACCTAGCTATTCGTTTCTTCAAATTGCCGCTTGACGAGTTGGATAACATTTTTTCTCTCGTAGCCCCAATGTTCCCATTATGTAAATGAGGTGGGGAAGAGTAAGTCTTTTATAATGGCGGTAAAAGAATTTCCACGAAAAGAAATGAACTAGCCACTAGTTTTGCGTTCGTGATTATCTTTGGGAGAATTCAAGGGCATTTTGGGCACACTAATAATGCTAAGTTAAGTAGTGTCATTTCTGTTACTCTGCTCCGAAGCTTATGGATGCGTTTAGAGCGTTTAAAAAAGGGGAAACGGAATTTGCCGTTGATAGTGCACAAAAGAGCAGCGAAAGGCTTTTGCAAAAATGTTGAGTGTTTTTTCTTTAATCGTTGTTGTAATACGTGAACAACTGGAATTTTAACGCATTTTACGACTGAAATTCGTTGAAACTTAACAGGGTTCTGTAACTTCAAAGATTAAAGGGTTTTATGTGGTAGTTTTAGAATACTTTCGGGTTAAGTGTTAACGCCTTATAAGGCAGCTTTGGATAAGTGAATGCGCCTCCTTCTGGGCGTGTTTATTTTAACAAGAACATCGATTATTTCGTATTTTAGTTTTTTGAAATAAGTTCTCAGTTTTATCTATAGCTGATAATGAATACGCTAATTTCTATTAAAGTTCTCCCGAAACTTTTGCATTTATTTCCCCGACTTATTTCGCAGAGGGGGTATTGTGTTTAATATAAAAATGTATCATTATACAAGAAAATGTCACTAATTTATAAAAAAATATTAACACAGCATTCCCTCTCGAATTTTATAGACTCTATCAATTCTTATTTTACCTCGAGAAATATCAATGCTGAGTTGATATGGTTTTAGCAATTTCGTTATTTCCATGATGTTTTTCCTTTTCCCTTAAACGAAGTATTTTTTAAATTACATGAGAAATTTACAATTAGCACATGAATTTACTTGTGAAGAAACATCAAAATGATTTTGCATTGTACTGTAATCCTAATTACTGATGCGACTCGAATGTAATCGGCCTTATGTTGTATGTAATATCCTAAATAATTTTGTAAACGTAATTTTGTGTTATGTGTGTGCCCAAATTTGGATAGAGAGTCTTGAGTTTACTTTTTAAAATTACAATAATACATTCACTAAGAAATAGCATTTTACATTGATCTTAAACGCTACGGTTTCAAATCAAACTGCTTTTGATAAGATTCAATTTATAGAATCTTGAATTGAAAAGAAATTGCGCGTTTGGCTGTCTGAACTGCATTCGTTGATGAGACAATGTACGGAATCTTAAGGAGACAAAAGTAAAGAAATCCTGTGTTTGGCTGTCCACAATGCGCGGGTTCTTGAGGAGCCATAACTTGAAAAAGGAATAGTGTTTGTCTGTCTAAACTCCCGCATTGTCGTACGAATGCAACTCTGTTATTCCTGCGCGTTCTATTAAACTAATGCTTAGAAACTGATGAGTTTAATATTGCAGACTGGACTGGTCATACCTGAGTGAAACGTGACAGGCTCTGCTCTTGAGCCGTGTTCATTTATTCACTCGTTACAGTGGATTCAATTTAAGCTTTTCATTTGAGCGTTAATGGCTCTCCTGGAATGTGAGCATTATTGTTGCTGTCGAACATCGGGGCAGTATAAAATTCCCCGCTGTCGCATATCAAACCTCTTTGGTCCAATCATTGCCCTCATTTCGCACATACTCCTCTCCATCTGTTGTCTTCGCATTAATAATTGATTGGACAGAGCTTGACCCTCTGTCAGTGTAAGTGATTTAAATGTAAGCTTCTCCGTTGGCAGTGCACCCCTTTGATCGCCACTCTTGTTCATTTAGAATTAAGGATGAGATATTGAATGACTTATTCATTACGCCTGCAATTTGTGCTCAGTTTTATAACCTTATCCTCTAATGATGTGACTACTTTAGAAACTAGGTTATAGTTAGAGGTACTGGTAAGGTCAGCATAATGAAGACATTAATTTTTCTCCAAGTTCTGTTGGACTTGGTTCCACTGGTGCTTCCGAACTTTTCGGAAGCTTTGTTCATTTGATCAATAAGCTCCTTAATTTCGCGATTCGCGTTTCGCAGCACGCGCGTGCACTGATTATACATTTGCTGTGTGAATACAAATGTTGGCACGTTTTCGTCGGGAAATGGAGTTAAACTCGAGTCCATTTTCATATTTGAATGGTTGTGTGCCCCAACGAAGTATCAACCCTCCAAATCAAAATATATAAACACTTGGTTAGGTTCAGTTTGTCACTCTATGGTCACCTTTGAAAACTTTGATCAAAATAAAAATTGATACATTACGTCAGGGGGTACCTCAAGCCTTATTAATGCCTAATTTTTCGTTTTAGTTTTAATGGCACTTTAAAGCTTTAATATTTATTTAAAGGCCTTTCAAAATGTAAAAGCCTTAATTTTTACATGAAACATACTTCCTTTCGCCTGCAATGTTCATTTCCTTACACTCGCTAAATCCAATATCAGTGACACTTGACCTTAGGCAAGTATCATTAGTCTGAAATCAAACCATAGCACCTAGGAAAGTTTCTCCACCTGTATATTCACGAGTTAATCTCCTGAAAAATGTAAAAAGTAGCTTAAATAATTATACGTAACATAGACTTGGAAATGCCTTAATTTTCCCTTTGTGACGCGTAGGAACCCTGTAAGATCATCCATTTATTTTGATACTTTATAGCCCAAATTAAAAAGTGCAACCCTAATAAAAAATTACGCCTGTTCTTAATATGGTTAATATTTAAATTTTGTAGATAACTAATAATGAGAGCCCAAACTGGGGTTAAAATACAAGTATTTTTTTATTTTATTTTATTTTATTATTTCAATTAACGTCACACTGGAGCAACACAATGGGCTATTGGTGACGGTCCGGGATCAATTCCAAAGGGAAAGATCCGAGGACAACACCACGTAATTTTGAACCACGGTCAGATGACGAGGCAACACCTGAGCTGGCACCCCACTCTCCAAACTTCCACACCACGCCAACGTGAGGACATTTGAGGCCACGACAGATTTAACGTGCACCAGCCCCCTTTGTACACGACGGTGTTTGGCTGGATTCGAACTCGCAACCCTTCGGTTGCTAGTTCGTTACTCTTCCAACCGGGCCACCGCGGCCTAAAATACAAGTAAAGGATGAACGCATAGTGCATGTATTTTTACATTGAACAATAACAAGTTCTTTGTAACGTTTGTGTTTAATTTATTAATGACCAAACTAATTTCTAAAGTTTAAGTCTATAAAATACTCGACCATTCAATACTATTCTGGAACTTGTTTTCATGCAATGATACAATTACTATATTTGTTACTGAGTTTTTAAAAGCGAAAACTCCAAAATGTTTTCTTGGTTATCAAAATGTTTTCTGGGATGCAATTTCAAATTTATTTGTTTATCTGGACTGGACTTTATTATTGCACCTTTTTTCACTTTAAAGGTATTTGGTAGGGGTCATTGTTTTTCGTTTTGTCATCTTTTAAATGAGAAACGTCGAATTTCCATTTGGATTATGCATTCAAATTGTAGCACTGGCATACAGGATTGCCAGTTGACCTAAGTAAAAACATTCAATAGCTCATTCTAGGACATGTTCTCTCTGAACACTGTTGACTGCAAAGTTTGGGAGAAAGAATTTACATTCTCTTGTGGAAGTGATTTTCAGGTAAAATGTACTGTTATAACAGTACATTTTATTAAGACGAAATTCTAGTTTGATCTCCCAAATTTAAATTCACATAATTTAATAATTATGTAAAAATGTAATGTAAACTATTTTGAGGGATTTTTCCCTTTCTAAACATAAGATGCAGTTTTTTAAGAATTTTTAAAGACGGCAAAGTTAGGAGTGATGACGATTGGATCTTAACCCTCCAAGTGGTTTCGAGGAGATATCTCGTCCATCAAGATCTGACCAATCTTGATGATGAGCGAGATACCTCGTCATCAAGATCTGGTCAGTTTTCTAATGACCAGATATCTCGTCCATCAATATGTGGTCAAGTTTTCCTAATGACGAGATACCTCGCCGAGACAACCACCAGGAAAATTAAAATCGTGAACGTCTAAATGAAATTTATGAAGTGCAAAATCAGACTAACGACTGCTAATTTCGAACTCTGATTATGAACCGCTCGTTTCAAGTATGAACCTAGTATAAAGCATAACAAGCTCACTAAGCGCATCCATAGATGTGTATAATTTCAATTATGCTTTCAAGATTAATCCCTTCTCAGCTGCAATTATGTGCACGGCCCTTAGTCTCGTATTTCCACGAAGGTAGTTCTGCATTATGGCCACCACATTTGGACCATACGTGTCTAGAATTTCAAGATTCGCGGCCGAATCGGTTGCGATGAAAGAATGGGTTAGCGGAAGGCTGTTCCAGGATTACAAAGTCTGCTTGTGTAACTGTATCTTAATCCTTCATTACCGATATTGAAGTATGACTCGTTAAAGTATTGAAGAATGTATCAATTCCCCGGGTCCTGCGTGTCATTTAGTTGAATTTGTTGACACTTGCAACTATTATGCTTCGAAATCAGTTCTCGACTGATTATATTCAACTACTCTTGCATGGACCACTATATCTTTACGAATCCGTCTCTTTAGTTGGAAATATTTGACTTCATTCTTTTTGTCCGGTATTTCTTGTTTTTCTTTTAAAAACCTGCTATTAATGGAAAACTACTTTATCAAGTTTATTTATTGTTATTTATATCTGGAGCTTTGAATATACGTTTCAACGTTAAAATTTCCGAAATAATACTTGAATTTTTTATTAGGAGGAAAATTAAGTTGGATACCTATTATGATTTAACTCTTCAGGTAGCCTGTAGTCAAGCGCCGTCCCCATTGCTTCCCATGTTAAAATGAGTAATACTTAATGTAACTTTTTCATAATCTATCATTGACACTATATTATTTTTTACCGTATATTCCTTGGATAGTTACAGTCATAGATATTTTAACCAGTCACTTCGTTGTTAACGTCTTTTCTGTTGATATATTTAAAATATGTGATGCAGTGCTATATTTTTGATAAAGCACATTTTTCAGTTCATTTTTTTTATTTGACACACGCATGCATATATAATAATCTTAGGACTACACATTTTAAGCAGAGCTTTTAATGGTATATATGCCCGTAAAAGCTCTGCTTAAAATGTGTAGTCCTAAGATTATTCCATAAAATTTCAAGTGTGTTTAACTTAGATAGTTTTTAAAGGATGCATTATATATGGCAAAAAAGTCACTTGAGAAAAATTATCCATTAAAGGGTATTTGAAAGGTTCGAGATGAGAATGTTTACATCTTTAAAATATTAAAAAAAGCGTATGCTTTCTCAACAATTGCAAAGAAAATTAAAACACCAATTTAAAACTCGAAAACGACTTAATTAAAAAGAAAAATCTCAAAATTGATTTTATTCTCCAGGTTACTTAAAATGACTAATTGAAAAAGCATCTTTTTCGAATCCTCTTCACACCGAAATCCATACATGCATGGTTTTGTTTGCTGTTTTAGTAAAAACAAGTATTTATGAATCGAATAACATTTTGCATCTAGTGTTTTCGATTTCACTAATTAATTTCTAATTAGTGTACCCACTTGAATGGATTTATACTTTACAGCATTTTAATTGGATTGAATTTCCTTCCTAATAGTTAAAGGCTTCTGAATGCAGTCAATTAATAACTTAAAGGAAATGATTGAATAGGAATATCCATTGAAGTGAACAGGACTGAGGAGGCTGTGTAAACTGTCTTTGGTCTGTAACCTGAAGTGTAAAGTAAGAGCTAAATAAGACCAATTTACTGTCCGACAATCTACTATGTGCTGTAATTATCCTCATAAATGAGGATAATTCTCCAGTAATCCAGTTTGCAAATTACTTGAATCTAGCTTTATTGTGCATTTGACATGTTATCCAGATGCTCCTGCAGACATCAACTCTCGGCCAGTGATGGAACTCGGAAAGTGAAGATGGATGAATTTCCTTAACGGGTTCATGTTTGAATCTCATCAGCAATTCCTATTCACTATAAAATGTTTAGTGTTGAATAACAATTGACGAGATCGTTGCATTTTATTTTGAAAGTAGGCTCTGGGGTGTGACTGGAGGAACGTTACTAAATTCAAAATGCCTGAAATATTAAATTAGCGTCGAACCATCATAACAGATATACAAATGAATCTAAAATGTATCTTGGCCTTTCGAGAGTCCAGGATTTAGGACCAAAGAGAAAATGAGTTGATAAATCTAGTTTATAAATAAGATTCACTTCGGTGTATTGACATTTTTCTATGTAAGCCTTTCCACTCAACTTGAAAAAGTGGATACCAGGGTTCGAAATAAGCGGTCGTTAGTCGGTCCTATTTTACACCTAAAAATTTAGTTTGAGCGATCGTGTTTCTAAACCCAGTCGTCATTTTAGCGTCATACTGTAATGAATTTTTGGCGTGAATTCCGACCGATCAACCGTTTATTCCCCCTAAAAATCCATATTCTATTACTTTAAATAGCGCATCAAGGTCACCACACTCTCCCTCACTGTGAGTCATTACTAGGACCCGGACCTATATATGTCCTTAAAAACTGTTCTTAAGTTTGAAAGAAAAATATCCTCCTGAACAGTTTATGCTGTTACTTTTTTATTTTATATTTATATTTATGAATTAACTAAAAATCGAACTTTTCAGTCACAAACTGTCTTTTGATGATAAAATGCGCTGTGAAACCTCCAAAAGAAAATCGCAATGACTGAAAACCAAAAAATGTCCATAAGGAGAAAGGCCCGCAAATATCAGTCTGCCCTAGTTGTTACTATGAGATGGACTTTAAATGTAACCAAACAAGCTGCGAAGATTTTATTTCTGCTATCCAAATGTTTTCGCTTGATACATGTCGCCGGTTACCTTAAAATGTAGTTAATGGCCGTTTTAGCAACATTTGACGCTTAATCTAATTGGTGTTGACCAATCGACTATCATGTATCAATTTGTATTTCATGCTTTGGAATTTTATTGGCGATGCGCTGAAATCATATTCGAAAAGCATTGTGTTGCTCCAGTGTGACGTTAATTAAAATACCTACCTATACCTACCGTATTCGAAAAGCAAACCAGTTGACTCAAGTTCGGTACAGGAAACACGTATCACCTCAGAAACTGTTTCACAGAAACTGGACAGAAAATGCCTCTCATACACATCTACGAAAATAAAATAAATTTGAAATTGCATCCAAGTAGAACATTTTGACAACTAAGAGAAAAGGTTTGGTTAATATTGACGCTTGACTTTGCTCTTAATTTCTAACCCTAGTTTAGACATTAGTATCCGTAAAGGCAAAAATTGATGACTTGTCTAATATAGGAATAGATTTCGGATATTGGGTTATTTTAGCAAACTAGTACTGTTTTAGCTTTAGGAAATAACTTTTTCCCTTGTGGTAAAAGTCAACGGGCTCTATGCGTGTCATTCACTACCTATGCCTCAAAACCAGTAGAATTTTACGATGCCCCACATCTGCAAATTTTAAAAGATCAAATGCAGATATGCTTTGTAAGGACATAACGTTGACAGGTTTTAGTGGAAGATGAATGCTTTCCGAATACCTAAAAAGACTTCTCATAACAATTCTCTCTAGTGCTCATGTATCATGATTTAGATAACTCCGCTATGATCTTCGCCGCTGGAAATTCTCGGAACTAGGAAGGAATCTTTTTCCATCTTGATCTTGCGACTAAACATCCTCAAACACTGCAGTCTCGGTAGCAGGGCAGTTTTCTTGTGATCGATCCGGAAATGTGTCCATAATCTCTAAAATGAAAGTCTTGTCTCAGCTATCAGCGATGACTTGTGTCTCAAGGCCAAGCTCTAAGGATTTCGTAGTCAGCATTAGATGAGTCGAATACCGGAAATAGGTTTATTTGCTATATATAGCTAAGACTGCACTCCATTGTTGGGAAGTGCCTTACGTTTCAAATAAGGGGCTCATCTGTCTGGAAGATTACAACTGATGAAAGTGCTCCGTTTCTGATGGATAGGAAAGTTGATTATGCTTTAAGAAGGCAGTGGACTTTAAAAATCACCAAAGTCGATTTTTTAATTTCGGCTTTGAAAATTAATTGTTATCTAACTAGATAGCAAAATGAATTTTTCAATTCCGATCGACGAAGCTACATGTACAACAGCATAAAACATAGCAAATAAGTTTTGTAAATCTAGTGCCTAACTCTTTTCTCCTATTGCGATTTTTTGACATTTTTCTGATTTCAAAATGTCCCGTGCGCATTAGTGCTTTCTTGATTTCCTTAAAAAATTTGTGAATAATCCTTGTAATCTGTTGTATATATCTAAATGCAAATGAGAAATTCATCGTGCTTACTAGTTTTGAAATTTTTTTTAAATATTGCGTAACGTATGCTTTTTTGCAATAATGTTTGTGTTTCAGACAAAAATTTTTTTAGCTTTAAAATTGAGTTATGCATTTGCCGAATGGGGTCAATTTGATTTATATGCATAGAAACTATTATGTGAATTAAAAAAATGATAATAGATACATGGAAAATTAATGATGCGTGGGACCTATCACTTTTTGCAAATCTTTTAAAAAATTTCCACCACGTATTATGTAATAACTTCCGCACAACTGACTATTTTTGACCAAACTTCATACATAAACATCTTAGAGAAAAACATATTCTACAATTTTATAAGTCGGATTATAACTGAAAAGTTGGTTTTGAAATTCCTGGTTTCCTTAAATTAATATATAAATTCGGAGTTAGACATCAGCGATCGTTAGTCGTATTTTGCAACTTTAAATTTTGTTTTGGCGAGCGTCATTTTTGACGATTAAGTTTTCTGTATATTTTCGCTTGTATGACGCAAATTCTTATCAATTGTTTATTCTTTTTAACAATCTACTCCAAATCATCTAATGCAGCCCAGTAGGTCCCCTGCTGTGCTAGTAACCTGCAAGTTGTAGGCGGCGCAGGTTCGATTCTTCCCCGTGTATATTTCGCTCAACTGTCAGTAAAACTTTCTGTGTGTATTGTCCATTACTTGACTCTGACTGTCCTGTGTTTGGCACAGCTTGACCAAAAAGGGCCCTTGCGCCATAAAACTTAAAACCAACCAAACTATCTAAATACTTTGAATCTACTGAAAATGCAATATGACCCAATACAAAAAAGACCCCTTATACAAATAGTCATAAAGTCCAGTCTCTAGTCATGCATAACACTGTTTATAAACGTCTACGTGAACAAAACGTATTTTGAAATTGCACCATTTTGACAAGCATGGAGGAATGTTTAGGTGCCGCTGACTTTTTGCTCATAATTTCTAACCCTCTAAAATCATGAAACTAGCGTATTAATTGAAGAACCCAGCCGAATCTATAATGAACGAAATGTTAAAATTAGTATCATTTCATTGCAATAAGATTTTAATTGTAATTCAAAATTGGTTTCAAACATTGACGCTTTTTCCGAAAAAATATTTATTGAAGAAAAGTAATATTAAAGTATTTGATAAAAACACGGAAATTAAGTTGGCTCAATTTTTTCACTCATCTGTGTAAGGTGTATACGAATTTTGTTCTATAAGCTGTTTCTCTGTAGTGTATATTTATCTTTTATATACTCCTTGTTTCAATAACTTGTAAATAGTACAATGTTCATTAAAATCATCACTAAACATGTTTTTATAATATCTATGTATTTTTTATTGAAAAAATGAAATTCACTTACCATTGCTGACAGTAAGGAATTATGAACACTGCGCTGTTCCAATTAGTGTAATTTTTTCTTGTATCGCAACCCATTAATAAGTTCAAACATAATCATAAAAATAAGGACAAGGTTAATTAGAGTTGCACAAAAAATTCCCAAAATTAGAAAAACAGCAATTGCTACTAAGGCTTCGTAGAGCGTGTTTCTACAAAAAATTTTGGCTCACAATATTTTAATTCTGATAATGCATTAGTAACAATGAAGGAGATGAAATGATCAACTCCGTTAAATAGCCTTTACTCAATGAGTTACGTTTTTATCCAGTATTTTATTTGCGAAATTTACTTAATAAGCTGTTTTGCGAATACATAAATAAGGGGACCAAGCTAATTACAAATCTGTACTGTTAAAAATAATCACCTCGCATAAAAGTGGCAAGTACAAAAATTGATTTAAGTTTATGCTGCTCTCGAATGCAACGTTATTGATGCTGCACCGCATTGCAAATCACAATTACAGTTCAAATTATAAAAACAACCAAAGCGCTAGGTGAAATATGCTGACAGGTTTTGTTTTTATTATTACTTTATTCGGAAGTTTTTTAAACAACGTCTACGTATATTAACAACTACTTTTATGAAACTTTTTGACTTAATATATTTACTTAGAATTCGATGGTTTTTCAAAACGTGTCTGTTTGTGAGAGACGTCAGTTTGACTCATAACTTCAGCTGTCTTGTTCAGTCCGTGGTTTTTTTTTTCTTCCTTAATTTGTTACTAATGAAAACGTCACATTATAAAGTTTTCCTTTTCGAGTAGTCAGTATTTTACTTGACTTTTATTCCCGTCCCATTTCATTGAGAAATTTGTTTTCACATTTCTCTCTGGTTTGTTTTTATAACGAAATAAAATGTATCATGAATATCATGTTTTATATCGTAATTTCTAAAATGTATACTATTTTATTCAAAGTATTTTGACTCTCCGCATTCATCACTACCTTTTAGCATCACTCGGGATTTTTATAACATTTATAATCAACATCTTTTAATTACATCTGATTTTTAATTTTAATAATAAATTAAGATGGGGATACCCCACCTTAGCCTCAATTTTTATCGTACCCTACTCTCGAGTGTTCTTGTTTTTTACCCCTCATAATTTGGTTTTCGAGGGTCACTTATTTTTTTAATTTCAGGTTTCTTCCGCAGCTGTTATATCTCATTTAGACTACAACATCCATATCATCAGTATAATTAACCCATCTTTTAAATTCACATTTTATTGTTAATTAGACTTTTAAGGTATCAATTTGTATTGGTTTATATTATGTCTTGCTTTTGTCGCAGATTGTCCGTTTTGGACCTTGCGCATGAAACCCAAATCAATCAATCAACCATCAAAGTATTTTGTATTTTTAGCGATTACTTCAATATAATACATTGATTCATTTGTATTTCGTGGTATTCATTTCGTATTTAGGAAAACAGCATTCGTACTTTAGCAAATTGAAAACAAACTTTACTCCAAGTAATTGTTTTGAGCACTTTTGATAAGAGTTGAGCTTTCTTTTGTGTCGTCATGTTGATCCATTGCATTCAAAACCTTTAAGGGAACATTCTGTTGAATAATGTTCATTTAATAAATTGCAAAAATTATTTAGTGGTTTCGCGTAAGTGTTAACGAAGTAAAAAGTATGAAAACCCACCCCTCTGTGCCTTTGAGATTAAAGTTTTGTCTTTTGAGTTTGGTTCATGGATCTCGCTTTTTGTGCTCCAACCTAATCAGCATTTGTTTTGCAACTTTTTCACCATCTGAGTGCGAGGAATAAAGTGCACCGCGACTCCCAGAATTTTATTTCATAGATTAGAGTCGAGTGTAGAATACGTAAACACCCCTTTGTTTTCTTTTCTCTTTTTAAGCAGATTGCCGAAGAAATGCGGTGCGAAAAAAGTCTTTTTTAAAGATAGTTTCAAACGCTATCCTGCCGGCCAATTCCACAAAAATTTCTTTCCGTGCCATTTCCCTCCTGAGGACCATTTTATTTCCTGTTCTAACCCTCCCCTTTCCATTGCATTTCGTTTCGCGTCCAGTCGTAAAAATCGTCACCGCGCTCTGCAGAATAAATATATCTATATTTTTTGTTCCCCTTTTTCGATCCGAATGTGTCTTGTGTTTAAAGGCCTTTCAGTCATTGCGTATTTCACGACAAGCTCTTTGATTTTACGTTCAACCGTGTTTTCCGATCGCTACGTTTTCGATATTGCAACTTGAACGTGGGCTGTGGAGCAACTTCGCTCTTTGCTTTCCATCATCCTGTTCTTGCAGTCTCCTAAAAGTGATTACCTTTGGTATTAAATCAAAAATTAATGAAATAGTCTATTGGGGAAATTTCCATTGTTCGCCGGTCGTTTCGGCCTCTCGGGGGCACATCTTTAGGTGTGTACGGGCTTCACGAACCGAGGTATCCTAGCGATCTATTCTTTTCCCATGGGTTTTACTGCCTCTGGTAAACATGGGGATCGCGATCCCAAGATACCCCACGATACTCTTCTCCATCCTTTCTTTTCACAATTACTTGACATTGTCTTATGCTTGGTGCAGTTTGGCCAAATATGCCCTTGCGCCATAAAACCCAAAACATCCAACCTGTCGGTTCGAATTCCTTTTTGAGTATTGCTGAATGAAAACAAAGAACGTTGTGGTTTGGTGTGATTGTGCTCAGATTAGAGACGGAAAATATGATAACACGAACACTTTTAAGTTCTAGCAGATGTATTCACTTCTGCTTTCGACTTTCTTTTGAGTATAGTCGATCAACCTAACACAATGCTTTCAGTACCTCTTTGTTATTGCTGTAACGCATACTAAAGAACTAGTTTTACTTTCTAATCAAATAATTCATTTTTTCTCGAATTTACTAGCAACCTGCGAGTAGGCTGCGAAGGGTCGATTCCTGTAACTTATCCTGAATGATTTTTTCTCTTCTATGTCAGTACAACTTTCCTTGTGTGTTTGTTCATTACTTGACGTTGTCTGTCTGGTGTTTGGCGCAACTTGACCAAATATAGCCATTTTGCTGCTAGAAGCCAATCAACCATTGTCGAATTAGAAGTCGCAGAAAACTACTTTGGGTGGAAAATAAATGTTTTGATGAACGCACAACGGAGAATGTATCTTGTCAAACTGTTTTTGGTGCATATTTTATTTTAGCGCATATCTTATATGCACCATGTAAAATATAACATTTGTGGTGCAGTGTTTGAAGTAAGACATAAGCAATCGCAAAAAGCGAAATGCATCCAAGGCTTCCATTACTTAAAAGACCAAAGCAGCAGCGAGGTGGTGCGTAGATATTTCAATTAAAATGTTGCATCTATTCAAACTCCCCGTTAAAGGTTTAGTATCCCGTTTGTAGAGTTCAGAAGAGAGCCCCTCTTTACACTCCATTTTGCTATCAGCGCTTCCATTTAAATTTCGTCCATTGAGCAAAAATTGTTGAAACCCGTGGATCCAAAGTCATTGAAAATTTCCCCCCTTTCAAAAGATCTCTCCGCTTCTCAGAATCTAATTCGCTCTCGCCGTTCGTCCTCCTTAATTTTATGTAAGCGGATCGAATTTTAATGATTATGTTCCGCTCAAAATTCTCGCTCTCAAATGTTTTATTTTCCCTCGACTCTTAAATCGCTTTAAAGAGGCGGCGGAACACCTGTATGCTGTGCTGCATATTGCCGCGACCATCCAGCTAAACTCTCCCCTGCTATAATTGCTGTTTTCTGCCGCCATACGCTAAAAGCCCCACTCCAGTACACTTTATCCGATGGAACTCAATGAATATTTAAGCGCAGTGTCGTATTTAAGTGATTTTGGGTGTTGTGCCTCTGAAGGAATGGTTATATTATTAGATTAGTACGCAACAAAGATTTACGAATCGCCCGAGTCCCAGGAATGCTACTTTGTACTACCCTCTTCATAATCCATCATACTTCAGACCCTCTGTCAGTTAGCATGAAAGACCTTTAATTCGATTCAAACAGTCTCCTATGTTTGTGGATCTGAACGAAAAAGGATGTTGGTTTCTTTTTGAATAAACTGCCTTGTTTTCCTTAAAATATACTATACACTTTCTTAAGGTAGCTTCTATATTAAAATGGTTGTGATGTGGCTTCTAGAAATCAAAATTTTCTTGGCTTGGTTTTGTCGCTCTGTGGTAAAAAAGGATGTTTTCTTTTGCCCTGTTTTTTTTAAATATCCATGCTTTCTTAAGGTAGAGTATATTGAAATAGAGTTGATGTGTGTGGCTTCTAGAAATCACAGAATTTTCTTGGTGTGATTTTGCCACTCTATAGTTATTTTCTTAGAACCCTGTTAGTATGGGATACTTTTAATTCTTTCGGAATTCGATTAAAAAGTCTGTTAACAAATCGGAACAAAAAGGATGTTGGTTTCTTTTTGAATAAACTGCCTGTTTTCCCTAAAACATTCTACGCTTTCTTTAAGTAGCGCCGTTCCCATTACTGCCCATGTTAAATGAAACTTCATTTATGTATTCGACAGTTTTTGGTGGACAGCCCTACTAAGTAAGCTTCATTTGCTTCATTGTCGTGTCCAAGTTGTAGTGTTCGTAAGATTTTTTATAAAATTTTTCCGTTATGTATTTAACTAGTTTTTAAAATAAATAAAGATTCCGTATAGAATACTTTTTTCGTGCCTTAGTCGGAGAATTCAAGGTAGCATTTTCTTACATCTTCATAGTGCAATCATTGGATAATTTGATGGAAAATTGGTCGAAACGCTCACGTTGTCGTACGCTCTTTGACACTCAATTTATGTATTTATATTTATACATCTTTTCATAGGCATTACGCGTCGTAAAATAAACGGTACAATAACTTAATTATGCTGAGAGTGCCGTGTAAATATTTAAAATCTTAATTAAAATCATTACATTATGTTTAAGCCTGTTTTACCTTAGATTCCTTTAAAGCCTTTCTAAAATAGAAACTTGCGACATATATAATTTTTCCATAGTTACCTCATAGTAAATCGCACCATTAACCGTTAAATATTAAATAAGCAAAAATAGATTGGGATGTATGGAGTAGACATAATTTTTTGAATGCTGACAAAAAGGAGACTTGTGTAATAATTTTTTCTTCGGATTCTATCGTTCATAAAAAGAGCTAGAAGAAAAATGGTAAATAAAATGCTTTTGAGGCTTAATAGATCAAATATGAAGAGCAGAATTTTGGCCAACATGAAGAGACGTGGTAAAACTTGTTTTTCTTCTGTTAAGAAGAAAGGAGCAACTGCTGTTGACAGTTTAGTTTAGTTGAAAAATTTATGACTTACGCTTTTATGGAGGCTGAAAGCAGTGTCTACTAACAATATAACCTGAACATTCATTAGTTTTTCGTAACTATAGCTTTTAAAAATTGTTTTATATGAATTCAGAAATCGTAACAAATGAGCTGCAAAAAAATAAACATTAGTTATTAGTTTTAAAGTAGTAGAGCTTTCTTATTGATCACACAAAGCCATGCATATAAGTAATCTTTTAATTGAACATACTTTACTTAATGTTTGTTCAAATATGCAGTTGTCATTATTCTACGTCTTATTGCATTGGAAGTTTTGAGTAGGTTTATTTTGAGTAGGTTAAAATAACATTTAAGTAGATATTAAAATAAGTGCTGGTTAAAAGAAATTACGATGAAATTCTTTCATGATTATTCTGGAGCGATTTTTAAGACTTTTGCATCGTTTTTTCTACTCAGTACTATGTAAAATCAAAGTATTATTGCCTGTGTAAACTACAGCATGAATACCAACAACGTTTTAGGAAGACGCTCTTAGTAAAACTGACCTCTAGAATAGCAGTAATACAACTGGGTATCAGAATTCCTGTGTAAGCGTGAGTTGTTTTGTCCACATAATGATAAAATTGAAATGAGGTTGAAACTATACTTAATTTAGTGTAGTTAAATGGTTTGAATTGCCTTCCTAGTTTTCCTAATCAGGTAAATTTTAGTCTTGGCGGCAGCTTGTCCATTTTGGACCTTGCGCCATAAAATCCAAATAAACCAACCAATCTAATCAAGTAAAAACAACGTTGCTCGATTTTGGTAGTAAATTTATATTACACTATGCTGCTTTCTTTCCCTAAAATATTCCCCCACATTTTCATTTGTTTCTTATACGTTTTGCTTTAGTCCTTAAAGTGTTGTAAAATTTAATGAAGACATTTTAAATTTTGCGAAAAATCTTTATTTGTGTATGACTATTAGATTTAGCTTTATATCCCAGATTTATGACTTGCGAAAGATAATTTCGCGACTAGTTAATCAAGACGCTTATTCGCCGTAATTTAGTGGCCATGAGCGTAAAAGGTCATTTGCAGTCTGATCACGTTTTGGATTAAAGATGCGTTGTGTCTCTAAGAAATATGACCCACTTAAATCTCCGACTCCCCCAACGATGTTGAAATGAATTTGAACTCGTGGCCCTTGGTGGTCGAAATTCCATAGCTGGTATGTTTAATTTATAATTGACGGTTAACGAAATTCAAGAATATTCTCTTTGAGCATTCGTAATCTGAAGGCGAATTTCAAAAATATGTCTATTCAAAGAGCATCCGGCCTTTGGTCCGAAAATTAAAACTACTTTACATATGTAGTTCAAAATAGACTCTTCCTGAGTGGACACTTCTCGACTACCACTACTGGCTACTGCTAGACGCATTTTTAATGATCACTTTTTAGGACCTATCAGGGGCTTCGTCGAACTTTTCTCTATTTCATCTGTGTTCTGAAATCTTGCCCTTTGTTATCTTCAGCCTGAAAATTAGCCGAAGCAGTGCATAGCCGTATTTAGCCAAAAAAATATCGATGTGCGGTGCGGGCACCGAAAAATTGTAGTGAGGAATCTTCCAGTTTCCACTCTGAATTGTGGTCTATTTATACAAACTTTTCTCGTAGACGATGAGTAGCAGTCAGGTGTTTTCGAAAAAGTGTTAAGGAGATTTTCAAGTAGCTTCATAATTTCCATGTCTTTGGCCGTGATGGGACCCAGGCGTTTTCTAGTGAGGTGACTGACTTTGTTTTTCAGGGTATTTGTCAGTACCCAGAATTATTGTAATGAGGCATCTTCCAGTTGCCACGCAGTGAGTTGTGGTCTATATCTACAAACTTCTCGTAGACGATGAGTAACAGTCAGGTGATATTCCTTGTTGACGCTTTATCTCCCTAAAGAATGTACTCGCTGTGAACTACGACCTGGTTTTCGAAAAATATTGTTAAGATCTTCAAATTGCTTCGTAATTTTCGTCTTTGACTGTGATAAAACAGTGGCATTTTCTTGTGAGGTGACTGACTTTGTTTCAAGGTAAATCATTGGTCAGTAGACCCAGGACGCATCTCCTATCCTGATTTTTATCATAAAATCAGGATCAGCATGTCTTGTACAACAGTCATTTTAGATGAAAACAAAAGTGAGACGAACGCAGAATACGAGAAAATATAACCGTTTGTGTCAAAAAGTTACTTGAGAAATCTACCATTAAGGACTTTTAACAGCCTTCAGATGGGAATACGTTTACCTCTTTGAAGTATAAAAAATATGCTTTCCGAAAGTTGCGAAGAAAAATATAAGGCATCATTTTAAGGCTTGAAAAACTGCTTAATTAAAGACACAAAAATCTCAAAATTGATTTTTTAAAGATTTTATTTTCCGGTTACTTTAAAACTTTTAACTGCGAAATCTTTCGAAATTTTAACCCGAAAGAAACCCAAGAAAAAAATCAGTACTTTGAGAGGACTTGAATACAGCATTAATGAACAAGATAAATTTGTAAACTGTTTCCACCTCGTAAAAATATTGTTTTTGAAATAATTTTCTTGCAGCATGTTTTTTACTTATTGCACCATTGCTATAACGACAGCTTTTATGTTTTCTCGCAAAAACTAAAATGTGCGATGGCAATTGATAATATTAAATCCTAGTCCTGCTATTGTCAGTTTTAATTTCCCCCTAGTAGTAGTTTCCCAATTAAACGCTTTTATAACCTTTTTCAGTTGATCATTCTCTTGTGTTGTGAGTGATCAATAAATCGGTGTATCTTATTTGCTGACATCGCAGCTTTCGTTTACCAAATCTTTAATTATTTCTCAACGCATTTCACTAGCAGTCCGGCTAATCTAAAGTAGCTGGGATCATTAAAAGCACGATAACGAACAATAGAAGAAAAATACGTTATTCATTAAAAGTTTCCTAATAATTTCTTTCCGTCGTTAAAGTGCACGCCACCCAGCAATAAACGGGCGAAGAAAATAATTAAAAAAATCTATTGAAAATGCGATGGAGGGCGGTATCTTTATAAAAGCATAATAATTACTGTTTTGGTCTCCTAGTGGAAAATAAGTTTTTTGCATTAAAATTTTTTATGATCTTCACAAATTGTTATTTAGTATGCAAACAAGAGACGAAAGTGAACTTGGGTCACGTTTACCTAATCGCAGCGCATTTTGCTTAATTTACTGTCCACTTTTTGCAGCTGTTGCGTTTAGAGGTGCAAGACTTAGGAACTATACGGCACGCAATTAACTCCGCTGTTTTTATCACCTTATGCCATTAAAAAGGTTTCATTCTATAGATGAGAGAATTGAATTAAAGTGTTTCTTTTTTTCTTTGAAACAGGTGCGATTAATTTAGAAAAAACGAAAGAGGCTTAACAAGTTTTCTTTATTAAAAATTGCTTTCTTTTTGTGTCGATTGGAATTTAAAATAACTTGATTATCCTTCTGACTTAAGTATGCGTAAATTTCAAAACTGATGTTGAATGTTTACACTTGTTCTAACTGTGAATGAATACGAGCAGAGATATAATGAGACGATCTTTATCGTATTTAACATAGTCAAGATAATTGTTAATTTAAAGTTCAAAATGTGCAATTCATTGCTGGACGGCATTTCGCTTTCTCTAGTATGCTATCCCCAAAATCCTGGTGACGCCAATGTGAGCGATGTGCCAAGGAATGTAACTATCTGTTTTAAGTATTGAAATTAAACTCGCGCATTCAAATCGACAAGAGGGAAATGTCACGTCTGCTTATTCAGATGCGTACGCCATTACTGAAGTATTGAGTGGAATTAAAGGCGGTTATCGTGAAAAATGCTTCCCTTAGTGTCTTCCCAAATTCTTGTTCATATTTTCCGTACCTTCGTGGGCGGAAAAGTTCCGAGTTGCGTTGCTTGAAGGAGCCCCATCCTTTTAGCTTAAAGTCCATTAACGCTATCGATCTCGAAGAAAAATCCAACTTCGGCCTCATTTCCTGCGTCACCTTGAAATGACCAAAAAGCTTTTGCCTTGAAATCACGCTACTCTTCTTCAAGTCTTCTTACCTTTAAGAGGAAGGTGTCCGGAGGAAGATCGAACTGTTAAGTGTCCCCCGCAAGACTAATGAATTCTTCTAGCCGTTAAAAGCTCTGCTGAAGAATCAAAAAAAGGTGTCCGCTTTTGTGAAATGTTAAATTATTGACGCGTGGCTTAAGCCTGCTTGAAGTCAACAAGCCCCCGAAATTGCTCGCCAATGGCCCAACACTTAACTAGTTCCATAAAGTTCTACGCGCGAGATTGCATCTTCCTATCCTTTAATAGGATTACATAGGCCTTTCAATCTTTCACGTCAATTTTCTTTTGTTTTTATAGCCTTTTATGTGTGTATAACTTCAGTGGAGACCGATTCATTACGAACGACTATTGCGCCATTTTGGGTCATAATCACGCGTACATATTTAAATAAATCTTTGTATTAATGTACAATAAGTGGCGCGTTGCTGAGAGGTATTCATTTGCACAATGAAGCAATCGTTGAATGAATGAAGTTTTGTTAAACTAAAACTATGAAGGATTATTAATGGATGGTTGATTTTAGGTTTCATGGGGCAAAGACCATATTTGGCCCAAGCTGCACCAAACACAAGACAGACAGTGACTATTAATGGGTGCAAACTGATTATTATGTTTCGCGTGTAAGCAAGCACTACTCGAAAATTAAGGATTTAAAGCGATTCTATTTTTTTTCTTGTATGCAAATCTGAACAATATCCGAGTTACCAAATATTCAGAATTGAGAGGAATTAAATGAATAAATTATTATTTTGACTCTTTCTAAATTTGTGACATTTTTGAGTCCTTTGGATGGACGACAATGTAAAGGATTCCTTTTCACAAAAGACTGATAATTAACAAAATTTTGTTTATTTTACATTCAGCCATTTTAATAACTAAGGCTTTTGTTACAATTTAGTCGGAACTTTACTTAAAACTCACTGCTCCATCTTTTTTCTCTGAATAAAGCGAGATGAGTTGAGTCTCGACTTTTTATTTTCTTTGCTTTAAAACAATTTAAAATCTACATTAATTTTATTTTTAGAACATTTCCTGAGAACTATTTCTACTTATCACATCTCATTGTGCAATTATTACAAATGAGAATCTTTGTTCTGTCGTTTTATGAACTGAGTCGTAGAGGATTGCATCATGCATACTACAAGTAAAAACGACAATTTCATTTAATATTGCGATCTTGGAAGAGAATGTCAAACTCGATACAGGTGGTCAAACATGGCGGTAGTGTCAGCTCAGTAGCGTAGCACACCTCAGTCCACGCTCTATAGTCTTAAAGAAAAGCCAGTGTCTAATACGATGGGAAAAATTGGATTAGACAGGCAAAGGGAGAAGTTAAAAAATCCATAAGAAAAAATAGCGAGAGAATATGAAAACAAAGTCTTTTGAATTCCGGTGCAAATGGATTTACCAAAACCTCGTTAAATTTCAATAATCCTAAAGTCTTCGTCGTCGTCAGTAATTTGTTTACTCTTTTCAGCCATGTGGATGATTTAATTCTACTTTTTCCCCCTGCATTTTTTTTCTCATCCCCGGCGTTTACTAAAAGAAAAATTCTCTGCGTTTTAAAAGACATTGATTTCGACATGCATAAACACTACTCCACCGACTCCTCGATTTAAAAGCTGCTTTTGATTTGTGCAAAATTCGCTGATGGAGTTTTGAAAAGAAATGTCCCCCCTCCGGTTTTCTTCTTGATACGCGTGTAAAAGTTGTTTTCGAAAATGAATTTGGATCCACACAGTGAGTGGGAGAGGGAGGATAGACAAAAAATATTTGCTTCCAACCCCAGCGTTGCAGTGAACACGCGTTGGAGCACTGTTATGCGCGTGTGAAATTTTCCTCCGTCATATTTGCAAACGGTACGTTGCCAGCAAATGTTTGATTTGTGACGGCCGCTTTTTAATCTGATTTTAGGAATTCAAGCACGTAGACAAGCTTTGATTCCTATTCCTCCGAAAAATGTCTCCTTGCTTGCTTATTCATTTGATTAAATGTTTAAATAGTTTTACCCTGTGTTTTATATATGCCAAGTACTTCGTGTTTTAAATATACTTTCTTATTGTTGATTAATTTGAGTATTTTATTCATTTCCATTTGGTCATCCCCTCGGGGGCACATCTTTAGGTGTGTACGGGTTTCACGAACCCGAGGTATCCTAGTGAGGTATCCCAAGGTATTCTTTTCCCATGAGGTTTTTTCCCTCTGGTAAACATGGGAGTCGCGACTCCAAGATGCCAAAACAATTTTTCTCTATATACTTTCTCCTCTCCATCCTTTCTTTTCACAAAAACTTAACATTGTTTTATGTTTGGTGCAGCTTGGCTAAATATGTCCCTTGCGCCAAAACCATCCAACCATTTGGTCATATTCTGTCATGTATTCGGCGCAGCTTGTCCCTTTTATGGACTTAGGCCATAAAACCGAAATCAACCAACCTCCGAAAAATGAATTGTAACGTTATAAATTTCTGGGGAAATTCAGATTTTTAAAATCTAGAAGTTAGTAAAAATTACCTGGCAAAAAAACATTTTGTTAAAGGTGTATTGGGCTTTTGAAAATTGCAGAATATTTGTGTATGTGAATACAAACATACTGATACTTGTGAGGACTGACCTAGGTGCATGTTTATTTTTCGATGTCATCAATATAATTCTCGTCCTCAGAAAATTTTTAGGGAAATCAAATAGTGCTGTTAAACCGTTCCATGGAATTCAAATTTTCTGAAACCTAGAATATAAATAGGATCTGAAAAATATTAATCTTTACGTAAAACGCTCTTTTGCGTTTCTGGAAATTGTGTGGAATTGCTACATGCTTTCTGTGAATGTCCTTCACTTTCGTTATCTGATTTTTGTCCCTTGAGAAAATTTAAGGGAAAATGAATTAATTGTACCTTTTCAATTTCTATAAAAAAAAATCTAATTTTCGGTAACAGAAGATTTTCTGTAATCTGAGCTGTCGCGGTTGCTGAAGTGAATGCCTTCTGTGCATGTTCACATTTTCTATTCTTGTCCCTTGGGAAACTGGAAAAATGAATTTTAGCCGTTTAATTTCTGCGAATTTGAATTTTTAACCTGGAAAATTAAAATCATCAGCTCTGCTCGACTAAATTTTATGTGTTGACATCTAGTTTATCGTTTGATTTATATTCTGAAGTAGAATTTTAGCTTGAAGTAAATTATTTTATCTTCTCATACAGGTACTTTATACGCTGATATTTGAAGATTTGATATGGTATTTCCTCTATGCTTTTAGTCCCTCGGGGACTATCTTCAGGTGTGTACGGGCTTCACGATCCCGAGGTACTTTAGTGATCTATTCCTTTCTAGAGGGTTTACTGCCTCTGGTAAACATGGGATCGCGACCCCAGGATGCCCAAGCTATTTTTCTCTACTTCTCTCCATCCTTTCATTTCACTATTACTTAACAATATCTGTCTTGTGTTTGGCGCAGCTTGGCCAAATATGGCCCTTGCGCCATAAAACCCTAAACCAACCAACTATGCTTTTCGTGTTGTGAGTCGAGAAGACTTCGGTTTTCATAAACTCCTTATTAATACGTTAGGTTTAAATTCAAATTATATTTATTGCGGAAGGGTGTAATATTATAAATCTTCATTTTGTACCAATCCTTGGGATTTCGTTTTAAATTTAGAGACGGTATGTGAATACAATGTTCCATCATGTTTTCCTTACAAGCAGGCAGATTTGAATTTCAATGGAGAGGGATAATAGTTTACGGTGTTGTGAGAGATTTTGAACTATGGCTTTCCTTCGCTTGAGGTGCTTTTGTGCGTTTCATAAAAGATAATATCGATTTCAGCCGTTCTCGAATATTTTAGAATTTCGATTAAAATGCGAATTAATCTTTGGTCGGAAAGTTATATAAACCTTCAAGCACCCCTACAGTCAGTCAAAAGTATTGGGGCTCAACCAACGTTCAATAATTTGATAAAACACGCTTGTTTTTCCTTAAGCGAAAACTTTTCTCATTACATAAAATATCTTGGAACTAAACGATCTACCAAGAATAAAATGAAATAAAAATATTAAATAAGTATAAAAGTTTCTTCATCTTGTGCTCAAAATGAAAATAATGATCAGAAATATTAGAACACCCTAGTTTTCAAATATATTGAGTTTTTCAAACACCAAAAAAGTAATATTCTTGTTGAACCTCATTTGCCTTTAATTACTTCTCAGTCTATTTGATATCTATTTTAAATGTTTTCATAAAATATCAGTTTTGTTTTCCCTTTTTACTTGTTTGCTCTAAGAGTTTTGTTTCAGGTTATTTAATTACATAAATTTGTCCATTTTACAGTCAATCAAGTGTAATTTTCCACCACCGAAAGAAATCAATCACGCAACCCCAAACCATCTACCACCACTTCGTTTTGCTATGGAAGTAATTTTTTCACTTCAAGTACGGTATTTTAGGCTTCCGACACACCTGCTTTCCATCACTTTAAAAACTATTGAATGCAGTCATTTACAAATAACCGAGTTTCGAAATTTGAGACTAATTAATGCAGGCCCCTTCCTTCTGCGAAAATCCTTCGATTCGTCTAATTTGTATATGGTTATTCACGATATTTCGACCATGAAAGTCCTATTTTCTTAAAATGTTACAATTTTAGCATTTGCGAACTTTTTAAACATCCGTTGGACTTCAAAAATCAATTTAACTTCACTTGTTTTAGGATACGAATGATTCGCCTTCATTCACTTTCAGTATACCACTTGATGCTTAGTTCTATAGGGTTTTTTTTATTCGATTTGTGTTTCGATACTTTAAGATTATATTTTATGGATAATGGATTTACTTACATTCAACACGTCACTGATTTTCTTCAGATTTTTCATCTGAGTGAAAAAATGTAAGTTTTCTGATAATCTTATTTTTTCAAATTTGTTGGGAATACGTGAACTTAATCTCGGATTTGAAGTCTATTTTAAACATATATAGTTTTAGTAGATAATTACTTTAAATTTACCTATTTATCGCATTTTTACCACAATTCCTCTTACTTTTTTTTGCTTCTACTTAAATTGGAAATTATCTTTATAAATGAAATAATACATAAAATCGTTACTTATTTTAAGCTTTATAATCCATTTAGTGCAGTGCTAAGATAGAGCACTGATGAAAAACGTTTAGTTTAGTGTAATAGTTGCCTATTTTAATTAAATGATTAAATATTTGTTGCGCCCCATACTGTATATGCTCCGTCTTTCAACAACCGAAATCTTACCCTTTTATTATCATGTTGCCCAACACGTTTTAAATATATATATATATATATATATATATATATATATATATATATATATATTTCCACTTTAATTTATCTCTTCATGATCTGTATGTTATGACTTCTATACTTTAATGTATTCATGTTGACCAACATATTTTTAAACTTCCTATGTATCTTCGGTCTGATTTCGTTTTAATATTTTTATTCTGCACTTTTATTCTTGTTATCCACTATTTTTTATTACCTTTTATATTTACATTGGTGTTTGTTTATATCGCGCTTGGCGCAACTTGCCCTTTATTGGACTATGCCTATGCGCCATAAAACCCTACCTACCCCTTACTTTTTTTTATCTGTATATCTCATTTTCTCGAGAAAGTGTCACTACTCAGATTGAAAATAATTTTATTTTTTCTTTTAACAAATGATTCTAATAAACTCTAACAAACCATGGAAATCAAATCAGAAAAGATGTTCACATTCTTAAAAGTGTGAACGAATTCTACAAATTTCAAATTAACTAGTGAATATGCTTAACGATCTTCAATCTTTTGACTCTTGGATTTTCAATTTTTTTTAGTCGTCATTTTCCTCGAGCAGGTGCGATATCTGCTTTTAAAAACTGCTTCGGGACTTTCGAACCAGAAGTGTTCGCCCTCGAATAAAATTGAAAATGAATTCTTTTAATTTCTGAATAAATCGAAAGTGTCTGAAAACCTGCAGTCGAGTGAAACTGGAATTTCTTTCGGAATCGGATTGTGATTGCTCTTTTTCCATGTTGAAACATTTTTTTCATTTGAGGTGGTTTGCTTGAAGTACATTCCATGCATTTTTCAATTTAAACTCTTAAAAATTTGTACATTTTACTTAATTTATTCCGAAAAATATTTCAAGAATACAGATTTTTAAAAGGTTTTATCGCTTTTGATTTTTTAAAATTTGGTATTAATAAGTATTGTCTATTAGCGAAGTAATGGACGGGAGTGTTTTAGTGAAATTTTTTAACTCCCGCGTGTTTTCTGTAAAGCGGATTTACAGTTCTGTCTTCATTATTAAATTTCCTCCTTTCAGTTAAAAAAAATTTCCATTTTTCTATACTTTCTTAATGTTTTGGACACAAGTAGTTTTAGTTGATAAGATCTCTGCTGATTTTATTTCAACTTTTTTGATTCGCACTCTTGTTATTTTAAGATGAAATAAGTATAAAAAACATTCGTTGAACTAAGGTTTCCCCAAATGCTCCCCATATTAAAATGAGTAATATCTGATGTACTTTTTTCATAAGCTAACTATCATAGGCGCTATATCTTTTATCATATATATTCATTGGATAATTGCAGATATTTTAACCAGCTTTTTTGCTATTAACATTTCTTTTCTGCTGACACGATTAAAATGTGATACACTGCCAAATTTTTCGAAAAAGCAAATCTTTCAAAGTTGTTTAATTTATATGTATATTTAAATACTCAAAAGCTCTGGTTAAAACGTATACTAGTCCTAAGATTACTTCATAAAAATTTCAAGTGATTGCCTTTGATTTTTTTGAAAAGGTACTTTATGTGGAAATAGACTTAAGAAATCAACCCTAAAGGGCGTTTAAAAGGATGGGAATGTTTACACCTTTAAAATATTTTAAAAAGTACTTTTCAAACAGTTTCGAAGAAAAGTAATACATCATTTTAAAGCTTGAAACTACATAATTAGAAACAAAAGAAAATAAAAAACTTACTTTTGGATGATTTTAATCTTAAAACCTTAATATATTTTGGAGGCTGCTTTTTAAATGGAATTGGGAAAAGTCAAAAATTCCTGATTCTGTTGCATATGATGTTGCAGTGAACAGTGTATTTTTGGAATAAAGTCTGGTTGGTTGGATGTTTTCGTATTTTATGGCATAAGGGCCATATTTGGCCAAGCTGCGCCAAACACAAGACAGACAACACAATGAGGGAGGAAGAAATAAAGTTTGGACAACAATATAATTTATAAAACCTTTTTTAATTCTTCTTGAATTCGATATTTCTTACAATAATAGTACACTTGTTTATTGCATTTTTTGTTTGATCAATAATGCCTGAATCAACATAAATTTTGTCCATGTAAATTAAAAAGCTGAATACTCGTCAGTGGGCTTTTACCTATCCGGATTTACAAAATTTTAATAATTTGACTCCAATTCTGTTTGGCAATAAGTGAAAGGCGCATCCGGATCGTCGATTCAATGTTTAGGGTCAGGGAAACAATTTGGGGACTAATGATTTCTGCATTTAATTTTTATTTAGTAGCAGACTCGTTATTTTTCATTTCTTCCTCGCATAATGGAGACGTCCGTAAAAATGCTCGCAGACTTTATGCAAATGATTATCACAGCTAAACGGGAAGGCGCATCATTAGTTTCAATTTATTCCAGGAAGCAATGAAGCGGTCGTTAATTTACTTAACTAGGATTCTTTCCTGAGCGGATTCTGGAAGAAATTTGCCACTTTGATTGGCTTTTGATTCCACGAGCACTTGGTCCTTTTCTTTCTGGGCTGATTCCCCTTGGTAGAAATCTCGGAAAAGTATTTGTGTTCCAAAGATCTTTACTTCAAAACTTGCTGAGATTCTTTCAGATGAGAGTAGAAATGGCCGATGAAAATATAGTTCTGTAAAGATGTTTTAAAATATCGTCACGCAATTTACTTGACTTAACCAGCAATTACACAGGTTGATAAATTTATTTTGAGAACCACCAAAAAAGGGATTTTTATGTCAACATCTATAAGGACTAAATGCAAGGTACATGCAGCTTAGACCAATCTCAAATCACCTTATTTGTGACATTGTCTTAGCTGTATTTTATGTGGACCAACTTTAGCTTTATTAAGAACAATGTATTGGCACAATGCACCACAATGTATTTTTGTGTAATTTGAAATTACTGTAGTATGTGTTTATATTCTTCATAACTGCTATCTCTTATGATCTACAATTCGAACACGATTCTTTTATGCGTTTAAAGTTCTGTAACATGGTTAAAAATTGAGATTTAGTGGAACGTTCTTTTGTAAAAATTAAAAGATTAAAGAATATAATAAATCGGCTCTCACTTACACAGGACGCAAAAGTTTGTTATCTTATCAAGGAACGTAGTTTTTTGCTATTTTTCTAACCTATATGTTCTCTTTATAACCTTTTATGTACTATTTAAAATAACACGCATCCTGTTAAGTATCTAAGTTTGTTTTGTAGTTGAGTGACTAAACTTTTATTTAATTAATATTCTATATTTGAGTTCTGGCTTTCCGCTGAAAATTCTACAACCTAAGAATTGTTTTGTGAAGTTTGGAGCTAGTTCTAGCTGAATTTCGATATTAATTATTAGCTTACAATGTTTGGACGTTCTGTTTGTTATTTAGCGAAAAATAAATGGGCTCAGTCATGGAACCTCCGTGGGCGAGGCTATTTTTTCATTTAATTGATAGAAGGCCCCCTTTTCATAAGTATCACTTTCTGGAAAAGTATCAGCCAGCTTTTTTTCTAAAAGATGATGCTTGCGCCGATGATGTAAGTGCATTGTGGCTCTAATATCCTTCACACGAAAAAGCTTACCACCCCTTTTTATATGTTTTCTCTCTGGTCCCACATTTTTCCATTACTCACTTTCAAGGATAGAGGCAGGGATCATTCATTGCTATCCGGTAGAAACATTTTCGGATTTATTTCCGAAAAAGAAAACTAGCCTAACTATCGAAAATGTGTAATGTATTTTACTGAGATTTCTATTGCTGATTGGGCTACCAGCCAACACGCTTTATCTTTCTGGAAATCCTTGCTTCTTAACCGTTTATCATTTCCATTCGATTCTTGCAGCGTGTAAAAATTCTAAAAATTTGTACCCATCAAAACAATAAAGCTTAAATAAGCCATTTAGAAGCCTTACTGAAGGTAGAACTTACCATTGGTCTCTTCAATATTATATTTAAAACTCATTCCCCAAATCAGGCGCACTTATTTATTCACTGGATAGTAAGCTCGAAACAGCATTCTAGTTTTGCCACCGTTTTATTTCCATACGATGAGTAGAGAAATTCACACCAATTTACGAACAATTAGAAACTTTCCTCAAGGTGTATTGTGTCGATTGGTCTTTATATTTAAAACTCATTTCCGAAATCAGGTGATCTTATTTATTACCCGATAATAAGCTCAAATAAAACCATTCTGTTTTCCCGTTTTATTTCCATGCGGTGAGTAAAGAATTCACCAATTTGCGAAATGGTTGAAATAGGCCAATTAGTCGTGGAAACTTTCTTCTGGCTGATCCGCAAACAGGCCGGAGCACTGATGAGGTCCTAATAACAAATTGAGGTAATCCTTTCCTTGCGTACATCTACGGGAGAGCAGCGAGGATTGTGTGCGCCCCTCGTTTTACTTTTGCTTTCGGGCATTGTTAGTTAGCAAAAGCATTATGTTGCAATTAACAGCCACCTCAAGGGGTATTGGGAAGATCTCTAGGGGGATTGCTTACTGACCGTCTGCAAAGATCTTTGCGCTGCTTCCGTTCTACTTGGATGTTTAAATTGGACTGGTGGGAATGAGCATGTATAGAAATTTCTCACTTATCATTTGGTACTTAAAAATCTTCCTTTTATTAAAGAAACTGGTTTTGCAGTCGTGGATCAAACATTGGAATGGTGGGTTCATTTCCCGTTACAGCAAGTGACTCGTCTCTGAGAATTTCGCATGATGATGGTCATGGCCAGAACGAGCACATTTACACGATATATTTACGGGACTGAGAGTATGGGAAAGTATTTCTTTTACGAATTTAATGTCGCTATTTGGCAATGGGGAAGTTACGATTATTGCTCAGACAATAATAATCAAATGAGAGTTGAAATTGAGTGCGAGAAAGGAAATGAATGGCGTTAAAATACAATACTGATTGATTTAACTGAATAAAGAGGAAAATGTTTTATGCATAACATATATACACACTGAATATATTTGTTCTTTAAACTAGAACGTGACTACTGATTGCACTAGAAACAATTTAAAAGTGCGAGTTGCTGAACACATTCTTAAGATGGTCCTTTCCCCTGTTGATAAAATCCACTCTCAATTTAAATCATGCATCCCTGCAATTTTCGTTAATACTTCTAAAAGGTTTTGCTGTTGGTTTATTGCAGTCTTTAGTACTGGTAAGAGTCTTTGGCCATTGACTGAATTTTCTCATCCATATTAAATGCGTAATTTTACCAATTTAATATCAATGTACGAAAAGCAAATGCGTTGCATTAAATTTATGGATCATTCGGTTTCGGCGCAGCTTAGCCAAAGTTGGTTCTTGTACCAGGTAAATCCTACCTACCTGAATCATTCAGCATAATCCAAATGTTTCATTCAAACAATTCTACTTATGATCGGCATAGATTGGTTTATTCTTCGCAAATAAACATATCCGATTCGCACACTCAATTGTTCTTCAATTTTATGTTTAAGGGACGTTTGGCTAAAATGTTCGCCTAGCAATAAAACTATATGTAAACCATTAATTTTTTTAAAAGCTGATATTCATGAAAATAAAATATTTTTTATGTACTTCACGCGCACATTTTCCGCATAATTGTTCCACTTTATAAATTTCTTATTTATATGTTGAAATCTCAAAAATATTCCAGATGCACCACCATTTCAATTTAAAATAATACACACCACACTCCACGAAATCTAACAATTAAAAATCTATACCAAAATTTATAGTGTGAACACGATTTGAAAGTAATGTTATTCCACTCATAGTATATTAACAAGCAATACAAATTCGTTAAAATTGACTCTAAAACTTTTAACTGAATAAATGAATAAAAGAGTCGAAAGATAAGGTTGGACAGTATAAAAAGTGTCGAAACAGCGACCAATTAGAAAACAAATCGGGACTCGACATAATCAATCACCAATAGTTCGCATTCTGGCCGCAGTTGACACATCCCCTGCACCTTTTGCAAGCAAAATCAATAGGACTAACCACATAAGGCAGAAGTGCGCTCCTCCCATTTTGTTCGTGATGCGGAGAGGAGGCGAAATCTGCCAAAGCATCATGTCATCACCAGTCCAGAAGCTAGTACCAGGTTTCTATTATTAATGAAGTGGACGGCCCTAGTAGCATCCTTTCCCTCCCTCGGACGATAGAGCGAGACATAAATGTATCGAGAAATATTGCGTTTCTCCTTAAGAGGCATAGCTCGAGAAACCCGAGTTTCTCTAAACCCTGCTCAATCCTTAAGGAAGAAAGAAAGCACTCTCCGCCATACCAGGAAGAAAGGAGGGCCATAAAAGTATATTTTACTTTGCTAGCATGTGTCGTATGAAATAAATTTAGCTATATTTTTTGCAGCGGAAAGGATTCGGTTCGAATATTGTTCTCAAATACTACAGTCCATATATATTTATTTCTGATTCGTTGGGACGATGGTTTTTCCGATATTACTTTGGAATTCATATCGGGAGCTTTCCTTTCTTGTCGATGGCTGATCGGAGCAATAAAAGAAAATATTTCACTTTAAATCGCTGGGTAATAAATAGAGATTAGGGAGTTGCAGCTAAATGCATACCTTTTGTAGGAATCAAGAACTGCGATTCGGGTGGCGCATTCGAGTTCGTTTCACTTTTCATTTAAACCATGCTTCCGTCCAGATCCGCAGTAAACTCTTTTATAAGTCGAGGTCCCAACAAATTTACTTTCCAAATTTTCATACATTAAAACTAACAAGTATAAATTATGGCATAGTCATAAAGAGTATTGTTACATTTGGGTACATGGTGCGGCATACTGACAAATATGAAATTGCATTTAAATTAGTTATTAGTCATTGAACTAATGAAATCTTGTAGCGTAGAGTAATTTCCTCGGGTCTTTATCATTTAATTAATTTGTGCTGCTTTTTATTGGCATACCTCGTTCGGATCACCAAAAATTTGTATTTGTTGCGTCACAAACACTTTTCAATACGAGATTTCTCAACAAAATTAATTAAGTCGTGTTTTATTCGTATTAATTATTAAACATCTTAATAAATTTATATCTGTAGGCCTATTACTTTTAAAAAAATCACGTCACTTGGATTTTGGAACAAACACTTGCACACATCAATGCGAACTTGCGAAGAAACGTTGTTCAGAAAAAAATTTGAGAACTGGATTCAGGGAATAGGGACTGTCTTGATCTTCTATTTCGATGGGAAAATTTTCTTAAAATTTCTTTGCTGATTGGCTGATTTCTACACTGGTGTTGTTTAGATGTTCTAGATATGAACTTTTAGACACATTCAAATATTCTCAGAATACTTCAACTAAAAGTATTTCTTCATGAAAATGCTTAAAAACAAAAATGACAAGTTCCAAGAGAAGCTCTCACGGCCCAGTATAATTGATGCCGCTGCCCGGGGCTTAAGAAACTCTTGTTTAGATATTGCTTTTGATGGGGTTTTCAGGAGAATCCTTTTTAAAAATTGACGTTACATTCCTTTTTGACTTGAGTGGAATTCGCATGGAAAAATTTTGCTATTTTTTGTATCTTGTAGTGTTTTGTCTCGACTTACATAAACGACTTACGACTCTGGATAAAATAAGAAATTTTTTCTTTAGATACACGGTCTCATTCGCTCTCGTGTGGCAATAAATGACCGCAGACCATTTTCAATCCATTGTATAGTGCGGATCCGGTGAAAAGGCAGAGACCTAGGGGAAGTCTATTTGTAGCCAGGGGAAAGGGATGCCTTGCTCAAAATTAAGTATGACAAGCCGTGATCGCTGCTTTTGCTTTCCGCACCGAACGATTAAGACCCCGCTAAAAACGCCAATTGTGGGAACATTGTTTACGTTTCACCTGCCCCCTTAATTTAAAGAGTAGACTTGTTTTTTTTTTAATTTAACGAGTAGACCACGTGATTTACATGCCAAATCGCGTAGACCAGACTATAACCAAGTTTGTCTCCTTTTAATTATTTGAATACAGAAGCTTCGGTATGTATCCAACTCTCGACTTATATACTGTATGAATCTTTTTTATATATATATTGAAGTAGAAAACTTATTTCCTTTTTTTACAAATGCACTTAAATTAATACAATTCGTTATTTTTTTCGTTAGATTCAGAAATACTAGATTTTTGGAAACGACGCTTGAAGTTTCAGTTTCGAAACTGCTTGACCTTAAATTCTGAAACGTCTTGGATTTCACACTGAGATAAAGGATTCTTCTTTCCTGATTTTGTTTTTCACTTCTAATGCGTTCGTTTTGAACAATTTCGAAAGGATTTATTTTAATTTCTCTTAAAAGTTTCCTTTTTTGTAAGATCAGCATAGTTACTTAACAATTTTCGATACAGTGCAATGCCAAATAAAGTTTGTTAGTTGTGATTCTAACTATCTTAATTTTCATGATTCGAAGTTCTGAAACAACTGGAAGTTGTACAGTTTACGAAATCCCCTAATTTAAAAATTTCTTGTGTACCAGTGGACTCAATATTAGTAGATTCTTGTAAATAACGTTCATATTCTCAGCTCAGATGAGAAAATGAAAGCCTAAGAGTTGAGTTCTGTGATACTATGACTTCTATTTCAACAGGACACAATGGACATAATAAAAATAAATACGATAAATTTCATCAGATCGAGTGATACATGATGAAATTTGTCGCATTAATTTTTGCCATTAAGTTAAATTTGCTGCAGTATTCCAGTAAATTTTGTCAGTTCAAATTGTTTTCAGCAATCATAGACTAACCCGATTTGGAGTTTCTAATCCTACCCCAAATGACCTGTTGATAAACTTCTACCACAGAAACTTATTTTTTATTGATCGGTGACTATTGTTTTTTACAAACTTTATATTTTCGAAATTTGACGTCATTTCAGTTTGGTTCGCAATTTACTGTTATATATTTGATTTTTTTAGATTTATACTCCTGTTTAAGATATACGAAGTATTAAATATATGCATTGTTGAGCGCAGCTTAACCAGATCTTGGACCCCTTGCACCATTAAAAAACAACCATATTTTTTCACTTTTTCATTTTTAAGTTAAAATCTAATTTAAACCCACATTTGGGGGGCTTACTTTGTTTTTTCGTATGACACATCTTCAGATTCATAAGCTTATTGAGTAGTTTCAGAAGACCTTGTGTATTTTAATTGGTTTCAGATTGAATGGATTTTGTTTTTTAATCAGAATCATCCAAATTCCTGCTTGTATGAATTTTCGGAGTATTAAATCCGATTATGGCTATTTCAATTTCAATTCTGGAGCCTGCTCTTAGTTTTCAAACTTGATACGTTTCGATGTTAAATCCTAGGTTCGAAATGAGCATCTAAAAAAGCGTACATTCTCCCTCGCAGGGTTTTATTAAAAAATAATGAGCTTTGTGGTTTGCAAATATGCTAATCTGTTTCAATTCAGATGGAAGGCAACAAAAAGTTAACGAATCGAATTACAATGCGTAGTGTTAAATACTTCTCAGTTGATTTATTAAAGAAGTCTTTGGGGCTGTTATTTTTCCCTCTCGTGGATTTGCGTTAATTAGAATAATTTATAGCTGTCGGGAAGTCGCTCACTTTTTGCATGCTAACGAGAAACGATTGTTGACCTGCTAAAATTTTCATTAAGAGCCTAATAATTCCAATTTAATTTTAAATTGAAATGGGAAAATCTGCTCTCTGAAGTTTTTCAAGAAAAGGTTTGTTTGCTTTATCAGTCCTGTTTGCGATAACCTTATAAAATTAAAACAAGTTGAATTTACCATTTCGAAGGAATCCTGCAGCTTTGCGCGAGTGCCAAGCGAGAACGCTTTTAGAAATTATACCTAGAAACTGCTCTGTGAGTTACACGTTTAACGTCTAAAAACTTATTAGGGCATGAAAAATCTGATTCAAGTCAAATAAATATGACTTTTTAAATCCTTCAAGTGGTTTCGATGAGATATCTCATCTATCAGGATCTAACCAATTTTGCTAATACGAGATATCTCGTTATCAAGATATTCTGTTTTTGATGATGAAATCAAGATCTAGTCAGTTTTCCTAGACCAGGAGGGTTAAAATAAAAAAATCATATCCCACTGTGCTAGCAACCTGCGAGCTGTAGGCGGTGCAGGTTCGATTCCTCCCTGGATGTATTTCTCTCTTCTGTGTCAACAAAACTTTCTTTGTGTTTTGTATGTCTTGTGTCTCGCAGCATGGCCAAACATGGCCCTTGCGCCATAAAAAAACAACCAACTCTGGGTTTATTTTTCTCATCTGTGCCAGTAAGTCTTTCCTTCTGTGTATATGTTCACTTGACGTTGTTTAGCGCATCTTGGCCAAATATGGTCCTTCCGGCATAAAAACAACCAACTATGGTAATTTTCACTAGAATTAATGTCTGCCCTCTTTGAAGTCTTTTAATTCACTCCCTATCAATTTAGTTTTTGAGGAGAAGCGTTTAACTCATGTTTGTGAGCTTTTAGTACGGTTTCTCGGCTATTTGCACATTCCGCAGGGAATTTGGGCACGGAATATGAACACTTTGCTTAACGCAGACCGAACCCAGTGTAATCTGGTGTTTTCTGATAATTGTCTATCCAGCGCTTATAGCACTTTTACGCATTAAAATAGAATTGCTTCCACGCAATCGTGACTTAATTGATACGGAACCTCGAAATGACTTTTCTGCTCGGGGTCCAAGAGATAGGTTTGGAAATTAAGTTTAAAGTATATTATCTCCTATTCAATTAGAATATTTCTTTGGTCTTAATTTTGTCTTTTCTTTTGCAGGCTGCGCCATCTAGTGAGAGTAAAGATCCCCCGGAAGATAATGGAAGGTAAGAACAAAAGTATTTTTTCGTCATTGATCAAGTTGTTTAATGGATTTTTTGTGTTTGATTAAATGCAGCAACTCTGCATTTGACGGGAACTTTTTCCCCTTCTGGAATATAGCATTTTGCATATTTATACAATTTATCGATTTTCCCGGTTGCAATTTTAGTGAAGTTATTTTCGATATTGAGAGTGTAAGGAGTACTGTAATTAACTTTTTCTTTTTGTGTTACCCTTTGTATCAACCACACGGTTTTCAAATTTTAATTTACTTTCTTGCTTGATAAATTGCGTACCTACGTGTTATTGATAACTGCTTACAAGTTCTTATTAACTGCTTTTTACTTTGCGCGATTAATTTGCTGTCTGCTCTTTTTGTTAATCTTGTGAGCTTCCGCGCTAAAGTTAATTTGTTTATTACTTGTACCCATAAATTCTTGCGAATATATGAAATGTTCTGTAATTTAATAATTTAGACGTTGAAATGTAAATATCTTCGCTATTGTGTTAATTAGTATATTACTTGTTACCACATGGTGTATGGACCTCAAGAAAAGTTCATATTTGAAAGCTGAAATATATTATGTGCTCTCGTATGCGGTTGAACATTTAAATTAATCAGTTTATTACTTGCACTCATAATGATTAGAAAATGTTGTCATATTTTAACACTGAACTGTTCTATCATTCACAAATTAAGACAATGAACTGTAGGAATATTTTCACGAACAATTTGTCTCTTCTATTTAACGCAGCGTGGCCAAATATAGCCCTTTTGCCATAAAACCCAAATCAACACGAGCAATCATGCTGTTTTACCGTGCTTTTTAAAGTTCTTGTTCTACGAAGTAATCTGTCCGAGGTTTTTGTATATGTATATTGATTGGAAGAAAATTATATTATTTGTTTTGGTAGTACAAAAATAAAATTGGGGGTCGTGTAAGCTAAAAAGAACGCTTACAGTTTTCTCACCTTTATCACCAACAAAATAATTTAGAATTGAATCATAAAGCTTGTTACAAACAGCGGATATTATAAAATGCAGCGAAAGACAATATTTTAGTGAAATTGAGAAATGACGAATAACGTTGAATAGTTTATGTATGCGTTGTTTTTGAAACTGATGTGACGCTTAGAAAGATCTACTTAATAACTCATTTGCTTAATTCTGTAACTTCTAAGGGTGAGATGTTCAGATCAGCCAGCGAACGGTTGGTGGTTATTAAACTTGAACTTCTGCATACCCTCTGGGAGCCCCTCACCTATACATCAAGGTTTTTCAGTGTAAACATAAACAAGCTATTGAAGAAGAAAAATGCTTCCGGAGAACTAATTTGATTTATCGCAGTTTTGACGATGTTTATATCAGTTTTTAACATAAATCACGTGCTGAAATTGCATCGAGTAAGACGCCAAGATACGAGAGAAGTTACCAAAACATTTGCGCCTTCTTGTGTTTAGCCTTTTTACAAAAACCTCTCCCATATAACTCGATTCGCAGTATTTGTGATATCTTGATTAGTTCCTGCTTTAAGCTCAAATTTCTGAAGCCCTCATTAGTTAAACATATTTCTACGTTAACTTTGCTGCCATCTATTGTAAATAAAATATTACGTTTGCGAATGGTTTCATACGATATTGAACTCATTCATATCGGACCTCATGCCAAAGCTTGAAAGGACCTCATGCCAAAGCATCTTAGGGTGACTGTTTATAAAAGTTTTGTTCACTGACTTTACTGAAATTTACTTTGAAAAATATTTCTGTGGTTAGGGGACAGACACTCTGTATATTTGGTTGTAACCAAGTCCGTAGACTTTTCAAAAATTCTTAAGAACCGGAAAAATTGATTATTAAAATCTAGCACAGTAAAGACGATAAAGAGGGTTTTTTTGGTAGTATACAATATTTGTTCAAAATTTTTCCGATTGAAGACATTGCCACATGTTCATGTGTCAGATATGCAAATGAGAAAACAGATTAAAAATCTTAACTAAATCAGTAGTTAAATGTGTAAAAATTTTAAAAACAATTAACTATTGAAGACATTTAAAATGCATAAATTCTTTATGTCCATTTCAGAACTTCCTCACCATCATCAGGATCCAAGTAATCACAAGTAGAAAACTTACATTTAAATAAACTTTGTTCATCCACTGTTGCCAAATCTAACCACGAAACAAGCAACCTCTGGATGAAATTTGGAACTAATTTTTTTTTCCACCGCCAAAACAATTCCCACTAGTTGATAATCCTTTTCGTGCAATCTTTAGGTGTGTACGGGTATCACAACCCCGTGATATCCGAGTGATCTTTCCTCTCTCATTCCCCCCCTCGCCTACCCTTCTGCTTTTTCTTCCTCCCTCGTTGTCTAGTCGGTCTTGTGTTTGGCGCAGCTTGGCCAAATATGACCCTTGCGCCATAAAATCCGAAGACAACCAGCCTTTTCGTGCAAACCTCGCTTTATTTTTTCTATTTCTCCAATCTTTTATAGAATTTTTGAAGTCAACAAATGATACCTGTACTTTTTTAAGCCTAGTTTTGTATCATGGTGCTTTTAGCAGCTCGGACACTGGTGTGTTACGTGTTAACTGGTGTGTAATAAAGTTATGATGAAAAGTAATAAACAAATGGATTAAGTAATTTAAAAATTAACGCAACATACATAACTAATTATTTTTGTGCGACCTGGTAGGAAAGGATGCCCAGAGGTAACACCAACTCTGCTGAGGTCACTCTGCTTCAAATCCTAGTAATCCATAAGTTTCATCAAGTGACACTGGATATGTTTAGTGATTAGATGTGTCATATGAGTCTTAGAAAAGTAATTGTTACGTGCAATCAACAATAGCTTTCCAGAAAAAGGTCTCCTTTTCTCGATTTCCGTCAGCTGCAAATGACAGCCGAATTGAGTGATTCTTATTCTGGAGTTCTCAAGTGTAACTAAATCAATTAAGTTGAGTTCTAGGCAGTATTTGATTCTATTGTTTGTTAAATTTATCATTTGCAAGTCGAGAGTAATTGAAAGAGGATACATGTATTCACACACACAAACTTTTACGAGTTCTCACTTTAATGTTATGTATTTAATAACTTTCAACCTCTTTAAAATCTCCGCGGCAGTCTTTTTCTCTAACAGGTTCCCTTGATTACTCTTTGTTGAAATTAAAAGCCATAGAGATGCGGCGTGAGGTTAAAATTTGATTACAGCTCTTATGGGGTTTCCTCTTAAAACGTTCAAAATACTTCATCAGTGCGAAATCGGTAATAAAAAGATTACGTAAAACTTAATGCTTGGCAAATACTACTCCACCGTGTTGGGATTGTGTATGCAGAACATTTTGCAGACTAGATCCTAGTTGAAACTGAACATTTATGACAAGATAACTGCAGACGTGATGAGCAAGTAGAATCCGACTTAAGGGGGAAATCACCTCGAAAAGAAGACATAAAAGTGTTAAAGAGGGTTGTTATTTTTTATTTTACGGCATTTAGAAAGTATTTTCTTTTTTGAAAAATATTTTGCTTTGATTTTCATGTTCCGCTGTTTATTTTTTGTCTGGCTGTTTTACTGAAACATCTATTTGTACCTTGGTAGAAAAAGGGCCAATGTCCATTTTGCAAGTTTTTGATTACACCTGATTTAGAAATTTAACATTTTTTACTGCAGCTTACAAAATTACTTTCCAACGTTTTTATTCTTTCGTAATATATTGGCAGGAGGACATTGGCACTTTTTCTAATGACTTTCAATATCTTGAAGTTATTTGTGTGTGAACATACTCTCACACACACAAAATTAGCCGATTTGGACGTTGACGCTTTTCTACCAAGGTCAGATAAAATACTCGAATTGCATCTTATTGAAAGCAGCTTATGCATTCTTATATTTCTGGATCTTGAACTGCATGAAAGTAAATTAACTTGAAGTAGAAAGTGGATATTAGCACCTCTCTTCTCAAAAAGTCTACATCCACTTCAGCAAATCTTTTCTTTCCTCGGATTATTTAATGTTTTTTTCTCGTGAACAAACTTTAAACAAGTTTCCTTTCTCAAGATACCCGAGCATTCGAGAAGGGAACTATTTATTTTAATACTCGACACTTCAATTTTTGTCCGCTGGCAAAAAAGTTTAAAACCAAAGTCTACTGAATTAGAAGCGATCACACACACACACAACAGATGTTTTTGAAAGGATAAGAAATATGCGTGGCGGAGAAGAAAACACCCTCCTAGCGAAACTTCCATTTTTATTCATGATTTCCCATGCCCCTCGTAGGCTCCAGCGTAGCACAGATAATTCCCATGGTCGATGTCGCTGCCATTGGCGTTAATGCTAGATGCAAGAATTTAATTTCCCCCTCTATTTTTAACGTGACAAGGCCCGCCTTTGGTTTTGGGAAATCGTTTGTTCTCCGAATTGAAAACGCATCCATGGAAACTGACATTTCGGGATCTGTTCATGGACAATTTGGGCATCACGTGGTTTTGAGCGTGCCAATGGGAGAACAATGCACCTTTCACTTGAATGTCGTTTCCGCTGTCCATTATTCGATTGCGTCGGCCTGGAAAAGAGTTAAAATTATTAGGGCTTCGAATAAATCTTGATGGAGCTCCTCATTTAATGATAACTGCTTTTGACACATTGAGCCATGCCAACAAAGATATGCAACAGGCTCCAGATAAGCTTAGCGACTTTCTTTTGAAAGGAGTTAAGCTACCGTCTTTTTGACTAAGCCTATCCACAGTTGTGGATAGCGTATTTTTTTAAATATCATTGGATGGAAATGCGTTTGATTCAAGTTAAGGTTATTCCAAGATTACAGCTTTGCGTATTCCTTTGGATTGAAGTTTAACTGAGAGTATCTGTTTTTAACAATGCTTGGGGGGGGGGGAGAGAGCGAAACTAGTTTTTGGAATCTGGAGTTAAATTACTGTTGCCGCCCTCTGTCTTAAACAAAATCCACGTAAATAAAATAAAAATAAAGAATGAGTATTTTTTTCAATTATTAGGATTACATATGTTAATTAGTGCTATATTAATTTTGTAACAATGTTAATTTTTGATTGCATCTAATTATTGACTGCATAAAAACTAGCAAAAAGCCGGACTTCATTAATGCGTCTCAACAACGGAAATGAGAACAGGCAACCTGCCTTGTTTTGTGTTCCAGACAGAAGTGCGAAGAGACATTACTTTGCTGCTTCTCTCTTCTGAATACTATTAACCAAGCTGCACACTGAAATAGCATGCGACCAAACAAACGTCATGCGTTCTCCTTTTCTTTACAGAAAATATGTCGGTACGCATGCGTATTTCAGCCAATTTAATGTCGAAGGACTGATGTTGGACCAATAGATTGCCATAGATTGCAGGTGGCTACACGAAAGAATTGACTTTGTAGCATTGCATTCTAAAAATAGAGTGCATGAAAGTATCAAGTTCACACGCATACAGCGGAAAATACTTGTGACAGACAAAATGTACTCAAAGTTGTAAAAAGTATTTTTAAGAAACCTTTCTTTTCAATAAAAACAACTATTTAATAAATGTTTCTGAAATGCCACCTCTTTATACGCCTCGTACATTGGCGTTAGATACCTCTCCTTTAGCTACGCCTTTGAACAAGGTCTATTCACCATTGAAAATGAGCGAATATTTCTTTCGATTCAAGATTAAGTACTCAAAAAGTAACATCCGTCGCTCACCGGTAGAGTTTGATATTTGTTTTAATCTGTAAGAGTATTTCGTTATTAAAATGTTCACATCCCACTATTTGGGTACTTGTCAAATGTTGATGATTGCCATGCTCCCTTACCTTTATAATCTTCCCCATTTGAAGAAGCACCTTTTAATCCAGTCTTTCGATTTCTTGAATGCGAAAAATCGCCTATTGTATAAAATGTTTTATAAATTAATTCGATTAATTATTGAAATGCAAGGTAGTGGTTTTGCTTGTTCCCAGTGTTGTGACAGAACAATCTTTCTAAACTTATAGTTAATGTTAATGCATACGTTCAAAATATCTACCATCACCAGAATTTGTCATAAAATTAATTTAAATCTGCTCCAGGCCAAAGCTGCTTCAACAGCACTTGCTTTCTCAATTTGCTTTCAAACATTCAGCAGTTAACATCCCAGTACAAAAAGTATTGCATAACAATATAAAAAAGTTCTGAGCGTCGTATGTCGTTAGTATAAAAAGCGAGCCAATTTTATTATGAATAAATAGCACATGATCTTCATGAGCGAGGCTTATTGCACTCACTACTTGTTATGAAAGAAAGTACATTTCTTGTTATCATTAACAGGAAAACTGATTAAGTAGTTTCCAAAATTTCTGCAGATCCAAAGCTGAAATATAATTAGTAATTCCATAGAATAAATATTAGGCGGCGAAGCTATTCCCCATCTTGCTGTTACGTGTACACGAAGGTGATTTGTTGAGATAGCACGTGACTCCACATGAACACGCAAGCAGCAAAAAATTTTGTTTGGGTTTTGGTTTGTCGCTCTACTGTCAGTTTTTTGTCACACTAAGACTAATTTATGGAAAAGAGTTGTTCATGATCATAGCGTGATGTACAAATAGAAGATGCATTCTCGAAATGCCATCTTAAACGATTGGCCTGTTCGAATGTAATTAATTGAATGCAATAAATCAAGTTGGATGCACTAAACGCTCCGTAAGTTTTTACTCGAAGAGGAAATAAAAACAGACAGACGATATGGAAAGATAAATGTAACACAATGTTTAATTACGCTTTTAATTAATCCAATGAATGGACTGCCTCTCCTAATAATTTTGTGTTATTGTTGGAGAAGGTTAAAAAACGTGTCAAGATTAACCTTGTTTTCTTTTTTCAACAGCATTCTGTGTTACAGATCATTAAAAGAAGAAAAAATGCAGCAATTTAATTTTCCGGTGGTTGGTTTTTTAATATTCGTATATCTGTTTTAAATATTTTTTATAAACGCCGCGTTCCTTTCATAAATGATTTATTTAATCCCTAATGTTTGGAATTCGTTCTGATTAATGACTGCTGGTATGGTAAAAAGATAAGCCCGAGGAATGGGAAAAAATATTTGTGAATTACTAAATTCCATGCGTCAGGGAAAATATGCAAAAGTATAAAAAATGGCGAAAAAACGATGCTTTTCTATTTTCCGGTCTTTGCGTTAAAGAGTGTTCTAGGTCTTCTAGATCTAAAGCTCACGTTTTATTCCATTTTCCTCCTTGACTTAGCGTTGGAAAATGGTATATTTAGAATAGTTTTGGGAATGTCTGCAAGGGATGCGATCGATGTATTGATGTGCCAGTGTATCAAGCATAAATTCCAGATCAAGGGTGCTGTGAATTTTTGTATGGTTTCGGATTGTATGTTTTCTCTTGTAATCTGAAACTCCAATATTAATTGAGTTCTTCAACCCTACTTTGTTCGCAACCATCGTAGATTTGATTAAACTTGGCAATATTGAAATCCGTGTGCGCCGTTTTGAAGAGAATTTTGCTGCAATCTCACAAAGCGTTTCATTTCTGAATCATTTTTGTTTTTGTGTGTGTGTGTGTTGATTCCTGAATTAAATATTCACCTGCAGTTACCTGTGTGAAGCACGATAATTTGCATTTCCTAAGATTTCTCCCTTGACTTTCAAACTAAACAATCGCCATTCTGTAAGTACTTACAGTATTTGAAGAACGTTCCTGGGCTGATTTTCGGTGGTGCGTTCTTTACGAAGGTATTCCATTTTTACATGCGCGCTCTTACTGGAAAAGTGGAAGATTGCGAATATCAATGAGACATTTTTCCAAACTGCTTTGTTGAACGTCAGATTAATATTCCCTCTTTGGAATCTGCAATCAGGCAGATCTTTGGTCTTCATTTTCTCATCCGTATTAACATTGTACGTAGCACAACGTGTTGTAGGTGTTTCTTTTTAGCAGTGATTAAAATTATGCTGAGTTTTATACAGTTGCAATATCAGATACATAATTTGAGTAAGCTTAAAACCGTGGGTAAATCTTTCTCGCATCAAATTTAAAGCAATATTATCAGTCCTTTGGAATTCCAATTCATTTCTCAATGAATTCATTTTATCCAATGTTATTAAAGTCACAAATAACTTTTAGACATGGTTTATTTGTAGAAACTTCTCATCTAACAATGGTAAAAGCTATCCATAGTTCTGTATATTATGAAATTTTGGATACACTGAATAACGATACTTTGAATAATCTTGAAATATATCGGTATTTTCTAACATCGAAGTTGGTACTAGACATTAAAACATTTTTGTCACTTGATAATTACACTGAAAATATTTAAAGCCTCAGCTATATATAAGAAAGGCTATAAAATTACTATGATGTTGAAGATAAAATTCTGACATTCTTAAGTTATTTTTAAACGTTTAATCTTGTCTTGACGCGTTTACAAAATTTTCCATGACACCAATACTTCACAGGATACCACTTACGAATCGGACCTTCGCCAATAGCCCGCTCCAGTGTGACGTTGATTTAACTACCTACCTACTCTGAAAATTTAATAAGCTCTAGATCTTCGTCATAAAAAAAAATAATTTTATTTCTAACTTTGGTCCCCTTCCGAAATGACGTTACGGGTTGGATCCCCTACAAAATCAACAAAAAGTCAAGAATCTTCCCAGGGGGTCTTAAGAGCCTAGCTGATTCCAGTGTTAACTGGAGCTTAACGATTTGCAGTGAGAATGGGTCGTTGAAGGTAATTTGCATTATTCGAATTCGTCTTAAAGAAAGAAATGATTGTTGGAATAACAGGGGGGAGACGGTGACTAGAAATGTAATTTGTATTGATAATTCATGAGTTCTCCAATGAGGTTCCTATGTATCATTTCTGTTCTCAGTTAATTAGACGTAGGGACATGTGAGTTTATGCGTTAAGCGAATCGTCAGGTTCGTTAGATGCTTTGATCGGTTAAGTTGTTTCATTTGAATTGTTAACCTGTCACGGGGTTCTTTTTTCCATAAGCACCATTTGCAATGCAAGCCGTGTTGCCGACAAATGCATTGCTGATTATTGGCCGGGAGAGCATTTCATTAAAGCTGATATTCCCTCCTATTCTATAAAATCCTCTCTGCCGGAAACTGAAGATTCCCATGGCTTAAATCGTGGAAGAGGTAAGAAAAAAGGAAACTCAAATGAAATCCCGAACCAATCCGATAAAAAATAAAAGGACGTGATAGTTGGTATCGACTTTGTAGCTAAAGTCAATATTCAAGACGACTCAATAAACTTAAAATTCGGTGTTTTTCTCGAAACCCCATTCGAAAGTTTATCGGAAAACTCATTGGTGCTACAGTTCGGGGTAGGTGGTGGTGGAAGGCGGGTGAATGAATAAAAAATAGTGTGTTCTTTATTCTTCTGCGAACAAAAGAAATGGTCGATAAGGAGAATTTTTGGCTTTGCTTTTAACTCTGTTGACGTATAATAGAAAGGATAAAGAAAACGAAAGATGTAATGTCTTTTTCCTCCTTGTCTCTGCCCTGGGTCTTGTTTATGATTGAAAGGTTGTTTGGGGGATTGAGAAGCAGAAGAGGAAGAAACGCAAATTGTTGTTTTCTGCTGGTGCGGTTTTTGGGGAGCCTTTTTCCTGGATATCTTTTCTGGATTCCCCTTTCTGCTCGGGAGATAACCTCGACCCAGCAGGTGCTTTGTGATTAATGTTGTTCTTGATATGTCCCTGTTTTATTCCAAAATTTGTTTTGTCTCTGTCTCGTAACTGATGGATGTTACGTCTTCAACTTTCATAATTGCTGTCTAGTACGTTATACTCTATTTCATATTCTATTTTTACTTTAACCTCCTCCGTCACTTAAATGAATATTTATTCTCAATCATTCCTATAAATTATCAAGACTCGAGATTCCTATCAGTTATCCAGGCAATGGAGTCTAATCCCCATTTAATAAACACGGGGAAAACGAACCGTTGCAGTCGCCGACGTTCAGGGATTGCAATATATTCCGATACTAACCGATAACCCAACCTGAAACTAAAAGGGGTCGTCTCACATTCTTTTCCACCAACGTACAAGTCCAAAGTTTTGTGAATTGTCTCGGAAATGTTTTATTTTATTAATTTTTGTCTACTGGCATTGTAATTTCTCAATGTCTTTTCAGTTTAAGTGCATGCACTTGTTCCAGTAAGAAACTAGTTGTTTAGGCCACCAAAAAACATTTTAACCCGAGGTACCCTAGTGATCTATTCTTTTCCCATGGGGCTAATTGCATCTGGTAAACATGAGGGTCGCGACCCCAGGATGCCCAAGCGATCTTTCTCCTCTTCCATCTTTTCTTTTCACAATTACTTAACATTGTCTTGTGTTTGGCGCAGCTTGTCCAAATATGACCCTTACTCCAAACATTTTTGGGGAACTCTTTCAACCTCTGGTTTACAGCTCGCTTACGTCATTCACGTCGCACACCACGTAGAGCCTTTTTAATTCTGGAAACAGATGAGTCTCTGGTGCCTCTCTTTCCATACCCCCAGCTCTCAACATCCTTTTTCCATAGAAATGAAATAAATGCTATGACCAAGCGGCTGAATCATACTGATCGGAATTGACTAACATCGTTGGGAAAACCTGTCAAGACGTGTCGTGTCTCTACCTGAAAGCATTAGTCATTAGCTCTGCATTATTCAGCCGGATCGAACTTTGGAAACATCTCGCGTAATATTTTCGGCCCATTGTTGCAGAAAGGTCTTCATTGATTGAATTCGGAGCCGTTATCCATTGAGCAGTTAGACAATAAAAGCGAAAATGAGACTTGGTGAAATACAGGGTGATACGGAACTCGTGGGACAAACTTCGAGGGGTTGTTAGAGCACACTAAAAGAATCATTTTTTTGTATTAAAATGTATGGGCACTAGTGACGCGTTTAGGCGCAAACACAAGAATTGCGCCGGGAAAAAAAATGTTTATTTGCAACATTATTTTACAATTACTTATTTGCAATGATTTTTTACAATAACTGCTCAAAGGTGCTACTAACATTAATGCAAGCTTGGCAGCGTCGATGCATGGATTGGCGGACTTTTTCGCCTCTAGAATGCACCGTCTGGTTCGGCTAGCATGAACGTCGTTCCTTTGGCAGTTGAAAGGCGGGTGCACAAGTTTGCCACGCTGCCAAGCTTGCATTAATGTTGGTGGTGGCACTTTTGAGCAGTTATTGTAAAAAAATACTGTAAATAAGTAATTGTAAAATAATTGTTATTTAACATTTTGTTTCATTTCCTGCGCAATTGTGTTTGCTCCTAAACGCGTCACTTGCGCTCATATATTGCTATACAAGAAATTATTCTTTTAGTATGCTCTAATACTCCTTGAAGTTTGTCCTATGAGTTCCGAATCATCCTGTATATTAGATTCATGAACTTTGCTATAAACAAAATTTGCATTTGTGGAGATTTAGTGTGTCGATCTGCCGTCATATTTTGATGCACGAGACTAATTAGACCGGATTTTGAGGAAGTTATATGAAACAGGCTTGGCAATGGAACCAGGTGTCGAAAGTTTGTTGAGAGGCCGAAGTCTATTAAAAGTATGAAACAATTGAACTTTTCGTCTGTTTCAACTTTTGAAAAGGATCGTCGGCGTAACTTTCCTTCTGGGAATTCGAAAATCGTAATTTAATTTCAATTTTTAAATTCATTTCTGAGTGCTTTGCAAACTAGCAATCCTTCGTAATTTATGTTTCTCGGTTGCAGCAATTTATTTTGCGAAGTTAAAGTGTTACTACACCTGTGCCACTCAACCTTTTGACAAACCCCACTTTCTATGCTGGCGTCGAAATTCTTCAATGTACAAAAATATTTGTAATTTATAAAGTTTTAATTCAAATCCAAATAGTTTTGATTGATAAAAAATGAATATCTACTTAATTTTAAAAATTAGTTAAACACGTAGTAAGGGTGTTTTCAAAATCGTTGAGTTGACGTTTTTAAAGCCAAGGGAATTAAAAACACATTTTCATCACTTCATTTTCGCGTTTAATATATAGCATTCTGCTTTCTTGATCAGATGCCAAAATGAATTTAAGACAAAATTATAAAATAGTAAATCACATACAAAATGTCAGTACATCGCGCGTGATAACTTTCAGGCTATGTTCAAACATCTAGAAAGAAAGTACTTGTTGGAATCGGTCTCAAACCTCTGCAAAGGACTTGAAATTATAGTGCCGCATGGGGTATATGAAAGTAGAAAGTTATGTTAATCTTGTAATCTTGAGTATATAAAAGATAGCAGAGGAAATAATGTTATAGATGAGACGTCTTGATTTTTGGATGTATGCTTGTAAATACGAGTTGGTTTCAATAAAATTAATTTTTAAATAATGTCTCGAAAACTTTAATGTCCTTTGGCTCCAATTGATCAAAGCCAACAGTACTGATATTAATATTTAAGTAGGAACATTTTGCCTTTGAAAGAGTGTCTTATTTCAATTTTCTATCTTTCTTTCTGCATAATAAATGTCAATATTATTTTTCAGATTGGAATTGAGGAAATTTATAAAAGCACCTTTAGTCGTTGCAAAAATAGTATAAGTTTCCCCACACCTCTCCTCTAAGTCCCAGCAAAACTCTAAAAGCTCTGACAAACTCACTTCTGTTCAGTCAAGCTACAAATTTCACAGGAGATTGAGGTTCCATAGGTCCAGCTTCTCCATGCTTCCCAAAACCGTCCAGTAGTATAAGTTTAGCGCTCGACTCTAAAGGAATAAGGGGTTTGATTCATAATTTTTAAAAGACAAATTTTGAGTTGCGTAAAGTTTGAAGCTGGGGTGCGATAAGAATAGTGCCAATGATAAACACGTCCGGCTTGCTCCAATCTATATGTCGTTTGGCTGATTTGCACAGCTGATTGGCTCCGGCGTGCACATTCGTGTATCCGTCCTAATTGCTCTGAGCGGACCATTTCTTTTATCTCGCTTCGGATGTGCTACTGAACTTTCCTGCCGCTCTAATGACTCCGGCTATCCACGCTCCTTTTTGCCGGAGCGACTCAAAATGCGTGAATCGCGCCAAGTTGCGACCCGAATAATTTCCCGGACCCCTCCAACACGGGGGACGTCTCTGTTGTACCTCTCCTTTTCTTCTATTTCACGGAAGAATTTGGCGGTCGATAAAAACTACATTTCCCGTGGCTCTTCATCATGATGAAAAGGCAAAAATAAAAAGGCAACTTGCCCTCGTTGCGCGCGGCTTAAGGGTCGACAACTCCATTTTTTGCCCCATCATATAGAGTGATGATCGAAGGTACCCTTGGGGAAAAGAAAGCTACGCGTGTTGTAGCTCTATATTATCTCCGCCCTCCAGTTTCCGTAGAATAGCTGAAACGTGTGAACGGATTGATAGGAGGAAAAGAAAGTGTATATTTTTAGTGTTCAAACATCGCCCCTAAATCGATGCCCGTATATTTCTATGAATCTCGTTTGTCCAAATTTACCCTTTTCTCCTGGCAATCCCTGCCTCACTGATGTTTGCTTTGTTATTTGTGGGTCCTGTCTGAATACGGTCGGGGAGAATGGTGTCGATATTTCAAAAATACAGTGGGTGTGATCGTTTTAATAGAGCCACCTTTGTAATTGACAGTGTTGCATTTCAACCAAAAGAAAATCTGGTTATATTTCTTTCTGTTTTCATGTGATATACTTATGTCAACAAATTTTAAATAAATAGTTGGCAACACTGTTGTTTTCACAACCTGTCATACCATCCATTTTTACTCAAAAGTATCTTTTTTGGCACTGGATTTAATTTGATCATACACCAATAATGCTGAAGTTTGTGCTTAACTAATGCAAATCAAAGTTTTGTTGAGCCCATGTGTAAAAAAGCCCATGAGATCCGGGATTCACATTTGTTCATCGTCCTTAAATTTTATGAGTAACCTTGAAACTAAGAGTAATCTCTTAAATTATTTATTCTTCAGACGGTTTGATGGCAGCAAGCAACAAACCCATCCAAAAACCTATTAAACGCATCTAAACTGCAGTAGCGTTACATAACATTGATAACAGAATAATATATGCCTGGATATTGGATCGAAAACAAAAAACACTTCGCTTTAAACAAACGTTTATTCCTCTTGATTTTTACTTGATAGCTGTAAAGATATTTTGAGATTATTCCATTTATCTGAGTTGAGGTTTTTATTGTTAATTAGGTCTTCAATTAGTTTTACATTGGGCCCGGAGACCACATAACTGACACTGCATGTGTATATGCGTGTAGAAACATGTGCAATATATGGGTGTAGAAAGTCTTAAAATGTTCTGCTGTGCTGCAATTAATGTGATCGACAATCTTAATTGACGAGAGTTGGTGTCCCATATTACAAACGTCTTTTACACAATTACAAGTCCAATAATAAAAAATCAACCGCAGTGTATGTTAGATACAGTTATAGATTTCTACTAGGACTGGGGACGATGCATCCAGTGTCCTGATAGGAAGATCTAGTCTGTCGTATGATTCTTTGTATGCCAATCGCTTACTGTTTGCACGATTAATCTAACTCTGAGAAAAGAAAATTATAACTCTTATGAATTGAAAGTCCTTAAATGCTCAGTATTCCATTCGGAAAATGTTGAAACGACGCATTTCCGATTACAAAATGCAAGTCCAATCCAGCTGCCAACATTGAATGGAATATGCGCTTCATTGCATTCTAAGCACTTCGATTTCTGTATAGTATGGATTCAACTTTCTCTCTAATCATATTTATTATCTGATGGATTAGTTCTGAATACTCGTTAAATCGTTTTTTAAAATTCACTCGTTGTGAATACCATGGACTCCTCGAGGTGCATCATAATGAATCTGAATAAATTTCAATGGGTCTCATCTTTAATGCTCAAGGAAACATTTATTACATATAGTATAGGTCAGACATCGATTAGGATGATGACAACAGCCACTTATACGATATACAGGTTCCCCACATTTGAAAGGGGTCTAGTACCAGGCCAAGAAGAGCCTGGGAAATGTGTAGTTCGTTTTCTAAGTTTAAAAAGATTAAATCTTCATTGTATTTATAGCAATAAAGAGCTGTGCAATAAGTGTATAAAAGTATAAAGAAAAATTATGTCTGTTAAGCAATGAGTACTTGGAATACATACGAATATTTCATGGGGGAGCGTCATCTTACTGGTAATGGGCAGGACCGTTCTTGAGTGGTGTACTGGGCGTGCTCTTGCATGTAGTCACAAAAAATATGGCCTGTTAGTATGCCTCCTAAACACTATTTAACTAAACATGCCCAGCAATAAATTTTCCGACATTATTAATTTTATACTTCGGTCTTTGTAGCTTCGTTTTGCGATTGTAATAAAAGATGCTTTAGACTTTGCATATTTTGTATTTATTTACATTAGTATGTTCAAAAGCACTCATCAAAGACGGGAATATTTTGAGGGGAGAGCCTACGGAGCTCGAATCTTCCTTGAAATGATATTGGAATTAAAAAGGGGTCAAAATATATGTTGAAGCTAGTTATATGAGAGAAAATCGAAATTTATTTCATTACAGGTACGTCTGAAAACAGTCGAAAAAAACCATCAAACGCTAAGCTCGTTGAACGTGACGGCATTTAAGGAACCGAAAGACTTGACCGTCAATTATGCTCTGAATACGAGTTTGGTCCTAATACTGGGAATGCAGATGTGAGATACCTGACGATATGCATGTTCACACGTCGATACATTTCGAAGGTTGTGTGTTCGATTTACACCTGAAAACAAGAAGCTCGCTTTCTTGAGTAGTTTAGAAGACAGAATATTTGCGTTCTATTAACAGCTACATCATAAATATTCAGTTTTAAAGTATTTGAAGGCGCTTGTTATTTCTTAATCGATTGTCTGTTACAAGCAGGGTATGGGAAAAAATCATAATTTAAAAAAAAATCAGAAACATGGGATTTATTTTATTTGAATCAGACTTTTGATTTAAATCGAATTTTTATGATTTTAATTAATTTCTTGTCCGTACAAGTTTAATTTTGTTGGACATGAGAAACGCAAATTACAGTATAGTTACTAGATAGTTTTGAGATCTATTTAAACATTAATATTTTTATGTAAAACATTAATGTATTAAGAAATATAGTCAGGTAAATTTTTTAAAGATTAAAACGCAACACAGGGAATTAGCAAAGTAAATCACATGATAGAGTAAATAGACCCCAAATGCCAAGATGAACAATGTTTTTACATCTGGTTCTCAAGCGGTTTATACTACTTTGAGTTTAATTCATAACCAGCGACATGAATTTCTTGGACCCAGATAAATAAGTTTGCCAGATCCCACGTACACTATATTATGAATTTTTTTCAATCATACAAATTTCAGATTTTTTTGCATTATATGTTTATCACATGAATAAAATGTTTTGAATTACTTCAATTATTTTTATATAAAATAATTATAATTGTTTCAAGACTTGCTTTTGAGGAAAAATCATGTCATAGAAAATAAAATAAAAGGAACTTGCATCTTGAAAAAATTACTTCTCATTAATTTTTAGTTTGCAAAAATAACTTATTGGTGAAAAAATTGTTATTTTTTTGTAAGTTCAGTAAAAAAATTAGACGACATGAAAATACATATAAATTTGAAATCGAATGTCTATTTTCCAAATTCTTTGAGCATTGACAAGTATTTCACAGGTATATTCGAAGCACACAAAAAGGGTTGATGTATAAAACAAAAAAATGAAACTTTTCTCTGAGCAGCATAGAATTAGTGTAATATCATCCCCCAAATAATGCCAATTCAGTGGAATTTTGAGCTTGCAATAAAAATTTATCAATTCCAATAGCTTTCTGCTTCTACCCATCTTTTCTCAACATACTCACTCAATTATCAGATGAGTGAATTAACTTGTACATTCCAAATTTCAATTCAGTAAATATTGAATAGTTATTCTAGCAGTTTAAGGAATTATAAGGGATCAATGCATAAAATTTCCCAATAAATTGAAATAAAAAAATTAACCAATACATTACACAAAACAAAATGAAACTATTAAAATTTCCAATTATAAAGATTTTTGTGCAAAATTGGAATGCTTTTGTGATACTGTAGAAAATCTTTTCGTTGTCTATTTTTTATGAACAGACTACAATACTAAATAAATAACTAGAACATCTTAAAAAAGAAACCAAGTTACCACAATTTTAATAATTTGATTGAATATATTTCGAGCATCTTCACTCAACACATGGTGAATGGTTTAAAATTGGCCATGTGCTATTTATAGTCACACGGAATGTTTAAAACTAAAGTTAGTTAAGGTGTTAAGTAGGCTTGTGATTGACACTTATTGGTCAAAGGCCCAAGATGAAAATACTTGCCAATCAGCAAATACTGCTATTTAGGGTCTTCAAAAGGAGAAGGATTTTAACTATAATTTTGAGGTGAACTCAGTACGAACAAAGTTCTTAACTTATTTGAATAAAATAACATGCATCTTGTTCAGTGTTTCATTCTCAATATTATTAAACATAACAGAAAGAAAAATGAAATTTAAAATTTTGATTTAAATCAATGATTTTTTAATAAAAATCACTTGATTTAAATCAGCATACCCTGGTTACATGAGTGGCTTATTTCATGGCAAACTCTAAAGATACTGTCATTTAGTATGTAGACTCGTTGCAATGCCGTATTATTTGCAATATGTATATGCAATATTCAGCTAATTTCCGCATTTCATCTAACTTAAAATTCATTTGTTGCAATTCAAGACAATATGAATATTTCTCTAAATATCTCCAGTTTAGTATTTTTGAATGTACAATTTTATGAAGAATAGCATACTTGGCATTTTATACTGTTATGGCAAATGACTACTGAAACTTATTTTTAGTGTGGTTTCTATTTTCCTGCGTTTAAGGCCCTCAGGGGCATATCTCCTTTAGGTGTGTACGGGTTTCACAGACCCTAGGTACTCTATTGATCTTTTCTTTTCCCATGGGGTTTGCTGTCTTTAGTAAACACGGGGATCGCGCTCCCAGGATACCCAAGCAATCTTTTTCTGCTATCATCCCACTACTCTGTTCCCCAATCCCTCTTTTCTCTTACACGACATTTTTTACTTGTCTTGTGTTTGGCACAGTTTGACCAAATAGGGCCCTTGCGCCATAAAACCCGCAAGCAACCAACCAATCTGCGTTTAAGTGATTTCGTAATGGTGCTATTTGGTTTCTGTTTTTCATCTTTAGAAATGTTCTTTTCCAAAAAATGCTTCTCTAAGAATTCGTGTGCAAAACTTTAAAATTCTGCACTAATAATTTTCAGAAAAAGAATTCTTTAATAAACTAGGGGTATCGGGTCAGGAAATGTATCTCATACCTACTGTCAGTTGAAGTTTCTCACGAGTATGAATAATGACCCCTGCTGCCATCTAGTGAGAAATGCTTCAACTATATTTTCCAATTTATTCCAGAAAACGCTTTTCCCTGTTTCTTTTCCTCTTTCAGTTACTACTTGATTAAATATTTTTGTGCTATACTCGAATAATAATGAAATTATTTTTTGAAGAAATACGCATTAGAGAAACAATAAACACGATAAGTAATTACAAATAGTGAATATGGATCGGGGAAAATGCTATTTTTATAAGAAATTTATATTATAATAAACCTATACCGGGAAATAAAAGTATGAATCACTTCTGTTTTGTTGAGGGAAATTGTATTTTGTAACACTACCGTAGAATATTTTGCAAAAGAATTTAGTTCTCTTGTGACATCTTTAGAACTTAAATTATTATATTGTTGACCAAGACAGGTATTCTGAAATTAATTTCAACGGGGTCCCAGATCTCCTATCCCCGTTTTCTGTACCAATACAAAGACAGTAATACGTGAAATTTTTGTTATTGTTTTTAAACATGTCCTCGTGTATTTTACCTCTGATAAAACAAAACTTCGATTGACGCAAATTAAATTAGATTCCGAGTGTATTTATTCACCTGTGGGAAGATAGAACTGAAATGATTTCAAGAAATTCTGAAAGAGATAAATAAAATCTGCACCCGTGCAGCTCGAACTTAAATTAGAGTTGTCATTTTTATCGTATTAAAATTCGTTGTTTTTATTTAAGTTATGTTAATTTATTATGGGGCCGTTGGAAGAGTAGCGGATTAGCAACCGCTTGCGAGTTCGAAACTCGATCTATCCAAAGACCGTTGTGTACATGGGGGCTGGTGCACGTTAAATCTTTCGTGGCCTCAAATGTCCTCTCTTTGGCGTGGTGTGGAAGTTTGGAGAGAGCGGTACCAGCTCAGGTGTGATCTCGTCATCTGACCGTGGTTCAATATGACGAGGTGTCCTCGGATCTTTCCCCTGGCTACTGATCCCTTATCGTCGGCAATAGCCCACTGTTCCTCCAGTGCGACGTTAATTCAACTATCTACCTCATTTTTGAAAATGCTTTTATGTAGTTAAATGCCGCCTATGGCATACTTACACACCATTTAAAATATTCCTGGGAGGACTTTTGGTCCTTGCTTGCTATGACATAACTTGGCTGGATGAGAAAAATTACATGGGATGTCTTCTAACAGAATTAGGCCTAAGACATTTTTGTCAAATATCAATCCTTGAAGCATTTCAAGTTCTAATTAAATCATCTCTGATTTGGATTTGGGGTTTTATGGCGCAAGGTGGTAAAACGGACAAGCACCGCCATTAAATCATTGGATAGTTGTGCTGTAGTCAGGTCCGCGCTCGCTTTTTTGAGTGATGTGCTGAGTGTACGCCGTTAGAAAAAATAAAACCGGGGCTGCCGAAAAACGGTTGCTGTGAGTCTCCAACTTAAAATAAAGTCCTGTTAATAAATTTTCTATTACTTTATTTACTTATTTTTCTATATTTTAGTTTATTTTTGCTACTGTAATAAGACTTATCATTCTGCACATTTGGTAAATACTTTATGTTATAGTATTCACAAAAAGCGCAAAATGTGATATTTTTGTGAAGGGCGGCTTGTGAAAGTTTTGGATGGGAGCAGTTAACACCTCAGGAATGGCGGCCCTTGCTGTAGTGAAATATATTTTTAAAGTGTCTACTTTTTGAAACGCGTGCGAGAATTTGTTAAATGATGGCTGAAAAGTCGCAACCAATGATTCGAGGCCGTTTTGTTTCGAAAAATATGTAACTCGTGTACATGGTGTTTCGGGTTAAGCATGTGAATAGAAATAAAATTTATTACCGAAAACCGAATTCATGTCTTGTTTTAACAGAGTATCCTTTCCGTAGCAAACTTTTATCTAGTTTTTATATGGGCAATTTTCTGTAATATTAGTTTCTGCAACTTTTATGACTCGAGAGAAGTATAAAATCTTTCACATGTACCTTTCTCTTAGTAAAGGGGCATTCATTCTTCCAGTCCAGGTAAGATTCGTTGCGTGGCTTTTCTCATAACGTAATTTAAAACAGCCGTTTTAAACGAGTCTTGTCGATTAGAAAAAGGTAAGAGTCATATTCTGTGTCTAGGACCTTTTGACAGGTTTAGTATTGAATTTCTTAATTTGGAGGGTTTAAAGGATGTCGAAGTACATGAGTTGTGTTTTTGAAAATGTATTAATAGTAAGGTTTCTTTTCTGTGTTGGAGCTCATTCCAGGTTGGTGTTTGCTTTTGAAAAATGTGTAATTATATGCATGGTGTTTCAGATTTGCTGAGTAGCTTTTCCAAGTAAAAATTAGGAACCCGCTTCGCCACAGGAATTTCTTCATAATCTTTTCTCGAAAGATTTTATTACTTTTTTCTTATCAAAATAAACGGGCTTTCGAGTGCACTTGAATTGCAAGTGCATTTTAATGACTTGGAATCTGGAAACATCAGTAAGGTAAGTGTAATGTTCTGTTTTGACTTTTAACTACTAATTTATACTTGCATTTACGATTAGACTTTATCCCTTTTAAAATGTTCAAAAAAGAGGCTTCATTTATCTGTTAAAAATATTTAAATTGTTAAAATTGTACTAAATAGTAATTTTTAACTATCGCAGTATGTGTGTTTGTTTTTGTCATTGAGTCAATCGTTGCAAGTTTCTACAGTGCTCTTTTTCCTTTTTCTTTTTTAGTTTTCAAAATTCTGACGTCCTCTCTGACAGAATGTTTTGCGTTAGAGTGACAAAGAGTCATCTGTGTGGCTGTGGCTCATTAAAAAATGCCTTTGTGCAAGGAGATAAATCTCGATTTGAACTCTCTTCACATAATAAACTTAGAAGACAATCTGACTTTGGGTCTTTTTGGAGAGCACTAGAGCTGTCTTGTGGAAACGTTTGGGCTCTTGTAGCCTTGGACATTGAAGACGTCATAAGCATGGATCCGAATAAGATGCACAAACTTTCAGCAAGCCTCCAAAATATTTGGATAATATTTTATCCAAAAGCTTGACCATCGATTGACGTCTTGATGATCTTCCTGAAGATTCTGTACGACTGAAAAGAAAACAGCATAAAGAAGGCAACAAATTGTTCAAAATGCGTGTTTTCAGTCTGCCGTGAAGTGGCATGCCCAAAGCAGTCTTCATCTTTCAAAAAATGTTTGAAAGTGTTAAACCATTGTCTAGTTTTGTTGTCCTGATTCTGCAAGTGAGTAGCTAGATGAACATCAATTATGCTGAGATTATATGTAATTTGGCTGCAGTGCTCCCATTTTTATTAGCACATTAATTGGATAGTATAGCTTTTTTAACACTATTTTTTGTATAGGAATAAAATATTAATGAGTTTTTCTAAATTTTAAGATTGTGATTATACATGGTATGTTTAGCTTCATTAAATGAGATAGTACCTTCGAGCAGTTTAGTGTAAAAGAAGTAAGCATTTAGTTGTAGTTTTCATAATTGTTCATTGTTTGCTATTCAGACCATTCGGCAGTGCCATAGCTGATGTTCTTGAAAACGGTAACATTGCCTCGATCTTTTTCAAAATCATTTGTAACTCGATCGACATGTTTTTATTTTCTCACACGTCCCGCAACGATCACGAAGTCAGCTATGCCACTGACCAATGACAGGAAAATTATAGATGAATCTTTAACTTAACAGGTATGTTAAAATGTTAATTATTTTCAGAACTTCGGTCATTTGTTAATTTTTGCTTTTAGTCTTGTAAATTTGTACGTCGCGGGAAGATGTCTTGCACCCTTATTTCTAATTTGGTAAAAGATTTCTACTCGGAAAATCGATTTTAATGGGCTGCTTTATTCTCATCAAGTTGCTTGGAGGTGATCGAGTGCAGCCGAAGGTAAACGGTAGATTGATCCAATTTATTATTATGGTAGAGTGCACTGTTTTTGGGACTGCTGGACGTAATTAGCTTACCTATTTTGTCACAAAGCTTTTATCGGAGGCAATCCTATTTGGAATTGTCTGCAGAAGAAAATCATCAGATGTTCAGGCAGTCAAGAAAATAAATCAAACTATAAAAATAAGATGACAACCATTAAGTAGGATCACAATTTCTGGAGGAACTTAGAGTAATACAAAAATTTCATACAGCTTCAGCAGCAGAAGACAAATTTATGTAAAACTATTTTTTCATGTGCAGCGAAAAGTTATTTTAGAGGAGCCGAGGAATAATCTATAGTTTAGCCCAAAGCAATGTAAGATTGTTATTGATTTTAAAAACAAATGCACCATTTACGATTTTCTCAAAATTATATCAAATTGGATACGATTATATTTTTCAAGTAACCTTTTATATGATTTTTCTAGTCGTATGTGACTTGTATCATATTCCTTTTAGAATCAATATAATCATTTGTTTCGAAAATACTGTTTGTTTATGTGCTTGAAGTTCAGATTAATAACCACTATAATACGTCAATGACGGTCTGAAGAGGACATTTCGTTTGTTTATTTTGTCCCGCCTTTAAAAATGAGTTTTTCTCTTTTACACGTTCATACGTTTAAGCTGTACAAGTGATGTTTTAGATCAATATGAATCTCGCTTTCAATAGGTATATGCATGTGCATAATGGTTTATTTTTATATTGTTATAAATTATTTTTATTAGCTGCTTAGTGTAAATATACTGGCAATATTCTCCACTTAGATTATGACTTGCCGAGCTATTTACACTCACAAACATAGGATCAAGAATCACCGTAGAACTAGACTTACTTTGTTTCTGTGATTCAAAATTTTGGATTTTTTTTTATTTTGACCATAAACAAAATAATTCAAAACAATGTTCTGTGGCATTAAATTTCCGTGATTGCAATGGTTCAGAGGCCACTTTTCGTCGCAGGGAAGTGTGGTGCCGCTTGGTAGCTGCTTATTTTGGTTGTTGGTGAATCACCGGCTTGATTGTATCGCTAATTTCCATCCATTGGTAGTTGATTTCCATCAGCATGCTCATGTGATCTCATTGTAAACTATAAATAGTAATTATTTCTGAATGAAGAAAAGCGACTATAAGAATTCACATGAATACCGCATTGTTTTCTGTACTTTTTGTGGTTATATAAGAATGTGGAATTTGCTTTTTAGCTAACAATTTTACAAAATATTTAATTTAAAATATATATTTTCAAGTACTTTAATTAGATACGTGCTAAGCACTACTAGTGTTTACTAGTGACCGCTTGTATGAATCTCTTTCATGCGATCTTCTCATTTAAACCAGTTTTAGTGAACAAATATTTGCTAACGAAATTATCCCGTAGATCATCGGAGGCGTATGATTCAGGTAAAAGTTTTGGAATAGCTCCCCTTGGCCCGTTTATCTTGCTATGGACTTTGAGTTTCCCAAATTTAATGCATTTTATTTGGGGGACCTTCGTGGCTCAGTGGGTATACCCACTGCTTTGCAATCTATGAATTGTAGGCTGCGCAAGTTCGATTCCTCCGTGGGTGCTTTTCTCTCTTCTGTGTAAGTAAAGCTTTCTGTTGTGTGTATGTCCATTACTTGACGTTGTCTGTGTCTGGCGCAGCGTGGCCAAATATGGCCCTTGCGCCATAAAACCCAGCCAACCTTATATTTGGACTGAGGAATACAAACAAGACATTTCCCTCAAATTTTAATTTGAATTGATTCGTAGTGCTCAGCAATGCCACACGGAAATGAACCAGCTGATAAAACTGAGGTGAAAACTGAAATTTCAGAACTCTTAAATTCTGACATGCAGAGTTGCGTTTGAGGCTCTGAATTTTGGGGATCTGACCCAGCACTAAAAGCCAAAGCTGAAACTGTTAAATCAGCTCAAATGTAAATCGAGGCTTCGGTAAACACCCCCAAAATATCGTGAACCTCTCTGAAAAGACTCATGCAACTTCATTTAGCAACTTCGAGAATAGAAAAAATGGCCGTAGAGCGACTAACTAAATTGATCATTTAGCATTAAGACAATTCCTTACGAATCCAAGAAAGCAGGGACGTATTCAGAATGGGGGTTCGGGGGATAAAATAATCTGGAAAAAATTTTAGGGAATAATAAATAAGCCGAAAAAATCAAGAGAAATATGAATAATCTGAAAAATCTCTGGCAATATAAATAATTTGGAGGAAAAATCTGGCACTAGTGGAAAAATCGAAATGGCACTAGTGCCATTCTCGGATGGTGAAACGGTTTACATTGTGTAAGATTTATTTCGTTTCAACGGTTTAGTTTTGAACTTTGACACAAATAATTCAACGTGATGCCCATATTTTTAATGCCCGTCTAACTACTTAGTTTTATTCTTTATTGCAAAGTATCATAAATAAATTTTTTCAAAGAGATTTTTTAAAAGCCACTTTGGTGTAAAAAAGAGTAGGTGATTAATATTTATTTGTAAATCAATCAAAAAATTATACCTTTTTTGTCAAATCGGCAAGAAATGTTATATATTTTTTGGTACCGCTGAATTTTAGTTATTAATGCGTATACCATGAGATGAAAAAGGTCGAAAATCGCTGACCTAGGCCAAGTACGTAATACGAGGAAGGATCCACAGGAGCTTTCCTGAAATATTTTAACCCTTCTGGTGGTTGGCTCGACGAAGTATCTCGTCATTAGCAAAACTGATCAAATCTTGATGGACGAGATCTCTTGTCATTAGAAGAAAAACTAACCAGATCTTGATCTCGTCATCATCGAATCGGTAATATCTTGATGAGATATCTCGTCATTATCAAAATTGGTCAGATCTTTATTGCCGAGATATCTCGTCGAAACCACTTGGAGTGTTAAATGTTAATCAATAAAAATACATGGCGGAGGTAATTCAATCCGCGAAAATCCTAGTTTCGTTCATCACACGGGTAAAATGCACTTATGTCTGAAAACTAAAAAACAATCGTTAAACGTAATGCTCTCCGCGAAATTACTTTCTGAATCCGTGCCTGCTCACACACCCCCGAAGTTGTGTGCATCCTTTCGATGAAGGATGGTTTGAAAACAAAACCCGTCCTCTGTTTCGAGGAGAGGGCGCCCTTGTCGTCTTTGTTCCCGTTTTTCTTCTCACGCCTCGAGTGGAGAGTTTCGTGCACAAGAAAGCTCCGTCCTCCCGCACACATGCTGCGATATGCCTGGAACCTACACCGAGAAACTATCAATATTCAAGTAAGCTGCTTTGTCTCTTCCTTCTCTTTGGGTTAGTTGTTTTTTGATTGCGACAAAATAACTTCGAAAGACGAAAGAAAACCTTTACGATTTGATTTGAATTTTTCTCGCTGTTTCATGCCTGAGATACTTTCTGTAACCTCGTTATTAATTGTTTAGTTGAGGAAAAACGTTTTTTTTTATTAGACTTTTCTGTTTAATTCATTTTGTATGCTTTCGTTTCTAGTTTTTATCAATTTCTTTTAATTTAATAAAACTGTAAAGTGATAGACAGTTGCTTAGTTTTTAAGTTTTCTTAAAATGTAAATGGGACGGTCATAAAATGGTAGTGCATGTTAATGGGACTGTTTATATTTTTTATACATGCAAATCTTAAGGAACTATCCAATTGAGGTTGGTTTAAAGAAAGGAAATATATCAAATATAAAAGTATGTTGCACCAACAATTGAGTGTATGCTTACATAGCACTATTACGATGGCAAGCTTTCATATTGCGTACACTGCTGTTTTATACTTTTTTAGCTATAGGAAACTTCCGTAAATGTCCGGTACATGTAAAATGATTATTGAGGAATTTGAATCAAAATGTTTGTAAACATCTCTGAGCAACAACAAAACAAATTATTCAAAATAAACGTTGAGGCATTTTTTGAGAATATAAATTGAGCGTCGTGAATTTACCTCCATAATATTTACAAAACATGTATAGATATACTGATAGCTATTTTTTATATCTAATTTAAGCTAGTGATGGATACATCTCTATCGTACATTATCGAGAAGTCTATTTTTCTAAAACTACTTTTAACAATAGTTTTCCTTCTAAAATACGCATCTAATAACTTCTACATTTTGTTTATTTCTTAAACTTGCATTGTAATTAAAAATAAAAATGTTTGCTCTCTTTTTAAGATTTTCTTTATGTTCTGATGTATCTCCAAACTACCCTGAAGAGCTGAAAAATAATTTTGATCCACGAGATATTTGTCCATAAAAACATTCATTCAAATTCATGTGTGTATCTCCAAATAGATAAATTTTTAACTCAATGAAAATGTAAAAAAAAATAAAATTCCGATTTTAAAGCACGAATGAAAGGAAATACAATTTCTTTAATTTTTCCTACAGGAATTTTGAAACAAGATTACAACTATTACCGATTTCTGCACGACTAAGTCGCTGCATTTGTAATGGATTTATATTTCAAAAACAAAAGGCGCGACTTTTTGTAACTGCTTTTTCACGACATAAGTGTTATATAATCCCTGAATTTAAAATTCAGGTTCCTGGAATAAAGATACCTAATAATAGAGCTTATAAAAGACGTTTTAACAATTACGTATATTACTGCAGCCTCAATGCTCAGTTTGCATTTCTAATTTTGGCCCCCTCCGAAATAAAATCCTGGGCACGCGCTACTGTAGGTAGTCATTTTTGTGCATGTTTTTGAAATTCTTCAAAGTTCCTCAAAATGTGTCCTGTGCGAATGAATGCCGTATGCATTTCTTGCTTCAGCCAGCCTGTGCCGCGAGCCATTGTTCTTTGTTGTGTGTCGTATCGTATGGAATTCTGGAACGCACTAATGCTTTGAAGAAAATCGAGACGTGAATAAGTTGCGCTTTCTTTTTTAATTGTTGAAGTATTACAGTGTGGGTTGAGGAACTACTATCCGCCTCGGGAATAGTTTTAAGACATTGCGTGACGTACAGCATTTGTCAACTTGCAACAAGTCCTAAAAATGAAAGAACATTCATTTTCAAGTATCGACTTTCATTCTTATGTATGTCAATTGTGTTGATTTTAAAGTTTTCTTGTGCGGCTCATCTTCCGTTAATTTATTTCCCATTTCGACAGTGGTTACATTCTTTTTATGAATAATTTTTCAGAAAACTTTTTTCAGCACAAATTTAAAAATCAACCAATAACTCAGGTTGACAGAACGATCAATAATTTTACCCAACACTTTATGTTTTCTTTGACGATTTAGTGCATTTTTGTAATTTCATAACTTTAAGATTGAAAATTGAGTTTTTAACATTTTATCTGTGTGTGGTTAGTTTTGATCATAATTTACTTTTATATGTCTTTTTTGTTCTTTGTAATATTTGTTTTTGTTTATTTACGCTGTATAATTGTAGGAGTTTTCGTTAATTTGCCTCTTGCATGTTCTGTACTTTTGATCTTATTTCGCCGTCATATAACAGGAGTAATCTGTTTGACAGTATGCTTAGATAAATAATGTAATATACGTTTTAAGGTATAAGCTTTGTTTTGAGTGGATTGAAAAGCAAGAAGGATATTTATAACGTTTTACTTTTGATGATCCATTTATAATTTAACACATTATTTACCTCTGTCGATCGTAATTTTTACCATGCTAAAGACAAAGCAGGAAGTTTAACATCATTGTGATCTTTTATGTTATTATTTATATTTAATTCGTGTATCAAGATTATCATCAGTTGTATATTTTTCGTTCACTAAAAGGATGAATTTTCTGGAAAAGAATGAAAGAAGGAATCTCGACATTTTCTTCACGATGTCTCCTTAGATCAAGGTGTGCAGAATGAGTTAATACAAAATCGGCGATTTTATTTTACTATATTATATATGGATATTTCTAATTGAGGAATCAACCCAAACCTAAGGAAATTGTTTTAATTTTATGCTTATTTTAAATTGATAAAATAAATAAAATCCTAAATTGAGATTAATGAGAACCTTGATAGAAATTCAATAACATTGATTCGATAGAAGTTAATATAGATTATCGATTAAATATCTCATTTACATGTTCTTTTGAAAAAATGTACGGTTTTGAGGTATGCGAAAGTACGCCTATGATATTTAACGGTTTAAAAGCGGAAAAAATCTCTGTCCCCAGTGTGATATCTTTCCCTCTGGAAGTATTGAAAACTTTTATCACATTCACACAAATTATAACTACTTTCCACCCAACAAATTGACTGGATTCCTCTAAAAGCTAACTTTTGTTGTCAGTTTTCTTGATTGTGGGAAGCCATTGAGAGGGAACCGCAGAATTTCTGTACGGCTGTTGCGCAAAGCAGCGAGCTTTCCTGTTTCTAAGACGTAAAATCTCATCTTTCGAGTTGAATGGGTGATTGTGAATCGTTTCAGTCCTGCACATGATCACCGGCGCAAGTTGTTGGAACGCATCACTACCCCCTAAAGGTCGGTGTCTTCCTGCGTGAGCCGAATGCACTCTGCTGTAAGAAGTGATTGTTACAAGTACTTTCACTGTAATGAACATTCGGTTCTTGTGCTTGGAACGCTGACTTTTCCTCTGATAACTTGAACAGGATGCGCGGCTTCTTTTCCCCATATTTATGACACTGGCTAACTCTTGTCGGACAAGCTTTTACCCAAAAATGCTTTCCTTTTTACTTAGATTCTTGGTTCTGGAGACATGGAAATGCAAAGATTGAATGTTTAAACCTTAATGGAGAACGACGGAATTCGCTTGTATTACTTAGCCCTATTTCCGTTTTGTATATTTCTTACACCATTTGATATTTCTGTCTGATCGTTTCCCGGACTTTTTTTAAAAAATTAACATGTTATATTTTATTGACCAACATATTCTTACTTTGATTTTATTGTTGAGGTAACCTGAAGCTTGGTGTCATCCCTATCATTTCCCGTGTTTAAATTAGTAGTACTTGATATATTTTTTAGAATCTTATTATCTGAAGTTCTACATTTTTACCATATATTCATTGAATAGTAGATATTTTGATCAGCAACTTTGTTAACATTTTATTTTCTGCTGATATAATGAAAACATGTGATACACCGACGAATTTTTGAAGGATAAAACTTATCAAAGTTCGTATTTATATATATATATATATATATATATATATATAATGCCTACAATGATAGGAGGTAAGCACTTCACATTTTTGTGAAGTAACCTTAGGACTCCAAAACACGTTTTAACCAGAGCTTTATATATATATATATATATATATATATATATATACATACACATGCACACATATATATAAAGCTCTGGTTAAAACGTGTTTTGGAGTCCTAAGGTTACTTCACAAAAATGTGAAGTGCTTACCTCCTATCATTGTAGCCATTAAAGAGCGTTTAAAAGGCTCCAGATGGGAATGTTTACATCCTTAAAATATTCGTTAAAAACATATTCCGAACTGCTACCGAAAAGGTATATATAATGCATCATTTTAAACTACTTATAATTAAAACAATATCCCCAAATTGTTTTTTTAGATTTCATTCTCCGGGATTCTGATAATTTCATTCTATCCATCAGCACACAAAAAATACTTTTCTAAATTTTTACTTTTGAATTATATTTCTGCAATTTACTATTCAAAAATGGAAGGTAAATTAAGATATTTTAGGTATTTTAAAGGTGCAAGGCAGATTTTCGTAGCTACTTCCTAATCCCCTGCTCTTCGAGATTCTCCCCTGAGGTATCAGCTGCTACGTGCAAACATCATAAACCTCCCTTTTCCCAGAAACGTTTGATTTTCTCGAAGAACGAAATTTATTCATCACTTTTCCAGAAAATAATTTCGGGACTGGCCTAGTTACGTATGCTTATGTTAAATGAGCATTGAGTTTAACATCTTTTAAACGATTTTTTCGACTGTTTTCAAGACTGACGTATATTTTACCTGTAGTTCACGAAACTGATTTTCTCTCATAACCAGCTTCAGCTTGCATTTTCATGGCTTTTTAATTCCAAATCACTTCGGGTAGAATTCGAGTCCCGTGGGCTCTCCTGTCCATGATGTGTGCTTTTTGAAAACTTCGTAGTCTAATGTATATTAGGAACAAAATATCCTGTGTCGTAAGTATCTTCTATAACCAATCGCAAAACGGAACTATAGAGAAAGAATTCGTATAAAAATATCAAAAAATGTATTGCTGGATATATTTATTGGAGGCATACTGCCCCGTCTTTCAACGCCCCTGTTAGTTCTGATTTAGGGGTTTGTCTTTTTTTCGCTAATATTATCGCTTTTTTATTTATTATTTACTAACGAAACTGCAATTAAATAATTCCAAACTTTGTATGTCTATTTTTATCATTTCAGGTATGCACAATTTTTTTAAAAATAATTTTCTTGTAGAATGATGGGGCCGTCGTGGCTCAGTTGGTATCCCCACTGCCCTAGCAACTAAGAGTTGTAGGCGGCACAGGTTCGATTCCTCCCTGGGAGTATTTCTATCTTCTGTGTTAGTAAAACTTGTCTATGTCCATTACTTGATGATGCCTGTCGTGTGTTTGGCGTAGCATGGCCAAATACGGCCCTTGCGCCATAAAACCCAGCCAACCATGTAGAATCACACCTGCTAACCCTCGCGAAGTTCCTCAGTCGCTGATTGACATGATTTCTCAACTCCCAAGTAATCTTAAACCAAAAAATGAACTGCGTTTTACTTCATACTCATGCTATCGTTTGATGAGCCTGAAAAATATTTGAGGAATTGTGATTTGTCAAATCAAAAAGCATCGATTTAGCTCGAAAAATTGACCAAATTTTACTATATAAATCTTAACACCACTTTCCTCGTCCATTAAATTATAAAAACACGTTTACTTACAGAAAATTTCAAATCGATTCAATCCAATAGTTTTATAGATATGCCAACCACTCGCGAAAAAACTTCCGCGAAAAATGCGTTTTAGGCTTCAGTACAATTGACAGAAGCATATTCAGTACTTATTGTATTTTCTTACCTAATCTGCTATACTAGTGCCATACGGTGCTGCAGATAAGTGTGAAGTTTTGATCGTCATTTCTTGATAACATATCGTTGTAAATCGACTTAAAAGAATTTAGCATCTTTATGAAGTAGCGCGTGCTCCGAATTCTACATATGCGCGCCGTGGCTGTTAATGGCTTATAAAGGATTTGTTTCGCTGAAAAAAAAAGAAAATACCCCAAAAGTTGGAGGCATGCTGCACATGTCTTTCGACCACCCCTATTTTTTCTGATTCAGTGCAAGTGCACGCCCAGCATACCACTCAGGAACTCCCCTGGATCTTTCCATAATAGTCAAGCTATAGAAATATTTCAAAATATGAATACCTGATCAGTCATTTGCTTCGTGCATGCATCCTTCAGTCTGTAACCTAATTTTTTCCCTCATGCACCGTCGTCGCATAATTGGCGTGTTTGTTTTATTGTCAAGGTTTTTTAAGGCCAAGGATGCGTAAAACGTATTCGATAGTTCTACAGATCGCGGTGACTTCCCTTTGCTGTTACGGCACTCAGTTATTCATTTCCTCTATTTAGTTTTCAAATTTCCTATCTTCGTGCGTAACTTCTTCGTATAGACTTTGCATCTAAAAGAATGTATGCTTATGTTATCCATTACAGATGGACGAAACTGCTATTTTACGGTTTCCACCTTAAGGGTTACTGCTAATTTGCGATAACAGTTATTAAGTGCTAATGTTAACAGCTTCGTTATCAGTTAATAAATAACACTGATGGTTAGTGCATAAATTCATGTTAACTGTTAAAGATTGACAGACGCTGTTAATTTAAACACTAGTTGCTTAATTTATTCGTTGTTTCAACTTGAGTTTTACCAAATTTGCAATACATTTTAATATATATAATTATTACTCTATTTGATTTAAATTGAATATTAATTATATATAATTAATATTACTCTTTTCTGGAGTTGAAGTTCTGAGTTGAATATTTTGACAGATTTTTGTGTATCCTTAGGAGTACAAATGTCCAGCCTCATTTTGAATAACTGCCCGAGTCATTTCGTATAATTCAATATCTTATCGGGCTTATGACAAATTTTGTTTTTAACTTTTCAAAAAATAGTTTAAGCGTTTATGCGCGCTTTTGTTATGCATGTAACGTGCTCCAAAGTGAAGCATTTTATTAAAAAAAATTTTATTTAGAAAGTTGTGAATGATATTTAAAAAAATAAGTTTCCAATATGAAAACCTTTTCTGACTTAGTGTGGGCATAGAAACCATGGGTCGCGCGCCTTATGTAGTTATGCTATTGCCGCTTGAAGAGTAATTTCCATTTACTATCGCTTACTTTATTCTATCTATTTTTGAATGTTACCATTTTTCCATGGATTGAAATTGCCAGTTGCAGCTGTCATCGCTTCATGCATCATTTTTTTGTATTTTTTTTATTTAAATTGAAATGTTTTGTTTGGATTGAAACTTTATCCACATCGATTTCATATACTAAATGAGCATTTCATTTTCCACACTTTCCATTTCTCGAGAATACTATTACATGTAAATGCATGAAATCTCATTTTCTTTTTTGTTTTACTCTATGTTGATAATTAAAGTATCAAAAGGCGTGAAAATTGCAATTTTCCATTTTTCGAAAATTGCGAAGATAAAAATGATTTATTTCATTACATTTCAAAACAAAAACGCATAAACTTAATGGTTTTGTTCTTTTTCTCTATATTCCCAGGAAAAAATTTTTAACTCTTGACTTTATTATTTTCCGTGCCAAACTTTTTGTTGTACCTCGATTTCCATTTCATTCTGTAGCGTTCCGCTTGCCAAAAAGCCTCCTATACTTACAAAAGATGCTAAAATTAGATTCTTTTCCTAAATCTAATTCTTGCTTAGCCGGCTCGCCTGAAAATAGATTCCTCAGCGTCCCTTCGATAACAGAGACAATTTAAAAAAATAAAAGGAGAGAAGAAAAACTGAAATGAACGTACACAAAGGACATGAAAGAGTCGGTGATTGAAGTTAAGTGGCTCATCCGTGGTATGAAAAAAGAGTATATAAGAGATTTTTTTTGCTCTGTCCCTTGCTGCATTCCTAAGAGTATTTTGGCCCGTGGTAAAGAATCGGAAACCTTTTAGAATTGTTGCTGAAGCTACCCAAGAACCTATTTTTGACAGTTGATAATCGCCATGCGGATTGTTGGTGTCTAAAATGTAGTTGGTTTCTTTTATGCTTTTTCTTTTGCATGGTTGGATGTACTGGCTGCTTATGCCAAGTGTCGGAGAGAAAATCTTTTTAAAAGATAGCAAAATTTTTCGAAAATTGCCACTCTCGAGAAGTTTAAATGTATCTTAATATTAAGCGGTTGAATATTCAACTGTACAGTCTTAATGTACAAGGGGCGGGTTAGTGCTAAAATGAACTTTGTTGAAGCTATTGGCTTTGTCAATCCGCGGCACCCTTTTATGTATTCCTTTTGTAGGAATCAAGAGATGACGGTTTTTAAAGGAATAACCTTTTATGCACAAATTTCATCGAGTTAAGAAACGTACTTAGCTTCCATTTGTTCATCTAACACGCTGAAGTTGAATTTATTCTTAATGACTGAAATTAAAAAATAACTGGCATACATTACCTCTTAAATCTAATGCAAGCATGCATTAACTTACGAAACGATGTGCATTATTGCTTTTTAATTAAGTTCTATATTAACATACTCTGATGTGTCATTTCTCAAAAAGAGATTAGCTGTCTCTTACTAATTTTGAAACCTTAGAAAAGCAACTTATTTTTAAGCATTTTTAGCCGTGTAATGTTAAAAATTCATTCCTTCTCTCAGAATAAAAGACGTTAATCAGGTTTTGGTGTATAAAATTTTTGTGAAAAATTATAAATTCAATACTAGTCTTTCTGATAACTTTAACTTGTTTCTAAACTTGTAACTGAAGAGTTATTTTAGAGGCAAAATTTTTCTGAAAACGAGCAATGGATTTGAATAATTCTTCATGATAGTTATTTGAATGTAAATTTAAGAGTTGGGGGAAATTTTTAGTGCTAGTTCTGTCTCAGCTATGCACGAAAAATTATACTCTTTGAATTCCACTAGCAACTTCACTTAAATTTCCCTTAGAAAAGTAAATATTTTGCTAGTGAAATTGCCATAGCCCATTTTTTCCAATTCTTCCTTGATAAATTTGAGCTAGAATCACTGGTGTTATTTCTATGTCCATTGTTCTCCTGCCTCTGATCGAGATGGTTGGGTTACAAGGAAGAAACAGTCACCTGGGTTAATGCAATGAATCATTCTTATCTGGGTAGCTAAATCAATAAACAATGTGTCCATTTGACAATTGAGGATCGGTGATGGACAGCTTCTATAACAACTGGTTTAGTTATGCATTGGAGACACCACTAGTACAAGCTCATGGATATTCGATCTAGTGTTTTATATGGATGAAGAAACAGATTAAACTCTAGATTTTAAGTTTTGGGAAGCGTTTATTTTGCTCTACTGGATACAAACTTATTTGGTCTTTACAAAACCAAAGTTGTCAAGTTCAAACAAAGTTGGTCTATCAACACTAATTCCAAACCGTATGTAACAAGATATGTTTGTACTACTTGTTAAAGCAATGCAGTGGATATTTATTTGTAAAACGTTGATTCGATCATAAGTGATTCATAAATATATTTGAAAACTCAGTTTTCAAGAGGTTAAAACATTTATTCTTTATTATAATTTACAGTTATGTGTATTTACAGTATACTTTAACAGTTGTAAATATTTGTTGCAGACAGTTGTAGGTAAGCATCGCAAGACCAAAAAAATATTTTAATCGATATCGAAATAGATACTGGATGCCGTGTTTCATCATCGGTTTACTTCGTTTTCATGTACCCAACCGTTACTTATTTTAGTTCATGTTCGAGAAATCGCGCGCTTATCTTTTTGGAAATTGTTAACTTTTTCTGCTTCCGTTTCAAGAGGATTACGACTGGTGACCACCTCGCTGTTTTTCAATGGCTCCACGTATTTTCTATCCTTATTCAATCTGTAAAGTACGGGCGATTTTGCTAACAACAACTTTCCTCGATTTCTCCATTTCGACCATTCGAAAATAATCTGGAACTTAAATTTTCAAAGACAAGAAAGCCTTATCTTCCCCTCGTTCGAGAAGGGAAATTGAAGACTTAATCAGATTACATTCTGTAAGATAACTCCCCTCTTTCCGAGTCTTGTTCTGACGGAGGAAAAATGTGTTCTTTTCTTTTATCTTCGAATCCCATTTTAAGCTCCGGATTTTCTTTCTTTTCCACTGGTATCTTCGATTTTCGTTCGAATCTGGGCTTTGCTTTCGCCTGGAGGCTAAAGGAGCTTGTTAGTGAAAGAGATCATAAGCTTATCTTTTAGTTTCAGCTTCTTTTATGGACGATGTAATCCATTTTGAAGAGCTTGGTTTGCATCTAATAATGAATCTTTTACGGGAGTGCCATAGAATCCAGAGAATGCTGGCTCATAGTCTTGTTCCTTCTGTATTGTAGCTGCTGCTTTTGCTTTGAAGTGGATACTCATGATTTGGCATATCATTAAAGTTTTTGGACGGCATGAAAATAGGGTCCTTTTATGTAGTCACAGAAAATGCTTCAATTTCTATGTTTAATAATTAATGCTACCAATATTTGCATGGGATGATGTTGAAGCTGACAAAATAGAACCAAATCTCGGAATGCTTGTACTTGTTTCTTGCTTGTAAATTGTTTCTTGAACTTCAGAGCTGCCTCTTAAGCAAGTTTTTAGGGCCGGGAACTGAGAACAACTGGTCTCGCTTATTCCTGTGAACAAGGCGTTCCATGTACATCGACCCGGATTTGAACTAAGAAATGTGCACATCAGGTGTGCATCCAGAATTTTACTTTGGGGAGGGGCTGAGTAGGTGGTTATATTTATGGTACTGCTTTAGTTATTTAGGAGATTTTTCTTTTCCCTTAAACTTCATAATCATCTCCTGATTCAATAGTAGTCCCGTTTCGTGCGAGTGAAATTCATACACAAATTTTATATGATGGAGAACGTTGAAACATTCGTTCGGGAAAACTAATAGCCTGTCACCCTTTAGAACATATTTGGGGCATCCCACTGTCACATATGGGACAACTACACAAGATTTTAGTTATTAAAATGGCCGTAGCTTTTATTCTTTATTAATCAAAAGCGTTTTTGAACTTAAATTATCTTCCTTCAAGTAAGCTTATCCCAAATTTTGGGATATATTTCTCATTTTTTTCTATACAAAAAGAGCTAATATCAATCTATCACGTATGGAATATCTCAATGTCATCAGAGATGTCCGATACGTGACAGCTCGATATTAGTTCTTGTACAGAACCAGATAGATACCCCAAATTCAATTCAATGCACGTTCAGTTGACAGTCTGATTTTTGTCGAACCACTCTGGGGGAAAAACAATCTGACATCAGAAAGATGGTCCCTTTCTAGATTCTTTACCAAGTACTATTTCGGAACTCCAAATTTCTTTTCGGAAATTGAACACTTGAAGCATCTTGGATAAAAAGCATGATCTCGACGTTAAAACATGCGTTCATACCAATCGTCAGTCATCAGCTTTACCTTACATTTCTTACTCATCAAAAATTACATTTCGCTTATTTTTTTAATTTGAATAATTTCTTGTTTTTATATTGTGCAGAATGTTGTTACTAGGGCCCGAACTTCGATGACATTTGCAAATTTTTTCCTCTTAACACTCCAAATGGTTTTGTCGAGATATCTCGTCCATCAAGATCTGGCCAATTTTGCTCATGACGAGATATCTCATCATAAATATACTGCCGATTTTTTTTATGATGACGAAATCAAAATCTGGTCAGTTTTCTTCTAATGATCGTGATTGTGTTTTCTTCTAATGACGAGATACCTTGACAAGACAAACACCAATAGGGTTAAGCATTACTTTAAAAGTTTTAAGTCATTCGTACAAGCATTAGGTCATTGGTTTTTGCATAATTTATCATTTTTAATGAAGAATTAAATATTTTTTTGCAACACTTGAAACCAAGATTAAACCGACGATCAAAATGAAAAAGTTTTCTATAGCAGATCATTCTAGAATCTGCTCCAGACAACGATTTAGAGCAACCTAGGTTTTGGAAAAGTATCCCCATTGTCGCTCGAATGTTTTGAGGGGAAAAGCAAATATTTTCTTGTTTTCCCTTTTCTTCCGAGGTTTTAAAAAGAAAAGACGAAATTTTCTAGTTCATAATAGATCCGAATTTCAGTTTGGTAATTTATAATTTAAAAAGATGGATCAATGCAAATTGTTTTATGGAATTTTCCTTCTTCAAGTTTTAAAATATCTGTTTTTATTTTAACGGCATTTTTAGGAATCTTTCGGTTATCAACATTGAGGCACTAGCATACTTGTCGATTGGTGAATGAATATTCATGGGAATATTGGTTAGGTTAAACTTTTAAATTCTAGTGTAGATTGCCTAAAAATGAATTCTGAAAACTCGATATATTGTGCAATGTGACACTAATTCATTCTTTCGAGTGTCGTAACTCCAGGAGCTTCTCGGTGCGTGGTGATGTGATGTTTTTTCAAGGCCTCGTTGCCCTCAATGGAGGCAGTAAAATGGGAGCAGACGATCAATAAATGTTCTGTATGTTTTATTAATAAATATATTCTCTATGTGTGTCTGCGCATATACCTGTGTTTTCGAAGCTTTCAATTTGATAGTACATCATTGTGATGAATTAATCCGAACTTTTGTTGGACATTAAAAAATAACATTTATTTTAACACAGACAAAACAATGGGTTTACAATGGACGCGCGAAACAAAAATGCTTATTTTCATATTAAAATTTACGAATTGCTACGAAGACGTCTCAACTAGACGGAGTCCGTGAGCTAACTGTTTCTCATTCTCCTCACATGCGCAAGCGCAGTATTGAAGGACTTTTTAACAGGAAACTTCCGGGTCTGCAGCCGGCCATTCTAGACTCCTAGGCGCTAAGATGTCACATCATTGTAAGTTTCGGAGCGTTTCCTGTGACAGACGAGTAGCAATTTTTATAACGGTACAAGTTTAGTTTTATCTTTAAAATTTGTTCAAGTTGGTTATATTTCACTGTAAAATCGTGAAAATAAGTCCGCCATGACGTGTGAAAAAATCGGGAAATTTAGTTGGGAGGTTAATCGGGATTTCTTTAAAAAAAAATGGTGATTTTTTTTAAATTCCTAGTTTTAAAATATGAAATTTTTAATAAGTCTAGGTGTTATGCATTCAAATAAATCAATTTATAAAAGTTGTAATTTTTCTAAAACCCGTTAGTCACAAGTTTTGTGAAAAGATTGAACTCTTCATGTGGAACTTTTATGACATTTAGTTGCTTAGATTTCATAAAAGATTTTATGTGCATTATCTTCAAAGTAGAAACAGATTAATATCTTTTATCCTTAAAAATTTCTCTACAAATTTTCTGAAAATGCGAGTCTATTTGTGCTTTGATTATTTATTCTATGGTTTAAGGTTTAAAAGGCAGTTAGATGAAAAGACCGAGTTGAAAAAGTCTTGTCGGAAGACGATAGCCATTGCAGAGAAGTCCTCCCCTGAGGCTCTTTGGAAATACTTTCCGCATTTCTTGCTCAAATTGACTGAACTTAGAAATGCAGAAACCTCTGGCGCCAATAAATTTTATTTACTGTGTTGAACGTAATTCTTTCAAAGCTTCTTTCAACAGCTTTATTTTACGAATGTGGGTATATACAGCCTCTATGCACTATCACCAGAAGCGAATCCAGAAATTTTCTTTTGGAAGGGCTAAGGAAGGGGTCATTTATTTATTTACAAATACCACACGTTCGAAAATTTAGTCATTAACCTTCTTGCTTCCCAATATCTCTGATTAAAACCATTAAGTGCAGTACGTGTCTAAATGTTAGCTACTCGTCCAGAATTACATAGAGTACTTACTGCCTTGCACCATCAAACCCAACCAACCTATCAATCACACTGTCCATTTTGGTTGCAAGAACTGGGGTCGTTTGGTCCCTCACGATAAACTTTTCCTGTTGTCAAACATCTGAAGAAAGCGAAAAGAAACCACTCGTGGACTAAGTTAACTTTACCCATGGATCCAACCTTTCATTACAGACTGGAGTAAAATTTACCTTAAACACCAATTGATGCTTCCAAATCAGTGGAAATTTTATTTTTCGATTACCCTAGGGGTGACTGATCGTCACTGACAATCATTCTCATCTTATGCGTCTTCATCTTGTTTGTCTCATGCAATTTTACGATTAATCTCAGTTATCTGTAGATTGCAATTCTACGTACATTGTAGTTCGTACAATGCTCGTGGCCGTTGAGAGCAGTATAGCTCCATTGTAGCATGCAGTGCTATTATTATCAGAAGAAACAGCGTTACTGATTACAAATAGATGAACTGGTTCAAGAAAAAACTGCAAATACAGAAACGGGAAATTGAAATGTGTTAAATCCTCGGATGATGAAATCGGGATCTTGAACATTTAACGGAGCACTTTGGCCGTGATCCAGCTCCGATTGTTTATTTCCACTGGGCTGTTTGTTTTCTGTTTAATTGCTCTGAGATGTTTCCGTAAACGTCTATTCAATTAACAAGTGCTCTGCAACCGATGTCTCAAGTTTAAGTGGTCAATTCCTGTGCAAACTCCATCGTTCTCACGCTTGAAGGCTCACCGCTCCAAATTGTTTGATCGTCGCGAGGCCGTTGGGAGAAGCGTAACCGCTTCTTTCAATTAGTTCGCTCGCAATTAAGATCCCGCTTGTGAAAAGCTGTTCAGATGATGCAATTCAAACTTTGGGAAACTGATGATTAAAACTTTAGAACAGTTGTGGGGAATTTAAATATTTGTATTTATTCTTTCCCGTACTTGCGAAAAGGGGCGCGCTAAAGGAAGGGGAAATCTACGATCAAACACTGAATGCACGAGATAATGATTATTTCACACTGAACTACTGTTATTCAAGGCGTTGAATTTGTGCGAAGGTAATCTCAGTATCAGTTGTGTCTGATATATGCTGCTTCTAAGTGCCCATCTATTAAATTGATGTATGGTATTTTCAGTGATGTAGCAGCTATGTAAGCCCAGTATTCCCTGGCAATAAAATTAAAATAAAGACTGAATCGATAAAACTTCATGCAAAAACGGTAGAATTTTACGTAAATCTGAGTGAGTCTTCTGTTTCGATACTTAACGTCCTTGATTTTCACTGTAAGAATTTAACCACGCCCGATTATTTCAGCTTCTAATACTTTCTTACTATGACTGGTTAATGGTGTTTGTCATGCGCAGTAGGTACCTTTAGCACAGACCTATTCTCCATACCTCCGATGTCAGCCAGTCGAGATAATACGCCATTGCACTTGGTCGATCATTTTCCTTTTCTAAGACTGCCTCAAGCTTCAAGACAGCATTTGGATCATCCATACATAGTTGCCAAGATCCCTTTTGGGCTGCTTTTTAATTTGAGCTATGAATGTTTTGTAGGTTGTCTTAAAGCTTTGTGTAAGTTTGTTTTGCTTTAAATTGAATCTCCGCATCCTCGGTTATCAATGGCTATTTCTACCCCAACGCTACAGTTTCTTTCTGCTAAAGTTTTCAGTGCAATCCGCGCAAACCTGAATTGAGAACTTGTGAGGGAGACAATCAGAGGATAAGGAATAAACTATCGAGAAGTATGTGGGAGGTTAGAAAACTGCGTGTTATTGTAACACTGCTTCGAGAAGTAGTATGCAGGTTGTTGAGTTCAAGCAATCATTTAGTGAGATTCGCAATACCCCAATGACCATGAAATTTTCTGCAGGATTATCACTATGCTCCTTTCAAGATGTTGATTTGAAATGATTACCGCAATTCAATATCTGGAGATTGCTGAAAATGATTTCTCAACTTTTCTCTTGATTAAGGATGACATCTGAATTTTCAGGAAAATGGTTAACATACAGGTAGGACTAAGCTAGCTAAGGAAGTAGTGGAGGAGCGAAGGTATCGAGCCAACGCCCTCCTTGGCTAACGCCCAAAAACATTGCCAAACATCTGTCTCATCAAATTTCCAGTCTATGATAACAGTGCATTATGCTCTTAAGAGTAAACCGACTTCACCTTGGAACTGAATAGTCTGTACAGGTAGGATTAACCGTATTTCCTCTAAACATTATACTTTCAAAAATTAAACTAATAAATACACTCGTGAATATTTTATGAAACATCTCAGAATGATACGAAATTTGATATAGTTTTGTTGTACTTGGTACATCAGTACAACAAAATAATAAAAAAAATTCTATTTCATAACTGCAAATCCGAAATTTTTTCGTTTGGGTCAAAATAGGAAAAACGGATGTATGGTTACAGCCACGTGGTACGACCTTTCAGACTCCGCCGTGATAGTTTCCCTAAACACTTAGAAATCCTTGAAAGCTCTGAAATGAATTATTTTTAAGGGACCTAGAAAACTCCTTCCTTACGGAGGGACTCCTGGAAAACTTAAATAATTCCTGAACTCTATTTCGATTCTGATTATAAGCAGCATAAGAAATTTTTTGCTGCTCAAGGATTAATCAGACCACGTGAAAATGAGAACTGTTTTTTAAACCACAAGTGATTAAGTAACACAACTGTTTGAAATTAGGAAACACATCAAGAATATTATTTGATTGAATATCAATGCACTTGGTTCAGCCGATTCGAGTCCGTCTTGGCATTTATGTTCGTAGTGGCTCCGAGTCCATTTTAATTAGCTGATTAACCCCCTTGTGGCAAAAAATTACAGTTCATCGACAAGCCAAGGATATTATTTTGCATATTTATTAGAGGAAGCCCCCATATTTTGGAAAGCACGGCACTAGGGAAAGGTGATTCTTTTGAGCCCGGCCACACACGAGCACACCGTTTCTTCACCGAAAGCATGTCGGTACGCATGCTTATTTCAGCCAATGTGTGGCATGTCTTGTGATTATCAACTTTCTCTGCTCAGATCAGGGGTTCATCTCTCACTTTGACATGTACAGGGTACTTCAAGGGGAGATAGGGAATACGAAATTGACCTCTATTCACAAGAGATGTATGACTTAAACACCCCCTGGATTTCCTAGAGGGTGGTGCTGTTGGGACGGAATAAGTCCAGGTAATAACAAGGTAAACGTAAGTTTAGCCGCACTACGAAACGTTCGCCTACCTTTCGAAGTAATCTCTAAAATTTCTAATTCTGCCGTTCAAACCACTAGCCAATTTAAGTGGTTAAGACGAGATATCTCGTCCATCAAGATCTGACCAATTTTGCTAATGATGAAATATCTCATCAAGACATTGTCGATTATTTTTTATGAGATCAAGTTCTGGTCAGTTTTCTTCTAGTGACGAGTTATCTCGTTCATCAAGATCTGGTCAGTTTTGCTAATGAAACGAAATACCTCTCCGACGCAAGCCCGTTGTGTTGCTCTAGTGCGACGTTAATTAATTACCATTACCGACGCAACCAGCAGGAGGGTTAAAGAATTTTATCAATGGCTTCTGCTGGGTCGGGGACATAAGTGGGCTGCGATGGCAGTAGGGCGAGCGCCGACGCAGTCAGGCGTGCTTTACTGTCGGTTGTCGCTACTTTTCGAGCATCTGAAACTAAGTGTGTACCACTACTGTTAATTACTGGCAATTAAAATGTTGACTTTCATTTATGCAGAATGTGAATATGCTATTTTTGTATTTGTTAAATTAATCCAATAACCACTTGACAGCTAATGCTTTGTTTTGGGTGTGAATAGAGTTTTTTCTCTTTCAGTGGCATGCACTACCTGAAGCCCCACAAATCTCCGCGGAAGGTGCAGCTGAAGGAGGTGCACCACGCCAATGAGACTGCCTCCGTCAAGGTGATGACTCCGGACGGTGTGACGCTGGTGCAGACGAGCGAGCGAAAGGGGGCGCACAAGCGGAGGCCTGCCCCACCGCCGCCCCCCAAGCAGCCCCCGCGCCGGCCGCCGCCCCCACCGCCGCCTCCCTCCACGCCTCCGCCGACACAGGTGGTAGTGGTTGTCGACGAGGACAAACTCGCGGACCTCAAGTGAGCTTATTACTACTTTGCATACGCATTGTTTTATTATTACTTTACATACGTATTGTATTGCCAAGTACTTGTCTGATTTTGACTGAAACGAACACATGTACAGAACATACTGCAACGTTGGTATCGATATCTATGTCGTCACTGATGTCAGGAATAGTACACATCCACTTTTCATGTATGATTTAAAATCACTTCAATAAATGATCAAGGTCAGAATCCTCATTTTGTTTGCCATCAGACCCTGCATGTTTAAAGACCTTTCAACAGTGTCGACTTATCCGGGGTAGTATTTGAATTCGCGACGGGTAAATGAGGTTTTAATGCTCATCTAGGCTAGTCATAGATAGTAATGTATGAGCTCTCGTTGCATTGCTGTGTATGAGAGCGAGACGAGACAAGAAAAGTGACAATTTATCGATGTTTTACTGAACGTGGGTTGTGTGCGGAGCACATGAGCCGAAGGCCCTCCGTCTCCAGGTTAAAGTACTTGATTGTAAGTTGAATAAAATTTAGTTCAGCAGAAAATTACTTTTCGGGTTTAATTAATGACTTGGAAGTCGAGAAGGTGAGTGGGAGGTAACCCTTTCAAAAAGTACTTCAATCGTCAGGCGCTGGCTCTACGTAGGACGGCGTCCGATGTTGTCAAAATATGTACATCCAAGTTGGTTAGGTGTCACTGCTTGATGAAAAATACACAATCAAGGCGTACTCAATTCAACAATTTGGAGTGGAAGACTTAAAATTTTAGAAAAGTACTAACGACAAGAAATAAGGTTAAAAAGTTAAATTTATGAGGGAAGGAATAGTGACAAGCAAAATTATTTTAAAAAAAGAAAAGTTAAGAGTTAATTTAAAGATTCTGTTCATTAATTCATAATAGCTCTGGGTCTGATTTTATTTTCTGGTTTACTGTGTGTACCCCAAATATGCAAAGATTTGCTGGCGCCAGTAAATGTAAACCGTTCCTGGCATGCAAGTTCGAACCGTGCATGCATTGATTTACTGGCACCAATAAGAACGCTCGCCACGAGATTCGTTCCTGTGTTCTGGCGTGCCAGTATTGGAAGCTGATATTGTCTGTTCCATCAGAATTGCTGCAGCCGCTTAGTTTGCGCCTGTCGTAGAAACGGACCTTGTCTCATTTTCATAGGGAATGCTGAAAGAAATGAATTCAAGTTATGAACTATTCTAGTGCTCCTCTTTATGGCGAAATAAATATTTCTATACTGCCACCCAGACTTAATGGCAATTCTCTAACTTGCATCAATGTTCTCTCCTCCCTCTTGATTGTGTTGGCTGTCAAAATACAAGTGCAGAATCAAAATTTAAGATTTAATAATAGGAAAAAGGCTGGGAGTAACTGATTACGTCATCTATAAATCCATATGCATCAATTTTGTTCGAAGGGTCCCACTGACAACACCCAATTTTGATCCCCGAATTTCGAATTTTTATGGAAAGTTAACCCTCTAAATACTAAGTTTCAGGTCCTTTGGTGCAGTCTTCTCTATGATTTGTTCATCCTCGGTCATTCTTTGCTCCTCGAAGTGTAGTTAGACCGAGACCTACGGCTTATAATCCGAATTATGCGAAATGTTTGAAGCACCGAATGTTAAATTAGTTTCATTCTTCAGAAATAATCTTCCTTTCCACACTGAAGATTTTATTGTTACTATCCAAACAAAATATGCATGTTTCTTTTTGAAATTAATTCGTAGTATGCAATATTGAGAGAGAATTATATTCGAAAAAATTATAAGTATCAGCCTTCATATTTTTTATGGAAATCGATATAAAAGAACTTTTACAATAGTGTAAAGTTTCAGATCTTTCTTGATAGTAGAAGTTAATTATTTCTGTTTGGTGGTTAAAAATAGCGTATATTTAATTTATTATGGTGAAAACACAGCCTAGTAAAACGAAATTTTGCATTATCGGTAAAAGAAGGTCTGAATTAATTTCCATCAAAATATGAAGGAAAATATTCATAATTTTCCGCGAATTTCGATTTTTGTGTTTTACTTTTAGTTCTCATTTTTCCGAAATTTTCCTTGACATTGATTAATTTTTAATGAATTGAAATCATAATCATACAAATCTCGTAATTTTTTTGCAAACGCCTATTTGTAAATTAATAGGTTTTTAATTTATCAGTTATGATGCCCCTTCAAGATTTGAATTAATTTCCCTTCACCAGATGTGACCTCATCAATTTTTTTACATGTCTTTCTCAAAATCTATGGGTCACCTAGAGGTCCAACTATGGGCGCCCCATGATTTTATTCTGGGCTGCCAAATATTGTAAGCTCTTTCTTTTTTGGGTAATTGATTGAAATAATTAAAATTATTTCTTAAAACAATAAAATTAAGTTATAATTAGTGCATAAAATATTAATCTTTAATTGTTCATAAAATTAATAATTAATAATCGTTAATATATATATATATATAATCATTAATAATCGTTACTAATTTTTCTATTACACCAATAGACATTTATATTCATTTTCCGTAACTTTGCCCTCGCAATGTATTCATTTTGAATTTAATTGTAGAAAACGTTTATAATTAGCAAAATGAAGATTATGATCTATTTTATACAAAAAAATTGTAACATATTAGACATACCTTTAAACACCATCGTCAATCACTTCATAAGGAATGTTGTAAACAAAATACGGTACTTTATCGAGGTGTATGAAAAAAGTATTTCCTAAAAGCAGTTCTTCACAATTTAACTTGTCTTTTCGTTTTTTTTTATTGGATGTATGGTAATATAGATTTAAAAAAAAAAAATTTCATTTCGGTGGAGCTTAGACGTTATGATATTGTCATTAATAATAGTAAAATCTAGGATGGCCAAAATTATCCTAAAAGGTTTTTCGTAGATTTCGAGTTGTTTTAGGCTCTACAACCGTTTTGGGATTTTATAGGCTGAAACCCCCAAATATGGGGCATTTTAGGTGTTATAAAACTGGCATATTCCATTCGAAAGTTACCAAATCAAAAACATGTTAACATATTTGATACAAATAGAACTAAATAGGTAAAAACTTAACAATCGGGGACCTGCGAATGAGACACAGTTGAGATACTCCTTTTTTCAACTGGTGTGGGAATCCTCTGAGGTCCCAATGTAATCTGATTTTCATGTAATTTTCCGTGATGCTAAACTCCGGGAATCAGCGGAGTCACATTCAACAACTTAAAACAGAACTATAAGGGATTAGAATTAGCTCCAAACTAGTAATTAGTACGGTACCTATTAGACGGTTTTCTCCGAACTATCGCTTACGGCACCGAACGATAAATTTAGAACCAGAATCCGCACTAAAGACTCCAATTGTAGAAGCGCTTTGTACGTTCCAACCTATTTTTTTAAATTTAAATAGACTCGTCCAAAACCACTTATTCAACTGTCTTCGGACTTACCACTACTGGACACAGAAAACCAATGGCAAAAAATGGAATAAGAGAGAATTACAAATGATTCATATTTCTCTCTATTGTCCGAAATGCTGACCACCTCAGTCTTCCTCCATCGGTTATCATACGTCTCTACCTCCTGAGCTTACTGTATAATGAAAAGAGCCCAATAAATATCAATGTAAAGTATTTATCCTAATTAAACCTGTCTGGAAGTCAGAAATAGCTTAAGTCATAATTTAAGAACAGTTAGATAAATCAAATAAGGATGAATTAGCTTATTCCAGGTTTGAGGGCTTCCTCACGTGGGTGCGCCCATGCACTCAAGATATTGCATTAAAAAAGAATATATTGCTTTTTCTGGTGTTGGTGGTATATATCTCAATGAATTGACCCATATATTTATTACAAAAGGATATATTTGCTTTTTCCGATACATGAGGCTTAAGCACCTCTACCCGCAGAGGCGCAAATGAATTAAAAAGGATATATTTGCTTCTTGTTATTAAGGGGCTTAAGCCCCCTTAGGTGCACCCATGAATTAAAGAAAGGATTTATTTGCCTTTTCAGGTCTAGGGGGCTTTAGTCCCCCAGCCCATAAATGTACCCATAAATTTAAAAAAGATATATTTGCTTATTTTAGGTCTAGAGTGCTGAAGCCTCAACCCCCTGTAGATGCGTCCCATGTATTAAAAAGGATATATTTGCTTGTTTTTTGGGTGTAAGGGGCTTAAGCTCGCATAGGTGCATCCATGAATTTAAAAACATATATATAACATTTAAAAACATATATATAAACATAACTTGGGTCCAAATACCCAAGACATAGTTTCTTCATTGGTTCTGGGGGCAAGTCCCCTCCCGTAGACCCGAAAATGTCTCAAGATGCAAATATATGTTGGGGGCTAAAGCTCCAAAGCAGATTTGCTTCATTGGGTCTTAGGGCTTAAGTCCCCAAAGCCCCCCCCCCATCAAGTACTATTTGCGTATGGGTGCAACAATTTCTCAAACCCCAAACATCTGATGGCAGTATTAGTATCATGTAGGGTCTTGTCCTCTTTGTGAGGCATTGAGTTGATGATGTTTTTTTCTTTGGCAGTGTTGACGTGAATGTTTCATCTGGCCAGCTCCTCTCATCAGCTTCCAGTCCCCAATTGTTGCAGGGCTACTCCAGCAGTTCGTCCTTCCATGTAGACACAGACTGTCCTGCGAGTCCAGAGCTGCCCCTGCCACCACCACCCTCTGCAGAGGGCAATGAAATCATGATGGCCTGTGACGAGCCCCTGCCACCCCCTCCAGATCCTGTGGATGTCCAGCCGAGGATGTTGGATAGCACAGCTCTGTAAGTTCTGCTTTTACTGCTTGAAATTAGTAGTTACTCTTTAATGTACATTTGAGATTTCAAAAATCAATTTTTCCCTCCACAAAGTAGTATATGTTAAGTGCCTTTTAAAAACTAATCATCTCAAAATCGGCCACAAATTTTGCTTGTTACAATAAATAGGCTATTATGTGCTGTTTGCTTAATTTTTAAATGTACAATTTTAGTACACTTTTCTCATATCTGTGATTTGCACTTTCCCTCAAGATTTTTGAAAGAATTTCTTTTATAAGTATAAATGCTGTACTTCTTTTGCATTCCCTGTGCTAGAATTTAATCATTCGACCTAATACTTTGGAAATTTATTGTTTTTAAAATACTTATTTCATTTTTCCTATAATCCTAGTTTATAAAATGATTGACACATTTTGTATGAAATAAGTTGTTTCTTTTGTATTTCAAAAGTTATCATTCAGGAAATGTAAGCACACTGTAAATAAAATGTATTTTCCATTATTTATTTATCCTTCATTGTATAACTAAATGATAAAATTGTTCCACTAAACCCAATTCATTTCTGTGTATTGAATGACTTAAGTTAGCATAACCGAGTCATCATTGCTTAATGAACTGATGTTCTGATCTGTTTTGGATTGTGGACCATCACTGACATTTTATAATTTGTTTTGTATTCCAATCTATCTAGACACCCATACATAGGCAAGACTCACCTTCTAACCTAAGAACAGTTGTAAATTTATGCACAAATCATTTTAGTTATGGACTACAGATCAGTTATTCAATCTGAAATACATTTTACTGAATCATTCACCATTTGCCAGTTAGCCATAAGGGCAAATTTATATATAATTTCATCACAACTTAGGAGCACAGTTAATTTAATTGTTTATTAGGTTAATGAGGAGAGTTTGCTGACATGCTCTGGTTTTCTATCTTATGAAAATCATACCTCACAGAAAAGTGAGCTTTTTGAATACAGTGAAAATACACAGCATAAAAGTAATGTCTGCTTTGGTAGCAGAAGCACTAACACTACTGTGAAATTCTAGATATGAAGAAAGTAACACAGGAAATAGGAGATTATTTTCTTTTTATTTTCTGAAAACCGCAAAGCCAATGTATGTTGCCTAAATTGTGGACGATGAGTAATACTTTCTTTGAGTTGGCAGCATTAGGAGCTTTCATACTTAACTAACATGTTTGTGCAAAGTTCTAAACTCAGATTGTTAAACATTTCAGTTAACCAGTTCTCTTTATCTGTGTTCTGGTAACATTAGTGAGCAAAAGAAAAAACCAAATTCTATAAATCACAATATTGTTTCCTCAAAAGCATATAAATATAAGATTTGCTTCTTTGGGGAGAAATAGTCCGGACATTTCCAGAAAATAGTCCAGTGAGTTTATGGTGTCCATTTTAATTTTAGGCTTGCATATGCTAAAATAGATTGGGAAGATAACAGAACTCATTAGATAACAACAGGAAAGAGCACAGCCAACAACCCTACAATTAAAGCCTTTGTATACAAAGCAATGTAAATTTTTTTTATACATTATTGCTTTAAATTTCTTAATTGCAGCTAAAATCATTTGAATGGTTGATCTCAAAAAATTGTTTTACTTGATTATTTATATTTTATTGAGGATTAGATTGACTATTAGAGCAGTGCTTTTCACAACCTTTTTCACATCACTGCACACAAGCATAAATAATTTCTTGGCGCACTATGAAAGAACATTTTTCTATTAACATGATTAATTTCTTCTACTGCATACTAGGGATTCAATTAATAAGATCTTTCTTTCAAATATTTTTGCATTGTAACACAAACATTTCAGCTATACATTCATTTCAGATAAGTCTTATGGAGTCATAAGCATGAAATAAACGAAACAAATGGAACGAAAATACCCAGTTGATACATCCTCAGTGATTGATATTTGACATAGTTTTTATATTGTATCTATGAACTAAATTGTCAGATTTGACTAAGTGAAACTGATTAAATTTTTAGAACACTTATTTTATAAAATTATGATGTGAAAATACAAAAGTAAAATTAATTATACACGAAAGAATTGCTGACTTTGTATAAATATGCTAATAATAATAATTTAATGACAAAATAAATATTTTAAGTATTAATATAAATATCTACAATATACTTTTGCCACAGTTAATACATATATTACCTTATTTCAGTGAGATACTTGGGTTTCTGTGAACACAACTTTTTATATCTGGGCCTATGGTTGAAAGAGCTACGCGCAATTCATGATCAAGACTTTTCAATGATCTCTTTAAATTCTTGATAGTGAGCATAGAAGAGAAACTTTGTTCACTTATGTATGTTGTTGCAAATGGTAAAAGAATGTTTATAACTTTCGCCTATGGAAGGAAACTCCTTTTTAGCAGTTACCCAGAATTGAGATAATGGAACATCCTTAAACTCAACTTCAAGGGTACATTCACTTCTTAAGTCTAATAACTCCTTGCTTTGCACTGATAAAACGAATACCATGTGATTTAGTGGAGATGCAAATTGATTTCGAACAAAATCAAATTTCTTTGTCTCCGTTAATTCAAAGTAGTGATGAAGCTTTAGAAACAGAAAGCACAAAGGGAACCACTCAGTGGCCTAGCCCTCCAGTACTGTCGCTCCATAATCAGGACTTCGTGGTTAGTGGAGATGCAAATTGATTTCGAACAAAATCAAATTTCTTTGTCTCCGTTAATTCAAAGTAGTGATGAAGCTTTAGAAACAGAAAGCACAAAGGGAACCACTCAGTGGCCTAGCCCTCCAGTACTGTCGCTCCATAATCAGGACTTCGTGGTTAAATTTTTCGCGGCACATTGGTTGGGAAGCACTGTATTAGAGGACTTGTAAAGCCATAAATGTATGTATAATGAGTGATTCACCATTAAATATAATTTACATCTGTTCTAAAAATTGTATATTAAAATTTAGCTAAATTTGTATAATTTTTGCCCAATGATACAAACAGTTGTCCTTTGAATGTTGGTTATTGTTATGGTGTTATATTGAGGAAATTGTGAAACCCACTTGCATTTGTTAAAACAGTATTGTGTGCTTCTTCAAGCACTATTTTACTTGTTCTTAATTGTAAATTTTCATTTGATCTAATTTACTTATATTTTATAGGATTTATCCCAAAAATTCTTATATGTCATATAGAAGTGAAAGAAAGCTTGGAAGACAAGGATTTGATGGTAAATATCGCCGATCGTTCCACACCTCTGCATCATCCATGGATCTTACATCTTTTGACTCCAACTTTCAGGATGAAAAAAATGTGTTTTCTCCTAATAGTTGGGAACAAATACACAATATTAGGCAGCATAACACTACAGTTATCTTTCATTCAGATTGTATGCAGCAAGGCAGTCTACTGAAAAGAAGCAGCTCTCAAGACAGCATCTCAATTGAAGAGACAGCACACAATGAGTCAGATCACATATCAAATGTCAACTTGCAAAACTCAGAAAATAATCAGTCATCCAATAGTATTAATAATCAATGTTCTGAGACACCAGATCATCAGGAACAGTCAGTGCCATACCAACCACCTAGTCAAGAGAGAGTTGCCTTTGAAGTTCAAAACTCATCTTCAAACTCTCATCAAAACTCATTGTCCACCAAAGGAATCTTATTAAAATCAAAATGTTTGGATGATGTCATTATAAACTGCGAACCTACAGATATTCATTCTTTGGATAATGAAATTTTCACAGACGGTAATATAAGTAACAGTGCAAATGATGCAAGTGTTGATCTTAATCAAAATTCTGTGAAAAATAATAAACGTGAAAGAGAGAGACCCAATTCTAAAATTCTCAATGGAACTGATTTAATAAACCGAATCAACAGTGCCACTCAAACTACAGATACTCCAAGACTACATCGTAAAAATGGCAAAACAAAAGAAGAATTGGAATGTGAACGTTTGTCAAAGGATTTCATTCACTATTATGGAGATGTTGCACTTAAAAATCTGTTAGGTATGTTATGATTTTTTTATTCTACAAAACAATTTTGTTTGGGATAGATTGGAATAGTTGAAACCATTTGAAACACGGATTATGAAGTATCTGATATATCCACTCGTACAACAATAAAGTTGTTGCTAAATGAGTAAGATATCAAACTATAAGAATAAGTAAATAAAACTGCATTCCATTACAATGTAATATTTACAGAAGTGTTAGAAGCTCCACTTTCTCAAGATGTCTTAAAAAAGTAAGTGGTGGCAACACTATTCAAACTCAAGTTTTGTTTTTGGTCCTGATGATGACGTACATTTTGCTCCACCAAAATAGCTATAGACCATTTTTATTATCTTTTTCCATATTTATTAGTCATTTGTTGAAGCTTTTAATGTTTGACTTTCACTGCATTTCACTGTTCATTCAATTCACTGAAAAATTGTAAAGTAGCTCTAATTTTAAAAGAAAATTCATTAGACTACCAAAACTAAAACTGACATGTTTTTATCTTATCTAATTTCATTGATTTAAAAGCAATTCAAGAACTAGGAAATTAGACCCAACTATTTGTTTTGCCACCACATTAAATCAAATACCTGAACTATCAATTGTATAGCGTATTTCAATTATTAACCAAAAAAATCATACTATTCTAAGGTACACTTTGTGTATTTATAAATTGGGGGAAATTATAACTCAGTCCAACTGAAAAAAATTTGAAAAATATCCTGAAATGATTCTTAAATTGAGTTCAATTATAAATGAGTTTTGGTTCTTGAATGAGATTCTTTTATATGTATCTAAGTTTAAAAGTGGTGAACTTTTATTATGTAAAAAATGAAATTGTTGATTCACACACATTCAAACATTCAGTTTGATATAACTTTTTCAGGCATTTTTTCAATTTTACATGTCCTTATTTAAACTACTTTTTACTTATATTACTAAGTACTAAAGTAAACTAAAGAGTGAAAAGTATAAATAAGCTATTGAAAGATTTCGGTAAATTCTTAAAATTGTAGATTTTTGCCTCTATTTATGTCATTATTCTACTCTGCCTCCCTCATTGTTGTATTGTGTTTGGTGCATCTTGGTCAAATATGGCCCTAGTGCCATAAAACCCCAAACCAACCATCTACATTGCAACCTCCTTTGCATGACTCCAAACCGAGATTTAGCCTTGATCAACCAAAGTTTCCTACGTTTCTTTCCACCAATATATATGGCTGTTATTAAACATGTGGGAGGGTATACAACATCACTTCCTCTTTTGGAAATCTTGTAACACTCAGAGGATTGGATTTAATGTGAATTATGTTAAAAATCATGTTTCGTACACAACCTATTTTATGTTCTTAGAAGTAATATATTTTTTAAATTTACAGTCCCAACTCCTAACCATAAAACAATGTGTGATTATGTCGAAGGTCTTTTGAACTTAGAATCAGAAAAGGGTGGACAGCCAGCTCGTAAAGCTTCTGGTATGGCAACTAGGACTCAAAGTGACCAAAGGCAAGTATTTCAAGGCAGCAATTTTGATATCTGCAAAATCCTGGTTTCATGCTACAATTTTTTGTTGTATAATTTATTTGTTTAAATATATAAAAACTAATGTATTTATTTAAAATTTTGCATGGTTTTTAGTTCTTATTCGCTTTTCTTTTGTCTATCACTCGTCTATTAATCCTCCTGGTAGTTTATCTTCTCATCAAAAAGTGCCCTGTAGTGACTAGTATCTGATACAAATCCTGGTCCAAATTGACCATTTCTGTGCAAGGGACAAGTTGTTTTTCCTACATGAATATTCATTCCCCTTGGAGTTAGCAAAACACAAACTCATTCCACCTTTTCCCCAGATGCTTTGAAATTCCATAATGAGTCCTCTCACCTCCATGACTCAGAGCAGACAGCAGACCCTATACCCTTTGAAATAGTTGAGGTTTTCTTAGTTAAGTTGTGAATTTACAATTCCTGATTCTTATTTCAAGAAAGTCATTTGACAGACGCTCGCTGATCTGTTTTGGAAATCTAAGATATATAATTTTTTTTGTGTGCCTTATTTTGAGATTTTCAGGGAAAACATTGTCAAAACACATGAGAGCCACATACAAAAATGCTCAGAAGTGTGATAGGGCACAGCAAATCTGTTTTTAAAAGCCTTTCAAAACACCTTCCATGCCTGCTTAATCAAATGAAAATCACCTGTCAATCAACTGCTGAGGGAATGGGCACTCGCAAAACTCTTTAGCAGCCCACCTTTGTGATCTTCAAAGGGGGTGAAACGACAAGCCTCACAGTGAAACCTGCGGGTTATCTCTCAGTGGGCTCATCCTTAGCAAAATAAAGCAGCTTTCATCTCGATGGCCAGATCATGTTGGACAATGTATCTTGGTGTAACCACTTGGAGGGTTAATACATCTTTTTATGATATATAATTTTAATAAGATAAATTTTATGAGATCAAATAATAAATACCAATAATGTTTTTATTTTAAATGTTCAGTTATAGAGTTTCTACTCAATCATTTCTAGTTAGATGTAACTAAATACTTATATGGTATCAGAGTGATTCAATTAGCATCCGAAAATGTCAATAACAGAGGATTGAAAAGGGTTGTTAAAATGTTTTAACTAGCTGTGTTGCCAGAGTCAACTTTCATAAACTTAAAAATAATCTAGCAAAAGTTTGGCTGATAAGGTCTATGTTCACCGAACTTTTTAGTTCATTCCTTCGAATGAACAACATTTAATATATATTGTTTTTGAAAAACTGCATTGTATAAAGTTAAGAATGGTTTCACATCTTAATCCAGTTTTACAATATTTTCATTTAAGTATTTTTATTACAATGAATTGATTTATGCTGTACTCACCTAAGAATTTTTTAAGAACCTTATGTTATTTCAAATTTTATTTTCCTTGACTTGCTAAGTAAAGCAAAAAATGTATCTGAATGGACACTTTTATTCAGTTATGTTTTGAAATTTAATTTTTATAAAAGATGTGAAAGTATGTTTTTAGTTTCAAAGGGATCTGATCAACAAAAATGTTTACAACTATAAAGAATAATAGTTAATATTTTTGAGGTTCTGAAGCAGCGATGCAGAGACTTGTTAAGATCAAGGCCACATAAATTCACTGACTTATGGCAGGGCTGCCCAAAAAAACATGAAAGTTATCTGTCGTATGTTATTTATTTTATGCTGTTCCAATTTCTCGCTTTGTTAATATTCATGACTGAAAGCGTTTGTTCACGAATATATGTTGACCCAAGAGGTTTGCACATAGATTAGTATTATCTAGCAACAAAGTTTTAACCTAAATTACCTATTGTGTGACTTGTTAAAGTTAAAATAACACATGGTGAGGTGGGCCGCCAGTAAATCAACGAAAGGCCGTTTGAGGCTTGCGGGCCGTGGTCTGTGCATCCCTGTTCTAAAGTATCTCAATTAATGAGACGTATTTTTTTCGCATTGTCTGATTTATCATATTAAGATGTATTGGTTTTTGATGATTTCAATGATTAAAAGAAAACAATCATTAAAAGTACCATGGTTAAAAGTACACATGCAATCGAATTTAAAATTTCTTTATAAGTGGTTTAATAATCTGTTCTTTCTGCAACATTTTATGCTGTTGAGAAGGCATATGAGCCTGGGAAAAGGGCTGCCATACATGAAAGCTGACAAACAATAAACTCAAATCCATTCTTAAGATAGCAATTATGGAAGAGCATTGTTAGTTTCAACTTTTCACCTAACTTAAGTAATAGACTCATTCAAGATCATGTGTCTCATTCCAACTTACCAGAGCCGAATTATACCTCTATTCTATATGGTTTTGCAGAAAGTGTCATTAATGTACTTGGTTTCTCTTTAGATGGTGATATATGTAAATACTAGTAACTATTTTCGTAACTGAATGATGCTTTTGACTTAATGATATTCAATGTACCTTGAATTTTCTTTTACAAATGGATGAAAAAATCATTAATGAACGATTTCTTTATTTCAGAGAAGAGAATTGGGCTAATAGTGAGAAATGCAATATTTTAATTGATTCTAAATCGAACAATTGTACAGAAGTAAATGAAAATCAAAATGTAGACAATGATACAGATTTGAAGAATAGAAAAGTAAGTGGCATTCAATTAAATTAAATTGGCTAAATATGAACATATTCAAAATACTGTTACTCCATATAACCAAATATAATTAATTTTGGATTTGTATTTTGTTATTTATTTTAGCTATATATGAAAGAATAATGATTTTACTGTTACATGTTTTTATACATGCCAGCATGTAAAATTATCAATCTGAAAGCACCTTCCATCATGCTATCACTCAGGATTTCTGTAACATGAATGCAGCCTTTGTTACTTAAAATATTCATCACACACATTCAATCACATCACAAATCATTCAACCACTTGCGGTGGAAACTATATGTTAATGTTTTGTGGGCTCATCTATCACAAAATAGGGCAGTTTTATCTCAGTATGCAAATTTTGCAAGGTCTCTTTCTGGACAAGGTATTCAAAGGTAACCACTTAAAGGGTTAATATATATGTGTGTTCATTTTACCATAACAAATCTGCTAATACAAAATGCCCATACTCTACATTTTCTAATAGCTGGTTACAAAATTGGAAATCACTGCTAAAATTTTATTAGTATTTTATGCCTGAATTTTGTTACTATCTTAAATTTTAATATTCTTCATTCAGTTAAATGTTGTTGCAAAGTCTCATATTTCGAAAGAATTAAGTGAAGTAAACTACTCAGTACCAGTTCATTTTTCATGAGTAGATTTTAGTTCCTTGTTTGCTTGTATGTATTTTTGTTTCTGTTCTGTTGTAATGTGTATGTGCTGTTTTAAATAAAATAACTGGAAAACAGGAATTGAATCCTGTGAATTGACGATTGAGATCTTGCCAGCAAAGGTTGATATCGGGTAGATATTCTAACAAACTTAGAAAGTGAAGTCGGGATTAATTTTGTGCCTTGCTGTTCCAGTCATTAATATATTAGTCCCATTTCAACAATACACTTTCTATTTCTGCTTACAAAAAACTAGTGACCTAAGGATGGGCTAAATATGTGGCAGTATGCTTGTTGGCACGAATCACTTGTTATGTGTTCTAATTGGTGTGAATAAATTTGCCAAGGTCAGTTAGTGCTTACTTTTATATTTATTTTAGATGTTATGATTAACAAAAGTGAGGAGACTAAAGACTAAATTAGGGAATGATTTTCATACTCCTATCTGCACTTAGTGGTCAGCTAGTACCCTTTGATTTTCCGCTGTGGTAGACAATTTTAGGCTGTAAATTTGGGCATCCCCATTGCAGTGTGTCTTGTAAACCTAATTTATATTTTGAGCATGTTGAATACCAATTTATTGTAAAACAACTACCTTTGAGGGCAGCAATCTCATTGAATCAATAAAAAATAGCCTGACTGTTCATAAATTTAAGTATAAATGCTTACATCTTAATGCACTGTTACTTGGCTCAAGTTTATGCATCGTTATAGTAAGAATATCATCATTTATATTTTCTAGTGTTGGAAATTATTTGCTAGAGTACTTGACTTATCTTATTTGTTTGATGTCTATAGTATATGTACTATATGTATTTGTACTTTATTCTGATAAATGTTTTTTATAGGAGGAGTTAATGGTCAGCATTGGAAAGAAAGTTGAAAGCCTTAAGATGGAACAGACAAATATCAGAGCAGAAATACTTCAAAATGAACTGCTAGGACAAGAGATTGCTAATCGCTTACAAGATTTGGCAAAAACTAATGAATTGGAAAAGTATTCTCTTCATGTGGAAGAAATGGAAAAAATTGTCAATTTGTTACTCTCTCTCTCTGGACGTTTGGCTAGAGCTGAAAACCTGTTAAAAAATATGCCAAGAGATAGCAGTACTGAAGAGAAGGTATGAATTTAACTTTTATTTGTAGTGCTTAACAATGTTTAGTTCTCTTATTCAGTCGATACATATTTTCCATTTTTAATATATTGTGTGCTTTAAATCATGGATATCCAACTTTTGAGCACTCAATCAAACTCATAATTGTTGGAGGCTGCACATAAAATCTAAGTTTAATTGATATTTTACTAATAATTAAACTACATTTAAATGTTTAATAAAATCATTTGCAAAAAGTTTGAACAAAACCAATGAGACACTTAAATTCAATTCATTGGTGAGGAATTTACAGGATGACCAAAAGTGGGGCAGCCACTTGTCTGTCTTTCTAGTGTTAAAGAGAAAGCAAAATATGCATTTCTTTTTAAAGTAATATTTAATGTCAATATGAGTTATAAAAATTTTGTTTGATAAAAATATAAATAGAAACTTTGATATAGTGATGGAAATTAAGAAAGACAAAGCTTCACTGTCCCCTTTCATTCAACTGAATTTTAGGGTTAATTTAGGAAAATGTTTTCTTGGATATAGAACATATTAACATGTTATTTGTTCAAATTGGGACTTGATGGGAATTTCCTCAAAATTAATCCTTACTAGTCATTTATCTTATCATTTTGGGGTCTTGGAGCTAAGGAATACCCCTTTTCCTGAGATATTATGTTAAATAATACCTATCTTAAAGCTATTTTTAATTGCATTTTATTCAAAGCTGAAGTCAAACTTGCTGTTTAAATCAGATATGAATGAATTGAAGAAAAATTTGAATATGAAGCTTTCTAGTAGTTTATTGTACAAATTCATATACAATTTTAAAATGCTAATGATTTGTTTTAATGCATTTTACTTTTCACTAGAAATATGTATAGTCAAACCTCATTAAAACGAACTCGCATAATACGAATTACTGATAATATGAACTAAATTCCAATCCCTATCAAATGTTTATTCAAATGTTAACTCATTCATTTAAGATGAATTTGGGTTACCAATCTCCAGTTAAGACCAACAAATTTTCGAAACTTGATGGCAAATGGATTCTTTTCAATAGTATGCAATATCGTCTTCAACAGATTTTCTTCATGCTACGAATTCATTCCCATTCCTTCTATTGTTCAGTTACGGAAAGATTGCATTGTGATTTAAAATTTCAGCTTACCATGAAGGTTAGTGAATTAATGTCAATTAATCCACTTTCCTTCATAAAACTCAAAATTTATTTAAAGTATTAGATTTTGAAATAAACAAAATGTACTGATTAAAATATTAACTAAGATACCAGCTTTAAAGGACAGACCCTCCCCATATTTTTGATATCCAGGTAATATTGACAGTGAAATCAAATTTTTCCAAAAACACAAACATGTGAAACAGAAAGGGGACACATATTTTGCCAAATTAATGCCACTGTGAATAACATACAAATATAACTTAAAAGTACACTAATAACAAAACATTCTACATGTGAATCGAGCTTAAAATTATTTAGTAATTTTCTGATTAATCTGTACTTGGTTAGAGCATTCTGATACTGTAAAACTTGGTTGCTTCTGATTGAGTTGGCTCTTCATCCATAACCACCTTTTCAATTTATTATCCTCTTAAAAAACCTATTCCCTTTTCTAACTGAATAAATATTAATTTCGTTCATTTCGAAAATGAACAATATGCTTTTGGCCTTGATCCTTTGTACTCAGTTACTTTATACTAGACATTAGTGAAAATGTTTGATTTTTAGCAACAGTAGTGTGACCAACTAGAGATTTTTACATATTGTATTGATGTAAATATGTCCCTGGAAAATTGATTATATTAAAAGGCTGATTTTATTTACTGTTAGTTTTATCTATATTGGGCACTAACATAATGCTTTAAATCATTTTGACCATGCTTTAAAGAATGCTAATAATTTGATGAGTACATGGAATTAAGGGCAACAGTCTCACATTAAAAAGTTTTATCACTTCAATAATAAATTTGCTCTCTTTTTGTTATGTTTCCACTTTGAGTTGGGTAGGTACCATTCTAATTAGTCCTTGTGTAGCAAAAAATGACTGCAGAGCGACAAACCAAACTACTTTGAGTTGGGTATCACAATATCCTAATTGAATATATGATCTTCCATTTAAAAATGAAAATTTGATATTAAAACCAAATACTTTTGAAAATTACTTTCATGTTCATTTGTTTGCTATTTCAGTTTATTCTGCTTCTGTATATTACCTTGCTTTTTTCTTGCAGAGGGCCTTAGAAGCAAAGAGAGACAAACTAAGAGAACAACATGAAGATGCTTGTAGACTTAAAGAAAGTATAGATAGACGAAGCAGCCAAGTTTCTACATTCCTTCACAGATATTTATCTGATAATGAATATGCAGAATATGACCGTTTTATAAAAATGAAAACAAAACTCATAGTTGATATTCGAGAAATAGATGAAAAAATAAACTTGGGTGAAGAACAGTTGGCTGCATTGAGTGTTGTAGCTCATCTTTGGAAAAGTGCCAATTCATAAGATTAGCTTTAAATCAAGTTGAATTACAGATATCCTTTTGTATGTTTCTAACAAAGATGATATCTGATTGAATGGATGGTAATTAAGTTATGAATCTCCTATTGCTTGGTGGCATTTGACTGCTGCACACAGGCCAGCCAACCAACAGTGATGATGTAACAATTTATGAAGCTGTCAAAATCTGTAACTACTTAACATTATGTGAGATTAAGGTGTACATGAAATTACTGTTCCTCCCTACTTTACGTTCCAGTAATTTGTATTGTTCAAAATAACTTGCATGATTTTGCTTTGTATAATTGTGCAATGCTGTTATAGATACCATACATACAACATTTTTTGAAATTATATGAAGTACCAAGAACATAATTTCAACAAGTGTGATAGTACATACTCTCGGAATTGTGCCATTTGAAGATATGAGCTACACATCTGTTTGGCTAGGCTGTGCCATTACTGTCATTAAGAATATATTGACACTGTATATATGGAAAACTGATATATATTATATATTTGTGAATGATGAATCTCGGCTAATTGTGCATTTATGCCGGACACTACATCTTTACCTACCTGCTTATGTGCTTGTTAAAAATGATTACCGGTGATGCATAAATGTAGTTTTCCCAACTATGTATGTCCAGCATTTTTGAAAATATGGATCAATTTGTATCATTGTGTTTTAGTGTTATTCTCCATAACTCAGAATTTGTGGTCTCTTTTGTATGCATAACTCTGTTCAGAAAGTACAGTTCTTGCTTATAATGATTATTTCTTTTTATATAAACAAGCAACAGTAAAATAAGCAATGAAGTGCTGTAATTGTGATTTTTTTTATCATTTGTTTTATAATATGTAGAATCATATTTAAAGTAGAAAAAATTCAAAATATTTTCATGGAAATGTCCAGTTCCAAAAAATGACTGATTGTAAACTAAACTAAAACATTTTGGTATGTATTTTTAACTATGAAAACAGAAATGTGACTAGTTTCTAGACTGAATTATCTTGAAATATGATTGAAAATAACTTGAATTTGTGATGAAAAAGTACTGTAATATTTTCTTATTAAAAGGTTATGCTTTGTTTAATGGGAAATGACAAAAATACAGTTTTTTGTATTGTTTCATGTTGCATTAGGGTTGTTTGAAGCAATAAATGTACATACTCATAACATTTTGCTCTTTTTATTTTCTCAAAAATGATCATACTCCTCTTACTAGGATATTAAGTATGCTTACCTATTATCAGGATGATTAATGATAAAAATATCAAAAATTTTCCATACCTTGCTATTTAAGGCAATGGATTATGTTAAATGTGCAACAATTTGCATTTAGCAAATTCAGTTAGAATTGATTAGGATACTGAAGAAGTAAATTCTTTGCTAAAAATATCCATTGCAATCAAAGCTCAAGTGTAAGATTATTATAAAAGTTCACATTATTCATATTTCTACTTTGTATTTCATGAACGAAAGATATAAAAATAGTTTTTATTATCCTTGTAGTCTTCACAACTACAATTCCTGTTAGTGAGATACTGTCCTAAAATAAAGCAATGTCAGCTTTTCTTAAGTAGTCGCTAAATTTTATAGATTTTTTCTTCGATATACATCTGGAAATGTTTTTGTTTGAGAAAGCTCAGGAAATACATTTTTTATTATTTGCTTTATTTGTGTAGGAAAAGAACATGTCACTTTTATATTCTCAGTGATTTATAAAAAATTGCATATTTACTAATATATGCAGGGAACACAATAAATTATTACATTTCAGTCAATTCAAATTAATCAACCCTTTACAACATTTTTAATTTCTTTGTTTTACCAAAAGCTTTGACACTAGAATAAACATACACTATTCAAGGAAATATAACAAAATTTCGAAATGCATTCCTTATGTTGCATAAGTGCATACACAAGACTTAAAAAAACTTGACTAAATGTTAATCCAGTGAGTGGTGTAGAGTTGACTTTTTCCATATATCACTGAACTCAAGAAAAATTTACTTACATAGTTTAACACTGCTTCTACATATGAAATTTAAATTAAGTCAATCCATAATTTAGCATCTATTGACATTTAAAAATTTTCGTTTCACTATGGTATAAAAATCATAAAAAAATTATGAATCGATAAGATGAGAATATTCTTCAAAATTCAATCAACTTTATAGTCTTAAAGACCACAATTCCAGTTAATATTAAAACTCGTTTAAGTTTTAAAACTTGTGCCTTAGAATTTGCTTATCAAGTTTTAAAAAATCAATTAAAAAATTGTTAGACACAGCATATATTCAAGATTATGAAATAACAAGACCTGAAAATTGCTTGTTCCTCTTCCTTATAGTTTACGGTATTTCTTTTTGTTTGGCAGAATTATTGGGTTGGTTTTTGGAACCAGTGCTCTTTCGGGCTGTACCAGCTGTTGGTAGATCTTCAGCTTGAATGATACTATGATGAATACGAAAGTCCCCGGAACTTCTCTTGCATTTTCCTTTTTTTTCAGATCCAGCTATAATAGGAATCATTTTAGAGGATTTCATTTGGGATTGCTTAGGGCGAGGCGAATCATCTGATGTAGGTTCAGTATTGGAGCCATTCAGGGAAATATTTCTTCTGGTAGCACTCTCCAAGTCTTGAACTTTTCTCTTAAGATCCTTCACCATTGCTTTCGAAAGCTGCAACTTTGATGAAGTCAAATCCAGTTTTTTCTTCTGCTCCTTTACTTCTTCTTGAAGGTAATTTTGTTCGTCAATTTCTTCATTCAGCTCTCTTTTACTAGAAGAACAAGAGTCTGCTAATTTTCTTGCAGCCAAGACCGTTCCTTGTACGAGGCTATCGACAGTTTGGCGCAAAATGTTCTCTGCATCTTCTTGAGTACTAGTAATGGCTGTTTTTAAGTCTTCTAAAAAGTGCATTTTTATGTTCAATGTTGTGTTTGCCGCTTCCACATGCCCTATGTTCTTCAGTAACTCTTCTGTTTGTTTGAAGACATAATTTGATTGAAGACGTTGGTTTCTCTGATTCAGAGCTGCGATATCGGCTTCATAGCATGTTATAAATTTAGTTTGATCCCTCTCAAGAGTTTCTCTATTACTAATTTGTTTTTTTTTAATTTCGATTTGATCCTCTAAATCTTGACGTTCTTCCATCTTATCATACAACGTTTGAGAATTGGGGAGGTTAGAAGTGAAATGCAGTTCGCGAAGTTGCTCCTCCTTCGTAGTTTTGCGGCATTCGGGACAAGAATTTTTCTCACCTAACCATTTTAATATGCATCTCGAATGGAAGACGTGACCACATGGTGCTGCAAAAATCTTCACATCACCCATCTCATTTAAACAAATAACACAATTCGACATTTTCAGACGAAACAATAATCGCTCGTCTTATGGAGTGGAGTTGTCTTTCGTATTGAGGAGAGAAAATAATTTTTGAATCACCGCGTTGCGCATGCGCAACGTGTATACATGCATTTTGCTTTAAGAACTTATAGATTTTAAAGTTGGAAAATATGGATGTTCTGTTTTTATCAAAATGTTCTCCAGCTCGATGTGTATTTTCGGGGCCGCGGTAACCCTATTAGAAGAGCAGCAGATTAGCAACCGGAGGGTGCGAGTTCGAACCCAACCAAAGACCGCCATGTACAAAGGGGCTGGTGCATGTTAAATCTGTCGTGGCCTCAAATGTCCTCACATTGGCGTGGTGTGGAAATTTGGAGAGTGGGGCCAGTTCAGGTGTGACCCCGTCATCTGACCGTGATTCAAAATTGCGTGGTGTCCTCGGATCTTTCCCTTCGGGTTTGATCCCGGACTGCCGCCAATAGTCCGTTGTGTTGCTCCAGTGCGATTTTAATTAAAATACCTACCATTCAACTGGGCTTCCGCAGACCCGTTTGTTTTCTGGACCTATTTGGTAGGAGACTAGTAATTCGAGCTACAGGGTGTTCAGGTATATTGAATAATGTACTCTTCCTTACAAAAGATCTACCCAAATTATTTTGGATAACATAAACCTAGGGTTTTGACATTTAGAGTTTAATGGAATTTGTTAGAGCCTCTGAAATCTATATCGCCAATTTTTTTAAATTGACCTGTGAAGCTTAGCCTATACGTAAGTTCTTCCCCAAACTTTGGAAGTTCAATTTCGGGGAGACTAGATTTTGAATTCTAGTATTGTCATAAGCACAGTAAATAGTTACGCGTACAGAGGGATCACTGCCATAGGAAGCAATGGTCTCATAAATAACATGGGAAATTGCATAGACGGTGGCGCCCTCGGTGGGGGTCCAGCACCACGACCATGGTATTATTTTGGTGTTTATTTCGTATGAACATTTTAAGTTTATGCTACAGTGCTGGGGTTGTTTACTCAAACAATATCAACAGATTTGTGTTAATTCTGAAATAGATGAGGTCAGGAATGCTGTAGCACAAGCTTCAAATATACGATAAAGCAGAGAGATTTTGATTTAAGTACATCCCAATCCGTTAGCTGTTTATTTACTTTGGCTGTTTCATTCTCTACGATTTGAAAGGCCATTTGTATTTTTGCTTTGTATTTCTAATTAAAACTTAAGTATTCTTTACATATTTTTAGCATAAATGTTTTAAATTAGCAATTTTTTAATGTCTTCTGAAATTAAAAAGAACCTTAGTTTATGAAATCGATTTGTGAATTATAAAATTTTACTAATGTACGAACTTGTTTCTTCAATTTTATTTGATTCTTTTTTAAGTGAATACTTTTTAAAAACACGAAAATATTCCAAAACAAGCCCTTTCGATTTATTATTTAGAAGATTGTTGATCTCTAGTCTAAAAAATTATTTGAACAAAGAACATTAGAATTTTTTTATTCACACATAGTCAGATATTTAGTCTGTGATCAGGTACATCATCCATTTTTGAACAAATTATACAATTTGAAAAAGGAACAGAAATGAAGTATTCTGTTGGAGCGTACAATTAGTTTAATTTTATTTAATTTATTTCGTTAAAATCGTTTGCACATATTTTATGATTAGGCTCAGCGAATGAACTTGAATAAAAACATCAGTTCTGCTTCCGTTTGCACAAAGCGAATGAGCTTGAATCAGAACATGAGTTCGGCTTCATATCTGAACGATGTTTTTCCTTGTTCGGGTTCCTGCAATTGGTTGTTACAAAAATGGAACAGCGTTGATTTTGGAACGGGGATAAAATTTCATTCGCTCCGCTCCTAGAATAATGCTCACATCACTCGCCTTTTAAGTATATAACTGTATTAAATTCGTTGTTGTTGTTGACTTGAGTTTACCTTTCTCCCACCCGTCAACATATTCATATCCGGAACTAAGATTTTTGAATATCGCGTTCGCAGTTGAGTATAAAGAAAAAGTAATAAATTACTCTTTTCCGCTGCTAGGCGCCACAGTTCCTCCGCGCGCAGGCGATTTCCTTCTCTTATGTAATCACTAGAACTCTAATAAGGACAGTACGCAATATATAGTGCAATGAAATTTGCCTGCTCATTTTTTTGTAGTCTCCAGCTAACTTGTAAATATATTAATGTTTTAATGTCAATAAATTCTTTTATTCGAACCTTGAGAAACCGCTGAGTTTTTCAACACAACACAGGCCACTGGGAAGGGTAGTACGGAACATAAACTCCAGCTTGCAAATGTCTGGCACTTCGACGTAGGAAAGAGAGAACACAAGTTAAGACATCAATGCATTCTGTCAATTTAGTCTGGCAGTTTTTCCACTGATATTCGACAGACAAACGCATCTATAGTTGGCCACCAAATCCACACTAGTTGCTCCATTTTCACACGGCTCAAGCATCTGGCGTTTAATGAATTTGCGAGGAAATTAGCGTAATAGTTGTGAAATTTTATAATTGTTAGGCAATGACATGGGGATTAATTTTTAGTTTTAAATAAGTAAAATTTTTTTTTAAATACTGATCAAGATTTTGCTGTCCAGCTTTCTCTCTGGTGATGTCGCCTCTACTCGTTCTTAGGATTTGCAATGCTTTTAACTTTATTTTAAAACTAAATTTTACAAAATGGAAAGCAAAATTTCAAATGTGTGGACATATTTCACTGTGAAAGGGAGATTCGGATCGGGTGTCATGCTTTCTCAAAAGTTGAAAAGGGATATCATTAAGTCAGCTATTACGATTTTAAAGACATCTCGGAACAAACATCCCATCATAAAACTAATATCGAAAAGTGAAAGTGATTTTTTGACTTGTATTTTTCATGTTTTAAACGTGTTTAGATAGATTATAAAAAATTAACCTGTTTTTTCTGACAAACTAATTTTACTTTCCAAGTGGTAATCCCGGTATGCGTTTTTTAAGTGTTTATAATCTTTTAAAGGGACTCCCTACTGGCATAACGTGATTCAAAATTACGTGGTGTTGTCCTCGGATCTTTCTCTTCGGGATGGATCACGGACCGTCGTTTTGTTGACTTAAAAATGACATTAAAATCTGAAAAAATTATTACTTTCGTTTACGAATTTGTTTTGTCTTAGGCACCTCATATCTGTTTGGGAAAACGTACTTGAGATGGTTCAGATGTGGGACATTATTAGTTACCAGTGGGGAGAATTTAAACGCTTCGATTTGCAAGAACTTTTTCAAATTTAAGGATATATTCTGATTTTCTTTTCTTAATTACTGATAGTTTGGTGCAGCTTGGACAGATTTGCCCCTTGCGCCATAAAAAAATCAATCAATCGATTAACAATACGAAGACTCCAAATTATTTTATCATTCGTTTTCTTCCTGTCAAAACTAGCGAAAATCTCACGAATAAAAAAGCTAGCAGAAGAGTCATTTGTATTTTGTTTATATATGCATGCCTACAAGTACTAAGATGATATGTGAACAAAATTCGGTCCCTGTGTGTCTGTCGTAGAAACTGCTGGCGCCACATAGTCTAAGAGGAGGAACAGGGCTTGCACATTTCGAGTAGAGAGACATTTGAGAACGGTGGTGAACAGAAGAGCAGGTTAAGAACAGTTCTTTAAGAATGGAACAGCAAAGAACTGTTCGTTGAAAAGAACAGTATGTCCCATCCTTAGGCAAAACTTTGCTTTTACGATAACAGTTTTAACGGTTATTGCTAACTTGCGATAACAGTTGTTATTAACTGTTATAATGAAAAGCTTATTTAATAGTTACTACTAAAAATAAAGGTTAGTAAATAACTTTAACAATTATCAAAAACTGTTAAAAATTAAAGTTGACGGTGAAATGAAACAGAAAATATTGATTATCATTCTTTCCAAGTTTTTAACAAATTTTAATAACTTTACATTTTATATAACTCTTGCTTTCAGTTTTTTAATAGCACAGTTATTTTAACTGGTGTAAGAATAACAGCGGATAATCGCAAATATTAAATTATCTATAATTGTTATTTGTAAAGAAATGGTAAATTAATTAACTTCGCACTGGAGCAACACAACGGGCTACTCTCTCACACTTTCCATTTGTTTGTGGATGATGAGCAGAAGTTAATTGTTTTACGTTATGGTTTCTGAAAGATCTACGAAATCTTCCAGCAGTAAAAACTGCATTTCTATCACTTAAAACACTCTTAGTTACTTATTGTTGAAAAATTTGTTTTAAGCCGTTAGTATAAGTTTCAGTAGTAACACTTTTAGAAGGAAAATTCCATATATATCGAGTTGATTGGGTCCAATAATCATATGAAGATACTTTTTTGTTGAGTCATAATAATTAAATTCACCAACAGTATTAACAGCTAGCAATTCAAATGGTTCTGACGAAGGTTGCATAGCCTGTAACTGTCCAAACTCTTTTTGTGATGTGACTTTTTGTTTAAATGGCAAATTTCACAATGTTTAACAAAATTATTGATATCTTTAAAGATACCCTTTCAATAATATTGAATAGAAATTAAACTTAACATCTTTTTAACTCCTGGGTGACCAAAATCTTCGTGAGTTTTTCTAAATTCCAGTCTTAAGGAAATTGGGACAACAATTTTGACAATACCTTTTTTACTTATGGTCCATAAATTATTAACTTTTTAAAAATTTAGAATTATTCACATTACCCAATTCTTGATGTTCAATTAATTTTTCTTTTTGTAGTAAATGATTGAATTGTATAGTGTGATGGGAAACAGGGTTTCTAGAAAGCATATCAGCTTCAGAGTTAGAAAAGCCTTAAATTTAATTTCATAGTTAAAACATTGCAAATTTTAAAGACCATCTGAAAAGACTACCAGTTAAATGTTTTACATTCTTTAGCCAAACAAGAGCAGCATGATCAGTGTGTATTGTGAAGTTACTGATATGAAGGTAATGACAATATTTATCAAAAGCATCCACAATCGCCAAACACTGACGCAATGATAGCATAGTTTTTCTCGTATGTTCTCAGTTGTCGTGAATGGAAAGCTGTTGGATGTTGAGAACCGTCAGGGTGGCCTTGTTTAACATGGCTCCCACACTTTCTTGGAATGCATCACAGTACAAATGACACTTCAAATTAGGATTAAACAATGACAAAACTGGTTTTGAGATTAAAACATCTTTCAACTCTTGATATGCTGTCTGACAATCCCACCTTGTTTCCTTTTTAAGCAACTTATTAAGTGGCACTCTAAGTTTTGCATAATTTTTAATGAATCTATGATAAGCATTAATACTTCCGAGAAAACATTGCAATTTCACATTTTTAGGGGATTTTATTTTTGTATGACTTCGATATTACTATTACTTGGATAAGATTGTCCTTGTGACACTTCATGCCCTAAAAATTTGATTACAGTTTGAGTAAATTGACGTTTATATTTTAATTTTGTTTTCTTTATCACAAATAATAAAAATTTCACTGAGATGCTGAATATGTTCCTCTAACTTATCTGAAAATACAATATCATCAAAATAGTTCAACGCACAAATGTCCTCACGTTGATGTGGTGTAGAAGTTTGGAGAGTGGGGTGCCAGCCCAGGGGTGACCTCGTCATCTAACCGTGGCTCGAAATTACGTGGTGTTGTCTTCGGATCTTTCCCTTCGGGTTTGATCCCGGACTGTCGTCAATAGCCCGTTGTGTTGCTCCCAGTGCGTTGTTAATTTTAAAAAATACCAATTCGCATGCTCTCGTCACCACTTCAACCGTGCTCTTCTGGCTTTGACGCTTAAAGGGATACAAACTCGTGAATCCCGGGCATACAGTCCTTCCATATATTGCCTTCGCCGCACAGTAGTGGCAGATATTGACCTTCCAATTGTTGTAGTAATCATTGCCCATAGAATTGACGCGGTCGCTCGTCGATTGCGCTTAAGTCAATAATGGCATACTCATCATCAGAGGGTGGGGTAACTCTTGGACGACCGGGAACAGGTCTCTGGACAAATGACCCACTGGTTTGAAATTGTTTCCATATACGAGAAATCACAGAGTGGTCAACTCCAATGAAAATAGAGACGTCTTTAATAGACTGTCCTGCTTCAAGCCGCTCCACATCACGCCAGCGTTGAGAATCATCCAGTCGTCTTCTTTGAGCCATAATTGACCTTATCTAATCCACAAATAACCAAAATAATCTTTTAGAAATTTTCTATCAACATTTACACTCATCTACTGAAAGGCTTCAGAAAGGCGTCGTCTTGAACCAATGCCAAAGCATATTTCTAATGCTTAAGTATATAATGGCCTATTTCTGAAGAGTAAACTCTGATTGGGCCCATCACATGATATTTGCATATTATCTACAACCACAGTGAGTTTCATTCAATGAAATTGAATCACGCATTTCGAAGCTCTGGATTTGAATCGCGTGCTTAACTTTTGGAAGGCAGTGTATATACCATAAAATTAAGAATGCTGGCATTAGGAAACTGGTTTTGAACACAGGGTGGCATCAGCCTTATTTGCCCCAGGTCCCAAAGAGTAGCTTCGTATTTGATGTAATGAAGATGATAAAAGTCGTATCTTCAAACATGGAAGGAAAAGATAAATGAACTGTTCTTCAATTCGATTAAATGAAGATAAAAACTTTCTATGGGGACGCTAGACCAAGTGCTGGACCTGTTTTCGGAAATGCAAGCTGTTATGGTTAGAGGATTAATATCAAATTGGACTGATTTTAAAATAAATTAGAGACATTATTTTGAATTGTTGAACAACTTGACGATGCTGACCTAGTCGCTGTAGCATACGTCTCTGATATGAGGCAAAGCAATGTAAGATTATAGACAAAATTGGGCCTTAACAAGAGAGAAAATAATTTTCATGGTGTATAAAATCCTTTTGAAGAATCGTAATATATCTACTTTTTCCCGATGCTCCACATCTATTAAAAGTTCAGCGCAATTGGTTTGTTGATACCAGTTACAGACAAAAAAGCAGCTAAGATGGAAAAATTGCCTCTTTTTAAATTATTGCAATTAGATGTCAATTGAAACAAATCGGAAAACAACACATTTTACAACATTGAATTGCAACTTCACCACAAATTGAAACTTATTCACATTCAATGTGCTAAGAAGCAGAGACAAAATGTTCGAATGCCAGCACAATTATTCTCACACCAAATAGCAACCGCATTGAAACATTTCTCAGGCTGACAAGATGTCACGAATTTATTGGAATTCATAAATTTGGTAAACGACTGGTTTGATGTAATGAATAGTTACATTACAATTAAATTTGGATTCCCTCTAAAAATGTTTTTGGAATACATTTACCCAAACATACCCAAATTTCAGACAAGGTATTTTCTATGATAAAAGGAATGAAGTGCAATGAGAAAAAGGGGATGCAACTTTTCCAAAGTGGTTCTTCAATCTATTAATCCCAAGTAGTATACCGGCCCGTATATGCGGCGGAAGTGACGTCATACCACGTGACCAGAAGTGGGCGGGGCCATGTGACGTCACAGCGTGACGTCATCAAAAGCGGAAGTGACGTATTGTTTGTTTACATTTGGACTTGGAATTTTTTTTGTCATCGACTTCGTGCAGGCGTTGAGTTGTTTCAAGATGGCGTCGTTTCGTTACCATGGTGATGAATCACTCGCGTAGTGCCATCTGGTGGAGATATTCGAAACCCTATTATTTTTAATTAAAAAGCAATTTCGTGGATTCGAACCCGGGACCATGGGATCCGAGGTCAAGTGCGCTATCCGTTAGGCTGTAAGAGAGTTAACTTAAGATGGTGAATTAATGTAGTGTTTATTTCTCTTTCTTTTGGACTTGTATTTTTTCTTAGTATTAGGAATGGGTTATTTTTAGAAAATGGTTTGAATAATTGCATAGGGGTTTTAATAAATGCTTTTTCAAAATGACTTATGGCGCCATCTAGTGATTTTAAAAGTAATTAATCTAAGGAACGAATTGATTTCTTAATGGTTTTACTTTATTCATGACCAGTGACGTCAGTGTGTTTACGTTTGGGACTTGGATTTTTTTTCGTTATTCGTACCGCCATCTATTGTCATTTACTTGAGTGAATAGAATAAAATCCTAAGAAAATAAAATAAAAAATATTTGATATTTTGTTGGGGCTCGAACTTAGTACAAAAGTACTCATGGTCGAGGGTTAGTTGAATGACTATAACCATTCGGACACGAATACCTATTCTACAGAGATTTAAATGTTTAGAGACCTTTTTTTTAGAGTTGGCGCACGCGTGACGGCAGTGTGATGGGTCTTCTATTGCAGCCAAGCCTTGATCTCCTTAAGTATTGGAAATAAAGGGAGAAATGGAGCGAATAATTGGTGCAAGATTTAATTTTGAGTTGGTGAACCGTTATAAAGATGGTAAGGACTGCATAGTTGCCCATAAAAACAACGAGAAGGACTTGGAACTTTATGCACCCATAGCGTCTGTTTCATTTGGGCAGAAAAGACAATTTGTGTTTTCTAACTACAATTGTTTAAAAATTGTTCTGGAAAATGGAAGTTTGCTTGGAATGAAGTATCCAACAAACCAATTTTGGTTTCACAAGTTTCGTAAAATTCTAGCGTAAATAAGCAATAATCCACTTATGTGCCCCCGAACTGGAACACATATACTGTATTTTGGATTGTTTGTTTTTTATTACATAGTTTTATAAATTGTCTTAAAATGCAAGATCTGAAATGAAATTTTTCTATGCTATAAAGATTTATGTTTTTTTTTTTAAGTTAGATGTTTTTACTCAAAAATTAATTATACATTAGATGCTATAAGACCTATTTTTTAACAGAAATTTTGTTTTAATTAATATACACTTAAGTAAGAGTAAAATTTTTGAAACTTTATAAGACCCATACTAGGAATACGTTTTCTTGTACATTTGAAGAAGTTTTAGTATAAAAACCATTTATCCTATAAATCTAAATTAAATGTTATTTTTTAAATTCTCTTTCCTTGCATATTATTTTTTTACTTTGAATAAAATCTTCATAAATTTTAGTGATTTAATTTATATTATATAGATTTACAAACCTGTTTTTGGATGAAATATAAGGATTTTATATTTTAAAAGTTAATGTTTTTACTCAAAAAATTAATTATATATTAAATACTATTACACATATTTTTAATGTTGAAGATTTTAGAAAACATTTTACAATTGAAACATATGCATTACATATTATGACAAACACTTAAATGGAGATCCATAAGGGAATATTGGAAATCTTTTTTAATGCTTACACCTTTCTATTTTAAATAAACTTTTGCTTGTCTTACCACATACACTGTATTTTGGATTATTTGATTTTTATTACCCATGGTCTTATAAATTTTCTTTTAAAATACAAGATCTGAAATGAAATTTTCCTTGATTTTAAGATTTATGTTTTACTCAAAAAATTAATTATACATTAGATGCTATAGCACATATTTTATTACAGAATTTTTTAATATTATACACTTAAGTGAGCGTAAAATTTTTGAAACTTTACAAGACCCATATTATGAACATGTTTCCTTACACATTTGAAGTAGTGAAAAAATAGTATTAAAACCCTTTATCCTGTAAAATCTAAATTAAATATTATTTTTAATTAATCTTTCCTTGCATATTATTGTTTACTTTAAATACATTTTCATTAATTTTAGTGATTTTATTTATATTATAAAGATTTACAAATTGTTTTTAACAAAATTTTCTTTGATATAAGGATTTTATATTTTAAAAGTTAGATGTTTTTTACACAAAAATTAATTATATATCAAATACTATTGCACGTATTATAACATTGAAGATTTTTAGAAAACGTTTAACAATTGAAATATATACTTTAAATATTATTACAAACATTTAAATGCAATTTGCTTTCTATTTTTTAATTTTACAATTGAGACATTTTTAAAAGTTTGGTTCTTAAAGTGCGTTTTATGCATAGTAAAAAAATTATTATAAAAACCTGTAAGAGTAAAAAGAATTTTATACATTAATTTCAAACTTTACAAGACCCATACCATGTTTCCGTGCACATTTGAAGTAGTGAAATATAGAATTAAAAACCATTTGTCCTTGAAGTTCTAAATTAAAAGTTATTTTTCTTTAATGCTTTTGCAAACCACACATTTTACTAAATATGAACTTTTATTTATTTGAAATCCTTATGCACATCGTACAATTTAAATTGCACAGCAAAATACCAATACTGTACGAAGCTATGAAGTATTTTACAAGATACTTTGTACTGTTTTCTTAATTTTAAGTGTTCTACATTGCTATGTTAAATGGATAGTAAGTGGTTTTTCTGTTTTTGAAAAATAATGTGTGCACATCTGTGCTGCTAAGCAAATTAACTTTTGCCCTTTTCTTGATATTTAATGCATAATCTAAATATTTACTGACACCGCTGATAGTTTTACCCATGAGTAAAATTAAATAATAACTGAAAATTTTAAGTATTAATGTGAATTTTAAAATGAACAAATATTATTAAAATAATGGATTAAATCTGAATTTTATGTATTCTTAAAACAATCTCTGCAAAAACCAGCACAGACAATTCTTAAACAGATTGAAGGAAGCCACATGGAAACAAAGTTAATGGAAGCACTTTTTATAGAAAAAAACATAGTTCATATATTTTACACAAGTAATACATTGTAGTGTAAAAAATAACTTTAGTTTTTTACATACTTGCACAGACGCATATTTCCGACAAGCCAATTATTCGATGCCGCCACCTAAACTTTTGGGCAATGCAAATTATTTTTGTGATGACCACATGATAGTTTTTGGAAATCAAGTTGATATTCGGAAGTAATACATCTAAGCGTTTCTTTTCCATATGACCACCTTTGTAAGCAACTAGGTACTGAGTGGCCCTCTTGGTCTGATTGTACAATTCTAAAAGCTTAGAGTCTAAACTTTCTAAGGGAGCACAATTTGCTATGTCATGGAAATGAAGTGCACATACGTAATTTTTAACATATCACAGTTGTACGATTTTGGCACTAAGTTTATGCTCAGACGATAAGTGAAAACGAATACTTGAAGCTACTTGCGATTTTTACAGCATTCTATACGTATTTACATACTAAGAAACTTTTCTTGAGTCTGAAATCCATCAAAATCCACAATTGCACAAATATTAAGCATTGCTATTGAAAAGCGTTAGCTGTTCTTGGAAAAATAATTGTAAACTGGAAGCCACGAAGAACTGGACTATATAACACCATGCACTTACTAATCATACTAATCAGTAAAGTTAAAATTTATCTTTTGCGTTCCATTGTTACTCACAAAAGATAAGACTAAGTGAAGAATGTACATACTCAGAAAACATGTGTTTGTGATAATGCACGAAATAAAATTTTATGTTGTAATACAAGATTTTAACGAAAGGATATACTTAAATGTGCGTGTGATTTTTTTTACTCTACCACGTTTAACATGTAATGAACAAACGACTAATAATTAAAATAGTCAATATATTTATAAGGGTGTATAAGTCTTTCCTACACGACTTTTTCCTTAATAAAGAGTCTTAGGGTTTTAGAATCTCAAACTTCCTTACTAATCTTTTTACTGAAGCACTTGTGCCAATTTAATAACTTGCAACTCAATACCACCCTTTTACAATTGGATTTTCTTCCTCACCATGTTCAGTATATCACTTGAAATTGCATCTACTGCATGTACTAATAAATAGACAGTTTAGTAACAAATGTACGTTTTAAAATTTTGTGCAAAATATTGGTTCGGCACATAGGACACGTTGAAAGACTCTTCGTACATCTCATGCATGTCACCAAATGACCGCAAGGCTGTAAAGTAGCATTCATTTTCCGATTCCTTGCAAATTTTTCAAAGTCGTTCGTCCTTGTCGTTGTATAAGGGGTAAAGCTATACATCGTTTTTTTATAAAACCATTGATATTATTGTTGATTTCATCCAGCACCTGTACAATTTCATCTATGGGCTACCAAACATTTTGGATAAAACTTTGGGTTTGTATCTCACTACATCTTCTTTTTACCAATTTTTCAAGCCCTTCGCCATACCAATAGCACCTGATCACGTCCAAGACACAGGTATAATACAGTCCGTTTTTGGCTAGGTCCCTAATGTCAACGTCTGTGCGTTGGCCAATCTCTAAACGTAGATAGACGCATAGACATTCTTGGAACTTTTGGCTTCAAATTTGCATAATGGTTATTCATTTTCCTTAACTATATTATGCTCTATTACTTTTAAGTATAAAATTATGGAGCAGATTGAGTTAAATCCCATGAAAAAAGGTTCTTTTACTCAATTTTTAAAAATCTGATACTTGTCAGAGATACTAGTTTCCTTTCAACAAAGGCAAAGACTTGTGTGTGCCCACAAATAAATAATTCAATTTGTTGATGTAATTTTAGAAAAAATAAAACTGCAGAATTAAGAGAATTCAGTATACTTTAAAATTCTCATTTTAAAGAAAGTCAAAATACGTTTATCTTATAAATTATATTTGGTTATGTTTTTTTTCTTGCTCAAGTTTAGTCGTAGAATTGAATTGCATTCAGAGCGCATAAACGTGGTAGAGTAAAAAAAATCACACGCACATTTAAGTATATCCTTTCGTTAAAATCTTGTATTACAACATAAAATTTTATTTCGTGCATTATCACAAACACATGTTTTCTGAGTATGTACATTCTTCACTTAGTCTTATCTTTTGTGAGTAACAATGGAACGCAAAAGATAAATTTTAACTTTACTGATTAGTATGATTAGTAAGTGCATGGTGTTATATAGTCCAGTTCTTCGTGGCTTCCAGTTTACAATTATTTTTCCAAGAACAGCTAACGCTTTTCAATAGCAATGCTTAATATTTGTGCAATTGTGGATTTTGATGGATTTCAGACTCAAGAAAAGTTTCTTAGTATGTAAATACGTATAGAATGCTGTAAAAATCGCAAGTAGCTTCAAGTATTCGTTTTCACTTATCGTCTGAGCATAAACTTAGTGCCAAAATCGTACAACTGTGATATGTTAAAAATTACGTATGTGCACTTCATTTCCATGACATAGCAAATTGTGCTCCCTTAGAAAGTTTAGACTCTAAGCTTTTAGAATTGTACAATCAGACCAAGAGGGCCACTCAGTACCTAGTTGCTTACAAAGGTGGTCATATGGAAAAGAAACGCTTAGATGTATTACTTCCGAATATCAACTTGATTTCCAAAAACTATCATGTGGTCATCACAAAAATAATTTGCATTGCCCAAAAGTTTAGGTGGCGGCATCGAATAATTGGCTTGTCGGAAATATGCGTCTGTGCAAGTATGTAAAAAACTAAAGTTATTTTTTACACTACAATGTATTACTTGTGTAAAATATATGAACTATGTTTTTTTCTATAAAAAGTGCTTCCATTAACTTTGTTTCCATGTGGCTTCCTTCAATCTGTTTAAGAATTGTCTGTGCTGGTTTTTGCAGAGATTGTTTTAAGAATACATAAAATTCAGATTTAATCCATTATTTTAATAATATTTGTTCATTTTAAAATTCACATTAATACTTAAAATTTTCAGTTATTATTTAATTTTACTCATGGGTAAAACTATCAGCGGTGTCAGTAAATATTTAGATTATGCATTAAATATCAAGAAAAGGGCAAAAGTTAATTTGCTTAGCAGCACAGATGTGCACACATTATTTTTCAAAAACAGAAAAACCACTTACTATCCATTTAACATAGCAATGTAGAACACTTAAAATTAAGAAAACAGTACAAAGTATCTTGTAAAATACTTCATAGCTTCGTACAGTATTGGTATTTTGCTGTGCAATTTAAATTGTACGATGTGCATAAGGATTTCAAATAAATAAAAGTTCATATTTAGTAAAATGTGTGGTTTGCAAAAGCATTAAAGAAAAATAACTTTTAATTTAGAACTTCAAGGACAAATGGTTTTTAATTCTATATTTCACTACTTCAAATGTGCACGGAAACATGGTATGGGTCTTGTAAAGTTTGAAATTAATGTATAAAATTCTTTTTACTCTTACAGGTTTTTATAATAATTTTTTTACTATGCATAAAACGCACTTTAAGAACCAAACTTTTAAAAATGTCTCAATTGTAAAATTAAAAAATAGAAAGCAAATTGCATTTAAATGTTTGTAATAATATTTAAAGTATATATTTCAATTGTTAAACGTTTTCTAAAAATCTTCAATGTTATAATACGTGCAATAGTATTTGATATATAATTAATTTTTGTGTAAAAAACATCTAACTTTTAAAATATAAAATCCTTATATCAAAGAAAATTTTGTTAAAAACAATTTGTAAATCTTTATAATATAAATAAAATCACTAAAATTAATGAAAATGTATTTAAAGTAAACAATAATATGCAAGGAAAGATTAATTAAAAATAATATTTAATTTAGATTTTACAGGATAAAGGGTTTTAATACTATTTTTTCACTACTTCAAATGTGTAAGGAAACATGTTCATAATATGGGTCTTGTAAAGTTTCAAAAATTTTACGCTCACTTAAGTGTATAATATTAAAAAATTCTGTAATAAAATATGTGCTATAGCATCTAATGTATAATTAATTTTTTGAGTAAAACATAAATCTTAAAATCAAGGAAAATTTCATTTCAGATCTTGTATTTTAAAAGAAAATTTATAAGACCATGGGTAATAAAAATCAAATAATCCAAAATACAGTGTATGTGGTAAGACAAGCAAAAGTTTATTTAAAATAGAAAGGTGTAAGCATTAAAAAAGATTTCCAATATTCCCTTATGGATCTCCATTTAAGTGTTTGTCATAATATGTAATGCATATGTTTCAATTGTAAAATGTTTTCTAAAATCTTCAACATTAAAAATATGTGTAATAGTATTTAATATATAATTAATTTTTTGAGTAAAAACATTAACTTTTAAAATATAAAATCCTTATATTTCATCCAAAAACAGGTTTGTAAATCTATATAATATAAATTAAATCACTAAAATTTATGAAGATTTTATTCAAAGTAAAAAAATAATATGCAAGGAAAGAGAATTTAAAAAATAACATTTAATTTAGATTTATAGGATAAATGGTTTTTATACTAAAACTTCTTCAAATGTACAAGAAAACGTATTCCTAGTATGGGTCTTATAAAGTTTCAAAAATTTTACTCTTACTTAAGTGTATATTAATTAAAACAAAATTTCTGTTAAAAAATAGGTCTTATAGCATCTAATGTATAATTAATTTTTGAGTAAAAACATCTAACTTAAAAAAAAAACATAAATCTTTATAGCATAGAAAAATTTCATTTCAGATCTTGCATTTTAAGACAATTTATAAAACTATGTAATAAAAAACAAACAATCCAAAATACAGTATATGTGTTCCAGTTCGGGGGCACATAAGTGGATTATTGCTTATTTACGCTAGAATTTTACGAAACTTGTGAAACCAAAATTGGTTTGTTGGATACTTCATTCCAAGCAAACTTCCATTTTCCAGAACAATTTTTAAACAATTGTAGTTAGAAAACACAAATTGTCTTTTCTGCCCAAATGAAACAGACGCTATGGGTGCATAAAGTTCCAAGTCCTTCTCGTTGTTTTTATGGGCAACTATGCAGTCCTTACCATCTTTATAACGGTTCACCAACTCAAAATTAAATCTTGCACCAATTATTCGCTCCATTTCTCCCTTTATTTCCAATACTTAAGGAGATCAAGGCTTGGCTGCAATAGAAGACCCATCACACTGCCGTCACGCGTGCGCCAACTCTAAAAAAAAGGTCTCTAAACATTTAAATCTCTGTAGAATAGGTATTCGTGTCCGAATGGTTATAGTCATTCAACTAACCCTCGACCATGAGTACTTTTGTACTAAGTTCGAGCCCCAACAAAATATCAAATATTTTTTATTTTATTTTCTTAGGATTTTATTCTATTCACTCAAGTAAATGACAATAGATGGCGGTACGAATAACGAAAAAAAATCCAAGTCCCAAACGTAAACACACTGACGTCACTGGTCATGAATAAAGTAAAACCATTAAGAAATCAATTCGTTCCTTAGATTAATTACTTTTAAAATCACTAGATGGCGCCATAAGTCATTTTGAAAAAGCATTTATTAAAACCCCTATGCAATTATTCAAACCATTTTCTAAAAATAACCCATTCCTAATACTAAGAAAAAATACAAGTCCAAAAGAAAGAGAAATAAACACTACATTAATTCACCATCTTAAGTTAACTCTCTTACAGCCTAACGGATAGCGCACTTGACCTCGGATCCCATGGTCCCGGGTTCGAATCCACGAAATTGCTTTTTAATTAAAAATAATAGGGTTTCGAATATCTCCACCAGATGGCACTACGCGAGTGATTCATCACCATGGTAACGAAACGACGCCATCTTGAAACAACTCAACGCCTGCACGAAGTCGATGACAAAAAAAATTCCAAGTCCAAATGTAAACAAACAATACGTCACTTCCGCTTTTGATGACGTCACGCTGTGACGTCACATGGCCCCGCCCACTTCTGGTCACGTGGTATGACGTCACTTCCGCCGCATATACGGGCCGGTATACTACTATCCCATCAAAGGTCCGTTCCATGAGTTGCAATGTAAAATTTCTATTTCCTATCTATTGTCCCACAGATTGAATCAGGATTCATTGGGAATTTTTTTTTGAAGTGCGACCCAGAGGGAAACTCAATGATCATCCTACACTGTTGAACGTCCTTTACAGAATACGAATGATTATTCTGAGAAAAAATCCCAGAATTTTGCAAAATAATCCAAATATAAGTCAAGGAACGACTGTGGAATGCTTTGAGACTGCTCAAGCCTTATGACAAGCAGGTATGAGAGTCAAAAATCAAAATTCCAATGCATCGGCAACTGAAAACATTGAAGCAAGTAGAACTGAAAACAATACATTAAATAATAATGAATGATTTTTCACTTCAGAAAACTATGCGAAAGAGAATCTCTCAGGGTGTGTTGCTGTGAAATACAGGAAAGAGTACACCGATTTAGAATTTTACAGTTATAAAACGAAAGTTACTCTAAAACCGAAAAGGTGGGTGGAGCATTTATCATACGATGGCCTTACTGTACCATGATCTAAGTGGCATGAAGTCAGCAAAGTAATAGATGAGAGTTCATTCGATTCATCCTCCTCAGAAGATTTGCATACAAGCCAAAGAATCGTAAAGGTTTAGACAGGAAAAGTTTCTTTTGTTTCCGGAAATAGTCAAAAGAAGTGATTGAAACTTATATCAAAGTGAGAACTATCGAGCGAATAAAGTATTTAAACAAGAAAATCAGCGAAAAAGAAAAATCTAATGAGAAAATCTGGACGATGCAGCAAGAAAAAAGAAAAGTAAATGAAAATAAGTAGTTAAAATAAGTAAATATTTTTTTAAATCTACTTTCATTTTTTCATAAAATTTTTAAGTAATATATTAATTGCACATGCTTCAGAAGTGTATTGAATTTGATTATTTTTACCTTGAAAACCGTTTCAAAATACCGCATTTTATTCAGTGTTTCGGTTTCAGCTTCACTGACATTGTGTCGTTGAGTACTCTATTCTATAAACCTTGCACCATGCCAACGTGAGGATGTTTGAGGACACAAAAAATTTAGCGTGCTTCAGCCTCCACGTACACGAAATTCTTTAGTATCGAACTCGCAACCCATATGCTAAACCGCAACTCTACCAACTGGTCTACCGAGGCCAGCACTAAACCTTAAGAAACATTCCTTCTGGAACAATGATTTTCAACCAGAAAATTTTAGGTAAGTAAATTTTTTAACTTTACACTGTAGCAACTCAAAGGGCTACAGGCGACGGTCCGAGATCAATCACGAAGGGAAAGATCCAAGCATAACACCACGCAATTTTGAACCACGGCCAGATGACTTCTCAGCTGGTCAACTTCTCAGCTGGTACCCCACTCTACAAACATTTACACCACACCAATCTGAGGACATTTGAGGCCACGAGAGATTTAACGTGCACTATCCTCCGTATACACGACAGTCTTTAGTTGGCCCCAGTTGGAAGAGTAACGAACTAGCAATTAAAGGGTTGCGAGTTCGAAACTAGGTCCAGCCAAGACCGTCGTGCACAAGGGGGCTGGTGAACATTAAACCTTTAGTGACCTCAAATGTCCTCAAGTTGGCGTCATGTAGAAGTTTAGAGAGTGGGTTGCCAGCTCAGGTATTGACCTCGTCATCTGACCGTGGTTCAATATTACGTTGTGTTGTCCTTGGATTTTTCCCATGGGATTGATCCCGGACCGTTCCAGGGCAGCGGTAGCCCAGTTGCAAGAGCAAAGGTAGGTATTTTAATTAACGTCACACTGGATCAACGCAACGAGCTATTGGCGACGGTCCGGGATGAAACTCGAAGGGAAAGATCCGATGACAACACCATATAATTTTGAACCACGGTCAGATGACGAGGTCACACCTGAGCTGGCTTCCCACTCTCAAAACTTGTATACCACGCCAACGTGAGGACATTTGAGGCCACGACAGATTTAAGGTGTACCACCCCCCCTTGTACACTAAGGTCTTTGGTTGGATTCGAACTCACAACCCTCCGGTTGCTAATCCGTTACTCTTCCAATTGGGCTTCCGCGGTCCTGGAAGAGCACCGGATCAGCAACTGGAGGGTTTCGAGTTCGAAGCTCAGTCCAGCCAAAGACGGTGTGTACTGGGAGGCTAGTGCAAGCTAAATCTGTCGTGGTCTCAAATGTCCTCGCGTTGACGTAGTGTGGAAGTTTGGAAAGTGGGGTGCCAGCTCTGGTGTTGTCCTCGTCATCTGATTTTGGTTCAAAATTACGAGGCGTTGTTCTTAGTTCTTTCCCTTAGAGATTAATCCCAGACCGTTTCCAATAGCCCTATGTGTTGCTACAGTATGGCGTTAATTAAATACCTACCTACCAGTGCGATGAAATTTCATTACCCACTCCATCTGGGCTACCGTGGACCCAGAATTTTAGGGGCTCATGATATTAAATATTCCACTCATAATTTCCTGAAATGTCCTCAAGTGGGAGTGGTGTAGAAAATCGTTTGCAAAAGGTAGATTGGTAGGTATTTTAATTAACGTCTCACTGGAGGAACGCAACGACTATTGGTGACTGTATAAAAAGGAAAAGAGTAAGTAATAAATTCTTTTTTCGTTGGTAGGCGCCACAGTTCCTCCGTTCGTAAGCCAGCGATTTCCTTCTCTTATGTAATTACTAGAACTCTAATAAGGGCAGTACGCAATATGGTAGTGCAATGAAATTGGCTGCTCATTTTTTGCAGTCTCCAGCTAACTTGTAAATGTATTACAATTTTAATGTCAATCAATTCTTTTATCCGAACCTTGAGAACCTCTCTGGATGTATTTCTCTCTTCTGTGTCAGTAAAGCTTTCACTGTGTGTGTGTCAATTACTTGATATTGTATTGTTTCTGGCACAGCATAGCCAAATATGGCCCTTGCACCATAAAAACCCCCAAACTAACCAACCAACCGAACCTTGAGAAACCGGTGAGTTGCTCAACACAACACAGTGGCGTCCGCAACAGGACTTATGAAAGATTTACTTAAATATTGATTTCGAAAACAGGATATAAATCGTGAAAGTAAATTGAGAAAAATCCTCGTTGCGCCTTCACGAGGGTTTTAAAGCACCTGTTCCTGATGAGAAGGCTTTGCAAGTTTCTTATAATACTATAGAAGAAAGTGCTGCCTAGAACTAGATGCTTGAATAATACAAGTGCTGCTGGATGACGATGAAGCCGATCTAGACCACGAATCGGATGTTTACCTTTGGGATTGATCCCGGACCGTCGAAAATAGCCTGTTGTGTTGATCCAGTGCGACGTTAATTAACTACCTACCTACCATTCATAGTTTGATTTTTATTTGGGGGGTATTTCAATTAACGTCACACTGTAGCAACACAACGGGCTATTGGTGACGGTCCGGGATCAATCCCGAAGGGAAAGATCCGAGGACAACACCACGTAATTTTGAACCACGGTCAGATGACGAGCAACACCTGAGCTGGCACCCCACTCTCCAAACTTCCACACCACGCCAACGTGAGGACGATTTTTATTTGGAAGAGCAACGGATTAGCAACCGGAGGGTTGCGAGTTTGAAACTAGGTCCAGTCAAAGACCGTCGTGTACACGGGAGCTGGTGCACGTTAGATCTGTCTTGGCCACAAATGTCCTCACGTTGGAGTGGTGTGGAAGCTTGGAGGGTGGGATGACAGCTCAGGTGTTGTTTTCGTCATCTGACCGTGGCTCAAAATTATGAGGCGGTGTCCTTGATCTTTCCCTTCGGGATTGATTCCGGATCGTCACTAGTAGCCTGTTGTGTTGCTCAAGTGTGATGTTAATTAATTATATATCTACCTATATTGTGTGATTTTTGATATGGCCCCGTATACCGATTGGAGTTAAGAGTTGGTATTTAATTAACGTCCCACTGGATCAAAGCAACGGACTATTGGTGATGGTCCTGTATCAATCCCGAGTTGAAATATCCGAGGACATCACCACGTAATTTTGAACCACGGTCAGATGACGAGGTCACACCTGAGTTGGCACACCACTCTCCAAACTTCCAAACAAAGCCAACGTGCTAGCCCGGTTGGATGAGTAACTAATTAGCAACCGGAGAGTTGCGAGTTCAAATTCAATCAAAAAACGTCGTGCACAAAGGGGGCTGGTACACTTTAAATCTGTAGTAGCCTCACATGTCTTCACATTGGCGTGGTGTGAAAGTTTGGTGATTGGGGTGACTGCTCAAGTGTGACCTCGTCATCTGACCGTGGCTCAAAATTACGTGGTGTTTCTTCGGATCTTTTTCTTCAGGTTTGATCCTGGACTTTCGCCAATAGCCCGTTATGTTGCTCTAGTGCGAGGTTATTGAAAATACCTACCACCCCTAATATCCTCACGTTTGCGTGCCTTGTAAGTTTGTGTAGTGTGTGCCAGCTCAGGTCGGAACCTCGTCATCTGACCGTGGTTAAAAAATGACGAGGTGTTTTCATATCATTCTCTTCGGGATTTATCCCGAACCGTTACTATCCCGAACCGTTACCGTCTGTTGTTTTTCTACTGTGTGACGTTAGTTAATTACCTACCTACTTTTTTGTTTTCAATTCTATACAGGAAAGTTACTTCTCAACTGAGTCACTGATTGGTTCATTCTTTTTATTCTCCAAAGTTCAAGATTATTGGATGTTTTCATCTGACGTCAGAAATGTGCTAAATTTTGACTACCACGAAAAAGTGCAGCTTTTAAACACTGAAGACAACTCGCTCTGCAAGTTGCGACTGTTCGTTTTCTTCGAAGATCGTGTGAAAGTATTGTTATATTTTTATTTACAAAAATCTAATTTCATTTTTAGACTCTACTTCTAACAAACTTTGTTCTATATTTGTTAAAACTACCGTTGAAAATTGAGATTGGAATAGAATAAGTGATCTACATAAACATTGGAATGTTCGATTTCATCCAAAGAAGCTTGTTTGGAGTACTTATCTTTACTTCCCCGCATAAAAGTTTGCTGTTAGGTGAAAAACAAACAATTTTTTAAACTAGAAATCCAATCCTGATTGCGGTAGCAGTGTCACTTTAAAAAAATGTCTCAATGCGTTATATGTTCTGATTTATTTGATGGTGCTGAGCGTGTTATGGCCGCTCCATGCGGACATGTGTGTCACTCAAAATGTTTGCTGAAGTGGCTAGATGTAAAGAAAAACTGCCCTGAATGCAGGAAAAATGTTGTACGGCAACATGTTGTGGAGCTTTTTTTTAATGTAAAATCCACACAGCTTGTTAATCCTACCAGTTTGAACAATGAAATAGAAAACTTAAAGACTTTGTTGCAAGAAAGTAGTACAGAAGCAACTAGGCTAATGAATAGAAATAAAGAACTTAGTGGAACTATAAAGAGAGTTGTAGTAACTACCCATAATCTTCAAGAGACCTATGTGGACCTTGTACGAAAATTACGTAATTTCATTTATAAAATACCCGTCTTAAAACATAGTCTTAAAGGACTCAGAGCTGAAAATGAAATGCTGAAAAAGGAGCTTTGCCATTTGGAAGATATAAAAACAGTCGTGACTGGGACACAAAAAGATGCAGATGAAATATTGAACCAAGCTGCAAACAGTGCCACTCATGGAACAGACTTATTAATAGCAAAAAGACTAGCCTATTGTTGTTCTCTTATTAAAATAGAGCTCAAGCGAACAATTGATGAAAAGAATAAGTTACGAAATGAAGCTATCGAAATAAACAAGACTTTGGGTTTAACTTCATCAAAGTTGAGGCTTTCGAAAGCCCTAGTGAAGGAGCTTGAGAAAAAATGTGAACAATTGGAGAGTGCTGCGAAAAGAAATATTTCCACGAATGGTTCTGAATTTAACGATAGTTTAAATCCTGAACCTTCTATATCAAATGATTTGGTGGCATGTAACCAAAGTGTTTCTGCATTAAATTTTTCGCCGATTGCGAAGCGCAAAAAGGAAAATAATTCTGTGTCAAGTATTGGATACAACGACTTAGGTAGGCATCATAGTATTGTTCGAGCTGATGACCTGCCAACAGCTGGTAGATCGAAAAAGTTTTTGGTTCCAACCAAAAAGATTCCGTAAACTGTAACGAAAGGAGGAACAGATTAGATTATTCCACGTTGAGAAAGTGATTCTTACTACAATACTTTTAAACCTTATGAACAGCTGAAAGTGCCTTAGTGATTTACTGGAATTGTTTTTTTAAGATCGCAAAGGTTGGTTGAATTCTGAAGAACAATACTTTTATCTTATCAATTTATAACCTTATACAATACTCGACAGGAATGTTTTGCAATGTGTTAAACCATTTTTATCCCTTTTGTTTGTAAAATACAAAGTAGAAACTTTACTGGTTAAAATAATTTTGATGTGATTTTTATAACATTTGGAAACTTAAGTTTTGGATGGTTATGAATATTTATTAGTTAAATGCTAAATTATAGACTTAGTGTGAATTTCATATGTAGGAGTGCAATATTTTTTTGAGGTCAGTGAAGTATTGAAAAGACATTAACAGTAATTTGTAGTGAAGAGAACTTTTAAAGTCTTGTGTCTATAAATGCATATCAAATTTGTTTATATTTCCTTGAATATTTTTCTGTCTATTTTAGTGTTCTTAAACTTGAGTCAAACTAAGTAAATAAAACTGTTAGAAAGGGTTGAGTAATTTCAAGGAACTGCATTGTTTTACAAATCTATCTGCAGTGTTGTTTCTGTTACACGAAACATTAATAATTTTGGGTCATTAATATACATAATGCATATTTTATTGAAGATTGCAAATGAGACACCCCATGCAGTGATTCCATAAGTATAATACAGGGAAAAGTACAGCTCTGCAGCAGAAACATAAGAAAATTGTGTTGATCCTATTAGGTCAAATAAATATAAATTCTGCTGGTACTGACCGTATACCAAAGGTTTCGGTAACTGAACTAGAGTTGTAATATCTACTAGAAAACACATTTGTTTTTTCTTTGTAATGATCATTTTGATTTTATTATAAATATAATTTTTATGCATTTCTGTACTAGTATTTGACAGCTCAGTAGTGCTTAATGTATTTATTAATTATAACATTTATTATGTTAGTGTCTGAAATATCACTGTTGGCATTGTTTATTGTACTTGCGATGAAATGGTATTTTTTGTGCTCACTATGTAAGTGGAAGAAGCTGTTGTATTCTTATATAAACATCCAGTGAATGAGACTTGTGTCTATCAGCTAAATCTGCTTGTAAAGAGCACAAAGTGACCACCTCGTCTCGAGTGTTCATAAAAACCTGGATTCTAAAAATGCGTGCAATTTATTTTGCATTTGGATCAGGATAAAGAAATTGGTAAATATGTTTACTTTTTTACCATTTCCATTTGCGTCATTGCCATATTATTTCAAACTAAGAATCACTATTATTTCCGAGATGGGCATTTGCATCATGTCCCATAATAATTGTAACTTCATGTTTGCCTATAACATTGTTAATTTGTCATTTAAATATACTTTTTTTCAATATCAGACCACACTTCTGTCTTCTCATACAATCACTTATCGGCCCAATTGATAAGGCAATTGTTGCAACTTAATCTGCTAAGGACACATAACTGGCTATTGTAGGACAAACTTACACTCAAGATGTACTCGTAAAAATAAGTAGTGTCCTGTACATTTAATATTGAACAAATGATTTAATTTTGATATTTGAGAAGTGAAGTTTTCATTTTTACAGTTGCAGACATTTTATATTTATTGCTTCAAAACTTGGGAATTATAAAATCCACCAGTTCAGAAATATGCATAGAAATTTTTGCACTGTAAAGCTGATTAAAAATGGATGAATAAGTTTTTTCTGGTTGCTAAGAAAGATAAAACAAATGCTTTGTTCTCAATGGGTCTCCAAGACTTAACAAAATCGTACTATGGACACTGAAAAATGCAGATAAATGTCAGCCCAGTCATGCCTTAGTGTTCATAGAATTTTTTATGGACATTGAAACGACTTAATTTGAATCAGTTATAATAAAACATTACATTTTAGTAATTTTTTGGTATTTTAGTGGAAAATTGTAATTCTAAAAGTGATCCTAGATAATAAATTGTAGGGTTAGCTAGGTGCGGTTTTAAAAATTTGTTTCTTACCTGAATAAGCATTCAGTATTTGCTCTTTCAAACACAATTGCAGTCCTTCAGTAATATAATGATAAGCCACGTTCTCCCCAAATTGTTCGAGACAACAATTTTCAAGTTTAAGAAAGTTCTAAAATTATAATGGTTCTTCCACTGTTCAAGTAGTCATGTTTTCTTTAACTTTCAAGTATTACACACACATTTAAACAATTAAAAATCTTTTTTATCCTCTTGGAATATTTTGTTTTCAATTTTTTTTATTAGATAATATATTTCTGTGGCTTATCAGTAAGTCGATTCCTTCCTGTGTGTATTTCTCTTGGGTGTCTTTAAAACTTTCCTTGTATGTGTTCCCTATATTCATTACTTGACATGTTCAGTCTTGTGTTTGGTGCAACTTTTCCAAATATTGCCCTTGCACCATAAAACTCGGAAGAAACCAAAACAACCATGGATGAAGAAGTTTTAAAATGTAAATAGGCCTTTTTTCCCTTTAAGAGTACACTCATCAGAAAAGTATTATGTTATGTCATACTAACAATGTTATAGACAGTGAGGTGAGCATAAAATATGTAATTTTAGTACTTTAATTGTATCAGTAGTTATTTTGGAATTTGAACTTCGTTTTGTTAAGTGCTATATCTACTTTCTGACAACCAACCATATACTGCTTTTAATTTAAGCATGTATTGCTTTCACATGCATTGAATTTTTCAATCTCTTATATAAGCCAATAATTTAACATTTGGTATGTAGTTCCTTCTTGCATTTTTGTAAATAACTTTTGTTGAGTCTTTATTTTTATTTAAATCGTGTTGCATTATTTTGTGTTGCAAAAGAAAACTTAAATTTTGCCCAAGAATGGAATGTAAGGCATACTATCATGCAATGGCAAGATCTGTTATTGCTATGTCATATTTTGCCTTGTATATTATTTAGTTACAATATAAGCCCTAAAAGAAGATAATGCTGGATAACTTCAGTAAAACTACTTATGGAGTATAGAAATGTAGCCATGTTTAACCTATGCTGTAATGGAAAAAATATTTTTGATGCATATTTTGCTGAAAAATTTCAGTGTTTTCATATAATTCCCTTGATGAGTTTGAATCTTGTACTTATAAGTGTCTAATATGGTGATTTCATTGCATTCTTGAAATCCTCTGCCTTTTAAAAATATTTAATTTAGGACTGCACATCTCAGTGCTATACTCTTATATGAAGGCTGAGAGAATATTTTACTTTGCTTATGTGATATTGCAAAATATTAGTGTTCGAAAAGCTGAAAAGTTTTGTTATGTGAAGTTTGATGGCAGGTAACTTGGAAATTTTGTTAATGTATGTTGTATAAGTTTTTATGTGATATATTTAATGTCATTTAAATGTAGTTGGTGCATTATGTAACATTTAAGCCTCTTTAGTTTTTGTGTATAAGTATCAATGGGAAAAGTACTAAGTGTTACAACTCTATGAAGCATAATTTTAAAGAACATTTGTTATATTTGATTGTGAAAAAGTGTGTTCTTTGTGTGAAAAACTTCCTTGACTTGAAGTGACATTCTAGTTCCTGGTGTGATTTATATTAGGATTGGGCTAACATACTTATAAATAATTAATCATATTTGCAATAACTCACTTTCAGGTGTGCATTCAATCTATTTTTGAATATTATAGTGGGGAAAAAATTGTGTTTTTAAAATTGAATTGTCTAGTCTAAAATTGATTCTGGACATTTATTTTTCTGTTCATTTGAAATGCTACTGCATCTATTGCTAGTTTTTTGTATTTTATATTATATTATATTGTTTGCACCACTCCAAAAACATGAATCTGCCCAATCCTTGTTTTGAGAGAAACATGTTTAGATTCTGTACTATTGGAAAAAAATAGTGTTATGGTGAAAATGTAGGTATTTGGGTGTATGGCTTTGAATTAGTAAGACTTGTGCTTTTGGCATTGTATAAAACATTGAATACTTATTTTTAAAATGCAATTAGGTTAAAACATCTAAGTCTTCGAAGTGCCAGCTATATACATATAAATGTCATATTTTTGACAATTTATTCGAACATGTTTTATATTGTCTGTTTCTTAAATGCTGTCGATATTTAGCACAATTTATGTTGTATGGTATTGGAGTTTACATTGATCGGCATTCTGTATATTTTAAGAGGTATAGGCAAAATTCTTCTGAATAGTTATTAGACCTTGATGTCCTGGATCATAAAATTCATTGTCAAATTGAAACATTTTGTCTCTCTTGTATGAAAATTAAACAGTATTTGCTATATTTTTTACTCAATGGCAAAAGTATGCAGATCTGATGCAGTTTTGAAATCTAAATCCTGTTATACTATTTTTATATTTCGATAAGGATTTGGAAGCAATTTTTAACTTTTATGAGAAATTTTAATGTAAAAATACAGGCCAATATACAAAAACATTTCTTATCTTTTAGTTTTGCATCTCCTGTCTAAAACAGTTTACTTTTTACTCATGATTTTTAAAATTTGCAGACAGTCTGCTTTCGAACTGTTTTCTAAAAGTTGATATTGTGCACCCACCATGAGTAGACTTCGGCACACCTCTTCCCAGGGCAAGTTCATTTCACTTTGGATAGAAATAACATCCCTCAAGGTTTGCAACAGGAAAAATCCTGCCAACTTTTCCATCTTCACACATACAACTGGCATAGAACATTGAACTTAATTTTACTTTTTTCACAAATCCAATGTTTTTCCAACTGTTCCCAAGTTATTGTCGAACTTTAAAGATTTCTTGGCGAAAGACTGAATTTGTGACATTCTGATTTTTATATGCTAAATTTGTCAACAAATTAGTCTGGTGCGCAGGTGCTGATAATGAGTAATACTAAATATCTTTGCGCACAATAAGATGACAAAAAGAGTGCTAAAGAATCAAATGTGGCAACTTATCCGTTCAAGTTCAGTGGATGTTTGCCTATTTTTATAATTGAATCATCTGGTACCAAGACACATAAGAGAAGCCAAGTCTCAACTCGTGGTGGGCATATAAGAGAAATGTTGTTTACATTGAGAAGCACTTCAACATGCTTATGATTCTTACTTGATCGTCTAAAAATTCTCGAGAATTTTGTTTGCATTGTGGTTTAAGTAAAACTTTCATCCCTTCCATATAGCACATGTTTATGTATTTTTCTTATTAATAAAATTTTTCTAAAGTATTTTGTTTGTTTAGCCTACTAACTAAATATGAGCTATTTGGAAAAATGTTGGAGCAGACACATTTCCAAACTTGTTGATAGCGATTGACTTTAGGGATTTGAAGAGTTTCATATTTGTTTTGGAATATAACGAAGATACAGGTTTGAAATTTTTTGTATACTTAATAGATGTTTACCTGTATACTGAAGTGCTAATTTATTATTACATTTACAAAATGCTTTACCAAAAGTATTTGTATAAATGGACTAAAAAACATCACATAATTCTTGGGTTTTCTGAACAATTTGTAACAACATAATTACTAATGTACACATAACAGAAGAGTCACTTCAGTAAACCTATCTATGATTTGTGGAACTTGTGAAAGATTTACTGCTCAGGCTAAGTATTTTCCTAAAATGTACTGGAATGTTAGGAAATGTCCATTTTAAGTTTTCAAGTCAAGCTTAAGGTTTAAAATTTGAGTGTTTCAAATCATTTCAACACCAATTGCAGTCTAATTAGTAAGTAGCAAAAATGACTAGTGACAAACCTGTATTTCTTGTTGCCCATCTTTTTCCTTCTCAATTTATTGCTTTTATTTGAAATTAATGGACATTTTACTTTGTTGATCTAAACATTACAAGGCTGCTGAGTTGTCCTTATAGCTTTTCTTGTGTTAACTAACTTTCTCATGTTAATAACCCAAATTAATATACCAGGAATGAACCTCTTCATTCCTGGAATTAATTTGGGTTCATTAAAAGAATGACTTTTTTGCCCTCAAAACGCACGTGTATGTTCTAATTCAGCTGCTCCTATTGTTTTGGCACATGGGGAAAATGAGACCCATTTTTTCAACAAAAAAAATTTTTAAGTGCCGATTTATATCAAGTTATTTTTATTAAAAAATGATGATTTATAAATCAAACTTTTTTATTAAATTTTAATAGTAATACTGAAAATGAAATAACCTAGGACAGATGCATGCTATTTTATACAAATAAGTTCTAAAAACTGGCATCTCAAGAACATCCCAAGAATGACCCTTTTTTTAACTAAAACTAACCGACTTCCCTACTTTAAGGATACGAAATTGACTGGGATTTAGTGGCACTAGCTTGGGGAAATTATTAGAAACCTAAGTGAAACACCACTTCATTTATAAATGTTTCCGAACTCTAGACATTTATCATTATTATTATCGATACATTTGTAATGTATCTCATGTTGGAGTGGCCCTGCCCCTAATCAAAAACATTACGTTCCAAGGGTCTCTAGGACTTTGTGCCCCTCCTCATAAAGTGATAGTTAGTGAAATTGAATCACTGTAAATTTGATTACTCATATTGCAATATTTATCCCTTGTGTTTTGGGGTCTTATGCCATAGCTTTAAAATTTTTAAATCGTTCAATGAGGGTGTAGTTGCCACTAGGACATAGTATGCCTGGTATTTTTTTAAAAACTTAATTGGTTATTCATTAGAAATATTTTCCTTTCTCATTTGGAGGAACTCAAGGTGTTCGAACCCCTAGGAGTTGGTGCCCATGCTGGGATGACATTAATTGTCCAACAAATATTTCTTTTTGCTCACTGAAATCTCGGGGCCGTCGTGGCTTAGTGCCCACTGCTCTAGCAACTTTCGAATTGTAGGCAGCGCAGGTTCGATTCCTGCCAGGTGCATTCTTCCCTGGGTGTATTTCTCTGTGTCAGTAAAGCTTTCACTGTGCGTCAATTACTTAATATTGTATTGTGTCTGGCGCAGCATGGCCAAATATGGCCCTTGCGCCATAAAACCAACCAACCTCACTAAAATCAAGTGTCATTCACAAATCTATTTATCAGCATAGGCTATGGGACTAGTCCATACTTTACTGTGTTTTCAGTTAATTTGGGCATCTTGAATACGTAAAGATTCAATTCCTCTCTGGGTGTATTTCTCTCTTCTGTGTTAGTAAAACTTTCCTTGTGCGTGTATGTCCATTACTTGATGTCAGTCTTCTGTTTGGCGCAGCATGGTCAAATATGGCAGTTGCGCCATAAGAACCAAACTCCCACGGAAAGGTTGGATAGACTTGAACTGATACCCTTTCAAGAGGTATAACAGGAGGGTGAGCGGAGTTTAGTCGAGTAAGGATCTCGGGGGTAAAATTAACATAATTTATTTACATTTTGGGTACAAATTACGAGAAACAAAGTATTACAGGACCACAGCGCAAACACGCGTCTGGAAGGAAGGGGCAGAACTTCTCTTCTGTTTCTAAGGTGGGAAAGAAATGTCATTCGTTTGATGACGTACTTGGCAACATGCCAAGGGGTTGAGTTGTTATGGTGATTAGGCTGTTAATAGTTCAGTTCACTTTCAATGCTCTAACAGTTTGATCTGCTACATAGGGAGTTTGTAATTTCTAATAAAGAAATGTTTAACCGAATTCATCATTTGATTCTTCATTGTAAAATTGGTTGTCGTTGCCATGAGGGTATGCCGATTTAAATCAAGTGATTTTTATTAAAAATCATTGACTTAAATCAAAATTTAAAATTTCATTTTTCTTTCTTTTATGTTTAATAATATTGAGAATGAAATACTGAACAAGATGCATGTTATTTTATTCAAATAAGTTAACGCTTGTTCACCCCAAAATTATTGAAAATCATCCTCCCTTTAAAGACTAAGTAACAGTATTTGCTGATTGGGATTATAATTACCAGACAAGTATTTTCATCTTGGGCCATTGATCAATAGGTTTCACTCACAAGCCTGCTCATCAGTGTTGATTTGGTTTTAAACATTCTGTGTGATTAAATTGCACATGGCCAATTTTAAACCATTCACCATGTGTTGAGTGAAGATCGAAATATATTCACTCAAGTTATTAAAATTGTGGTATTTTGCTTTCTTTTTTTTCAGCTGTTCTCTATTTAATACTGTAGTCTTCATAAAAAAAATAAAGACCCACAACGAAAAGATTTTCTTCGGTATCACAAAGCATTCCAATTTTGCACATACACTGCTGGCCACCCAAATTGCAACACCAAGAAAGACAAGAGATATCACAACAAAATTTATTTTGTAGATAACATGTTGACCAAGTATCAAATAATTAAATTTATAGACTTCCGTGAAGTGTGGTTCCTGCCAAAATCAGTAGCCAGAGTAGCCGCCATTGTTGGAGATCACCGCTGCCACACGCCTCGGCATTGATTCAAAGAGACTTTGGATGTGTTCTTGGGGTACAGCAGACCAAGCAGCTTCCACACGTTGCCAAAGTTGATCTGGTGTGGCAGCTGGGGATGTATTCTGGGTCAATCGTTGAGCAACCATGGACCACATGTTTTCTATCGGCGAAAGATCCGGAGAGCGAGCTGGCCAGGGAAGCAATTCAATCTGGCGATTGACGAAGAACCCTTGGACAATGCGTGCCACGTGTGGTCGCGCATTATCCTGTTGAAATATGGCTGTGGGCAAGCCCTGAAGGTAAGGAAGGACAACTGGCTCCAACACCTCGGAGATGTAGCGCTGGCTGTTTAAAGTACCGGCAATGCGTACTAGAGGAGTGCGAGAGTGATATCCAATACCGCCCCATACCATAATACCCGGTGCAGGACCAGTGTGGCGGTGCATAACGCAGCTGTTCAGCATCCTCTCTCCACGGTGTCTCCAGACTCGAATCCGACCATCGTGGTGTTGCAGACAGAAGCGTGACTCGTCAGTAAAGACAATTTCATTCCATTCTGCCGTCCACATCCTTCTTTCATCGCACCATTGGCGGCGGAAACGTCTGTGGTTCTGCGTCAAGGGTAGACGAAGCAATGGACGTCTTGCGGACAGACCACTCTGCTGTAAACGGCGTCGAATGGTACGCGCAGACACTGGATGATGCGGTACAGACTGAATGTGCTGTGCTATGGTTCGTGATGTGGCTGAGCGATCCGTCACTGCCATACGCACAATATGCCTGTCATCACGTGAAGTGGTGCACTGAGGTGGATGCGATCGAACACGTCGGTCCGTCGTACCCTCCTGCATCCAACGATCACATATCCGCATTACAGTTGTTTGGTTTCGTCCAACACGACTACCGATTTCCCTGAAAGATAATCCACAATCTCGGTAGGCCACTATCCTTCCTCTGTCGAACTCGGATACTTGATCAAAAGATGATCGCTGTTTTCTACGAGGCATAATTGATCGTTTTTTTGAAAAAACCACAAGAAAAACACAATTGCCGTACTTGAAATCGTCGAAATCTCCAAGCCTTAAATAGCGCTTTGAAGTGGCGCCACAGGCGCGCGTGATGTGCGTCTGCGCTGAAATTCTAATCATTTGCATATCTCACCTCCGCTAATGCATGTTGTAAATTTCATATTATTTGCATGCTTCCTTCAGGGTGTTGCATTTACGGTGGCCAGCAGTGTAAATCTTTATAATTGGCAATTTTAATAGTTTCATGTAGTTTTGTGTAATATATTAGTTAATTTTTATTTGAATTTATATTGGGAAATTTTGCATTGATTCCTTAGAATTCTTTACCTTACTAGAATAACTATTCAATATTTATGGAATTGAAATTTGGAATGTAAAATTTAGTTCACTCATCTGATAATTGAGTGAGTATATTGAGAAAAGGTATTTGGGTATTTCAATTAACGTCACACTGGAGCAACACAATGGGCTATTGGTGACGGTCCGGGATCAATCCCAAAGGGAAAGATCCGAGGACAACACCACGTAATTTTGAACCACGGTCAGATGACGAGGCAACACCAGAGCTGGCACCCCACTCTCCAAACTTCCACACCACGCCAACGTGAATTGAGAAAAGATTATGGGTTAATGTTAAATACGATTCCATCAGAGGAAAGGAATGACACAGGCCATGTGGATCGCAAAAGGGAAAAAGAGTATTTATTGAAGACACAAACATATACAGATTGGATGGGATTGCAGCACTAACCAATAGGATTCATTAAATTGAATGGACGTCCAAGAAAGCTATAGAACATTCACACACATTCTGCCTGTAATGAATGCATCAGATCTAGCAGCACAAAGAAAGATACAAAGACTTCTATGGGCGATTACATTATACAACACTCGCCCTTAATCGCACATTACTAAAGAAAAACAAACTACATTTTTCACATTGGTATCTACAAAACAAAACATGCACATTACTTTTTCAAATTACACAATGACAAAATTTCATTAAATTTCACTCTAGGCAATGCTTTAGTTAACATATCAGCAATTTGGTGATCAGACTGAACATATTCAACACTTTTCAACCATATAAAGTCCTGAATACCTTTACTTAATGCTATACTTCAGCTTCAGTTGAGAGAGCAATACATTTTTGTTTATTACAAGACCAAAAAATTGGAGAATTACAAAACATTATCACAACCAGAAATAGATTTTCTATCATTTGGATTAGAACCCCAATCAGCAACAACATACATAGACATTTGAAAATCATTTGAATCTTGACAGTGTTCTAGTTTTAAGTTAGCAGTACCTTTTAAATACCTTAAGATCTTCAAAGCACACCATCCAGCATCAGTTGGATGCTCTTGAAGTTGACTTGAACAATTTACAGCATACAAAATATCAGGCCTAGATACATAAGCTAAATAAAGTAACGATCCTACAAGTTCTCGATATGGTCCATCAAATACCTCACCTTTCTCAAAATCAGTTAATGTTGATTTAGGATCCATAGGAAGAACACACTAGGTTTACAATCTAACATGTTAAACTTTTTCAGTAATTTTACAATATACAATTCCTGATCCATTAGCAACTTATCAGAACTAAATTCCAAACGAATTCCTAAAAATTCAGATGCACTTTTAGATTTAGACATTTTAAATTCTTTAGATAACAAAGAAATCACAATATTAGTTTCTGTAACATCTGAATCTGCTATTAATAAATCATCTACATAAAGTGCTATAACAATTTTCTTTACCATATCGTACAAAAATACATGGCTCATTTACAAGTTGTATAAAATTAAGTTTTATCACAAATTCTAAGAACTTTTTAAACCACTGACGTGGTACTTGTTTTAACCATACAAACTCCTTTTAAGTTTACATTTCCTCCCACTATTATCATCATACCCCTTGGGTTGATCCATATAAATTAATTCACCATTCAAAAATGCAGTTTTTACATGAAGTACAAAAACAAAAAGATTTTCTTTCACAATTAGTACAAGTATTAATCTTAAAGCAGGCATACTGATTACAGGTGAAGTCAGTATAATCAAGTCCTTTTTGCAAAAATCCTCTAGCTATTAAACGAGCTTTATAGTTACCATTTCTCTTGTTGAGGACCCACTTGCACGAAATAGATTGCTTATCTGGTGGTAGGGTTTCAAGATACCAGACATCGTTGAACCTCATGCTCTATTTCCTCATCCATGGCAATCCTCCGCAGGAGTTGCTCGTCATTGGGCAGAGATGCAATGTCGTCAAAAGTCAGACTCATCGGCGAACATTGCATTATACACTTCAGGATGTGGACATCTAACAGGCTCTTTGGTTTGTCTCGGTTCAATCGGATCTAGATCGTCGTTCTCACTTTCACTCTTGTCCTCGAGTACATCGAACTCGTTAACTGACTGATCTACTTCATCTGCGATGAACCTTTGAAGCTTGTTGCGAATCTTACGTTCATCAAACTTCACATCTTTCGATACACAAACTCTGAGAATCAGGATTCATTAGTCTAAACCCCATCGAGGAGTATCCCACAAAAAGTATCCTCTTGCTTTTGGGATCAAGTTTCTTCCTTTGAGAAGGCACAAGCATGTATGCATCGCACCCAAATACATGCATATTCCTTAGATCAGGCTCTTCGCCAAATTTCAGAAAGTACGGTGAAGAGTTATCAACAGTACTGGGCAACCTATTTTTAATGTATGCGACAGTAAGAATCGCTAAACCCCAGAAACTTTTGGGTAAAGCAGACTCCAAAATCATTGCCCGCCCCTTTTCCATAAGAGATCGATTAGCGCGTTTAGCCACACCGTTCAATGCTGGAACGTAAGGCGGCGATGGATCAACGACTATACAGGCATCTAACACATTTTAAAATTTCACCAGACATGTATTCTTTAGCATTATCACACCTTAAAATACGAATGGAAGGATTTGACTCAAAGAAAAATGTTAGTTCAATTACATCGCTTTTTCGTTTCAATAATCTCACTTCGGTAAAACGCGAATAATCAATAATAGTCATAAAGTAGCGCTCACCTGCATAGGTTTCTGGATCAATTGGTCCACATATATCCGTGTGAATTTTTCTAAAAGGCTCCTCCCTCTTTCTAGGACCTTTCCCCAACGGTGAGGCACTTTGCTTTGCATGAGAGCAAACTTCACAAAATGAAATCGGAGGTCCTAATTTCTTCAGCACATGATCACAAGGATGACCTAGCCTGCGATGCCACAATTATTTTTCTTCCACAAGAAAAGCACTTTCAACACTTGGCACAAAATCACAAATATACTGTCCCGAACTATCACGATTACCAAGTACGAAGTGTTCAGTCTTATCTTTCACAAAAACCTATTGGTTTTCAAATACCAGACTGAAACCTGCACTTTCTATTTTGCGGACAGAAATTAATTGTCCACTCAGATTTGGCACAAATAAAACATCTTTCAGGGTAATCTCCTTGCCATTAGAAGTTTTTCCGACGATCACACCGGTTGGAAGAGTAACGGACTAGCAACCGAAGGGTTGCGAGTTCGAATCCAGCCAAACACCGTCGTGTACAAAGGGGGCTGGTGCACGTTAAATCTGTCGTGGCCTCAAATGTCCTCACGTTGGCGTGGGGTGCCAGCTCAGGTGTTGCCTCGTCATCTGACCGTGGTTCAAAATTACGTGGTGTTGTCCCGGATCTTTCCCTTTGGGATTAATCCCGGACCGTCACCAATAGCCCTTGTGTTGCTCCAGTGTGACGTTAATTGAAATACCCCCCCCCCCCCCGACGATCACACCAACACCTTCCAGTTTAGCGGTTTTCGATGCGCATTGCCTGATGACGGATTTAATTCCGAAAACCACTCTTTTTGAGCACATATGGGATGTAGCACCAGCAGAGACGTAACTAGGCTAGTTTCCATCCGGGGCAAGAACTCGCCTTGGCGCCCCCCCCCCCCCACTGACCAACCAAACTAAAACCCTCCACGACAACACCTGATATCGCCACCACACATTAAATCCACTAGTCCAAAATTTTTTTATTAAACTTAGATGGTAAATGCTTGATTCAAAGGTAAATAGATTAATTTGCAGCAATTTCATTTTTAGTACGAGATAAAATACCTAATTCTAAGATATTTCATTGACAAATAATCTGGGTATTTGGGTATTTCAATTAACGTCACACTGGAGCAACACAATGGGCTATTGGTGACGGTCCGGGATCAATCCCAAAGGGAAAGATCCGAGGACAAAACCACGTAATTTTGAACCACGGTCAGATGACGAGGCAACACCTGAGCTGGCACCCCACTCTCCAAACTTCCACACCACGCCAACGTGAGGACATTTGAGGCCACGACAGATTTAACGTGCACCAGCCCCCTTTGTACACGACGGTGTTTGGCTGGATTCGAACTCGCAACCCTTCGGTTGACAAATAATCTGAGAGTAGCATGTTTGGTAAATTCTTTCATACTTATCGCTGCAAATGAAATGAAAAGGTTTTATCAAATGATATCGGGATATGTGTGGGTTGCATCAAAATCAACAGACTTACTTTAGAATAGGATATTTAATTATGATAAATACAGAGGCTGTTCGGACATTTTTTGAATGATTTTGATGAGCTGTAAAAGAAATTGTATGCTACGAAATAATTTTATTTTCGCAGCAGTTAAATAGTTAATGTATGTTGTAGATTAACATGTTAGAAGTGAATTGAGGAGAGCATCGTTACAATTAAATATTGCTTTAATTAAATCTAGGGGAAAAGGGGGGTAATTACAGGGGTTAATTCAGACAAGTATCAGATTAAACATCAAATCATGGTGGAATTAACAGCATCCTGGTGGCACGTCTATGCAAAGCCACGTCTTATCTCCAAATCGTCCAGAGTCAATCTCCGGGGTTCGCGCCTTCTGGCGGGAAGTGTTCTGATTGGTGTTCGTTAAATGTTTCCCGCGCTTTTCGGAACGTAGGCAGGTTGGCGCCTAGACATTCCGACACTCGTCCATCTTGACATATCAGGTCCTCCTGACACGCTGGTCAGAGTGAAGAAATCTGAAACGAGAGGAAAAAACAAAAGAGGAAAAGTTCGAAAAAAATATCTGTCAATGTCAGCATTCGTAGGTTGTCAACAGTGAGCATGTTTGGGATGCTTCGGCTTTCCATTGTGGGAAATCTTCATTGAACTGATAAATGCACTGGTGCAGCAAAGAGAACATCGTGGTCTGCTTATCGTGTGTTCATCGTATTAGCATCGTGTATTCATCATAATAACATCGTAACCATTGGTCATGGTTAATAGTTAATTTAGCTAGACATCGTTGCCATGTGACATCGTGGATGGCGTTTACAAGAGTGGACATCAGTCAATATTTACACAGGAAATGCTCATTGTTTGCAAACATGTTCACGTGACAGTTCGTTGGCTTGTTGACAGATTCACCATAGATTTGCTGACAATTTTCAGAAAAAGTTTTTCATTTTCAAAAGTAGACACAAAAATAAAAAATAATACAAATAAAATGACAAAGATAATAAAGTTAAAGTTCAAAATCAGGTTCTTGACCACAGTTTCATGTTATCAGCTGACGTGGAAGTTACATTTGGTCCTTCGTGTTGACCAATTTTTTTAACATCATAACGATCATGAGGGTGTGTTGCTGTAACTTCGTAGGGTCTGAAAAATTTGAGTCGTAACTTAAGGAGTGTTCCAAACTGAGTACGTTTTATGGCGACACGGTCACCAACTTTGTAAATGTGGGCCTTTTTTCTGTGTTTATTGTACTGTCGTCGGCTTTCTTCTTGCATTTTGAAGATGTTTGTTTTAGCTTCGTTTCTGAGAATTTGTTTTTCTGTTATTGTGGAGCATAAGTGTTCTTCGTCCAAAATTTGTTTCATGTGTAGGTCTTCTTTTTGTTTCATTTTTATTCCGATCAAAAGTTCAAAGGGTGTGAATTTTGTGCTTCTGGGAGCTGTACTGCTCATTATACTCTGGATATGTGGGGCAAATTTGACTTAAAAGCACTACCTTTATCTGTTATGATTCTTGAGAGGTAGCCAAAAGTTGTTTGTTGAAGAGTTAGCTTTTGAAGTGCATCTTGAGCAGAAGTAGATTTAGTTGGATAAAGCCATAAAAACTTTGTAAATGTATCAATAACTGCAAAAATGTATTTGTAATTTTTATTTGTTGATGGTAAGGGACCTAGAAAATCACAGTGGTAACAGCTTAAGGGTTCGTCGCCTTTCGGAATGGGATTGAGCAGTCCTTCCGGTTTACCGGTTTTGCGTGAGGATAGAATGCAAGGGATGCAATTCGAAATTACCTCTTGCACTTGATGTGTAATATTTGGAATGTAAAAGTCTTGTGAAACAATTGATTCAGTTTTGCGTGAGGCGAAATGGCCTTTTAAATGTGCATTTTGAATTATTTCTTTTTGCATGTTTTGTGGCACAACTAAGAGTTCATCATCTTTGTTCATTTTGAACAAATTACCATTTTTTAAGAAAAATTCAGTTGAAGGGGTTGTTATCATTTTCTTAATTTCTGATATAAACTCATCATTATCTTGTGTTTCTTTAATTTTTTGGGTCAGTTCGTCAGGTGTGATCACAAGAACGGGTAGCTACTTAATGCATCTACATGTTGCATTTGTTGTCCTGATCTGTGTAATAGTTCGTAATCAAATCCTTGAAGGAATAAAGCCCATCGTGCAATTTTGGGGGTTAAATTTTTTTTTGGTCATTGTTTTCTGAAACGCTTGACAATCTGAATATTTGGAATTTAGTGCCCGTTAAATAGTGGCGAAACTTCTTAAGGGATTCTATAATTGCTAATACTTCGAGTTCATAACTGGAGTATTTTTCCTGTTGAGGTGATGTTTTCATACTCATATATTGTATGGGGTGGAAGCGTTCATCAGAATCTTTTTGTAGTAGGATTGATCCAAAACCTAGTTTGCCTGCATCACAATGCAGTTGGAGAGGTGAGCCTTGTTGATATAGGTGTAATACAGGATCGGAGGATAAAGCTTGTTTCAACATTAAAAAAGCTTTTCGTTGTTCGGGGCCAAAATGAAATGGAGTAGAATTTCTTAACAAGTCCCTTAAGGGTCTAGAAATTAGTGAATAATCTTTAATAAATTTTCGGAAATATCCCGATAAACCAAGAAAGTTTTGAACTTGTTTCTGAGTTTTCGGGGTAGGGAAATTTTGAACTGCAAGTGTTTTGTTTACAGAGGGTCGAATGGTACCATCTTCTATTACATGACCTAGGAATTCAATTTTTCTTTGGAGAAAACTACACTTTTTTAAGTTAAATTCAAGACCAAACTTTGAGGCGGTATTGAAAACTTGTTTGAGTTTACGAAGACCATCCTCTTCATCAGAAGCAGGAATAACAATATCATCGAGGTATATTATGACAGTTCCTTGTTTTAACAATTCACGAAATACAATTTGGATATATCTCTGGAAAATTAAAGAGCTTTTGTTTAATCCAAATGGGACCTTGTTGAACTCGTATTGATTGGAGTGAGTTACAAAACTAGTGTACTTGCGGCTATCTGGATGTATGTCAACATGATGGAAAGCATTCAAGGGATTGTCCTCGTGATAATCACCGCTGCGGAAACTCTAAGTGCCCTTCTTGTGGAACGTTTGTGCTGGCCACAGAGCACCGCTGCTACTTACGAAACGTGGCATCGAAGAATCCGAGCGAAAAGTTGATTTTTTACGATTTTGAAACGGACCAGTCTTCGGGAGATCACGTTGTAAACTTCGCGGTAGCTCAGTACTCTGACGGTGAGCAAATTGTATTTAAAGGGTATACAGCATGCCACGATTTTTGCGCCTGGCTCTTTTCTCCGAAACATAAGGGTTATACAGCTATAGCCCATAATATCAAGGGGTAAGATTTCAAACTTTTCTTGTATAGTTTACTTTATTCTATTTTTGTTTACCATCTTAAAAAAATTAAGAAATTGTTATTAAGAAATATAGTGATTTAAACACTTTTTTTTCTGCAGGTTCGGTGGGCAATTTGTAATGGGCTACATTTTAAAACAAGGCTGTGCACCTGAAGTTATACCCAATGGGTCGTTGTTAATGTCAATTAAACATTCAAGTTTAGGTATTCGTTTAATAGATTCACTGAACTTTTTACCAATGGCTCTGGCAAAGCTACCCGCATGTTTTGGATTCACCGAATTGAAGAAGGGGTATTTCCCCCACCTCTTTAACTCGAGTGAAAACCAAAATTACGTTGGTCCTTTGCCTGATTACCGCTATTACAGTCCAGACACCAAGTCTTCAGATGCACGTGCTGCTTTTATGGAGTGGTACAATGAACACAAGGCGGACGAGTTTAATTTTCAAGACGAGATGCAGGCATACTGCAGGTATGAAACATTTCATGTTTTCGCGTTTTTTATTATTATTTTTTTAATTTTTTCTTTCGCTACATGTTTATCTATAGTTCTGATGTTGATATTCTTCGTCGTTGCTGCATGGAGTTTCGGTCCCAGTTTTTGGATATTGCTAGTTTTGACCCCTTCCAGTAAGTGTTTATTTACTTTACAAGTTCAATCACTTTTTTTTATTTTGCTTTCCAAAACATATTTCGTGTCTTTTTCTTTCCAGGTATGTAACCACTGCACCTGCATGCATGGCTATTTACAGGAGCGAGCACATTCAGCCCGACACTATTGCGATGATACCCGTTGGTGGATATGTGAACCGCACCAGATACAGCCACGACTCCATAAGATGGCTTGATTACATGTGTGAAAAGGAGTCTATAGAAATTCAACATGCTTTGAACAGCACTGGAGAATACAGAATCGGTGAAATATCGGTAGATGGATTCTGTAGAGAAACTAACACCGTCTACCAATTCCAGGTATATATTAGAGTAATAAAAAAAATAGAGTATAAAAAATATTTTACGTTGCTTCAATTATTTTTTTGTTTCAAATTCCCTAGCAATCTGAAAAATATCTTTTTTAATTGTTTTATTTAGGGCTGTTTTTTCCATGGTTGCAGTCTTTGTTATGATGGCGATATTATACGCCCTTTCAAAAGAATCTCAATGGCTGCTGTCAAAGAGAAGACTGATTTGATTTCAGAAAATCTGCGCGCCCAGGGTTTTCACGTAGTGGAGATCTGGGAGCATGATTTTTTTAAGCAGAAGGAGGAGGATTCTGACCTTCAAGATTTCTTGAGAAATCACTATCTGACTAATAGATTGATTCCTCGAGATTCTTTCTTCGGAGGGCGGACCAACGTAGTGAAACTACCACGAGGGTGATGCAAAATATGTTGACTTTACGTCTTTGTATCCATGGGTGAGTAATTATTTCGTTTAAACGGTTTTTGTCCAAATATAATGTTTCTAGATCTTCATTTTCATACATTTTTTATTTAGGTTAACAAATATTGTGTATACCCTGTTGGACACCCTCAGATTATAACTGAAGGCTTTGGAGCCTTAGAAGATTACTTTGGCATTATACACTACCAAGTAATTACTCCTAACGGTCTGTACCTGCCTGTTCTACCGTACAGATGTCACAATAAGCTAATGTTTCCGTTGTGTAGTACTTGTGCATTGCATAAGCAACAAAATTCTTGCACACACACTGACGATGAACGGGCATTTGTCGGTACGTGGGTGAGCGAGGAAGTAAAGCTTGCGAAGAAGAAAGGGGCTACCGCATCACACATGTAAGTAATGTTCCATTTTTTTTCCCAAAATAATAATAATTATTATTATTGTTGTGGGGGAAAATCTTATCGTTGCTTTTTTTTCTAGATTTATGAAGTTTACCGCTTTGAGAAAACGTCCACATCATTGTTTAGATCGTACATCGACATCTTCTTGAAAATAAAACAAGAGAGTAGTGGATGGCCCTCAAATTGTGTGACGGCAGACCAGAAACTGGCTTACATACATGTCGGAATGTCTAGGCGCCAACCTGCCCACGTTCCAAAAAGCGCGGGAAACATTTCCCAAAGACCAATCGGAGCACTTCCCGCCAGAAGGCGCGAACCCCGCAGACTGACTCCGAGCGATTTGATGTTAAGACGTGGCTTTGCTCGGACGTGCCACCAGGATGTTAATCCCACTATGATTTGCTGTTTAATCTGATATTTGTACATAATTGACCCCTGTAATTAACCCCCCTTTTCCCCTAGATTTTATTAAACCAATATTTAATAGTAATGATGCTCTCCTCAATTCACTTCTAACATATTAATCCACAACATGGGGGCTCAGGCCTCCCGTTGCCTCTCAATCGTAAGCTAAGTAGCTGCAAGCTGTAAAGCTAAGTAGTGCAACGCCAAGTGTTAAGAAGATACGACGATCCGAATGGATAACGACGATGCCACTTTGCGATGCCTACAAATGGATACATTCTGTCTATGGTGCCTACAAGTGAACGAGATTTGACGAGCCAAAAACGACGGAGATTCTAACCAGGACTATATGTGAGTGTTTTCTGTTCACATTTTTTAGATTTCATTGCATTTACATTGAAAATGACGACTCTTGGAACAATTCCACATGTTGCTTCATCCATAAAAACGTCGAGCACGAAAAACGTGCAAATGCTGCATAAAATTCTATTTCCGAATACAGAACTTGACAGAAAATGTCGACAAAATCTTCGTAAATTTTCTGGTTTTTCTGATGATACAGACTTTGACTCTATCAAGAGTAAAATTCTGGAAGATTTCTCACTTCCACAACTGATTACAATTTGCAATATTTTGCACATTGAAATTTTAGAAGACAAATCCCTTTGCTGCGACGCGATAATTACTTCTTTAAAAGATTTTTCGCTTCTAACTTCGAATGATGATTCAGGCGGTGAAAGCGAAACGGAACAAGAAAATCAAAGTTCTTTTTCCCAGCGTGAAAGTTCTGCATTCACGAATTTAAATGTGTCAGCAATTGGTCAAGGCCACGAGCAAATGCAGCGCTCATCGAAAGATACAAAACACATATACGAAACCGCTTTTGATTTTGAACCAATGCGGAATCCTTTTTCCAACGATTCGCGGTCTCGCAAAAAAGAAGAAATTGTTTATCCTTTAGCGTCTGAAAATAAACAGAGTTTCAGCATTAATTTTTCTCTGAAGGATTTAGTTGAAACAATTCGACCTTTTTCATCCGAAGATAATTATCCCATTGAATTGTTTATCCAAGAACTCGAAGAACTGTTTTTATTTCATAATTTATCTAATGACATGCAAAAAATTGTTTTTACTAAGCATTGTCTATTGCACTCTGCAAAATTATATGCACAAACATTAAGAGGTATTGATACATTTGAAGCATTAAAACATTCTTTATTAGATGAATTTAAAGCATCTATTTCAAGTGTTGACTTACATAATCTTTTGCGTTCCCGTAAATTAAAACCTGGTGAAAATTTATTTGCATATCTAATAGCTATTCGAGAAATTGCAAGTCGTGGTAATATTGATTGTGCTTCAAACCTTGAATATTTTGTAAATGGTATACCTGATAATTCACATAACAAAATTATTTTATATGGTTGTAAGTCTTTTGGTGAATTTAAAGAGAAATTAAAAGTGTATGAAAAGTTGTTTAATGTAAGCAACCATAAAAAAGATTTTATTGATCACTCTTATCGCCCAAGGTATGATTCTAATACAAGTCAAAATTATCAAAGATCCAAGCAATCTTCTAATGTTGCAAAGTCCACTAATCACTGTTATATATGTGGTAGTAAATTTCATATTTCTAATGAGTGTACACATGAAAGTAAAGGTTACAAATGTTTCTCCTGTAATGTATTTGGTCACCGTTCTGCAGAATGTCCCAAAAAAGCTGCTCAAACGCCAAAATTTACAAACTATTCCAGTGAACCAAAAGCTCAAGTTCATTCACTTGCTATTGAAGAACATTATCCCATAAGTCCCATGGAAATTGAAGTTACCCTTGGAACTGTCACATTTCGTAGTCTAATTGACACTGGAGCACAAGCTAGTTTAATAAACACTGATGTACACAAAGAAATTGGATCCCCACCACTTGAAAAATCCCAAATCACATTTTCTGGAATTGGTAACACCAAAGTTCACCCTCTTGGTTTTTTTCATGGTGATATCAAAATTGAAAACAGCAATTTTCCTTGCAAAATTCACGTTGTTCCAACTCATTCAATTCCCTACAAGGCAATCTTAGGAACTGACTGTATCCAACAAGCTGAATTTAAAGTGGGTAAAAATGGTATTTCTCTTATCAACGATGAACCAAATTTCCTTCTTAATGTTGTTAATGTAGTAGAAGATGTCAACTCCTTAGATCTTCAACATATAAAAAACAAAGCAATCCGACAGAAGGTTGAACACTTAGTTTCAAATTACAAACCAAACAAAACCGAAAGTACCGACTTACAAATGAAAATCATTTTGACGGATGAAACACCCATTGCACAGCGTCCACGAAGGTTGTCTATCGCTGAAAAACAAGAGGTAGACAAACAAATCGAACAATGGTTGAAGGATCAGATAATTTCTGAAAGTACATCCGACTTTAGTGCACCTATGGTTTTATGCAAAAAACCTGATGGATCAACGCGTATTTGCATTGATTACAGACTTTTGAATTCCAAAATAATCCGAGACAGACAGCCCTTACCGTTGATAGAAGACATTTTTGACAGCTTACAAAATGCTCAAATTTTTTCTACATTAGATCTCCGGAATGCTTTCCATCATGTTGACATACATCCAGATAGCCGCAAGTACACTAGTTTTGTAACTCACTCCAATCAATACGAGTTCAACAAGGTCCCATTTGAATTAAACAAAAGCCCTTTAATTTTCCAGCGATATATCCAAATTGTATTTCGTGAACTGTTAAAACAAGGAACTGTCATAATATACCTGGATGATATTGTTATTCCTGCTTCTGATGAAGAGGATGGTCTTCGTAAACTCAAACAAGTTTTCAATACCGCCTCAAAGTTTGGTCTTGAATTTAACTTCAAAAAGTGTAGTTTTCTCCAAAGAAAAATTGAATTCCTAGGTCATGTAATAGAAGATGGTACCATTCGACCCTCTGTAAACAAAACACGTGCAGTTCAAAATTTCCCTACCCCGAAAACTCAGAAACAAGTTCAAAGCTTTCTTGGTTTATCGGGATATTTCCGAAAATTTATTAAAGATTATTCACTAATTGCTAGACCCTTAAGTGACTTGTTAAGAAATTCTACTCCATTTCATTTTGGCCCCGAACAACGAAAAGCTTTTTTAATGTTGAAACAAGCTTTATCCTCCGATCCTGTATTACACCTATATCAACAAGGCTCACCTCTCCAACTGCATTGTGATGCAAGCAAACTAGGTTTTGGATCAATCCTACTACAAAAAGGTTCTGATGAACACTTCCACCCCATTCAATATATGAGTATGAAAACATCACCTCAACAGGAAAAATACTCCAGTTATGAACTCGAAGTATTAGCAATTATAGAATCCCTTAAGAAGTTTCGACACTATTTAACGGGCACTAAATTCCAAATATTCACAGATTGTCAAGCGTTTCAGAAAACAATGACCAAGAAAGATTTAACCCCCAAAATTGCACGATGGGCTTTATTCCTTCAAGGATTTGATTACGAACTATTACACAGATCAGGACAACAAATGCAACATGTAGATGCGTTAAGTCGCTACCCCGTTCTTGTGATCACACCTGACGAACTAACCCAAAAAATTAAAGAAACACAAGATAATGATGAGTTTATATCAGAAATTAAGAAAATGATAACAACAACCCCTTCAACTGAATTTTTCTTAAAAAATGGTAGTTTGTTCAAAATGAACAAAGATGATGAACTCTTAGTTGTGCCACAAAGCATGCAAAAAGAAATAATTCAAAATGCACATTTAAAAGGACATTTCGCCTCACGCAAAACTGAATCAATTGTTTCACAAGACTTTTACATCCCAAATCTTACACATCAAGTGCAAGAAGTAATTTCGAATTGCATCCCTTGCATTCTATCCTCACGCAAAACCGGTAAACCGGAAGGACTGCTCAATCCCATTCCGAAAGGCGACGAACCCTTAAGCTGTTACCACTGTGATTTTCTAGGTCCCTTACCATCAACAAATAAAAATTACAAATACATTTTTGCAGTTATTGATGCATTTACAAAGTTTTTATGGCTTTATCCAACTAAATCTACTAATGCTCAAGATGCACTTCAAAAGCTAACTCTTCAACAAACAACTTTTGGCAACCCCTCAAGAATCATAACAGATAAAGGTAGTGCTTTTAAGTCAACCGACTTTAAGAATTATTGCAACGAACAATCAATCGAACATATACAAATTACAACAGGAGTGCCACGTGGTAATGGTCAAATAGAACGAATGTTCGGTACATTAATCCCGATTTTCACAAAATTATCACTTAACGAACCCGAAAAATGGTTCAAATTTGCCCCACATATCCAGCGTATAATGAACAGTACAGCTCCCAGAAGCACAAAATTCACACCCTTTGAACTTTTGATCGGAATAAAAATGAAACAAAAAGAAGACCTACACATGAAACAAATTTTGGACGAAGAACACTTATGCTCCACAATAACAGAAAAACAAATTCTCAGAAACGAAGCTAAAACAAACATCTTCAAAATGCAAGAAGAAAGCCGACGACAGTACAATAAACACAGAAAAAAGGCCCACATTTACAAAGTTGGTGACCGTGTCGCCATAAAACGTACTCAGTTTGGAACACTCCTTAAGTTACGACTCAAATTTTTCAGACCCTACGAAGTTACAGCAACACACCCTCATGATCGTTATGATGTTAAAAAAATTGGTCAACACGAAGGACCAAATGTAACTTCCACGTCAGCTGATAACATGAAACTGTGGTCAAGAACCTGATTTTGAACTTTAACTTTATTATCTTTGTCATTTTATTTGTATTATTTTTTATTTTTGTGTCTACTTTTGAAAATGAAAAACTTTTTCTGAAAATTGTCAGCAAATCTATGGTGAATCTGTCAACAAGCCAACGAACTGTCACGTGAACATGTTTGCAAACCATGAGCAATTCCTGTGTAAATATCGACTGATGTCCACTCCTGTAAACGCCATCTACGATGTCCCATGGCAACGATGCATAGCTAAATTAGCTATTAACCATGACCAATGGTTACGATATTATTACGATGAAAAGCACACACGATGAGCAGACCACGATGTTCTCTTTGCTGCACCAGTGCATTTATCAGTCCATGAAAATTTCCCACAATGGAAGGCCGAAGCATCCCCACCATGCTCAATGTTGACAATCAATCTACAAATGCTGACATTGACAGATATTTTTTTTCGAACTCTTCCTCTTTTGTTTTTGCTTCTCGTTTCAGGTTTCTTCACTGCCCAGCGTGTCAGGAGGACCTGACATGTCAAGATGGACGAGTGTCGGAATGTCTAGGCGCCAACCTGCCCACGTTCCAAAAAGCGCGGGAAACATTTCCCAAAGACCAATCGGAGCACTTCCCGCCAGAAGGCGCGAACCCCGCAGACTGACTCCGAGCGATTTGATGTTAAGACGTGGCTTTGCACGGACGTGCCACCAGGATGTTAATCCCACTATGATTTGCTGTTTAATCTGATATTTGTACATAATTGACCCCTGTAATTAACCCCCCTTTTCCCCTAGATTTTATTAAACCAATATTTAAAAGTACTAATGCTCTCCTCAATTCACTTCTAACATATTAATCCACAACATACATAAGTATGAATTACGAGAGGGAGTGAAATTAGAAGCTTCAAGTATTAGTAAAAACCCGGGACGCCGACAAGTGGCCAAGCTAGCACTGAACAGTTTTTGGGGGCGGTATGCATTGTAAATTTCTTAAACTGTTATCTTTTCTTATTACTTTTTTGCACCCCTTACAACTGTTTTTTTTTCTCAGATGGGGAATGAATACTAACAAGGGGCAACTTACATACGTCAACATAGTGCCTAAATTTAACAAGATGATGACAGACCCTACCAAAAATGTAAATATTCTTGTGTTTACATACTTTTAGTTATGCATTTTTATTTTGTATGTATGTGTTTAAAAAAAAATTCTTTTCAGATCAAAGACATATATCTCCCTACGCCAGAGGTGGCAGCCATTCGGTGGGAAGTGGTTAAGGACTTTGAGGTGGCAAGACACTTCACACACACACACGCACACGCACAAATATCTTCTTGGCTACTTTTACTACAGCCTGGGCCCGTCTCAAGTTATATAGCGAAATGGAGAAATTGGGACAAGATGTTTTGTACCACGACACCGACTCCATTATTTATTCGTCGAATGGCCAGAACGATCCGCCATTAGGCAACTTTCTCGGGGATTTCACAGACGAACTAGATGGTGATGTAATAAAAACTTTTGTCTCTGGTACGTCATGTTTTGAAAAATGAAAACATTTTTTTTCTTTACTTTTTTTATTTTCATTATCATAGAATCATATAGCGAAAAAAATAGTGTTAATTTTTTAATGAAAAAGAAATGAAAGATTAAAATTGTATTTTTTATGTATAATATGTATATATCATTTATAAATATATTTATTACGAGAGTGTTCATGACTGATTTTCTTTCTTTTCTCCAGGTGGTCCTAAAAATTATGGCTACAAGACAGCAACCGGGAAGACCTGTTGTAAGGTGCGTGGATTCACATTGAACTTCAGAAATTCGCAGTTGTTGAATTATCATTCCATTGAAAGCATGGTACGAGATATGGACGGCCTTACCATTGCTATTCTCAATCCAGCCAAAATTACAAGGGTACCAAAACGAAGGAAAGTGATAAACACAGCTGAATCTAAGATCTATCGGATGGTATAAGACAAGAGAGTGATTCAAGAAGATTTGACAACACTTCCTTATGGTTTTTAAAAAGGGTTGATTATAAAAAATGTGTGTAAATAATAGCAATGCAATAATGTAACATTTAAAAAATAGATTTTCCTCTTTTTTTCAAAATGTGTCTGTTTTTCATTTATTATTTTTTACAATAAGTGATAATAATACATTTTAACAACCTTTAAAAAACTTAACCTTTTAAAAAAAATTCTTTAAGAGAAAAAAGAAATCACACCAATGTAAATGAAAAAAATATAATAGTAAAATTGTTGTATTAAATGTTTCAATTAGAAGAAAAAATCTTTCATTTTTTTAGTTAGATTAATTTTTTATTAGTAATTTATTGTAAAACAAAAACAAAAAACACGAGAATGAAAAAGACAAATATTTTTTATTTAAATCTAAGATATGATGAAGTTACAATTTCAACCAGACATTCGAATAAGACGATTTTCTCTTCTTGCCCCTTTTAGGTTTTGCATACATTGTTTTCACATCAGATAAATAAGTATTTTTCACAAAGTCTTGAGGAAAATTGTTGAATGTTAATATTTCCTTAAATTTTTCAAAGGCCACTGGTTTTCGAACTCTGTTTCTCAATAGGAAGTTGATAAGTTGCACAACATCAGAATCAGGAATCGCTGTTTGATTTAGTATAAGTTCTCTGTTTAAATTCCAAGAGATTTCATGTTGTTTGAAAAAGTCCATAATTTTCACTGCAGTTTTTTTATGTTTCACAGGAACAGATTCTAAGATCTTCTTTTCTATATCAAAATTGTTTTCAAGGTCTTTATCGGAGGCTTCTCGTCGAGTGGTTTATTCTATTAACGTTTGGGAACGTGACATACTTTGTAAAACTTGATTGTACAACTTCACTTTTTCATCGTCACTTAATTTCTTTTTCAAGATGTATTGAATCTGTGCATCTATTTCGCTCAGATGATCCTGTTCCAATTCTTGCATACGGTCTAACGGTACCAGTGCAAACTTTTTGCTATGTTCCATGGATAAGGGATGATGGGACAGTTAGTGCCAGCGGGGATGAGAAAGGATAAAAATCCGTCACCTTTTTGTACTAAAAGACGCCTTTTTCTATAGAGAGGCACTCTCTTCTCAGCGAGTGTTCTCAAAGTTCTCTTAAAAGGAACGAGTCGGTTTTTGGTACACTTACTGATTGGAAGGTTTCCCTTTAAAAGATTTAATACAGATTCACAAATTAATTTAACGAGACAATTTGGACAATTTTTCAATACAGCTGCTTTTCTTCGACTCTTCTGTAACACAGTTTCAGATATTCCACATCCTTCTGAGAGGGCATTTTGAAGAGAAATGATTTTTTTCTGCTTTTTCACTTTGTTTTATATAGGTTTCGAAGGCACTCTTTTTAATGTTCTATCGAGGTTCGTATGCGAAATGCTTATCGGCAGGAAATATTCCTGTTCGTAACCGTTCAGTCGTCTCCGGTCTTAAGTCAATGAGCAAATTACTAAAGGGCGTTGAGGTAGCATCGTCAAATATTTCTTGAAAAGCCTTGATTTTTCTGGGGAACATTTGTTTAGCTAGATGCGTTATTTGACTTTTATCTCTAGGATTTTTATACAGAACTACATAATGCGAATTCAAATGAACATTTCTCATTTCTTTGCCTTTATGAAAAAGGTTTTGCGTAATAAAAATGATTGAAAGATTTCGGTGATGACTACCTTTTGTAAAAAGATTGCTGAAGCGAGTATCACATGATAACTCTACCATCAAATCATCTATGATAATTAAAGCATCTCGAATGGAGCTGAGGGTGGAGGACAAACCTTCTTCAAAATTAACATTTTTCATAGAATTAAAAATAGACTGGTAACTTCCGTAGCAGTAGATAATATGTGTAGACATTGGATGGAACATTTTGTGATCTATCAGTTTCTTTACGAAAACAGTTTTCCCTGATCCTGTAGGCCCACTGAGGAGACATGTTGAAGGATGAATTAACCTGGGGAGTTCCATATTCTATAAATAATAAATTTATTGCTGAGGTTTCCACTTTTATAGTTTGCAGAACATGTCTGTGCACCCTTTAATTGTGTTTGTTTCGAGATGACACTCGCTGAACGAATCAACAATGTTTTGAGTAAATTCTAAACAGTGGTTTTCTAAGACATTTAAAGAATTTTTAACGCAATCACATATTTCTTTCCCATAATCGGAGTTGTTGAAGTAAAGGTTGGAAAATTCGTTGCATTTGATGTATCCAACTGAATCAATGCTTTGATATATTTTATATATGTCAAATGTCGTTTCATTCTGAAACAAGTTGTGTGATTGAACTTTAGTCCGATAAAAACAGCTCCAGATAACAAAAACAGAAAAACAAACATAGGAAAAAATAAGTAATGTAACTAATATTATATGACTTTTTGTGCTTTCCATTTTTGTACGACTTACTCTGGTGAATAATTTTAACAAAGTGTTCTCTTTTTCCTACGTCAACCCTTTTAAACTCTTGGATTTTACCCCCAAAAACCATTTGTCAGAAAAAATAAAACACATCTAAAAAGTATCAAAAAGTAAATAAAAATGAGTCAATATCTGGCAATAAAACAAATTTTATTATTTTTTAAAAATCATGGTTACACCGTATCTTTTTTTGACAAATTGAAATATTCTAAAATCATTCTTCTTTCCTGTTAACTGATTGATAATAAATTTCATACAAAATCCTTGACATCGTTTAACAATAAAATAAATGCAATAGTGTCCACATACATTAGACGTTAAGCTTTGAAGTTGAACCTTGTTCCATTGAACGTATTGAAATTTCTTGACAAATTTTGCGATGTCTTTTCCAAATGCTTCGGGTGGAAATCCATACGAATTGAAAAATTCAATAGTCTTGTTATCTTGAACGTACACAGCAAGCCAATGAGTCCCCGTCTCATCATGTTTATCAATATTGAGCACTATAGCAGAGGGAAACTTTTCAATAGTTGGTATTTTATCTGAGGGATAAACACCACCATAATATCTCGCCGAAATAGAATCACGAGATAAGATTCTATGAATCTGTGATGAATTCATTAGTTCCCAAAATCATAAAGTATATTACGAGCTTTGTTGATTTCGATTAAATTTTCAAATTCAGCATACATCAACAATGAAACTGTTTGCTGTAACGTAGTTCCAAATTTTATTTCTATTCTTAAGTTACTGTGTCGAACAAGATTTAAATGTGAACCATCACACAAATCTGGGGATAAATCAAAGCAAAATAAAGAATAACCTTTCGAAAATTCTGACCTTGAGAGGTACAGGCCTCTATTTTCTGCATTCGTAAATAAATTCTGATATGCTCTTACAAATTGATCGTTTTCAAAATTTGGTTGGAGTGGGTTATGAGGCACAGGCGTCTTATAGTGTCCGTTGAACGCATCGTTATCGACACAGGCAATCACAATGCGGTTAGGCATCTGTCCCGTAAAAATGTTATCTTGAACAAAACTCATATTATCAGCCGGAATGGAATAAGCTTTACACAGTACTCTGTTAATGGGGTATTTAGCTGCTGGTTTTTTCAAACCTTTTGCATGTCCTATAACAACACCGGGGCTCACTCTGACTTTACGAACAAACAAGGAAGCATATTCCAACGAAACTTTAAATTCCCCGTCTCCCAACAAACAAAATTCCGGTTTACCTGCGTATAAGCTTAATTTTCACATCCACCATATTTAAAAGGAGTCTCTCTTGATGAAACATATCCAAGTGCAAACGGCCAATCATATCCACCGATGCACCTAGCTTAAACATTTCTGTCCTTTGATTAAATCCATCGTTAGGTTGAGCATCTGCCGTATCAAAAACATTCATACGACCTGCGGTATCTTTAAAAAACAGTTCTGAAGACAATTGAGAAGTTTTAGTATCAACCATGATTCAGTAATTTTTCTATCATGGCTCGGTATGGATAAGTGTTATTACTGGAGGAAACGAGTCTTTCGTTTAGACTGATATCCACCTGAGAAAACATGGAATGCAGAAAGAGATTTACAGGGCCTACTTTACTTTCAGTTGTGATTGGTTTACCGTCACTTTTTAAAATTTTAACTTTAACATATAATTGGGTCTGTGACAAATCGAGGTACTCGTCTCCGCTTCCAGAGACATTGAATTCGATAGGGCTTCCACCAGAAACATTGGTTAGGGGATGAAATTCAACCCACTGACCTCTCTCGATGACAGTTTGTGTTGGAGGTAAAGAGAATAATTCTAGCTCTGATTTTACACATTCTGGAGAATCTATTAGTAGAAAAGCCATGGTGTTACGAATCGAAAATATCACGTTCTTGTACCTTCCTGACTTTAGATGAAATGACACGTTTCGAGGGTTTGCGCTTCCTTTTAAGCTTTCCATGACCAATCATCTCATCTGCTTTCTTAACCGCCTTTCTTGCTAATTTTTTCCCAGTTTCTTTTGCACGCGTTTTAACTGATGTTTTGAAATTTTCGCCTGATAACACGTCATTAGCAACCATTGTTCCTGTCCGTAAAGCTTCTTTTCCAACCGTTTTTGCACCACTAATCAAAAAAGGTAATGCTCTGCGAAATAGTTTTGCAAAAAATCCTCCTATTCCGTGCCCTTTCTGAAAAACAACTCCTTTGTAGTAAGGCAAGCCATTTCTAATTTGCCCTGAATAATAATCTTCAAACTTTTTACTACAACACGTGTAAGGCACCAACATTTTGTTACTTGTTTTCTTGAATGCGAAAATGAAAAATGAATCAATTCAGAAAGGTACACTCTTTTTATATGATTTGTTTCAAGCGAAAATGTAGTTTCACTATCAACTTTCCGCGTTCAAATGAGACGTAACGACCAGTGTGCGTCCTTATAATGATTTCAATCGAGTCAAAATTTTTTCTAGATACTGGTAAATAATGAGGTCTCTCAAATTGTTCCTGAATCATATCACCATCTCTTCCCTTCACTGTCAGAGTTCGTAAAAGAGGAGCTAAGATCCCACCAACAAATTCAGGCTGAATGATGTCGGTGTAAACGTACAACAAATGTAAATCAACATTAGGATCCGCAACAAAAGGACTCTCAGTGATTACTGTATCTGGGCCTCCATTTCCTGGAATAAAATTTTCTCCAATCACTTTATTAGGTTCAAAACCTAAGTTTTCAGCTAATCCCTTGGATAATTTCACCGTTAGTGAGCTGCACCACCACCTTTTTAGTGTGTTTGTTATATTTCATTTGAATTTTATGTGCTCTGGAAATGCATTTAAAATGTCAACTGGAGAATCATAAAATCCGCACGCTATTTTTCCATCAATTTTTACTCCGTTTCCTATATCATATTCGAAAGAATTTTCACCATCAATGATGTTATTCCACATTCTGGGATAAATCATTTCAACTAATCCTACTTCCCATTCACCTGAGAGTTCCAGACGTTTAGGGAGTTTCGTGTAGAAGTGAGACATTGTGTTGCCAGGATAAAACTCGATAGAGCTGTCGCTGGGAAGTGTAATTTAGAACGACATCGTACTTTGAAAATGAGAAGGTAAGTACGGTGACAGATCTATTTATATCATTTTGACATTCTCAACCCAAGCATTAAATTTTTCAGGATAACCCTGAAATTTCAAAGTATTCTATTTTTCCACGACGCTTTCTTTTCGTTAAAACGTTTTCTACTGGATAAAATCCGGAATCCGAGATCTTTTGCAATTTCTCTTTGTAAAAACTTCCTTGTATCACTTCCCCTGCTAAATCTTTCAGTTTATACACAACAGGTATCCGATGTATTATTTTATCGATAGTAAAAATTTCTTTTGTCCAGTTTTGTTCGTATCCTTTTTCAAAGTGCATTTTCTCCCGGCTAATACGAACAGTATCGTCAACCTTTAACTCTGAACTGCTATGTTTTACAACAGATTGCTGACCGTATAACGTATCCCATACTTTTCCTTCATTTTGTAATGTCACTGATGAAGGCTCTGTTTTAATACTACGATGCCAAGTATGGTTATAACTATGCATCAATTGGTCTATGACGTAAATATATCTCTTCGTATTTATTTCAGTAAAGTATTTCCACATTTTAGTTTTAAGGGTACGATTAAAGGGTTCAACGATTGAAGCTTTTGTTGAATTATGTGTGGTAAAGAAATGAACTTTCATTCTTTTTTAAGAAATTTTGCACTAGTTTATTGGTAAACTCTTTCCCAGCATCTGTCTGTAAGGATTGAGGAGTACGTTCGGAAAATATTTTTTCAGAAGCGCTCATTATAGTTGTAGATTTTTTATCTAACAGAGGAATGGCCCAAGCATATTTATACAAAATATCAATACAAGTAAGTAAATACTTATACCCGTCGTTATGAGGGACGAGAGATTGCATATCCACTAAATCAGATTGAAACTGATCGTTTAATCCTCCTACTATTACACGATTTCTCTGGAATTTGTGCCGTAAAGGCTTGTGTAAAGTATGCGAATCTTTCGTTTGTAGCCAATTCTTTATCTGTTTTCTTTTCATGCGACCTTTTAAAGCACGCTGTAAAGCATTGAAATTCACCAAAGCTGCCTGGAAGTTTGAGATTCCGATATGTCTGATTCAGAATTTCTTCCATTGCAGCAGCGGTTGTGGTCTAACCTAAAGCTGATATTCATAATGACTGTTAAAAGTTTAAGAAATACAGTATTTATATACTCCTCATGACAATCTCCACTACTAAGTACAAAAGGAAATAAAGTTTTTTCTTTTAAGAGGTTAAAACTGAAAAAAAAAATAATAATCAAGTACAAAATATTAAGACAATCAGTTATGAGAAAATAAAACACCAAAGAGAAATACTAGTACAATTATTTTACTTAAACATTGTACACAGAAAAAAATACAATGAATCAGTTACAATCGTCAAAATATTCAAAAGTATATGGAGGACAGAGCATATTTCTTACCTCTCTCAGAACATCTTTTAATCGAATGTCCATTAAAAATTGTGATGTAACATACATTGCAGGTTTTGACAAGCACAAAAAGTCTTTATGTTCCCACAATCTGTGGTAAAAAGAATCGACGATTTCAGTAACTTCCAAAGAAAATGCTGCAGAATTAAAACTCTCAACCCTATTGGCCCATAGTTCCTCAGATAATAATTCGGGTTCTTTCAAACCTCTTTCTTTTAGGCAATGGCTCAATGAATCTTTCAGCAGTTCTATCAGGCATTGAGTCCCAAGACTAACATCTAAAGAGTCCGGCAAACTTTCATCGATGTTCACACATTGTTCGAAAGTCTTGTAGGCACTCAAAAGGTCCATAGCGCCATAAACATGATCCAAGACACTCGCAGCAATAAAATTATACTGCTGTTTCATTTCAGTCCACTGAGAAGAAGAGAGAGTTATGCTTTTTTTTCAAGGTATCACCACTTTGTGTAGTTTGGAATCGAGTGAATGTAAAGTTCTCGAAGTCCACACTATCAACTTTGAATTCATCTTCGGGTAAGAAAAAACTTCCTCTCAGATCACGGGGTTCTTGTGGTAAAGCACCAGGTTTCATGATGAATTCAATCCATCCTGGGTAGAGTGTCACACCTTCTTTCGTCGTATAGAAAGTTGATCCATACTTTGTAAACAGTCTGATGTGCACCAATACGTTTCCTCGAAAAGTATTTGGATAAACGAATATGGAATCTCCGATATGAAACATCTCTTCTGGAATTCCATCTTCTGTAAAGATTCCACCCTGAAAAAATAAGATTAAAATAATAAGATATCAATTACATGTAAAACAAGTAAAAATTCATAAAGATTAAATTTTAAAATCATAACAAATCAAGACTATTACTTACTTTATGAACATTCTTAATTCTCTTGTGGCTTCCTTCAGTCGGCATATTTTCTGTAAGATTTCGCTTCTTATGGCTAGTTGTGGTAATTTTACGAAAAGTCAAGGAACCAAGCAGCAAATATCACAATTAAAATGGACACGATGTGCGTGTGTGTGCACTCGGGATCGACGACAGAACTGAATATATTGACTGGTATAGCACAGTAACTAATTCTAATTCATGTTGTGATCATACGGTGTTGTGATTCACTAAAAGCTATCCGCTACTCCGATTCGACGAAACGATAATGATGTCACAATCCTGTCCTCCTATTGGTCCATTTCATGTATTCCTCCGCGTAACCTGCGTAGGAAATGCACTGTGAGTAGGTTTTTTCAAGTTCAGACTTGGCTTTTTCAAGTTCAGACTTGCTCGATGGACATAATCGTGACGTCACATCGAAATCTCGGAAGGAAAAAAAATCCAAGTCCCAAACGTAAACACTGACGTCACTGGTTATGAATAAAAAAACATTAAGAAATCAATTCGTTCCTAAGATTAATTACTTTTAAAATCACTAGATAGCGCTACAAGTCATTTTGCAAAAGCATTTATTAGAACCGCCATGCAATTATTCAAACCTTTTTCTAAAAATAGCCCATTCCTAATACTAAAAAAATACAAGTCCAAGAGAGAGAGAAACACTACATTAATTCACCATTGACACCAAAGTCCCAATGGAGTAGTGGTAGCACACTTGACTTCGGATCCTATGGTCCTCAGTTCGAATCCAAGAAATTCCTTTTTAATTAAAAATAATAGGGTTTCGAATTTCTCCACCAGATGTCACCACCAGTGATTCATCACCATGGCAACAAAACGACGCCATCTTGAAACAACTCAAGAGCATGTCGATACGTCACTTCCGCTTTTGGATGACGTCACTTGGCCCCGCCCACTTCTGGTCACGTGGTATGACGTCACTTCTGTCCCGCCTAGGCACCCGTATACTACTCCCCTCCCCCATTTTCTTGGTGACTCCCAAGAGGAAACTTTTGCTCTATACATCGCTTTTATGTTCCCGCTAACAGCGACGGCTCGTGGTTGGAAAGATAGAGGAACGGCCGCCCCGGAATCACCCCCCCCCGCCCGAAATTAAATCCTGGCTACGCCAGTGATATGAAAAAATGGCAATTCCGAAAATTAGTTAATGAGGATTTACCTATTTTCAGTAAATTAAATCAATTCTTCTGTCCTTTAATGCTGCAAATCTGTTTGATATGTCATCGTAAAATGACTGTTTCTTCATAATGTTGTGTCGAAAATTAGTTTGGATCGTATAGTGGATAATTTACTTTGAACAGTGTATTGCCTCCATAGGAACAGTAAAGTATCTAGAGACAGTTCTTTAAAAATTACATTAGAAAATTTATTAAGCTAAAATTTAAGTGTAAACAAAATGCTGATTAACAATTGAACAAGAGGGGCCCCCGATAAGACACCGAAGACATCACTTTTTACAAATAATGATTTGACACAATACAAAAGTCAAAAGTTCAGGAGAAGGAGATGGGGACTGTAGTGATTCTCTGGGTAGCGTGGTAGATTCAAATCTACAGAGAACAGTCTGGCTTAAATAACAAACGATAATTTTATTTAAAACAATTTCTTGACTATATTAGAATCTATTTACACGACACTTTCACGAATTTCTATGGCTCTGCTAACTGGATGCGACAGGGTGTCGAAATCTCAGGACGTACGAAAGTCTCTGAGTTGGAGAAAGGTATCTCAACAGTCTCTAGATGAAACTCTACTCGTCAGGTGACGATTTCACAAGATCAGCACTGGATCCTCACTGGACGACGGGACAAGGCAGGTTCACTGCCGGACGAGAAGTCGGTACCGAACTCTCCGCAGGTCGTCGGTTCGGCACAATCAGGGATCGGCTCCACTGGGGTCGTCGGGTCAGTACAAGACAGCACGGCTCCGCTGGGGTCGTCGGATCGGCACAAGACAGGCACGGCTCCGCTGGGGTCGTCGGATCGGCACAAGACAGGCACGGCTCCGCTGGGGTCGCTGGTTCAAGTCTCGAACGAGAAATAAGCAGGAACTCGAGATAGGCAGCCTACGCCAGGCTACAAGAACGCGTCCTCTCAGGGTGAGAGAACCGTCTTCCAAATTATTAAGAGCTCCTTAATGGGGTTGACCGCTCAAAGGGTCACTGAGCTAAGACGCTAGCTCGGGAAACAAACAAGACTCGAGATGGGCAGCCTACGCCGGCTACAAGAACGCGTCCTCTCAGGTTGAGAGAACCGTCTTCAAAAAATATATTTTCTCCCTAAGGAGTGACCGCTCAAAGGGTCGCTGAGTTAAGCTGATCGATCGAGATCACAAGCAAGAACTGACGATTCGACTCCCTGCTTTTCCTTTTGAAAACTCCCAGCCTTTGTTCGCTGGTGGTTCTCGATTCGTTCGTTCTTGATTGGTTCTTACTTTTAATTGGTTCGTTTTTACTTTGCTCATTTTTGAGGTTGCTGATTCGGTAGAGACTCTCTGACGTAAAATGGGATCAGCTACTTAGCGCAGGTGGCTTGATTACCTAGCAGGTGGACTTAATCACCTGGCAGGTGCACTCCTAAACACCTGGGCTCTTTTCGGAACGAATCCCCTTTTGTCCTCTTCGATCTAAGTCCCGACCGTCTGGCGCCAGAGAGATGGAAATGTATTGTCCGGCTCTTTTACGACCTGTCGGCGAGTTTGCCTTTGGGAGGGATAATTGAGGGGTCCATCAATGAATCCTCACAACCCCTCCCCCCTAAGAAAGATTTTGTGGTATGGCAAAATCTATAAGGCAAGGGTTAGACATGGCAACTCGACACATCATTAGAGGCAACAATTTTAAGAATTTATATACAAAATTTTAACATGATTTCAACACTTAAATTTCAAGTTACATCTACTATTTACAATACTCTTACATCCTACTCTTGTGATACAATTATATTTTATCACATAAGTTCAATCAAATACTGGGGTTTATGTACAATTTAAATCGGTACTTTTGGTACGATTTAATTTTCCGACAGCATTCTGCTCAGACAATCTGCATGTTGGTTGTCCTTCCCAGCCCTATGGATGATCTGGTAATTGAAGGGCCGTAAAGCCAACGCCCACCTCATCAATCTCGGGTTATTCCCGGAGTTATTCTTTAAAAATACTAACGGATTGTGGTCCGTTTCAATAGTGAAGCGTTGTCCGTCCAAGTAATGCCGCAGCTTTTTAATTGCGTAAATAATGCCTGCGCATTCTTTTTCGGTAGTGCAGAATTTCTTTTCTGTGTCGGTAAACTTCCGGCTTAAATATAATATCGGGTGATCAACTTTATCTGGCCCTTTTTGTGCCATGATTACCCCGATTCCTTGGTTGGAAGCGTCAGTTTGGAGGATAAATTCCTTTGAGAAGTCTGGGACGTACAACACCGGCTTCTCAGTGAGTTTCGTTCTCAGCTCTCGGAAAGCTGAGTCGCATTCCGTGGACCACTCTACCTCCTCCCTTCTATTCTTTCCTTTTAATGCCCTCGTTAATGGCTCGGCTATTATGGCATAATTTTGGATATACCGGGCGTAATATCCACTCAAACCTAAAAATTGTCTGATCTGTGTTTTATTCCTGGGTGTGGGGAAATCAACTACCGCTTGGATTTTCGCCTCAGTCGGAGTTCTACATCTACTCCCTACCATATGTCCCAAATATTTGACACTGCTCTGTGCGAACTTGCATTTGGCAGGTTTAATTGTTAATTTCGCATACGTGATTTTCTTAAGAACACACAGCGAGGTGTTTGATGTGTTCCTCCCAAGTTTGCGAAAATATAGCTACATCGTCTAAGTAGGGTACACAAAATTCATCTAAACCTTGTAAGAGTTGAGCCATGAATTTTGAGAAGCAATATGGCGCGTTTACTAGTCCGAACGGAAGAACAAGTGGTCTATATGACCCGAATGGAGTCACGAAAGCGGCCAATCTTTGTGCCTTAAGACTCAAGGGTATCTGCCAATATCCCTTGGTCAGATCTATGACCGTTATATATTTTGCGGCTGCCACTTGTTCGATTCGCTCGTCCATATTAGGCAGTGGATAATATTCCGTCCTAATGATGGAATTTAATCGACGATAATCGACACAAGGGCGAGGGTCACGTCCTGGACTCTCTACTAAAATCATGGGGGAAGTGTAATCGGACTCCCCGATCTCAATGATTTTTAAATCCAACATCCTCTTAATTTCTGACTTGAGGATTTCCGTTTGTCTAGGAGAGGTGCGGTAGGGTTTCGATCTAATGGGTTTGTCACGAATTAAATCGATATCATGTTCGATAAGATTCGTCCTACCGGGATCATTTGAAAATAATTGCCTATGGGATTTTAACAATTTCCCAAGTTCATTGATTTGATCCTGCGTGCATCGCTCTTCCAATTTACTGTTTTTCACTACCTCTCCGAAATCAAAAATATTCGGATCTGCGATAGGATACTGAATATCCAAATCAGATTCTACGGTGTCGTGAGAGAATACTTCGCTCATCAAAACATTTACGCTTTCCATCCGCTGGTGGTATGGCTTTAATAAGTTAATGTGGTACACTCGTACCTTCTCTACCTTCCCTGGCATCTTAACAACGTAATTGGTCTCCGAAAGCTGTTTCTCTATAGTTCCCGGACCAACCCATTTTACGGCGAATTTTGTTTGTTGGCAAGATGACAATACTAAGACGCGATCGCCTACTTTAAACTCGCGCTTCACCGATCCTTTGTCGTAGTACGACTTCCTTTTAACTTTTGCGTCCGTTTCGGTTGCGGTGGCTACCTGTTGACACCGTCGCAATCGATTTATCAACTGGAATACGTACTCCGTGACAATGTCTTCACATGGGGGACTTTGGCACCATTTGTCAAATAAAATGGATTCGGGCATTCTCAAATTCTTCCCGTAAATTAGCTCTGCGGGGCTAAAACCGGTTGACGCATGGGTTACGTTCCGCAAAGCCAAGAGAGCCGATGGAAGTACGTCCTCCCAATTTTCTTTTAGCTCCAGGCACATCGCTTTCAAAAGTCTCTTTAGGGTCCGGTGGAACCGTTCCACCGGGTTCGTTTGTGGATGATAGATCGAACTACGCACCACCTTAATCCCAAACCTCTCAAAGAAGGTAGTTGTGAGGTTGCTAGTGAAATACGTAGCATTGTCCAGTTGTAGTTCTTTGGGGAAACCTATTCTACCAAAGATAGCAAGCAAGGCATCAGTGACGGTTTCTGAGTTCACTGCTGATAAAGGAATAGCTTCCGGGTATTTGGAAGCAAGGCAAATAGCCGTCAGGAGATATTTGTTCCCTTTCGGTGATATTGGCAAGGGACCCACAATGTCTATATTCATCTTCGCGAACACTTCGGTGATCACGGGCACTAACTTAAGGGGCGCTCTCTTTTGTTCCGAGGATTTCCCGACTTTCTGACAAGCATCGCACGATTTCACATATTCCTCGATCTCCTTAATACACTGGGGCCAGAAATAATAGCGCAACAGCTTATCTTTAGTTTTCGTATTGCCCATGTGGGATCCGAACCCATCATGACAAAGGCTTAAAATTTTATTTTTATATATAGCGGGTATTAATAGCTGCCTCCGCTCTTCGCCTCGATGATCCTTAGACTGCCTAAAGAGTAGCTCTTTTTCAATCACGAACTCACTCGTTTTATTTTGCCTGACCTTATCCCAAATAGATTTGAGTTCGGGACAATTCTGCTGTTCCTTGGCAAAAGTTTCAGCGTGAATGCCTACTAATTCGATTTCCGAATTTTCCTGTAAGGGTGGTAACTCTATCCCCAAATTTTCGTCCTCTAGTTCATTTTCAGGTTCCGTTACCTCAAGTGGATCTATTTCTGTCTGGTTTTCCTCAACTACAGTCTGTTCAGGGCTCAGACGTTTGGTTTGACTCCTAGTCATAATCGCGTTTACCAGTTCTGGTTTTACTCTTTGCGATTCAATTAATTCCTGGGTGGAATTTCCTAAGAGGTAATGTCGCATTTCGACGGATTTACCTACTATTGCTGCCTTAGTCCTAATTACGCCGAGTTCTGGACTTTCGATTTTAATTCTTGCCAAAGGTAGGCACTTGAAGTGGTTGTCCAGAGGTTGCTTAACCCAAATGTGCTCGCCTGTAAAATCCTCAGGTTTCACCAAGTCTAGGGGTCCCAGGTCAATGGTTGTTCCTGAATCACGCAACAATACCATGTCAACATCATTTATTTTGGCCTTGCTTAAATAAGGCTCAAATGAGGGAGCAAAATTTGCGCTCGTAGCAAGATTATTTAAGGGTTCCGCTACTTTCTTTAACTCGGGGCATTGAGGGCGTATATGACCAGGTAAGTTACAATTAAAACAAACGGGGCCACTACGTTTCTCAAATTCCCTTGTCCGCCATTCTGTGTTGGTTCCCTTACTTCCCGATCTCCAGTCCTTTCCGTGATTTTTCTCCCCCCCGAATTTCTTTCCCTGATTCGGCTTTTCAATAGGTTTTGGGCGGTCGAGAGCCCTTTTCTCCGGTAGTTTGGAGAACACCTGTTTCTTGACTCGACGGGTTGACTCGTACGCGTCTAGCTTCTCAGCCAATGCGCTCGGTTCGGTCAACTCGCCCCATTGATCAATAAAGTGGTCCTTTATGTCGGCCGGTACCCTTCTTTTCATTTGATCAGCGATCATCAGATTCTTAAGAGAATCAAAATCCTCAACTTGGATTCCGCTAAGCCACCCTTCTAGATAGCTTCTTAGTTCGAAGATCATGTCCTTCCATAAAGAGCCATTTTGTCTCTGATGCGTTTGAAATTTGCATCTAAAGGATTCTGCGCTAAGCTTGAATCTAGCGAGAAGTACGGACTTTACATGATCATAATCATCACTCAATTCCTCGGGTTCACGAATAATAATCTCCGCGATTTCAATCGGCAACAGACTAAGCAGCTGTGAGACCAATTCGTCATACTCGATTTTTAATTTTCTACTCTGGCGTTCAAAAAGCGTTAAGAACAAGGCCATATCTATTTTGTCAGCATCAAACTTTTGCATGACTGATTTAATGTTTTTAGACGGTTTCCCGCTATCATGGCTAGATGAACTTAAACTATTTACTTCTCCCGATTGTTGTAATCTTAGCTTCTCTAGTTCGAAAGCCCTTTCCGCAGCTAATTTTTCCTCTTCCTTAGCTAATTTTTCCTCTTCCTTAGCCAATTCCCTCTCTTCTCTAGCCTCGGCCAATTTCCTCTCTTCTATGATATTAACTATCATATCTTTAGCGCTTTCCTCGCTAAAATCATTGCATCCCTGTATTTTCCTTGCTAGATCGATGATTCGATCGTCGGAACCAAACTCAACATTAAACTCGTATGCTAATTTCTGCAAGTCTACCTTTTTCTGCTTAGTTAAAAACGCCATGGTTCTACACTAAATTTTCCCAGTGACACAATTACAAAATTCAATCACCAAATATTCTGAACTTCAATTTTCAAATAACAATACACACATAAAATAATAATACACAATGCAGTCAATTTCCTAAGCCTTAACTATTTTCCAGACTCATGCAATATTAAAATATTTTTACTTAAAATAATACACAATAATAATCTCTACTACAAGTTCACTAAATTTCATTCAACTTGACTAGGTAGTTCACAATTGCGTAGATACTTCACAATCTAAGTTAATTTAACTATGTGCTAAAGGTACAAGATCATCCACAGCCCTGGAACTTATTCGAGCAATTGCTAAACTGACAATTTCCAAATCTTCACTACAAATTTACTGCAATTATTAAATCCTAACGTTTCCGCGAATTTGCATACACTAGTAATCAGAATTTCTTTAGAATGGATTCCACAATTAAATCAATTTAAAAATTTAAACACTCTTCACAACAGTTTTTTTTCTCAACAATTTAAAACAATAATCTATTAAATTGCCTCTAAAGAAATGCCAAGCTTACCTTGTCTGACGACTGGCTCTGCTTTTTCGACAGGTCTCTGCTCTGCCTCTGTTGGGATGTCAGACGGGCGTTCGTTTTTTTTTCTTTCACTGGCACACTAGCACTTTTTTTCAACACTGGACAGGATGTCCTTCACGTTGTAGCAGTTCTGGATGGTTCTGCTTTTTCTCACTTCACAACTCTTCTTGAGTTTGCCTCTGGACTGGATGTCCTCACGTAATAAATCCTGGGTGGGCTTACTACGCAAAAGGTGTGGTTGCCAATTTTTTATTTAATGGCTAACAATCCCACCTGCTGCCACCAATAATTTAAGTAGACTGTAGTGATTCTCTGGGTAGCGTGGTAGATTCAAATCTACAGAGAACAGTCTGGCTTAAATAACAAACGATAATTTTATTTAAAACAATTTCTTGACTATATTAGAATCTATTTACACGACACTTTCACGAATTTCTATGCCTCTGCTAACTGGATGCGACAGGGTGTCGAAATCTCAGGACGTACGAAAGTCTCTGAGTTGGAGAAAGGTATCTCAACAGTCTCTAGATGAAACTCTACTCGTCGGGTGACGATTTCACAAGATCAGCACTGGATCCTCACTGGACGACGGGACAAGGCAGGTTCACTGCCGGACGAGAAGTCGGTACCGAACTCTCCGTAGGTCGTCGGTTCGGCACAATCAGGGATAGGCTCCACTGGGGTCGTCGGGTCAGTACAAGACAGCACGGCTCCGCTGGGGTCGTCGGATCGGCACAAGACAGGCACGGCTCCGCTGGGGTCGTCGGATCAAAGACACTCTCCGGGCCCACTCACCGTTAAGTGTAGAGCGTAATGTATGGCCCGGAGGTGATGACCTCCACCGCAACACGAAAGGGGTCCACCGGACCCAGACCAGCATTTATTTTAAATAAGCATTACAAAGACATACAAAGCGTAACAAAAGCGTAACAAATACGTTACAACAAAACATAGACACAAAAAACGTAACTGATTCGTTACTACAAAACCTCGTCAAGATATACAGTTATATTGGAACATATTCCTATGGCAAAAATCCTTAAATAATAGGAGAAAACAGGGTAGTGGGTGCCAATCCAACATCTACCAATGAAAATCCTCGGCCAGAATCGGCAGAACTAAAAACCCCACTCTGACCTGCAGAGGGGGCAGGTTATAATACTAAGAGGACAGTTTTCAAAGCCATAAGGAGAAGGTTCTACTACGGCACCTAAATTTACTGGGGAACCGAGCGTGCAATAGGTTTATAAGAGACGCCTGCTCGATTCCCCATTATAATTTTAAAGAATGGCTTATAAAAGGCGCCGGAAATAATATAAAAGTAGTAAAACATATACAATATAACAAAAGACCAAGACACACAGAAAATAAACACAACAGATACAGAACACAAGAGAAATCAAGTCAACAGAATACAAGACCAACACCACAAATACAATAAAATTACAAAGAGTAAAACATTAGTGAGATATGATAAATATACAATGAAAAATGTTAAAACTGTAAAAACAAGAAAGACAAAACAGATCCAAAAATTCAATAAAAGACATAAAATGAATGGGCACCTAGTGCCACCATTCTTACGTAATAAAAAAAAAACACAGAACACACAGCCATCGGGCTCAATTCCAAAGGTTCAGGTGTCCGGGGGGCCGGCCACCATCGCCGCGGCCGCCAGCACGCAGGACTTAATTTTAAATGCCGAGCCCTTATTTAACATAATACTTCGGAACCAATTTGGCTTTAATTCCTGGCTCGGCCTAGTAATGTGATAGTCCCGCGTTGCCGGACAGTCGAAGAGATAGTGGTCGGCGTCCCCCACCGCACCACAATTACACAAGTCGGAACGCCTGATTTTAAAACGGTGGAGGTAGGCCATGAAAGGGCCATGGCCCGTCAGAAACCACACCAAATATCGGTCCGAGACTAGGAGGTCGGGGTCCACCCTCGGGACAAAATCTCTGGCCCTAAGGCCACTCACCGCTGCGTCATGGCAGTCTTGCCAATACTGGATTTTAATATCTCTAATCTTCTTTTTCAGTGAGCTGATGGGGAGAGGGACCCCAAGATCCACGCCACGGACCGAGGCAAGCTTGGCGTGCCCGTCGGCAAGCTCGTTACCGACGAGCCCTGCATGTGCCCTAACCCAACTCAGGCCAAAGGTGTTAATATGATGGGATATTGATTTTTTTATGTTTATTAGGTAGTTAGACTTATTATATATATTATACTGGATTTTAAGGCCTGAATTGCACTGAGACTATCGCTATAAATATTTATTTTCTTATTAAATTTGATAGCCCATTCTATTGCTTTATAAATCGCCGACAACTCCGCCTGAAAAACGGAGTGGGGTCGTCGGATCGGCACAAGACAGGCACGGCTCCGCTGGGGTCGCTGGTTCAAGTCTCGAACGAGAAATAAGCAGGAACTCGAGATAGGCAGCCTACGCCAGGCTACAAGAACGCGTCCTCTCAGGGTGAGAGAACCGTCTTCCAAATTATTAAGAGCTCCTTAATGGGGTTGACCGCTCAAAGGGTCACTGAGCTAAGACGCTAGCTCGGGAAACAAACAAGACTCGAGATGGGCAGCCTACGCCGGCTACAAGAACGCGTCCTCTCAGGTTGAGAGAACCGTCTTCAAAAAATATATTTTCTCCCTAAGGAGTGACCGCTCAAAGGGTCGCTGAGTTAAGCTGATCGATCGAGATCACAAGCAAGAACTAACGATTCGACTCCCTGCTTTTCCTTTTGAAAACTCCCAGCCTTTGTTCGCTGGTGGTTCTCGATTCGTTCGTTCTTGATTGGTTCTTACTTTTAATTGGTTCGTTTTTACTTTGCTCATTTTTGAGGTTGCTGATTCGGTAGAGACTCTCTGACGTAAAATGGGATCAGCTACTTAGCGCAGGTGGCTTGATTACCTAGCAGGTGGACTTAATCACCTGGCAGGTGCACTCCTAAACACCTGGGCTCTTTTCGGAACGAATCCCCTTTTGTCCTCTTCGATCCAAGTCCCGACCGTCTGGCGCCAGAGAGATGGAAATGTCCGGCTCTTTTACGACCTGTCGGCGAGTTTGCCTTTGGGAGGGATAATTGAGGGGTCCATCAATGAATCCTCACAGGACCAATGGCACAACCCGAGGAACAGATGGACTCACCCTCGGCAAAAGATCTCAGGAAAATGGTGTGGGGTTTCGGTACGCCGGACGTCAGACATGGAACTTCTGAATCCTCTCAAATCTCGTAGCAGGCCCCTATCCATGGAGGCGCGTCGTTGTCGAGATGAATCCAACTCTGCTGGACCGCCAGGTCGCCGGGGAAACTCGTCAGGGCAATCCGTTCTTCGCCGCTTCCTCCTCTTCTTCCGATCGTCTTCTCCGCAGAGAAAAATCAAGAGTGTCCTCCTTGTAGGGGTGTACGACTATTTATCGTACTTCGACTTCTGAAGAACCGCCCAATCCATCAACCCTGATCAACAGTAAACCCCGTAAAAGATAAGCCCACCTGCCCCAAGAGGTCATCCATCAAAATCCCCCTCCTCCAAGTGAACAATCCACCCCGACGAAAGGGGCCAAGCGGTCAGACATCAAAGACTGCCAAATACGCCGATACTAATGAGCGCTTTCCCCTCAACGGGGACTTACATTCCTTCTCACGGTTAACCCGTGAGAAAAACTACCAAGCGCCCAAAAGGTGGCGCAAAGGCAACATAATATATACAGTCAAAAAATTACAGACAAAACAGTTAATACTTACAAATCAACCCAACAATACCCCCCTGTATAAATAAAATTTTTGTACAAAAATTTTTTTTGTGTGTGAATACTTTTAAGTTCTGCAAGACAGAAATCTCAGTAACTTACTGCGCTAGGGCTGCGCAAACGTTATCCTTATGTGCTTATGCCCTATTCTGTGATACCAGTAACTGGAGAGCAAGATTTACACAAAATGACAAACCAAATTATAACTTATTCTACAAGATGTGCATCCTTATAATTGGCAACTCACAATAAGTCTGTATATTTTCTGCCTTTAAATTTACTCACAATAACGGACAAAAATTGTCCTCCCTAAAGTATAATCATATTCAGTAATCAATTATTTCCATACTCAAGGTTAAAATAAGATACAAACATACTATGTAATAGAAACAATCGCCATGAATATGAAACTGAAATTTGTATACATACAGTACATTATACCGACACATAAATAAACAATTATTAAAATCAAACCTTATACAATTCCACCAAATCATAGGATTCATTATTACACCCTCCTGAATCTTGTATAATTTAAATATGTCTGCATTTGAACGCATTAAGGCAACACCACTCTTCCATTTGAGGGTGGCCTTAAATCGTAACCATGGTTATGCATTCTTGGTGCAACCCATTTTCCCCACAAACCAGGGAAATTTCTGCAGTCTGAACCAGGTGCAAAAAGGGACACATGTCTACTGCCATTATTCACCTCCCTCTGTTCATCCAACTGTTCCTGTGGGATAAGCGTATCTTCCCCTGATTTCTGCGATTCCTGATTTTTCAAATGGTTTCTCCTATTTACAGCCAGGCTCAAGTTCTCTATATGCACAACCCTCTTATAATTGGATTTTTTGAGATGCTGAATCTCCACTGATACAGGAGAGAAAACCCTAGAAACAGTAAATTTCCCCTCATTGGGCCTTGCAAATTTTCTGGAAAGCCCTGCTTTTACCGCTGGGTTGTACCAGTAAACCAGGTCACCCACTTTGAAGATTTTACTATTAGAAATCTTTCCTCGACTGGTTTCCTGCTGTTCAGCTGCCTTAGTTAAATTATTTCTAACTTGCTTAAACGTATCTCTGAAACTTTGTAGAAGTTGGTCGGCATATTCAATATGGTCAGCATAAGAAAAGGTCTGTGCCTGTTTTAAGAATTGGTTAGGCAAATCGAATTCCCTTCCAAATGTTAAAAAGGCAGGTGTAAAGTTCGTAGCCTGATGCTCCACCGTCCGATAGGCAAGCAATGCAAAAGGGAGCTTTGTATCCCAATCATTATGCTGTGAGTTAACCAGGAAACTAAGTGCGTTCCCCAAAGTCGCATGAGCTCTCTCCACACATCCGTTTGATTGTGGCCTCCAAGCAGTGGTATCAATCTTTTTAATACCCAACGACTTGTATATTTTTTGCATAGTAGCACTTAGCAGGTTAACTCCTCTATCTGACACTAGCACCTGAGGTGTTCCGTATCGAGCTATGAATTGTAGTAATATTTCAGCTACCGTATCACTATAGTTGTATCTACTACAGGAAAAGCCTCAAACCAACGAGTAAAATAATCCGTAAACGTAATTATATACTTATTTCCCTTTTCTGTTATAGGCAAAGGCCCTACAATGTCAAAAGCAACCCTTTCAAAAGGACCGTCGGGAATCGGTATTCTTTGCAAATTAGCTAGATGTTTGGGTTTATGAGCTCTCCTAGTCATACACTCATGGCAAGATTTTACATAGTTCATTGTTTGAGCGTACATTCCCGGGAAATAATATAGTTTCCTGATTCGATTTAAGGTTTTCTTAATTCCCTGATGACAAGCCATTGGTGAATCATGGCATAACGTAAATACCTTAGGAATTAATTCTTGAGGAATAACTAATTTCGGTTTCCTGCTATCATTTTTTTCCCTGGAATCTGTGCACATCAACACATTATTCTGATCAAAAAATTTAACATATTTGGGGTTGATTGTTTTTTGTTTCTGAAGATCATCTCTTATTTTTCTGCATTTCGAATCTCTTAATTGAGCCCGCTCTAACTGTTCAATTTCAATTTCTTGACAGATTATTTCACATTCCTGTGCAACTTCGTTAAACATTACTTGTTTAATTTCGCGCTCCGTTCTACCCAAAGGTCTGGACAAAAAGTCACTAATAGTATTCGATTTTCCTTTAATGTACTTAATCTCGTAATTAAATTGGGACAATGACATCGACCAACGGGCTACACGGTGAAAGGAGTCTTTAAATTTCCAAGTTGAAGTTAAGGGGGCATGATCTGTGTAAACAAAGAATTTTCTTCCCAAGAGATATTGTTTGAAATAGTTTGTGAAGTGCACTACGGCCAAAGCTTCTCGTTCCGTGACTGAATAACGAACCTCTGCATCTTTTAATTTCCTACTTGCATACGCTACAGGTTGGGAAAATCATTGTTATCTAATTGGCACAAAACCGCTCCAATAGCTATGTTACTAGCATCTGTGAATAAATGAAAATCTTCCTTCATATCAGGTAATTTTAGACAAGGTTGATTAACCAAACAGTCCCTCAAATCCAAAAATTCCTTCTCTGCCTCCGAATTCCAAACAAACCTCTCTTTCTCTTTGGTCAAATTTGTTAAGTGAAATGAACGTTGGCTTATGTCCGGTATAAACTTTCGATAGTAATTAATACAACCCAAAAAGCTACGCACCTGTTTACGCGAGGAAGGAATCTTGCAGTTTTGAACAGCTTCCACATTTTTGGGATCAGGAAAAACCTTTCCTTTGGTAATTGTAAACCCTAAATAGTTAATTTCTTCCGTTAAGAAAGTGCACTTTTGCGGTTTAAGTTTGAGGTTATGAGCTTGTAATCTGTCAAATACCATTTGCAATTTATCTAAATGTGAAGGAATACATTTACTTGCTATTATAATGTCGTCAATATAACATCCTATTTTGAATACTTCCAAACCTGATAATGCTATTTTCACGAGTCTTTGAAAGGAATTCGCACTGGTACTTAAACCAAAAGGTGTGCGCGTGAACTGAAATAAACCTTGTTCAGTAATTATGGCTAATTTATGTTTATCTTCGGGATGAACCATCTGTTGGAAAAATCCACTCGTTAAATCCAATGTGGAAAAGTATCGACTACCCTCTAAATCGTCCACCACCTCATTAATATATTCGGGATTGGATAAGAGTCAGGAACTACCTTTTTGTTTAATTCTCTAAAATCGGTGACTAATCTAAATTCGCCTGAGGACTTTTTTACCAATAGAACTGGTGCTGAAAAAGCGCTAACTGAAGGTTCCAAAATTCCGGCCTGTAATAATGTATTTATTTGTTCTGTCATTTCCCCTTTTAGGTTATAAGGTACACGATACTGACTTCGTCTGACAGGAATATCGTCCGCTAAATCAACTCTATGTAATAGGGTGTCACAGCCAGGAAGATCCTGAACTGAAGTCGCAAATGCCTTGTGATTTTTCCCAATCAATTCCATCAATTTACTCTTCGTCTGCTCATCTAGGTGTTCTAAGTTGAACTTTCCCGTCCATTTTAAATCAGCCTCATTACACTCACCGTAATGTTCGTCTGAGTCGATATGAAATACGTCCTCATTATTTTCAACAACCAAATTTTCACATGAAATCAATTTTTTATGCTTTCTAATCTCTATTATTTCATCTGAAGGGTTTAGAATCAAAATTGGTACATTTTCTCTAATTACACTTTTATGCACAGTTCGAGCAACCCAATAATCGCTAGATCCGAATTCTTGGCAAGGTTCTGCTAGGAACAGATCGGATCCCAATTTGCCCTTTAAATTTACCCTGACTAACGTTTGTGAAAAGGGGGATAAAGTTACCGATCTATTAACGTAGCCAAAACAGTTACCAATTTTGTTGGTTCCTTCCTGTTCCACAAACGCCATGCTGTCTCCCTGCGAGAGACGCCAAGGAATGGAATGTTCTCCTAATGCGAAACATTTTTTCTTGAAATCTAAACTTCCTCCGCATTGTTCTAAAAATTTCATGCCCAAAATAATATCAAAATTTTCTGAAATAGGTGTTTCAGTGATATAAAATAAAGTACTTATTTTTTGGTCAGCAATTTTAACGTTTAAATCTAGTTGTTGCTTTAAATTTATAGATTTGTTAGCTATGGTAGAAATACATGCACTACACTGTCGAGTTTTCTGATTACTGTCCAAACACTCCCTAGGCATAAGGTTTATACTCGCTCCCGAATCAATTAAAGCTGTGAAAACTCTTTGTTTAATCTCTACCTCAATTATTGGTAACCTTTTGTGTTCACCACATGAAAATAGAGAAAAATTCTGTTTTCTGGGGCTTTCTACCTTCAGATCACCCGAGTTATCCAAGACACTCTTTCTTAGTTTAACATTTCTGGGAGGTTGTCTGGATGAATTATTCAGTCTACCCTGCATTGTAATATTTACTCGGCAATCCCTCCTAAAATGACCGAATTGCCCACACTTAAAACATCGTCTTCTCTGCAGAGAAAAATCAAGAGTGTCCTCCTTGTAGGGGTGTACGACTATTTATCGTACTTCGACTTCTGAAGAACCGCCCAATCCATCAACCCTGATCAACAGTAAACCCCGTAAAAGATAAGCCCACCTGCCCCAAGAGGTCATCCATCAAAATCCCCCTCCTCCAAGTGAACAATCCACCCCGAAGAAAGGGGCCAAGCGGTCAGACATCAAAGACTGCCAAATACGCCGATACTAATGAGCGCTTTCCCCTCAACGGGGACTTACATTCCTTCTCACGGTTAACCCGTGAGAAAAACTACCAAGCGCCCAAAAGGTGGCGCAAAGGCAACATAATATATACAGTCAAAAAATTACAGACAAAACAGTTAATACTTACAAATCAACCCAACAATAAGCGTCACTAATACGTCTTTTTGAATAGAAATATTTTCTAAAGAAAAAAGTATCTTGCGAAATAGTATATCTTTAGTAAGTTTTTGTTCTTTTAAGGCAAGAAAAACTCCTTTCCACTGATACACTTGTAGATGGAATTGTTAAGACGAGAGAAAAGAAATTATAAGCTTCTGGGAAAATTTCTTTACCATCATAAAGCCATTCGAAGTTTTTGCATCGATATATTCCTGAATTTTCCATTGGCATAGATAAGACAGTTCATTTTTAAGGCGCTGTTTTTTAAACACATTGCCGTGAAACTTGGAAGATTTTCAAGTGCCTGAGATGGAAAATGTAAATTAAATTGTTCGAATTTCGTTGTATGAGCAAGACAAATAAATTGAAGTTTTTCACAATCTTGAAATCTTGTTTATTTCCATAAGAATGTGGTCTAAAATTTCAAAATATAGCTGTTTATAATTTTGAGAATTTGTTTTTAGTGAAAGAACGGCATATTCCCGTTTAGATTGGACTATTTCTGTGATTTTACGCGTGTTTTCAACGTGCTTGTCGTAATACGTCCCTTTTGTCTTCGTCTTTCCACCGGCTAAACGGAGTTTCCAGTAAATTACACAATATCATTAATTGAATTCATTCCGCTGAAAAATCTAAAACAAAATGGTCAACAAAATCATTGCTCTATTTCATGTAATATTCTGCAGTTTCGGCGCGATTGGCTAGACTCTTTTTGGCACTAAAGCTCTCTATTAGTTTTTTATATTTGCTGCTCTCAACGGGAAACGAGGGACATCTATTTTTAGATTTCAACCGGCAACCCTATAGAGGAAGGGAAATCGCTGTTTTTAGCTTTCGCCTTCCTTAGGAGCTGACAGTCTAAATGTCTTTCAGCTGCTAATGGCGGTGTTGTCATAGCAACCATCTGGCTTACGGAATATGTGCAGCTATTTTTCAGCAAAAACTTCCGTGCTAAGGTTTCGCTGTCTACAGTCGTAAGCATTGTAAGATATTTTCCGTGTATTGAATAACGCACTGTGCGAAATTAAATTCGTTCATATTTGTAAGTACTTTAGTCATTTATAAATCGTAAAAAAAAATTTATGTAGAAATATTTAAAATGTATATATATGAAATACTGAAAAAGAAGACTAATTTGAGAAATGAATTTGATGAAAAATGTTGGGGAAGTGGAGCTTCCCTTCCTTCCCCTGAAAAGCCTTCACTGCCCGTTAATGCATTAATCTATTTCCCTTTCACTTTCAGTCCGTCAGCCTTATTTCAATTGCATCTGTGCGTCATGTTTATGACAGAACTAAATGTTTCTAATATGTGGAATTTGAGAGAAAAGAGAACACAACTATCTAACCAATAACATTGTTGCTTGAACATGAGATATATGCTAAAATTGTGCTATATATTTTCCTATGAAGTTTGCTAGTTCATTCATCAGAGTTAACCATTACTCCAATTGAAGGAATCAATGTGTCTTTTTCTTCCAACTTCATAGATATTATATGTACATAAATATTTATGGATTTGGGTCTTCTGGTAATCATGCCTTATATACTTTAAAATAGGTACTATTGTGGTATTAAACATAAAATGGGCTAAAATCTTGATTTTTACTTATGAATTAAAATAACAGTATCAAGGGTCGTTTTCTTTTCTTCGTCTATTTGAAACAGAAAATTCATTCAACCTTTGAAGTTTTGCTTGAAGCATGTTAACAGTATCCTAAATTGGAAATCAAACTCGAATCGTGTGTAAGAAATCATTTGTTGACTATCTGTTGTAACCAATCATTTGTTCACTAACTATTATAAGAACACCAAACGTTTAGTGTTGAAAGGCACTCCATTGATTTTAGAATTGAGAATTGTAATTTTTTTTATTTGCAAATCTGTTTCAATGATACTGCTGTGTTTAAAATAGATGTGTTTTGTGTAGTTATAAAGTTGGTTTTGTAAATGTTAATTTATATCATTGTAAGTAATAAATATAAAGGGGTGAAATATGTCACTGAGAAGATTATACCACAGATGAATGAAAGTTCAAACTGAATGATGTTTATTTTTGAATGTTCATTTTTATGACATCAATTATAAATATTTCTCAGTTAATGGAATAAAGACGTGTTTAGAAGGAAATAAATTCAACTAAACTAAGTAAAGATGGGCTGATCCTTTTGGAAAATGTTGTTTATTTTTTTATATTTTTGCATAGTTTTATGAAAACAGTTTCAAAAATATTCATTCAAGATGAAAATCTGAAAATTACTAGTGTTCAGAAAGAAAAATCTTTCTGTATTCCATTTATACAGCACATTATCCCCTTTCTTTAAATTGTCAAAGTTCATTTGGTTTCAATTAGCATTTAAATAATTCCCTAGATACCTAATAAACATCTACAGTGGCTTCCAAAACAGTATACACCATGAGATTTTAGTTAGAAGCAAAACAGTATACACCATGAGATTTCAGTTAGGAGCATAAAACTCAGTTATAAATAATAACTTGAACTTAATTTTCATAAGAATGATTAAGAACATGATGCAGAAAAACAATTTCATATTCTCTATACTGTTTTTAAAGACGTTTTAAGTGTCCAAATTACAAAAATCATATCGCAAAATTGAGTAAAGTATTTAAATGAGATGTAAAATATAATATATTGTACTAAAAAATCATTCGTTTTGTAACTGAAATAAGTGAAGCTCCTACAAATCGCAGGAAACTTAACAAAGCATAATGTTAAAAATATTAGTACATAACGAGCAGAAGAGAAAGTATTTATAATCCCATTACCAAAAGGAAATTAACTAGGAATCTCCTGCAGCATCAAATAGGATTGATTGATCTGTTGAGAAAGTACCCCCAGTGCTTGAAGCATTTGAGTTTCAACTACTTACAATTATAATTTAATTATAAGGAGATTGATTTTCAAAATTGATTACATTTTCCTTATTCCACTTGGAAGAATAATCTAAGAAATGGTTTTTTTATCATATTTAAATCAGTTTATCCTTTTCTTCATTTCTGAGATTAATTCCAAAATGAAGAATATATTTTTTACTTTAAAAAATAATGAATATTTTATACATTAGGCTACGTTTGTATATGTTAACAAAGTCACAAGAAATTAATTTCTAACGCCATACTAAAAAATAGAACTCGGATCCCGTTAGCTGTGGTTTAGAAAGCTAACGGTTATTATATAATTCGTGCAATATCTAAAATTTATGAGAATTTCATAGATGTATCAGTAAAATGACACATCAATAATATAGCATTTGTATTAAACCAATTTCCACATCACCTTGGAGGTGATTCCCTTTTGCAATCAGCAAGGCGGGTTCCCCGGCACAGGATTTTTATACAGTAAACCAAAGAAAATGGTCTTGAAAAAGATTTATTTTAAATCAACATAGAATTAAATACACTGCTGGCCACCCAAATTGCAACACCAAGAAAGGCAAGAGATATCACAACAAAATTTATTTTGTAGATAACATGTTGACCAAGTATCAAATGATTAAATTTATAGACTTCTGTGAAGTGTGGTTCCTGCCAAAATCAGTAGCCAGAGTAGCCGCCATTGTTGGAGATCACCGCTACCACACGCCTCGGCATTGATTCAAAGAGACTTTGGATGTGTTCTTGGGGTACAGCAGACCAAGCAGCTTCCACACGTTGCCAAAGTTGATCTGGTGTGGCAGCTGGGGATGTATTCTGGGTCAATCGTTGAGAAACCATGGACCACATGTTTTCTATCGGCGAAAGATCCGGAGAGCGAGCTGGCCAGGGAAGCAATTCAATCTGGCGATTGACGAAGAACCCTTGGACAATGCGTGCCACGTGTGGTCGCGCATTATCCTGTTGAAATATGGCTGTGGGCAAGCCCTGAAGGTAAGGAAGGACAACTGGCTCCAACACCTCGGAGATGTAGCGCTGGCTGTTTAAAGTACCGGCAATGAGTACTAGAGGAGTGCGAGAGTGATATCCAATACCGCCCCATACCATAATACCCGGTGCAGGACCAGTGTGGCGGTGCATAACGCAGCTGTTCAGCATCCTCTCTCCACGGTGTCTCCAGACTCGAATCCGACCATCGTGGTGTTGCAGACAGAAGCGTGACTCGTCAGTAAAGACAATTTCATTCCATTCTGCCGTCCACATCCTTCTTTCATCGCACCATTGGCGGCGGAAACGTCTGTGGTTCTGCGTCAAGGGTAGACGAAGCAATGGACGTCTTGCGGACAGACCACTCTGCTGTAAACGGCGTCGAATGGTACGCGCAGACACTGGATGATGCGGTACAGACTGAATGTGCTGTGCTATGGTTCGTGATGTGGCTGAGCGATCCGTCACTGCCATACGCACAATATGCCTGTCATCACGTGAAGTGGTGCACTGAGGTGGATGCGATCGAACACGTCGGTCCGTCGTACCCTAATGCATCCAACGATCACATATCCGCATTACAGTTGTTTGGTTTCGTCCAACACGACTACCGATTTCCCTGAAAGATAATCCACAATCTCGGTAGGCCACTATCCTTCCTCTGTCGAACTCGGATACTTGATCAAATTGTAAATTTCATATTATTTGCATGCTTCCTTCAGGGTGTTGCATTTACGGTGGCCAGCAGTGTAGGTTTTGAAACTACGATCTGAAATTGGGAGCGATATGGAAAGCTTGTCTGTGATCAGCATAAACTGAGTCGAGAGTGCTTAAAACAGCTGTGAGGAAGCAGGTTTTGATGCGAGGAATTAAGTGTTTCAAGGAACAAGAGAGGTATGTTAGCATTCAAAAAATTATCGTGAGAAACCTTTTTTCTCATGATTATTCTTGCACCAAGACACCTTGCGGGTCTTATTGACCACACGTATTAAAGTCACTGCCGCCCTTTCAGTTTACCCTGGAAGTATCTACCTTCTAGGCATACCCACGACCCCACAATAGAAAACAACATCTGGTGATAATGGAACGACACATTCCTCTCCTCCATTGTTGTCCGATTTCCCCCATTTCAGTACTTTGTCTGTAAGTCACTTTTAGGGGCAGGCTCCCGTAACCAGACGAGGAGTTCTGCCGCGTCGTATGGGTTAAAGACCATATGGACGGGAAGAACCCCACTCCGATAGATAGTTCGTGATTTATGACCGGCGGTCAGTGATGAAAGTGTTGACCTCTAACCCCGAGCGTTGCTATGGATTGCAAAAAATATTTCACAAACAATATATTTCCCTTTCAAGGCCCCTGTGCAAAAAGTACCCTAGGCGCATATCTAGGTGGTGATCCGCCACTGTTTCGATGGGGGATCAGTAATACAAATCGAAATTTTATCGAATTTTATGTAATTTATAGAATCTGAAACTTCCTCAAATGCTGTATAAATACCATACATCAGTGTTTATCATACTGTAGGACATGACTTCGTTGGGGCTGCGCGAAGCATCTATTTTAAGTTATATTCTATGCATAGGGACAAGATTTGTTATAGTACGATAATAATTGCAATTAAATAAGCAATTATTTTTAATGATTTCTGATTACATATAAATTACGTTAGCTGAAACGAATTAACCTTCACACACTCGTATCCAGTTCTGTCAGAGTAACTGAATTCTCTCGAGTCAATTTTGACCAAGTGTATGAATGTTGATTAACCTTAATTGATTTACTTTGACACGTTAAATAAGGACTATTAATGGTTTATATTTAATTTCAAATGTAGAGATAATTTCTATAGGTTTCAAATCGATTTCTCGCTTGCAGTGGGATCTTCTAATTAGTCGTGGTTCACTCCGGTTGTGTTATATATAAGCTCAGGACTCTGGTTACCTATTTAGTTATATGTCCTCTATTTCAAACCTGTTTTTACATTTTGGCGATTTGAGATATCCTGAATAAAATATGCAAATTTTATAGCACCTAAAAATACCTAATTCGGGGTTTAGGACCTAAAAAGACCTTAAATGATCTAAAGAACCTAAGACACAAAACAACCCTAGGAACCTAAAAAATAACCTTTCTCAGTTAATTTCTTAAAATGCATTTTGAATATTTTTTATTCAAGTAAAGAGAGACGCAATCAAGTAATAAACATACACAATAAAAGCTTTTACTGACACAGGAAAGAGAAATACACCCAGGGAAGAATGTCTCCTTCGCCCTGCTGAATACACCAGGAATTGAACCTGCGCCCCCTACAACTCGAGGAGTGCTAGCGCAGTGGGCATACCCACAACCACGATGGTCCCAACTTTAAACGAATGTGAGTTTATGACTCAGTGGAGTCAAGGGGTGAACCTTATTACTTTCTTATATCTCAGAGGAATAGTCTTCAGTAAACTGAACATTAAGATCTTTGTGCACTACATACGAAAATAGAAAATTGTTCATTAAAGCTGTTAAATGAAGTTATATGATCGTTCTTTTAAGACATTTTTGAAATCAGCATCAAAAATATATAGGTAATACTTTAATTACACATATAATATACTAACATCTCCCCAATATATCGTGCAATTAATTATATTGTTCTTTTTTACTGGTCCCTTGATGAATTTTCGGTTTCTGAAAACGGGAAATTCTGATCAATTCCTTTAGAAATGGAACATCAAAAGCAATTGTTTCAAGCAGTTATCTTGAACTGAATTGGTCAAAAAGATAACACTACAAGGGGCAAAATAACGGCTGCTTGTGAAGGAGCACGCAATGGGTGAGCCGCTTCTACTAACAAGGACAATCATTTACATCCATGCGCTTACAAACCGGGATTCGAACTCGCGACCTACTGGGTGGCAAACAAGTGCTATGACCAAATCTGACGGTCTGTTCACTGAATGAAGGAACCGAAAGTAAAGAACAAGGAGTAAGAATTGGTCCAGTTAATCATGGATTGTGCATATGTTGAGCACAACGCAAAGAAGCAATGAGTTTCGCTTTTGATTTTGAGCAATTTTGATTCTTAAGATCCTGTAGTTGAAAAAGCCCTAAATTAAACTCAAAAACATAAAATTTGTTAAAATTTATAAATCAATAAAATTGGGCTAATAAAAATTTTAAATCAAATTGCCAATTGTATAGTTTTATGTGCAAAAGCATATTGCTATGGTGGTTCAGTTTAGTTGTGTGAATAGGTATCCTCGTTTCCTGAAAATATTAAATGTACTAAACTAATGTAAAAGGGAAAAATACTCAGTTGTATGCAAGTAATCTTCGTTAGTATAAAAATGAGTATAATAATTTCAATCTAGCCATTGAAATAGCTGAGTTAGAAAACCGAAACTCAAAGTCAGAAATGTGAACTAAATGTTCTTATGTATGATGTCCATAGTTAATTTTTATCAAATTTCTGTATGAACAATTTAGATCAATGCAATATCACTGTAAAATCGCCGTTATTAAATTAATGCCGTCGTTTATTAAAAACCAATGAAAACGTCTATAAAAATGTAATACTGCAACTGAACAAAGAGGATCAAAGTCAAAAATGTATTGGTCTTTTATTGAATTCCTCTGACAATAAGGGATTTTAGATGAGGGAATTTTCTCACACATTGTCAGAACAGTGGAACAGAGAAATGATCCACACGCTTAGGCTAATTGCGACCGATAGTGTTGCAACAACTTAGCTTATAAGCAAAGGAAATCCCTTGTTCCTTGACTGGTTGACATAGCTGTATCCAGGAACCTAGAGCCTGTCCTAGCAAGAAGCTCTGACTTCAAATTGAATAATTGAGAATGTCATATTATTGTAAATTTCCTGAAAAAATTACACACGCCTTGGCATTGATTCAAAGAGACTTTGGATGTGTTCTTGGGGTACAGCAGACCAAGCAGCTTCCATACGTTGCCAAAGTTGATCTGGTGTGGCAGCTGGGGATGTATTCTGGGTCAATCGTTGAGCAACCATGGACCACATGTTTTCTATCGGCGAAAGATCCGGAGAGCGAGCTGGCCAGGGAAGCAATTCAATCTGGCGATTGACGAAGAACCCTTGGACAATGCGTGCCACGTGTGGTCACGCATTATCCTGTTGAAATATGGCTGTGGGCAAGCCCTGAAGGTAAGGAAGGACAACTGGCTCCAACACCTCGGAGATGTAGCGCTGGCAGTTTAAAGTACCGGCAATGCGTACTAGAGGAGTGCGAGAGTGATATCCAATACCGCCCCATACCATAATACCCGGTGCAGGACCAGTGTGGCGGTGCATAACGCAGCTGTTCAGCATCCTCTCTCCACGGTGTCTCCAGACTCGAATCCGACCATCGTGGTGTTGCAGACAGAAGCGTGACTCGTCAGTAAAGACAATTTCATTCCATTCTGCCGTCCACATCCTTCTTTCATCGCACCATTGGCGGCGGAAACGTCTGTGATTCTTTGTCAAGGGTAGACGAAGCAATGGACGTCTTGCGGACAGACCACTCTGCTGTAAACGGCGTCGAATGGTACACGCAGACACTGGATGATGCGGTACAGACTGAATGTGCTGTGCTATGGTTCGTGATGTGGCTGAGCGATCCGTCACTGCCATACGCACAATATGCCTGTCATCACGTGAAGTGGTGCACTGAGGTGGATGCGATCGAACACGTCGGTCCGTCGTACCCTCCTGCATCCAACGATCACATATCCGCATTACAGTTGTTTGGTTTCGTCCAACACGACTACCGATTTCCCTGAAAGATAATCCACAATCTCGGTAGGCCACTATCCTTCCTCTGTCGAACTCGGATACTTGATCAAAAGATGATCGCTGTTTTCTACGAGGCACAATTGATCGTTTTTTTTTGAAAAAACCACAAGAAAAACACAATTGCCGTACTTGAAATCGTCGAAATCTCCAAGCCTTAAATAGCGCTTTGAAGTGGCGCCACAGGCGCGCGTGATGTGCGTCTGCGCTGAAATTCTAATCATTTGCATATCTCACCTCCGCTAATGCATGTTGTAAATTTCATATTATTTGCATGCTTCCTTCAGGGTATTGCATTTACGGTGGCCAGCAGTGTAATTCCTGACTATGCTTTTGATTTATTCGATGTGAACTGAGAAGTAAAAAGGCATCACAAAAATTAAGCAATTTATATAAGTTTAAAAGGATTGACACACATACAAGGAGAGATACTATGAAGACTATTATAGCAAAAATACGCTTTCTTGCCCGCGATGCCTGAAATCTATGATTGAGTCTTGTTGGATTTAAGAACATTAAGATTAAAAGTATAGTAAAAACAGTCATGAGTGAAAGAGAAGTTAACATCCTCTTGTAAGATACCAATCAATAAATCATACCAATGTTTGAAATGTTCTCCAAAATCGAGTTTACAAAGTTTTAAATCCAAAATGTACAGAAATGATTAGTATCCACATAATTTACTTTGAAATTATACTTTATTTTTAAAGTTATTTCGCTCGGGGTTTGTGGTAAATTTGAATGATCAAATTACAGTAATGTTTCCAAAGAATTGGATTCAAAAACATGTTTTTCTGATTGAGATACAGTTTATAAATACAGTTTTATAAATCATACCAAAATGTACTAATCGATTTCATTTGAATTGGGGTTTGATTGTCGCTCTATGGTCATTTTGTTCAATACGGCCTTTTCAACTGGAAACATTGCTTTCGATCCCACAAATACCTTTTTTACAGATATAGCCAATATTTTGGAATGACTAATCCTTTTACTCTCCTAACAACTCTAAATTCTGAGTATTTTAGCTGTGCTGAGGGTTATGTGACCTTCATTTAAACTCAAAATGTAGGTTTGAAAAAACCCAAATCTCCATCCATGCTTTCCCGAGAGACCCATCAGAAAATCATCATCATTTACGAAGAAATTCGTAAATAACATGGCAATAAAACCTTCACTGGTTATCTGCTAAAAATCTGGAAGCACAAAAGACTTTGGGGAGCCTTCCCTTTCATCAGTCGGATAGACTCATTAAAAGGCACCCTGCTAAGAAATGGATATACGTACGTAGGGAATGTAATGGTATTTTCTTAGAATCCTGACTGAAACTCGCCGGTTGACGGTGCCAGGGTCAGCGGGCCCTGGCGCCAATGTCTCGAGCAGTGGTTCAGATTAACGCACTTTTTTTCATTGACATGACAATTTTTAAACCACGTACTCATTTTTTTGTAAATAAGGTTGCAAAATTTTCAATTCTTCAGAGATCTATTGGGATGGCAACCAATCGTACGATTTTAATTTGACAATTAATTGACTAAGAATAATTAAACGTACTTAAAAACAGTTTAACAATTAGGGTTGTGTTAGTTTTTCGAAATGGAGCAAGACTGATCAAATTTTAGTACTCATGTTGTTAGCCGAATAACAATTTGTACTTGAACTTGTACTTTTCAAACCGACATTTTAATATTTAGGTTAAAGTACACACATCTAATTTTTAGCCCTCGTGTAGCAAAAAATTATCATAGAACGACAAACCAAATTAAACTTGATTTAAACGAAAATAATTTTTACTTATTTGCGTGACGTTGTACTACAATGAAATATATTGATAAATTTTCATTATCAAGCCCTTGCGATCTAAAGATGTAATTCATTTCAATCCTGAAAAATCACGTTTAGCGGAACATGTCAGGGGGCAAATTTCATCTAAAATATTTCGATGATTACCCATAGTAGATCGTTTTCCACGATGAACTCTGGAGACATTCTCAGTTATTCAATTTGAAGTCAGAGCTTCTTGCTAGGACAGGCTCTAGGTTCCTGGATACAGCTATGTCAACCAGTCAAAGAACAAGGGATTTCCTTTGCTTATAAGCTAAGTTGTTGCAACACTATCGGCCGCAATTAGCCTAAGCGTGTGGATCATTTCTCTGTTCCACTGTTCTGACAATGTGTGAGAAAATTCCCTCATCTAAAATCCCTCATTGTCAGAGGAATCCAATAAAAGACCAATACATTTTTGACTTTGATCCTTTTTTGCTCAGTAGCAGTATTGCATTTTTATAGACGTTTTCATTGGTTTTTTTTAATAAACGACGGCATTAGTTTTAATAACGGCGATTTTACAATGGTATTGCATTGATCTAAATTGTTCATACAGAAATTTGATAAAAATGAACTATGAATATCGTACCCATAAGAACATTTAGTTCACATTCCTGACTTTTAAGTTTCGGTTTTCTAACTCAGCTGTTTCAATGGCTAGATTGAAATTATTATACTAATTTTTATATTAACGAAGATTACTTGCATACAGCTGAGTATTTTCCCTTTTACATTAGTTTAGTACATTTAATATTTTCAGGAAACGAGGATACCTATTCACACAACTAAACTGAACCACCATAGCAATAAACTCTTGCACATAAAACTATACAATTGGCAATCTGATTTTAAATTTTCTTTAGCCCAATTTTATTGATTTATAAATTTTAACAAATTTCATATTGTGGAGTTTAATTTAGGGCTTTTCAACGACAGGATCTTAATCAAAATTGCTCAAATTAAAAACGAAACGCATTACTTCTTTGCGTTGTGCTCAACGTAGGCACAATCCATGATTAACTGGACCAATTCTTACTCCTTGTTCTTTACTTTCGGTTCCTTCATTCAGTGAACAGACCGTCAGATTTGGTCACAGCGCTTGTTTGCCATCCAGTAGGTCGCGGGTTCGAATCCCGGTTTGTAAGCGCATGGATGTAAGCGATTGTCCTTGTTAGGAGTAGAGGCGGCTCACCCATTGCGTGCTCGATCCTTCACAAGCAGCCGTTATTTGCCCCTTGTAGTGTTATCTTTTTGACCAATTCAATTCAAGATAACTGCTTGAAACTAGTGCTTTTGATCTTCCATTTCTAAAGGAATTGATCAGAATTTCCCGTTTTCAGAAACCGAAAATTCATCAAGGGACCAGTAAAAAGAACAATATAATCGAATGCACGATATATTGGGGAGATGTTAGTATATTATATGTGTAATTAAAGTATTACCTATATATTTTTGATGCTGATTTCAAAAATGTCTTAAAAGAACGATCATATAACTTCATTTAACAGCTTTAATGAACAATTTTCTATTTCCATATGTAGTGCACAAAGATCTTAATGTTCAGTTTACTGAAGACTATTCCTCTGAGATAAGAAAGTAATAAGGTTCACCCCTTGACTCCACTGATTCATAAACTCACATTCGTTTAAAGTTGGGACCGTCGTGGTTGTGGGTATGCCCACTGCGCTAGCACTCCTCGAGTTGTAGGTGGCGCAGGTTCAATTACTGGTGTATTCAGCAGGGCGAAGCAGGCATTCCTCCCTGGGTGTATTTCTCTTTCCTGTGTCAGTAAAAGATTTTATTGTGTGTGTTTATTACTTGATTGCGTCTTGAGCATGGCCAAATACGGCCCTTGGGCCATAAAAACCCCAAAACACCCATCAATCACATAACATGTATTATGATTACCCCAGCCATTGGAAATGAAAAAAAAGCTTTGGACTGATTATTTAATTTTTAAAATATCGCAGAAAGGGAGGGGGGTGAAGCAGTAACAAATATTGATAAAGTTTGCGAAAACGTGGTACGCACTTGTAATGAGCTTTTATATACACTTCTGGAATGTCAGTTTTTTAAAGCTAATATATTGTTTTTTATTTATTTTTAAGGTAGAGAACTCGTAGCTTTTCTTATAGGATCTGTAAGAAAAGAGGATTGGTTACCTTCCGTTTCTGACGATATGAATGGAATTGCTTGTCTTACTCTTAGATTAATTAATTATTGCCCTGAAATTCACTTATTTAATGAGTAAAATTATTTTAAATAGTTAGATTAAAACAAAACAATTTAATTGGAGGAGTTTCTGCTTCATAGGAGGGGAAGAAATGGTAAACTTCGCGATGTGTAGCGTCTATTTTTATGCATGTATTTTTAGTAATTAGTAAGATACTGAATGATGATAAGATGATTCGTCTGAATACGTATTCCAAGCTTTCATTTACACATATGTCTTCAATAATTCAAAGTTAAGAGTACCTAGTATATTACACAATTTAAAATATACCCACTTCTTGCATGCTTGGGAAAAATAACTATGCTAGCAGTAGTAAAATTCTTAAATACAAATCTTAAATACAAATTTTTAGCACTGTGCTTTTAGAATTTTGAGCTTTTGCCATCAAAATGATAATTGCCTTCAAAATTTTATGTAGAAAAATTCACCTTCAAATTGTTGACCAAGACAAATATGTAAAAACGGATTGAAAATAGCATGATATAGAACCCTGAATGAGAGAGAGAATTGTGAGCTATGATTGTAACTGAGATTTTGTTTTTACTGTAGTTGACGTAGTATTTACTGCACTTTTAGTAGCAAGAAGGTACCACCATTGGTTACCGGAAAAGACTCAGCACACCGCTTTATTTGAATAAAAAATATTCTTAATGCATTTAAAGAAATTGACTGAGAAAAGTTCTTTTTTAGGTTCCAAAGGTCGTTTTGTGTCTTAGGTGCTTTAGATCATTTAAGGTGTTTTAGGTCCTAAACCACGAATTGGGTATTTTCAGGTGCTATAAAATTTGCATATTTTATTCAGGATATCTCAAATAGCCAAAATGTAAAAATAGCTTTGAAATATAGAAGTAAATAGGTAAAAACTCCAGAATCCTGAGTAGCTCATTACACACCCGGAGAGGACCACGGACCCGTATGACGCTGCAGAACTCCTAATCTGGTTACGGGAGCCTGCCCCGAAAGGCCTTACAGACAACATACGGACTTCACAATAGAGGAATGTGTCGTTCCATTATCACTAGATGTGTTTTCTATTGTGGTGTCGTGGGTATGCCTAGAAGGTAGATACTTCCCGGGTAAACTGGTGTGTCAAGTTGTCTTCGAGCAAGAATGATCCTCAGAAAAAAAGGTTTCTCACGATCATTCTTTGAACGCTAACATACCTCTCTCTTGTACCTTGAAACACTTAATTCCTCGCATCACAACATAAAAAACCTGCTTACCCACAGCTGTACTCTCGACTCAGTTTATACTGATCAGACAAGCTTTGCATATTGCACCCTAATTTCAAGTCGTGGTTTCAAAACCTATTTAATTCTACAAGTATGTTGATTTAAAATAACTTTTTCAAGACTATTTCTTTGATTTACTGTATAAAAATCCTGTGCCGGGGAACCCGCCTTACTGATTGCAAAAGGGGTCACCTTCAAGGTGATGTGGAAATTGGTTTAATTCAAATGCTATATTATTGATGTCATTTTACTGATGCGTCTATGAAATTCTCATAAATTTTAGATATTGCACGAATTATATTATAGTCGTTAATTTTCTAAACCCCAGCTAACGGGATCCTAGTTCTATTTTTTAGTATGGCGTTAGAAATTAATTTCTTATGACTTTATTCATATATACAAACGTAGCCTAATGTATAAAATATTCATTGTTTTTTAAAGTAAAAAATATGTTCTTCATTTTGGAATTAATCTTAGAAATGAAGAAAAGGATAACTGAATTAAATGTGATAAATAAACCATTTCTTAGATTATTCTTCCAAAGTGGAATAAGGAAAATGTAGTCAATTTTGTAATCAATCTCCTTATAATATTCAATTATAATTGTAAGTAGTTGAAACTCAAATGTGAAACATTTGAGCACTGGGGGTACTTTCTCAACAGATCAATCAATCCTATTTGATGCCTCAGGAAATTCTTGGGAAATTTCCTTTTGGTAATGGGATTATAAATGCTTCCTCTCCTGCTCGTTAAGTACTAATATTTTTAACATTATACTGTTGTTAAGTGTCCTGCGATTTGTAGGTGCTTTACTTATTTCAGTTACAAAAACGAATGATTTTTAGTACAATATATTATCTTTTACATCTCATTTAAATCCTTTACTCAATTTTGTGATCTGATTTTTGCAATTTGGGCACTTAAAAATTATTTTTAAAAACATTATAGAGAAAATTGTTTTTCTGCCTCATATGTTCTTAATCATTCTTAAGAAAATTAAGTTCAAGTTATTATTTATAACTGAGTTTTATGCTTCTAACTGAAATCTCATGGTGTATACTGTTTTGGAAGCCACTGTAGATGTTTATTAGATATCTACGGAATTATTTAAATGCTAATTGAAACCAAATGAACTTTGACAATTTAAAGAAAGGGGATAATGTGCTGTATAAATGGAATACAGAAAGATTTTTCTTTCTGAACACTTGTAATTTTCAGATTTCCATCTTGAATGAATATTTTTGAAACTATATTTCATAAAACTATGCAAAAATATAAAACATTTTCCAAAAGGATCAGCCCATCTTTACTTAGTTTTTAGTTGAATTTATTTCCTTCCAAACACGTCTTTATTCTATTAACTGAGAAATATTTATAATTGATGTCATAAAAATGAACATTCAAAAATAAACATCATTCAGTTTGAACTTCTATTAATCTGTGGTATAATCTTCTCAGTGACATATTTCACCCCTTTATATTTATTACCTACAATGATATAAATTAACATTTACAAATCACAACTTTATAACTACACAAAGCACACATCTATTTTGAACACAGCAGTATCACATTGAAACAGATTTGCAAATAAAAAAATTACAATTCTCAACTCTAAAATTAGTGTAGAATGCCTTTCAACACTTAACATTTGGTGTTGTTATAACAGTTAGTGAAGAAATGATTGGTTACAATAGATAGTCAACAAATGATTTCTTAGACCATTCAAGTTTGATTTCCAATTTAGGATACTGTTAACATGCTTCAAGCAAAACTTTAAAGGTTAAATGAATTTTCTGTTTCAAATAGACGAAGAAAAGAAAACGACCCTTGATACTGTTATTTTAATTCATAAGTAAAAATCAAGATTTTAGCCCATTTTATATATGGCATGATTACCAGAATCCATAAATATTCATGTACATATAATATCTATGAAGTTGGAAGAAAAAGACACATTGATTCCTTCAATTGGAGAAATGGTTAACTCTGATGAATGAACTAGCAAAATTCATAGGGAAAACATATAGCACAATTTTAGCTATATCTCATGTTCAAGCAACAATGTTATTGGTTAGAGATAGTTGCTCTTTTCTCTAATTTCACATATCAGAAACATTTAGTTCTGTCATAAACATGACACACAGATGCAATTAAAATAAGACTGACAGACTGAAAGTTAAAGCGAAATAGATTAATGCATTAATGGGCAGTGGCGGCTTTTCAGGGGAAGGAAGGGAAGTGCCACTTCCCCAACATTTTTCATCAAATTCATTTCTCAAATTAGTCTTCTTTTTCAGTATTTCATATATATACATTTTAAATATTTCTACATAAAATTTTTTTTCTTTTACGATTTATAAATGACTAAAGTACTAACAAATATGAACGAATTTAATTTCGCACTGCACGTTATTCAATACACGGAAAATATTTTACAATGCTTACGACTGTGACAGTGAAAGCTTAGCATGGAAGTTTTTGCTGAAAAATAGCTGCGCATATTCAGTAAGCCAGATGGTTACTATGACAAAACCGTCATTAGCAACGGAAAGACATTTAGATTGTCAGCTCCGAAGGAAGGCGAAAGCTAAAAACGAGCGATTCCCCTTCCTCTATAGGGCTGCCGGTGAAATCTAAAGATAGATATCCCTCGTTTCCAGTTGCGAGCAGCGACCACAGAAACCTAATCGAGAGAGCTTTAGCGCCAATCACGCCGAATATTACATGAAATAGAGCAATGATTTTGTTGACCATTTTGTTTTAGATTTTCAGCGGAATGAATCCAATTAATGATATTGTGTAATATACTGGAACTCCATTTAGCCGGTGGAAAGACGAAGACAAAACGTATTACGTCAAGCACATCCAACGGATTTATTGACAACTATGGCCCAAAAAGATATTAAAAAGAGCGATAAGTCGTACAATATTAGTTTTCAAGAGTGTTGGTTTACTCAGTATAAATGGTTATGCAGTAGTGTAACCTTAAAAAGATTATTTTGTTGGCCGTGCTTGCTTTTTTGTAATAAACATTCTGTTTGGAATAAAGAGATTCGCAGACTTATTAAACATAACACGAGCACTCCATAGGCATGATGATTCTGCTGAACATCTGAAGTGTGAATTAATGCTAAGAAATTTTTTAAAATCATAACACGATTGTCGATGCCCTGAGGGAGAATGCTAGGTTTTTTAAGTCATTTCAATGAAAACGTTCATTTGAATAGACTGTTTCTACAAACAGTGATTGATGCAGTAATATATTTGAGCAAACAAGAAATGGCATTCCAGGGGCATGATGAAAGCAGTGACTCCATAAATCGCGGAAATTTCAAGAAAATACTAGGATTGTTGATATCAGAAGTCCTATGGAAATTCAAAATCATTACAAAAAGATTAAAAACGTCTTCACTGGTGACTCCAAAACTATTCAAAATGAAATGATTGAATGTATTTCCGATTATATAAACGATCACGTCAAAGATGAAATAAACGGGGCTAAATTCTTTTCTATTCAAGTGGATGACACCACTGACATAAATCAAACTTCCCAATGCTCCTTAATATTAAGATTTGTGAAGGCGTATTAGTTAAGCGATTTTTGGGTTTCCATGACAGAACGTCAGAAATGTTATACAAAATTTTGGATCCGTTTGATTATCAACACAAATTAATAGGACAATGTTACGATGGGATCAGTGTAATGTCTGAACTGCAGAAAAATGTCAAGGATAAAGCTCCTCAAGCCGTTTTTGTCCATTGTCTAGCACATCATTTCAATCTTCTATTGCAGCAAAGTTTTTCTAAAATTTCTAAGTGTCGAATTTTTTTTGCAAGCCTCAGCGGCATTCCTTCGTTTTTTTCATCACTTGGCAAAGCGATCTTATGCTCTTACATCAAATTCTACAAGACGCATACCAACCATAACACACTCGATGGTCCTCCAATTCGAAATTAGTGAATGCGATTGTTGAAGATTGGATAATTTAAAGAAATATTCGAATTTATGACAAACAACGAACATTCAGACAAAACAATTCAACTTGCAAGGGGATTTTTAAATATGAACAATTTTGAATTTACATTTTTGGCAGTAGTATTCAGCGAAATTTTCTTCTTTGAATAATGGGGATAAAATATGGTCTTGATAATATGTGGGAGTTGATTTCTACATTCCCCCCTCTTTTTACTTTTAATTTTCCATTATATGCAAAACCGGCAACAATCATATATCTCTTGGAGAAAGTTCTCACGTTCACTTTGCTATAGTCCTTTGACTTGGCGGATTAGTAGTATGGGGGTCACTTGAGCGCCTTTTCCAAGATGGCCGCCGTTTGATAAGGAGTTGACTGCTGATAAGGAGAGGGTGATGCCTTGAGGTGGTGACGTCATTGTAAAGATGGCGTTGTTGTGTTGCCATGGTAATGAATCAGTAGTAGCTCCATCTGGTGGGGAAATGAGAAACCCTATTATTTTGAATTAAAAAGGAATTTCGTGGATTCGAACTGGGACCATGAGATCTGTAGGGCAGTGCGCTATCCGTTAGGCTATAAGAGAGTTAACTATAGGTGGTGAATTAACGTAGTGTTTGCTTTTTCTTAGTACTAGGAATGCGTTATGGGACTTGGTTTTATTTGATGAATAATTAATTTTTATTTTCCAATTAGTTGTAAGTGTGTTGGACTGATGGCGCCATCTAGTGATTTTAAAAGAAGTTAATCTAAGGAACGAATTTATTCTTGTCATTAATTCTGGGAATGTGCTATTTTTAGAAAATGGTTTGAACAATTGTGGTACAGTCATCTGGTGGTGGAAGAAGTAACAATTAGTTTTAAAAGATTTATTTTCTAGCTCTAGACTTGTAGCTTGATACTTTAGACTGGAGAATTTTTTTTAAAGAAAAACAATATTATGAGGGATTCGAACTCAGCAAAAGGTACTCGCGGCCGCCCGTTTTACACAAGCACTTTAACCGTTCGACCACGATCACCTACTTTTTAGAATTCATATAGAATACTAGCTCGTGAAGTTACATCTTAAGGGAGTGAAAGTATGTTTTCTTTATTGTGAATACCTTATTGCCCCTGTGAAGAATGAATATGAACATAACGTTGAATTGACAAGTTTATATCCAAAGTCTGCGAATTATATGTAATGACAGGGAAAGTATCAGAATCTAGAACTCTCTGGAACGTGTGAGAATATGACTAAGGATTGTTTTACACGTGTAGGTTAATTAAGATAACAGAAGGAGTTAAGCACGTAGTCACCGATAGGATACAATCTTAAGTAAATGAGAAAGCTTTTAAACGCATTGCTATTTAGGAGAATGGTGTTGTTTTTCTGATTGTGAGAAAAGCAAATGAAACTACATCATGCCAATGAATCACATATGACATGCCCGAACTGGAACTTTCTATAGGGGTTTTAGCTATGAAATAGTGACGAAGGGATTATCTTAATACTCTAACGTTGGAACTCGGAACATAAGTAATTGAGGCCAACCAATATATGCGAAGATTTTAAGCGTATGAACACTACATGTAAGATAGAATTTATAATACGGAAACCTTTTTTATATTTTAATGAATTTATATACAACATGAGCTTGAAGAAAATGTGAATGTTTAAGGGTGAATGTTTTGTAAGGAAAATTATTATTACAATTTGAGGGGGAGGACTTTGAGATATGAATAGGACACACAGGCATAACGGTGTATGAAACATTACATTTTTAGGTAAATAAGAAGTAACTAACCAAAGATTTATAGTATACATATTATAAGCGATGGCAAGGAAACGTATAAGATTGATATTATTAGAAGCCTCTGGAACTTGTGAGAATATGACTAAGGATTGTTTTTGCACGTGCAAGTTAATTAAGATAACAGAAGGAACGGAGTTAAACACCGAGTCACAGATAACGATAGAAACTATTTGATAATTAGAGGCTTTTTAAAGCATAGTTGGAGCATCTTGGGTCTTTGAATTACTTTGCATCTTGTTTTGGGGGTTTTCTGCCCCTTTTTTACTGATTTTAAATAAATCATGGATTCTAAGGACATTAGACCTGCAAAGAAAATGCGTGCAGACAAAGAACTGTGTTTGCAGAAATATTGTAAAGATTCTTTATGTTATGAGTATGGTAAATTGTTTACAGATCGTGAAGGCTGGACATATTTTCGTCGATTGGAAAACGAATTAACGTACTTAAAGAAAGAGGAAACTACTATTGAAATTTACGGTAAAAAATGTACTGTGCCTCGGCAACTTGTAGCATACGGAGACGTAGGAATAAGCTATGCCTTTAGCGGATCTTGTATTGCAGCCAAGCCTTGGTCTCCTTTACTATTGGAAATTAAGGCAGAAGTGGAACGAATAATTGGCACAAGATTTAATTTTGTGTTGGTGAATCGCTATAAAGATGGTAAGGACAATATAGGTGCCCATAAAGACAATGAGAAGGACTTGGATCTTAATGCACCCATAGCGTCTGTTTCATTTGGACAGAAAAGGCAATTTGTGTTTTCTAGAAAGAACTACAATTCTCTAAAAATTGTTCTGGAAAATGGAAGCTTGCTTGTGATGAAGTATCCAACAAACCAATTTTGGTTTCACAGCTTGCCCCGTGGGAATGCATTATGGCCTAGAATAAACTTAACGTTTCGTAAAATTCTTGTATAAAGCAGCGATAAACCACTTATGTGCCCCCGAACTAGAACTCAGTGTCGTACATTAGACGATATTTGGACAACGTTGCAATTTATCTTTGCCTTTCTGAATAGTATTTTTATAAATGCTTATATCTTGTTGTTTTTAAATAAATTTTTTAGCGTGTCTTACCACATATACTGTATTTAGGATTATTTGTTTTTTCATTACATAGTTTATAAATTGTCTTTTAAAATGCAAGATCTGAAATGAAATTTTTCTTTTGCTATAAAGATTCGTGTTTTTTTAAGTTAGATGTTTTTACTCAAAAATTAATTATACATTAGATGTTATAGCACATATTTTTAATACAGAAATTTTGTTTTTAAGTATTGTACACACTTTTTTAAGTAAGAGTAAACTTTTGAAAACTTTACAAGTCCCGTACTATGAACGTACACATTTTGAATAAGTTGTAATAGTATTGAAATCATTTATGCTATAAAATCTAAACCAACTGTTATTTTTTAATTAATTTTTCCTCGCATATTTTTTTAAATAAATCTTCCTAAATTTTAGTGATTTAATTTTTATTATACAGATTTACAAACTGTTTTTGGATGAAATATAAGGATTTATATTTTTAAAAATTAGATGCTTTTACTCTTAATTATATATTAGATATTACACATATTATTACATTACTCTATTACACATATTATTACATTGAAGATTTAAAAAAAAAATGTTTAACAATTGAAAATATTATTACAAACATTTAAATGCAATTTGCTTTTTATTTTTTAATTTTACAATTAAGACATTTTTAAAAGTTTGATTCTTAAAGTGTGTTTTAGGCACAGTAAAAAAATAATTATAAAAAATCCTATAAGAGTAAAAATATTTTATACATTTAATTTGGGAAACTTTGCAAGACCCATACCATGTTTTCTTTGCACATTTGAAGTCGTGAAAAATAGTTTATTAAAACCATTTGTGCTTAAAATTCTAAATTAAACGTTCCTCATTTTAATGCTTTTTTTTGCAAACCATGCATTTTACTAAATATGAACTTCCTTTTATTTGAAACCTTATGCATATTGTGCAGTTTAAATTGCAGAGCAAAATTCCAATACTGTACGAAGCTATAAAGTATTTTACAAGATACTTCATATTGTTCTCTTAATTTACATCTAATTCATTACTACGTTAAAATGGATAGCATGTGGGTTTTCTGTTTTTAAAAATAATGTGTGCACATCTGTGATGCTAAGCAAATTAACTTTTGCCTTTTCTTGATATTTAATGCATAATCTAAATATTTACGCACACCGCTGATAGTTTTACACATGAGTAAAATTAAATAATAACTGAAATTTTAAATATTAGTGTGAATTTTAAAATGAACAAATATTGTTGACATATTGGATTAAATCTGAATTCTATGTATTCTTAAAACAACTCTGCAAGAAAAAAACAGAGACACTTCTTAAACAGATTGAAGGAAGTCACATGGAAACAAAGTAAATTAGAACACTTTTTAATAGGAAAAAAAAGCATTGATTCATATATTTTACAATACTAATACATTGTAGTAAAAGAGAACTTATTTTTACATACTTGCATTTTTTAAGAGACACATGTTTACGACGAGCCAATTATTAAATGCCATCACCTCAGCTTTGGGGCAATGCAAATTATTTTTGTGATGACCACATGATAGTTTTTGGATCTTTTTGTTGCTACTTAGTGCACATAGTACATCGAATTTGGGACACCCATATTGTTCCAAGTTGATATTCAGAATATTCAATGCATCTAGGCGTTTCTTTTCCACATTACCACCTTTGTAAGCAACTAGGTACTGAGTGGCACTCTTGGTCTGCTCGTACAATTCTAAAAGCTTAGAGTCTAAACTTTCTAAAGAAGACACACTTTCCCATGCCACGGGACAGAAAGGGAGACCACATATGTAATTTTCAACATATCGAACAGTTTTTTTATCTTTTGCACTCAGTTTATGCTTATAAGGCGATAAGTTAAAACGAATACTTGAAACTACTTGCGACTTTATGGCGATGTATCCGTATTCACGTACTAAGAAACCCTCTTGAGTCTGAAATCCGTCAAAATCCACAATTGCACAAATATTAAACATTGCTATTGAAATGTGCTAGCTGTTCTTGGAAAAAGAATTGTAAACTAGAGGCACGAAGAACTGGACTATATACACTTACTAATCAGTGAATAACACCATACGCTTACTAATCAGTAAAGTTAAAATTTATCTTAGTCTTATCTTTTGTGAGTAACTATGAGCGCATAAGTGAAGAATGTACTCAGAAAACATGTGCTTGTGATAATGCGCCAAGTAAAATTGTGTGTTGTAATGCAAGAAGATTTTAACGAAAGGATATGCTTAAATGTGCATGTGATTTTTCTTTTTACTCTACCACTAGTATCTTAGACAAGTATCAGATTTAAAAAAAAATTGACGAAGAGAAACTTTTCAACACAATCCGTACTATAATTTTACACTTAAGAGTAACAGAGCATAATATAATTTTAAGGAAAATGAGTAATCAGTATGCAAATTTGAAGCCTAAAGTTCCAAGCATGTCTATGCTCAATAAACGCCTATCTACGTTTAGAGATTGGCCACGCACAGACGTTGATGTTAGGGACTTGGCCGAAAATGGATTGTATTATACGGGTGTCTCGGACGGGGTTAGATGCTATTGGTGTGGAGGAGGGCTTGAAAATTGGCAAAAGGAGGATGTAGTCAGACACGAACACATAAAGTTTTATCCAAAATGTTTGGTAGCCCAACAAGGACCGATTGTTGACCCTAGATTAAAAGGAACACCCGTAGATGAAATTGTACAGGTGTTGGATGAAACAAACAATAATGCCAATGTTTTTATAAAACCTGATGTAAAACTTTACTGCTCATTCAATGACAAGGACGAACGACTTTGTAAAATTTGCATGGAATCGGAAATGGATTCTACTTTACAGCCTTGCGGTCATCTGGTTACATGCATGAGATGTACGAAGAGTCTCTCAACGTGTCCTATGTGCCGAACCAATATTTTAAGTAAAATTAAAACGTACATTTGTTACTAAACAGTCTATTTATTAGTACATGTAGTAGATGCAATTTCAAGTGATTTATTAAACACAGTGTGGAAGAATTGTAAAAGGGTGGTTTTGAGTTGAATGTCATGAAATTAACACTTGTACTACAGCAAAAAAGACTAATAAGGAAGTTTAAGACTTTTCTAAAAATCATAAGACTTTTATCAAGGACTTGTGGAAAAAATCGTGTAGGAAAGACCTTTTCACCCCTTATAAATATATTGGCTATTTTTATTATTTGTTGTTTGTTCATTACATGTTAAACCTATTTGCTAAAGAGGAATTTTAAAATGCCTTAAAAAAGGAGTTACTAAATGCTTTAGGAAAAATGTGTACATGTACTTTAATGCAAGAAAAAGAACGCTTGAATTAAATATTCATTTTGATATTATTTTTAGTACTTATCAATCATCTTGGTGCATTGTTTATTTTCTAAATTAAACCTTTCGTACTTTTAAATCTTAAAACAAAAAGAAAGGAAAAGTAACCATCTAGAAAAGTAAACACCAAATTAAAAAAAAACATTTTTAACAAATCTTTTCTTATTAATTTTTTACCTTTGCCTTTTTTGTTGAATAAACATTGTCATACAAAATTAGTATAATTGTTGTGTAGAATATTTTTTGAAAACACTGAATTGAAGAAAAAAAATCATTTATTGAAAAAACGAATCAACAGTTTATATATTTGTAACAACATATCTTACAGGTCTTTTACATACATATCTCTGACCTTATTGAACACGTCTGTTGTATTCAAGCATTCGAAAAAGTCAGAATCTAATATTATATAACAAAAGTTTACAATACTATTACTCTCTTTCACAAAAATCGAAGCAAATTCTTTCCAATTTATAGCATATAAAGCATGTGTAAAAAATTCACAAAAACGTTCATCAGCATTCATGTTCATGCATGCATGTACAGATTGACTGATAATTTCATTTTTGCAACCTAGACAGTCCAGAAGAATATTAATGTTTGTCGCTACACTATCCTTCAGGCACTTGCACAGTGAATCTGTAACTTCTCTCCAACCCAGAGGGTTATCAGGATTGGATTGGATTGGATATGGTTTTTTGGCATTGAGTCCTCCTGGGACATATTATGCCAAACTTAAGACAAAAAAACAAACTCTTATTTTCTACGATTTTAAAACAAATTTAAAACAATTTCATTGCGCGTAAACATGTCTGTAAAAGATCCGAAACATAGTAATCTGATAAAATCAAATGAGTCATGTGATAAAAAATGAATAGTATATAAAAATCAAATGTGATGGATGAATCCAATGTCATGTATAAAGTTAAAAATGTTTGGGTGAGGATTCTCTCCAACCATATCTTCTAAAACCAAGGTATATGTATTAAAATGTTTAAAACGTTGACGATTAAAATGAGAGCATTCTATTAAAATGTGTTTTACAGTTAGTGGGCAAATGCAGTAATTGCAGATTGGGTGATCGTCTCCGAGGAGGAGGTGTCTATGGGTTATTCGAGTATGACCGATGCGGAGGCGTGTTAGTATTACGTTTTGTCTTCTTGAAAATAGCGATTTCCATGGAGATATATTGGGTTTAATGGAGTGAAGCTTGTTCTCACTTTGTTCATTCCATTCGTTTTGCCATTTTACTTCCAAAAATTTATAAATGCTAGATTTTATGTCACAATAAGGAATGGTATGATTAATATTGTTTACGGCAGATTTTGCGGTTTTGTCAACTATATCATTTCCCAATATCCCAACATGGGATGGGATCCAACAAAATATGAGGTTAAAATTTTTTGAACGGAGATGATAAATTTTTTCCAATGATTCTAAAACAATGGGATGACTGGCATGATCAGGATGTTTCAATGACTGTAAAACACTTAATGAATCGGTGAAAATGATGCATTTTTTATGACAATGATCGGATATATTTTGTAATGCTTTATATATGGCCATTATTTCAGCGGTAAAAACAGAACATGAAGAATGAAGTTTAAAACTGTGGAGGGAATCATTAATGGTGAACGCAGCTCCAACATACACTGCTGGCCACCCAAATTGCAACACCAAGAAAGACAAGAGATATCACAACAAAATTTATTTTGTAGATAACATGTTGACCAAGTTTCAAATGATTAAATTTATAGACTTCTGTGAAGTGTGGTTCCTGCCAAAATCAGTAGCCAGAGTAGCCGCCATTGTTGGAGATCACCGCTACCACACGTCTCGGCATTGATTCAAAGAGACTTTGGATGTGTTCTTGGGGTACAGCAGACCAAGCAGCTTCCACACGTTGCCAAAGTTGATCTGGTGTGGCAGCTGGGGATGTATTCTAGGTCAATCGCTGAGCAACCATGGACCACATGTTTTCTATCGGCGAAAGATCCGGAGAGCGAGCTGGCCAGGGAAGCAATTCAATCTGGCGATTGACGAAGAACCGTTGGACAATGCGTGCCACATGTGGTCGCGCATTATCCTGTTGAAATATGGCTGTGGGCAAGCCCTGAAGGTAAGGAAGGACAACTGGCTCCAACACCTCGGAGATGTAGCGCTGGCTGTTTAAAGTACCGGCAATGTGTACTAGAGGAGTGCGAGAGTGATATCCAATACCGCCCCATACCATAATACTCGGTGCAGGACCAGTGTGGCGGTGCATAACGCAGCTGTTCAGCATCCTCTCTCCACGGTGTCTCCAGACTCGAATCCGACCATCGTGGTGTTGCAGACAGAAGCGTGACTCGTCAGTAAAGACAATTTCATTCCATTCTGCCGTCCACATCCTTCTTTCATCGCACCATTGGCGGCGGAAACGTCTGTGGTTCTGCGTCAAGGGTAGACGAAGCAATGGACGTCTTGCGGACAGACCACTCTGATGTAAACGGCGTCGAATGGTACGCGCAGACACTGGATGATGCGGTACAGACTGAATGTGCTGTGCTATGGTTCGTGATGTGGCTGAGCGATCCGTCACTGCCATACGCACAATATGCCTGTCATCACGTGAAGTGGTGCACTGAGGTGGATGCGATCGAACACGTCGGTCCGTCGTACCCTCCTGCATCCAACGATCACATATCCGCATTACAGTTGTTTGGTTTCGTCCAACACGACTACCGATTTCCCTGAAAGATAATCCACAATCTCGGTAGGCCACTATCCTTCCTCTGTCGAACTCGGATACTTGATCAAAAGATGATCGCTGTTTTCTACGAGGCATAATTGATTGTTTTTTTTTTAAAAACTACAAGAAAAACACAATTGCCGTACTTGAAATCGTCGAAATCTCCAAGCCTTAAATAGCGCTTTGAAGTGGCGCCACAGGCGCGCGTGATGTGCGTCTGCGCTGAAATTCTAATCATTTGCATATCTCACCTCCGCTAATGCATGTTGTAAATTTCATATTATTTGCATGTTTCCTTCAGGGTGTTGCATTTACGGTGGCCAGCAGTGTAGTTTGCCCTTTTAGATCCGTCCGTGTAAATTTGTATAAAATCAGAGTACTTTTCTTTATGTCTTTCAAAGAGTTGTTTGTAAATAATGTCAGAGGTATCTGCTTTAAAGAAATTTTGAAACGGATTTTGGAATTCGAAATCATGATTAAACCAGGGTGAGAAAGCATACAGTTTTTTCTGGGTGACGTTGAGTGTAGAAATTTCGGTTCCGGTCATCAAATCCTGCATTCTTAGGTGAAATGTAGGGATGGAAGATGTTTTTGCTTGGTAAAGCCGTTTTAAATATGAACTGTGGTGAATGGTATGCAATGGGTGATGAGCGGTTGAGGTGATCCTAAAATAATATTCCAAGGACAACAGTTGTCGCCTTAGGTCCAGTGATGGTTCAAATGTGTTCACATATAGGCTACTAACGGGTGACGTTCTAAAAGCACCGGAACATAAACGTAAAGCTGTGTGGTGAATAGTATTTAGAGTTTGAAGTGCAGATTTTTTTTCTGGCCGAACCATATACAACGCATCCGTAATCTAATTTCGATCGTATTAGGGCTCTGTAAATTTTTAAAAGGCAAGTGCAATCAGATCCCCATGATAGTTTAGATAAAACTCGTAAAATGTTAAGAGTCCTTTCGCAATGTTTGCGTAGATTTAAAATATGCGGTTTAAAAGTTAACTTCTTGTCAAATAAAACACATACAAATTTAAAACTGTCCACGACATTAAATAAAATTTCGTTGCAGAATATTTCTGGGTCTAAGTGAAGGTTTCGCTTTCTGCAGAAATGAATGCATGTGGTTTTAGAAGATGAAAAATTGAGCCCATTTTCGTTTGTCCAATTCGCAATTTTATTAACGGCCTGTTGAAGTTGTCTTTCTATTAATCGCATATATTTTCCTGCGCATGAAATTTGCAGGTCGTCAACGTAAATAAGACCTTTAACTGATGGAGGCAATTGCGAAACAATATTGTCAATTTTTAAAATAAATAAAGTTACACTTAAAACACTGCCTTGCGGTACTCCCTCCTCTTGAATAAAAACATCTGAGTAAACCGATCCGACCTTTACTTTAAAATATCTTTTTTGTAAAAAATTTTGAATAAAAATCGGCAGATTCCCTCTTATGTCATTATTATAAATATCCTTTAAAATTCCATGCCTCCACGTTCGATCGTAAGCTTTTTCGATATCGAAAAAAATCGAGACGAGATGCTTATTTTGGACAAATGCATTTCGTATTTCCGTCTCAAGAGCGACTAGATTGTCGATAGTTGATCTATTTTTCCTAAATCCACTTTGAAGCGGAGAGAGACATTTATGTTTTTCTAGAATGTACATCAACCTCGCGTTGACCATCTTCTCTAGAATTTTGCATAAACAACTTGTCAGGGCTATTGGACGGTAGTTAGAAGGGTTATTAGGGTCTTTATTTGGTTTTAGAATGGGTATTATGTTAGCATGTCTCCATGACTGTGGAAAAGTGTGTTCGTTCCAAATCTCTCTCCTGTTGTAAAACTTCAGGAGGTTATTTAGAGAATTATTAGATAGATGTTTGAGCATGACATAACTTATATTATCTGGACCAGGAGTTGATTTGTGAACTGAAGATAAAGCCTTTAAAAGTTCGTAAGAAGTAAAATCACAATTATATGATAGAATACGGTTTGAAGTAAAATTAATTTTACTCTTTTCAGAGGTAATTTTAATTTTTTTAAAACTTTCAGAGTAGTTGTTGGAGCTGGAGATTTCGGAAAGACACGAGGCTATTGCGTTTGCTATATCTTTGGGTGCTGATAGTACTTGGTTATTGTGGTCTAGGATCGGAATTTGTATATTGGGGTAAACACCGGAAATTTTTTTAATCCTGTTCCATAATTGTTTACTTGTTATTTTGCTATTTATATTGTTTACATAGTTCATCCAAGAATCCCTCTTACTACCTTTGTATTTTTCGAAATGCCGCTTTTGTTTTTTTATAAATTATAAAGTTGTCGCGTGTTGGATATCTATTGAAGATATTCCATGCTTTCCTTTGTTTCCTATATGCATCGCTGCACTCGTCATTCCACCAAGGTTTTTTTTGTTTTTTAGGCGTATTAATTACTTTTTTAATGGAAGCGTTCGCACTTGCTATTATTGTGTCTGTTATTTGTAAAGTTATTTCATCAATGTCACCGGTTTCTACCGTGTTAGAAATATCGGCAAGGCTAGTGAAAAGTGACCAGTTGGCAGTTTCAAAAATATAGTTGTTATTGCTGACAGAGTGGGGTTGGTATTGGCTTGCATATTTTAGTTTTATAGGATAATGGTCACTATTGTAAAGGTAAGGATCCACAGAAAAAGTCCAAAATGGTAAAATTGAGGGAGTGCAAATTGCCAGATCTATTGAATGGTAAGTAAGTGAAGGTGAGTGAAAGTAAGTAGGTTGGCCGTTATTCATTATACATAAATCATTGTCTGTTACTATTTTTTCTATTTGCTTGCCTCTGTGATTACTATCTGAACTGCCCCAGAGAATATGATGGCCATTTAAGTCGCCAAGTATGATGAATGGTTGTGGGAGTTGATTTATCAGATTATTTAAGTCCAAAGTGGAGATACGGGTGTTAGGAGAAAGGTATAAACTGCATATTGTTATTAAAGTATTGAAGTGAAGTCTTACGGCAACAGCTTGGAGATTTGTTTGAAGGTTAATTTGGGTGACTGGAAAGTCATGGGAGGTAAGCAGTGCAACACCTCCACATGCTCTTTGGCCATTATCATAGTCCTTTCTGAATATAGTAAGATGATGAAGGTTGATGTTATCATTGTGTCTTAGATAGGTCTCTTGGAGGGCGATTGCAGCTGGTTTATGTTTGTTTATGATGTCTTTAATATCATCAATTCTGTTGCGAAAACCCCGGCAATTCCAGGAAACAAAAGAAGCCATAAAAATAAAATATAAAGGGTAAGAAAGAATTACTTGTGTTTCTTCGTCCTAGGACGAGATTTGCCCTTCCTGGACTTGGGTGGCGGAAATTCCAAGTCCTCATCGTCTAAAGATGAAATCTCACTTTCCGTGTTGTAGAGGCTGATGAGGTCACTGGTAGGAGGACCAGTAGTCGAGTTTCTGGGAACCTCAGGCTCTAACTGTCTCATTGGTTGGCTTGGCCCGATGGTGCTAGATATAGGTCCAGGCAGAAGGGAGGTTTGAGAAGAACTTTTTGCAATTTTAATATTACTTTGTTCAGTAGTTATGTTTCTTTTTAAAGTATTTATCGATCGATATGGTTGGTTAATATTTTTTGTATTTGATGAGGTTGTGGCTGATGGTTTAGAAGAGGAAGGCATTGTAGATTGGTTCGTTGAAGTTCTATGTTGGTCAGATTGTTTAAACACGGCCACATCGGTCTGAGTTCCATTCGTTTTGAAGGTCTTTTTTACTATTGAAGAATAAGATATTCCAGGTTTCGGGGTGCGGTCATTAACAATTTTTCGGGCCTCCGGAAATGAAATATTTTGCTGTACTTTTATTGTTTGGATTTCTTTTTCGGTTTGAAATTTAGGGCAAGATTTAGCGTAAGTTGGATGGTCGCCCTTGCAGTTCACACAGCAAAGGGATGATGACGTACAGGTATCGGTCTTGTGATCTGCACTGGAACATTTGGCACAGGTTTCTTTGCCACGGCAAGCAATGAAAGAATCTCTGAAATGGCCGAATCTCTGACATTTGAAACAACGGACGGGATTAGGAATAAAGGGTCTTACTGGGCAATTCATATAAGCTATTTTAACGTATTTTGGTAGATTGGGTGTATTAAAAGTTATTATTATATGTTTAGTGGGAAATTTTTGGCCATTTCTTGAGATACTGATTCTTTGGATATTAGTTACGGATTGTTCGGAAAGGGATTCTAGGATGTCTTGTTCCGAGTCGTGAAGTAAATCAGACTCGGAAATTACGCCTCTGGATGAATTTAAAGTTTTATGGGGTGTAACTGTTACTTCTGTTGGACCAACGAATTTTACTTTTTGGATGTTAATAGCCTGGGTTTTATTTGCAACTTCAACGAGTACATGTCCTGCTAGTGTTTTTTTAATATTTTTGGTCTCTCCTACCATTCCTAATATTGTTTTGTGTAGTAAAATAGCCGATATATTTTTAAGATTGCCTTCGTTACTTTTTATGATGAAAAATTTTTGAGATATATTAGTTTCATTATTTAGTTGCTCCACTGAAGGAGAAGTTGAGATTTGGTTTTCCATGATGAAAAATTAGATGTTCAGTCCCCGGCGGCACCACCCACCATGGAGCCCAACGAGGGGGTACAGGTTCCTGCACCAGTACTAGCCGGGGACTATACGAACCCAGGTCATCTCTATGACTGCCCTAAGGAGCTAGTTAATGAGCGGGTCCTTAGTCCAAGCAGGATATACCCACCAGCCGATTAATGTACTCGAACCAAAGCACACTTCCTGTTTATTCGAAGCAGGAGCCAAAGTAATGTATTGGGGCGTTATGTTGTCCCTCAACCACCAGGATCACCTTTTCCGAAGACACAGGTCTCCACGCACGGCAAACACGTGGGTGATATAATCCTCAAGAGGAGCTGGAAGCACAGGGCGGCGAAAAGCTTCTCAAGGGGAGCCCTCACCTCTGAAGAGGTAACCACAACGAGGGAGGAAGGAAAAGCAAAAAGCAGAAGGGGAGGGGAGAAGAAGAGTGAAAAAAAGGGAAGATCACTCAGGTACCCCGGGGTTGTGAAGCCCGTACAAACCTAAAGAAGGAATGCCCCTGGGGGCAGAGGGTTATCAGGATCTCCGTAGTAAGGCGTGCAAACCTCACTAGGAAATTTTGTTTTCACTTCACATTTCACATAATGCGGGAAGGAATATTTCAAAAGAGATATTTTCAGCACTTCTGATAAATTGTCATAGTGTTCACACAGTTTAAAATACTGATCTGAATTTAGAAAAACACAGTTCGGGAGGAATTGGAGAGAGCGATCTCTTTTCATAAACACTCGTTGAATAACTAAGCCCATTTCGTTGGTATCACCCACTTTAGAAAGACAGACTTCCTTCTGTATTACTTTAACGTCGGAGACAGATGCATGTGTGTAAAAATTACTCACCTGCCTCATCAGAATATCCCATGTTTTCGGGTGTAGAGAGAGACACCTTCCTTTGTTGGTTGCAAGATACCATTTTCGTCCAAAGCAAATTTTCGTATGTGGACTCGTGTCGAACCAATGAAGTTGTTAACCAGCACAAATGAATAGTCATCAAGATGAAACATGGTGTCAGGAAGTGACTGCATCGTTAGTTTAGGCACTTCCGAATAAACCACTTGATCGTCAAAACGAACTCTTTTGCACACTTCTGGTTGATTGCTGAACCGTTTCATCTTTAGATTTTAGAAGTGAAAAAATCAAGAAAAAAGTTTTAGTCAACAAGTAAGAGACAGTCGATGTTCACCAACGTATATCAAAGCTTAAAATGCAGTGGTCGACTTATAACAAAATTAAAGATAAACTGTAGATGACCAATGAAAAAATTCCTAGCAGGTTCAAAAGCGAAGTGAAATGAAAACATGACGTGAATTTCTCCTAAGAGAACTTGCAATGGGAACAAGATCAGACATGTAAGAACGAGTCCTTTCTCGTACACTGAGTCTGACGTCACAGCGTGATATGTTTAGCTGGTTAAGGGCTTCTTGACTACGAAGTGCGGTTACTATTTGAACTTCTCGATATCAAAAATTCCTGCTTCAGGGGTGGAAAACCAAACCGATTCACTTAGGGAAGAACTATTATTTGAATTACTATTTAATTGAAAATATAAATTTGATTGTTATGTACTATTATATCCAGTTAAAATTATTGATTAAATTTATTTGATTGAAAAACATCTCCCTATATATAAAGGTCTTTTATATGTATAAGTGAAACCATTACATTGTAAACACTGGATTGATTCAACAAGACTTCTTCTACCCCTTCCAGTTCTATAATTAACAAATAAACTTTCAAATAGATATTTTTTCTTGTTTTCTTTAGTATACTAGTTTTAACTATACAATTTCCCAAAATATCAATCTTATTAGAAATACTCACCATTTACCAAATTTAATTGAACAGAAAGTAACTTGCAAACAAAGAAAAAAGGTGAATCTGAGAAATCACTGAATGAGAAAGATGTATCAGTTGAAACATTCCTTTTACTTTCCAATTTACCATGTGTAGTAAAAGTTTTATCAAGGGAGAGAGGAATAAATTACATTATCAACAGAAATGGATATTGAGAACAGAAGCAGAGGTTTAGAATTAACAAAACAAAAAGTGCTAAGAACGAAAGCAAAGCGGATTCCAGTGAGGCAGGCGTCAATGGTAGTTGTGGATAGGGTGACCAAACGTCCCGGTTTTCCGGGATTGTCCCGGTTTTAGGTACTCTGTCCCGGCGTCCCGAAAAATGTCTTCGGGACGGTCTATTGTCCCGGTTTTACATATTTTACAAATTTCGTATTCGAAAAAAATACTGCTATTCGTGAGCAAGCAGCTCACTCGTTTTACGAAACAGATGTAAGTGGTTGTAAGCTTAAGCACACTAACGTACTTGTTTACATTTTCCTTGTGGCGCTGGCCATACAGTAGTGTAGTCTGTCAAATGGGAGCGAAAATGCAGTGCCCGAGGCGGGTAATTAGGGTGTGTTCAGGGTAATCACATTTGGCAAGTTATCGTACTTTGCAACTGTCACATTTCACTAGTTATCGCTTTCTTGGCAAATGCTTTGGCGCAGTTTTCGGCTTTGGCTTCTGAGACATTTTCTCACTGAAGTCATAGTGAGTCATCTTTTCCCCGTCTTTCGAAGAATTGCCGTTGAATAGAATTATCTAGAAATCTGCTACAAGGGGAGTGGGGACGCCATCTTAACAAAGGGTGGTGCATCATTTATAAACATCTTCATTTTTGTACAATTATGTGTGTACGTTTTGAAAATTAAAAATCAATTTTATTTTTGAGATTTCTTTACCATTTGGAATTTAAGAAACTGCGAAGCTCTCCATTTTTGCAATTGAGGAGTACACAAAATGCTGACTCCCCTCCTGATTGAGCAAATCACAAAATACAAACCCACTTTACTCAAAATAAATTGCTGATAGAACTTTGGCTTAATTTTGATTGTTAGGTATTCAAAAACTTTCCTGATTGAAACTTGCGATTTGTCTTTTTAATTTCAAAGACAAATTTACATGAAGGGAAAAGCACTAAAATAATATTTTTTGCAAGAACCAGTGACAGTATATTTTGTCATGAGTAAGAAAACAGGAATGTTTCGAGCATTTGCAAGATTTTATCACTGATAAAAAGAAATTTTAATCTAGTAGCTACTGGGTATATATGGTGTACACACAACCAAAATCTGAATTTTTCATGGCTTCTACTCAGTTCTGACATAAAAAATTGGATCACTTTGTTTTGCGAATTAAGGAAATATTTAAGTTTAAAATGATAAATCCACTTTTACTATTTATTTTTAAAGGCAATTTAATACGCTTTTACAGTTTATTACATACCTATTACATTTTTCATTGCAATTAATAACTATGGATCTATTTCAATTTGGGGACTCTTGAAAAAAAATATTTTACTGAAGAGTGAAAGTAAAATTATACTACTATACTAAAAGTTGAATTTATCAAAATGTTTAGTTATATCATTAAAAATGTGGTCACTTTGTTTTGAGTAATAAAGAAATGTCAGTTCAAAGTTATGAAAAACTTTCTTCGCTTTATTTCTTTTTAAGGACAATTCATTATCTTTTTCCTGTTTATTACTTGTTTAACACCTTTTTGAAGTTTATTAAATGACGATAGATCTTGTTGAATGTTGTAGACTTTAATTTGAAAAGAAAACATTGTAGAGGTAAATCTCGTGAGCAGCTTGCTTGCTTTCGTAAAGAAAATGTAAAGGGCGTCTATTTATTGTAGGCAATTCAAATTGATGTTGCTTCAACAGACTTCTTGAAATACGTTTTTCCCTTTGCTAATATGATAAACCATACACAACACAGAATCATCATTTTGTATCGTTAGAATACATCTACATAAAGTGTCTCATGGTGACTCAGGGAGTTGTAAATCGATTCTCCTCAACTCTCCTAAGATCAAGAAAGCAAGCTCAAGAAAACTTTTAGTCTCCCTAATACATAATTTTGGAAAAATAGAAAAATGAATTTTTTCACACCTATAAATTCTGATTCCTCTTAAACTTTTTGAGGCAAAACAATAAAGTGGTCAAATTTTAGTAAGATGTTACAGAGAATCCTTTAGTACAGATTTAGATTTTTTCAACGTATTCCACGAGCATCAACTAAAAAATGGAATTTTCAAAATTTCCCATTTTTAGAGGACAAATCTTGGAAAGGCTTGAAAGGATCAAAACACACTCCTGTTTTCTTATTCTGGACAAAATCTGTCTCAATGGTTCTATATAGCAGAACAAAACTGGTTAAACTGAATTGATGAATTAGCAATGACAATATCAAATGTGTTGCTCAAATATTGCATAACATTATAGCATTAACTGGTCATAATAAAGTTCAAATAATATTAATTATAATTAGTCATAAATTTTGAAATTAGGCATAGATAAATTTAGCATAAAATAGTTAAATTTAATATATCAAAAGTTTGGTTTTATTTCATGCACATTTTTCATAAATAATTAAAGAGATAGTAATTTTTCAGACTGAAATGTGTCAAACCTCCATTGATTAAAAAATGCACTAGGGGTTCGGATAATTATCTTTTTACATTTTAAATTTATTCGAATTTTTTTGACAAATTCCCAGATACAATTTTCAGTGCCTACATAGAATAAATTTATAAATATCTATTTTCAAAACTTGAGAAGAAATTTTTTAATAATTTAAATGTCTGGCATTTACCTTATAAAATAAGTTATATTATATCTAGTCTATATAAAAAGCATATATTCTTGGCCAGGGGACGGGCAATGGGGTCCTGAGCTGACCTCGAAAGCGTTGGAATCGGCTTTTTAAAATGTTTTCGAGATAAAATACTATAAAAATTCATGGATTTCTTTAACATAGTTATTGAATTATGAAAATAATTGTTGTTTATTGTACTTCGCATAGAAAATTGTATGTATTTAACCAACAATAAATATTTGTTGAAAAACCCTCGTAAAATTATTTCTGTACTAAAACAACTGAGGTGTAACAATTTTAACACTGTATGTCTTTGTTTTTCAATTCATAGTCAGGACTAAATTTGATATATTATACTATACAAAAACTTAGCGAACCAATATCTTTTTTAAAATATAAAGTTCAGATATTCATTTTGCATAAAAAGTGGTATTCCTAAGTTGGTTCAAATTACAAAATAAAAAATACTTTTTTAATGTAATAAGTCCAAATCTTCAATTAGCATAAAAATTCAATCTCTCATTTGTACCTCCAAAAATAATTCCTGACTACATCAATGGTTTATTAAGTGTGAACTGTGAAACGAACAGCACTTCCAAAACCGGGGGGTGGGTAATTGAATCTTGAAGGGAAAGATCCGAGGTCAACACCTCGTAATTTTAAACCACGGTCAGATGACGAAGCAACACCTGGCTAGCACACTACTCTCCAAACTTCCACACCACGTCAACGGGAGGACATTTGAGGTTACGACAGATTTAACACACACATCACTCACGTACACGACGGTCTTTGGTTAGACCAAGTTTCGAACTCACAACCCTCCTATTGCTAATCCGCTACTCTTCCAACCGGGCTACCACTGCGCCACTGAGTCACGTAATCAGTTTATATAAGCTATATATAGGATATTTTCACGAATACTCTCAAAACTTGAAATAAAAATGCTCTTTCTTGCCGACTTATTAACTTATATACAATTTACTAACGTTGTCAATGTGAAGGATGTGCTTCGTGACTCTTGACAAGATGAGTAATGCTGGATTCAAAATTAGTAAGTTTCAGAATTAAAGCGCCACTGTAACTAGAGCGACTCATGTTCATTCCATTACACCACGGAATTCTATATATAGCTTATTTCTTTGTTCTATTAAAATGGAATTAACATGGCTGAAACCAGCTTCAACCATTGTTCGGAAATGCAAGCAAAAGTTTTGGATATTTTTCTATAACATTCATATTCTTCCAAAAGTAACTTAAAGTCCTTTTTTTAAAGCGTCTTAGCTTCAAGATCAACTGACACACAATTCGATAAGTTCATCTTATTTGTTACATTCGATGTTTTCAATATCTGCAGAAAATGGAATGATAACCCAATCTGGAATGTGCATGTTTTCAAAATCTGCAAAGCGCATTTTAAAATCATCGCTCAAATTTTGAAGATATTTTTGTATACTTCTCAGTCTTCCTCTTTTACTTTTAATTGCCGTAGATTCGAAAAGTTCTGAAAATCCTTTCGTAACAATGATGATTTAAATAAGGCTAATTTAGCTTGGAAATCTAAAAGAATCGTCCAAGCTTGAATAATCGTGATAGCTTTATCTTGTAAACGGGTCGGTATATCATTAAATTTTGAAAATGAGGCAGCCAAGTAGAAAATATGAACCGAATTGATATTACCCATACAATGATGTTTTCTATTTTTCTATCGTCCCTGGGGGTCTATATCGACCACTGGTTAGGAGTATCAGCACAGTACGAATATTTCGTACATATGATAACAAAAATGACTATCTGACCCATTGAGAAGAAAGACATTTTTGAGTTATCAGTCCCTTCCTCTAAGAAATTTGGGAGTGGTCCGACGAAAGCAGCAAAAAGTAAAATTTAAAAAGTTTTCTTACTTGCTGGAAATATGAAAAATGCTTATTTATACAATATTTTTCCGTTGTGAGGCCCATCTGTATAAAACATCCTTGTCGCACGTCTAGTGGGTAATTCATCACTAGAATTGTAAAGATGATTTTTCAATTTGAATTGCATGTTTCACCTCTTTCTTGAACGTTGGTAATAGACGAAAAAAATATTTTTCCTAAAAGGATCTTTAAAATTTGCTGGCGGACCACACAAAATCACTCTCTTTTGAAGATGCACATGGGCTTTATTCATTCAGTTTTCATAAAATTATAGATGCCATCGAAATCTTAGCTTTGGTGTAATATCTAATTATGTCTTAAATTTTTTTCTAGGGGAATTATCCCCTTGATAGGAATTCGATATACTGGCTCATTTGTAAGAGATGGAAGATAAATTCAATGGGAAAGCATCGTCATATAATGTTTGGTCCACCATATTTTCAGATCAATAACACCTTTTCCTTATCACCTCTGTGGTGACATCATTTGTGCTACTGAAGCGCCTCCTATAAAACTATTCACGTTGCGATTTTTCTTTTTGCTCGAGTGGCATCAGCTAATAAAGTGGAGAAAAATAACTATGAAATTATTCGTCCAACGTTTCGTTATCGGTTGTTCTGATTATGTTCTAATTGTGTAGTTAATAAAATAATTTAAAGAAGTTTGTGCTATATGGTGAATTAACAATACATTTATCATTATTCAACGAACTTCATTGGTGACCCGGAACGTCATCGATTGCGATAAAATGTCTACAAACGAGAACGCCGAAACAGCATCGGAGCAACCAACGATTGCCAGGGTAAGTCTAAAAATTCCTCCTTTTTGGAAACCCGACCCCAAAATATGGTTCCTGCAGATCGAAGCCCAATTCCGCAACTCTGGAATAACAGTTGATCAAACAAAATACGATTATGTAGTCAGTTCAATCGAAACAGGGACATTGTCACAAGTTGCAGATATCCTTGTCAAACCACCAGACGACGGGAAATATCTGGCCATTAAAAAGAGGCTTATTGACATTTTTGCCGATTCTGAAACGCAGAAAACTCAGAAACTTCTGACCGAATTGGAATTGGGTGATAAGAAACCATCCCAACTCCTCTGTGAAATGCGCAATTTGGCGACTGAGCAGGTGCCAGATGAATTTTTGAAAACATTATGGATGCAACGACTACCGCTTAATATGCGGAGCATTTTGTCTTAGCAGCGATGATTTGTCCAAACTATCGACAATGGTTGACAAAATATGGGAATTAAATCCCAATTCACTTCAGTTCGCTCGCATTGTTTCTCCATCAACTGATAATACCACCCATGATCTTCAGAAACAGATATCAGACTTGGCACTGCAGATAGCGGAGATGAATAGACGTAGAGATTACAGTCCACAAAGACGAAGATACAGATCGAATTCAAGAAACCGTTCCAAAAATAACAATGACCCAAATAACTGTTATTTTCACCAACGCTTTGGCGAGAGAGCTTACAAGTGCACACCGCCATGCAAATATCAGGTTTCGAAACAGGAAAACTAAACCCCCGGCTTTTAATGACGACAGAAGGTCAAGGGGTTGAGATGAGTCGTCTATTTATTCGTGACACCTCATCAGCAACACATTTTTTAATTGATACTGGAGCAGAAATATCGGTTATTCCACCATCACTATCGGAAAAAAGAACTGTGTCTAAGCTTGAGCTGTTCGCAGCTAACGGCACAAGAATCAAAACGTACGGTCAAAAATTGTTGGAACTGGATTTGGGGCTACGAAGATCTTTCACCTGGCCTTTTATAATTGCGGATGTCAACAAACCTATTGTTGGAATAGACTTTCTTTCACATTTTAACTTATTAGTCGATAGTAAAAATAGAAAATTAATTGATGGTACCACCTCATTGACGACTAAAGGTATTTTGTGTAACGTTAGCGTCACTCCTAAATTCATCGCTAACACTTTTCAAAACCAATATGGAGCCATTTTAAATCAATTTCCTAACTTACTTAAACCCAACATAAAAAATGATAAAATTAAAGAACATAATGTGCAACATCACATCGAAACTAAAGGAAACCCCATATTCTCTAAAGCCAGAAGACTTTCTCAAGAAAAGTTGATTGCTGCTAGAAAGGAATTCGATTATATGCTGCAAGAAGGTCTCTGCAGACCATCCAAAAGCAACTGGTCAAGTCCATTACATCTCACTTTAAAAAAATCCGGTGACTGGAGGCCATGCGGTGATTACCGTGGGCTTAATGCAAACACCATACCAGACCGTTACCCACTGCCATTTCTAACGGACTGTACAAATATTCTGCATGGAAAAACGATATTTTCAACTATAGATTTGATAAGAGCCTACCAACAGATTCCTGTTCACGAAGCTGATATTCCGAAGACCGCCATCATAACACCTTTCGGACTTCTTGAATTTCCTTATATGACATTCGGTCTACGCAACGCAGCACAAACCTTCCAAAGGTTTATGAACACCGTGCTGAGCGGCCTAGATTTTGTGTTCTGCTATCTCGATGACATTCTCATTGCTTCCCCAGACACAGAAACGCACAAAAAACATCTTGAATTAGTATTTCGAAGACTCGATAACTACGGACTGTGCATAAACATGGCAAAATGTAAATTTGGTCTGAGCAAACTCGAATTTTTAGGTTATGAGATATCAACGGAAGGAATTACACCTCTTTCATCGAAAGTTGATACAATTAAACAATATCCTAAACCAGAATCCTTCACAAGCTTGCGCAGATTTTTGGGAATGGTGAACTTCTATCATCGCTTTATACCAAACTGCGCCAAAGTGCAACAACCGTTGACAATCTTGCTTAAAGGCGTAAAGAAAAACAGCAAAAAAACTTTAATTTTGACCGAAGATGCGCAGCATGCTTTTACTGATATCAAAAACGCATTGTGCGCCTCAGCAATGTTAGTTCACCCTAATCAGACGGCGCAAATTACCCTAACAACAGATGCATCTGATTCCGCCGTGGGTGCCATAATCCATCAACTATATAATTGTGAAAAACAACCGCTAAGCTTTTTCTCTCGATCCCTAACATCCACGCAAAGAAACTACAGCGCTTATGATCGAGAATTACTTGCAATCTACCTAGCGATAAAGCATTTTAAGCACATTCTGGAAGGACGATCATTTACTATTTTCACTGATCACAAACCTATCACCTTTGCCTTCCAGCAGAATTTTGATAAAGCCTCTCCAAGACAAGCCCGGCAGTTGAACTACATTGCTGAGTTCACTACAGACATACAGTACATTTCCGGAGAAGAAAACATCGTAGCAGACACACTGTCGAGAATTGAAACCATCACTACTCCAGCTCCAATTGATTATACAGTTATTGCCAATTGCCAGGAGGATGGAGACCTCCAGATTCTTAAATCACATTCCAGTTTCAAAATGGTACAAATTCCTATTCCGGATAGCGATAAGAAAATTTACTGTGATACATCCACTAATTTTAACCGGCCGTACATTCCTAAGGAATTTCGCCAAAGAGTATTTTTCTCTATACATAACTTATCCCATCCTGGAATTCGTACAACAATGAAGTTGGTGTCAAAAAGATTCATTTGGCCTGGCATAAACAAAGACTGTCAACTGTGGACTAGAGCATGCTTGGCATGCCAACGAGCCAAAGTTCACAAACATACATATTCTCCAGTTGCTGAATTCAAAGTTCCAAATCACCGATTCAAACATCTTAACATCGATATTGTTGGTCCTTTACCATCTTGCAAAGGTTTTAGGTATCTACTTACTATTATCGATAGGTTCACCCGGTGGATTGAAGCTGTTCCTTTGGAAGACCAAACAGCAGATTCCATCACAAAAGCCCTTGTCGCGACTTGGATTTCCAGATTTGGAATCCCAGAGAGAATAACATCTGACCAAGGTCGCCAGTTTGAAAGTCAACTCTTCCAATCCTTGAGCAAATACCTAGGTTTCAAAGCTAACACAACCACAGCTTACCATCCACAATCTAACGGTTTAATCGAACGCCAACACCGAACTTTGAAAAAACAGCCTGAAATCCCACCTACAAACGTCAAATTCTTGGACTGATGTTCTACCCTTAATTCTTCTTGGCATTCGATCCGCCATTAAAGAAGATTTGCGTTGTTCTTCCGCTGAACTTGTGTACGGCACACCACTCTGTTTGCCTGGAGAATTTTTCAGTAAATCCCCAACTGACAAGCATTCAAATTTTATACAAAAATTGCAAAGTCACATCCAGAACCTAAAACCAACTCCAACAACCAGCCATGGAACAAAACCAGTTTTCGTACACAAGGACTTAGCAACTTGTTCACATGTATTCATCTATAATAACATAATCTCAGCATCTCTTCAACCAAACTACCTTGGACCATATTTAGTTAAACAACGTTTTGAGAAATTCTTCGATGTGGTAGTTTCAGGTAAAATTAAAAGAATATCACTAGATCGGCTGAAACCATGTTTCAAACTAAAAGATGAAGTAACAACAAATTTTCAGACTTGTGATTCAGATACATCCAAAATCTCACAACCACTTCCTAGTGACAATGATCCTTCCGATGATATTGAATCTAGAAACACTAGAACTGGTCGAAGAGTGAGATTCCCTTCATACCTGAAAGACTATGAAGTATAACGTTTTCACTGGGAAGGGGGTGTGTGGTGACATCATTTGTGCTACTGAAGCTCTTCACGCTGCGATTTTTCTTTTTGCTCGAGTGGCATCAGCTAATAAAGTGGAGAAAAATAACTATGAAATTATTCGTCCAACGTTTCGTTATCGGTTGTTCTGATTATGTTCTAATTGTGTAGTTAATAAAATAATTTAAAGAAGTTTGTGCTATATGGTGAATTAACAATACATTTATCATTATTCAACGAACTTCAACCTCAAACAGAAGACTTAATAAAAGTGCCACATTTTTCGACAGTGGAGATGCGAACAATTGTTTTAACGGCGAAATCGCGGTCACACGGTAGAAACGAATGTCTTCGGGAAACTAATGCAGAGCACAAGGGTATGGTCTGTACCTTGTGCCATACACCCGTCTGAGAAAATGTGCAAGTGCTTGATCGATTCCAATGATTGATTTAAAAACAAATTTGACTCAAGTTTAATTTGTTTTTCAATCATTCATGTATCCTATACTTTTTACTTTACAAGGTTCACCGTTCGTTACCATAAAATATTACCTTGCTCACCGAGCAACATATTTCGTAAATATGCATATCACGGCCTTAGAGCAGAAACTCATTAACTCACAAAAATATGTTACCATAAAGCTGTTTAAAGGCTAACTATTAGTTTTAGGTAAGAAAATAAGAATTATGGACATTTTGATAGTGTTATATATCTTTTAAACATATTTCAATATGACCATGCATTTCTCATCATCAGGAAAATAAGCATTTAGTGTCCTCGAAAGAATGAAGGTAATGAGTTTCTGCTCTAAGCTGACGGTGTGGATTATATTATTAATGAAAGCTGTCGAATACAGAAACTCACATAATTTCAGATGCCATTTTTATTTTATTCGGAAAGTAATTTTACAAATTAAGCGAACAAGACCTGAATGGAAGCTTATGAACGGAATATGGAATCAGACCGTCTTTTGTGAGTAAATTTGTTATTAGATAAGTCACAGATTTCACTTCAGTGTTAAACATGTACGCAATACAATACATAGGTGGAAGCCCCTTCCACCTATGTATGGGAGCTTAAGTTCGAAAATCCCCAAATATATTTGATTTAATTTATTGAGCTGTTTTTAACATATTTCTGACTTCCCAGGTTGGTTACATTAGGGATAAATCAACTGGGCTTCAAAAGTAATGATCAGAACGAACGTCTGGTTCTGATCATTACCTTTCCGAGAAGACAGAAACATTCAACACATACATAATATGTGTGATGGACACACAACTGAGTTATATATGTTTTGAATCTGTATCAAGGTTATTTTCGTCAAGAGCCATACTTTATTTTTCACAATCGTATGCATTATAAAAGAGTAACTGAATTACCAGGCGCTGCTCGGATTGAATAGTTTGTAATTCATCGTAATATTAGTTATTCCTATGGGGATTTCGAAGAATTTCTAGCACTCTCTCTACAGAACTAGGACAAATAGAACGGGGGTTAATATATAGCCTGTGCTACGTGCAGTAGTAAAAAAATTAGTGTACCAAATTTGTTGTGAATTGGTCGAATTATGATAGTAGATAATGAATGCTATTCCTATTTGGATCACGAATTGCTTTTAGCCTCCTCTCCAGACCTAAGACAAATAGAACGGTGGTTTATAGCCTGTTTTCCGCAGGATTCTAAAGAATGAAAGCACCGAATTTGGTGTAAATTGGTCTGGAAGTGATCGTAAAAATACTCAATGTTATTCCTATGAGGGTTTCGAAATTGTTTTTAGTCCCCTCTGCACAACTAAGAGAAATATTTTACACAATTCAACAAAAGTTATGCTCAAGCTCCCGAAAAATTTCACTATCCTTTGTAATTCTGGATAACCTAGAACTAAACGAGTGAATTAGAATGAATGAGCGGAGTCTATCTGAAACGGGAATATTTCCTTATCCAGACACACGAATTCCTGACCCTTGGTTGAAAAAGCTCTGGGTTCGATTCTTGATCTGAGAAAGAATGTATCTATTGATTTGCAATCCACTTTAATTCGTAGGTTCCAGTCTAATTAGCCTTAATTTAGGAAAAAATTACTATAGAGCGACCAACCAAAAGTAAACCCAAACCCAGGTACATAATCAGAAAACAATTTCGGAATAACTAGGTCTTCCCTCTACCGTTTCCTCAATCCAATAGAATTGAGCTAACATTCTATGAGCATTGCATTTAATAATTTTTCGAATGCCTAAATCTAAATAATCTAGTACTGAGTTAAGGTATCGAGTTGGCAATTTATCATTGTAATGAAGATATAAACCAAAGTATTCCCCTCTCACACAAAAAGTGTGGTTTTCGTGGATTATGCAAGGTACTCAGAAATAGGAATTGTATTTAGTGTTTTTGAATCATTAATAACTTAACAAAATTAAAGGCTACGATATAATTTTTTTCATACTGAAAGAAAACGTTTTCCTTTCACAATAAATTGCTTTTACCTAAAAAAGGTACGATTTTGTTTTAAAGCGGCAACATTTTTGCTCTAGGGATTTTAAAAGTGAGAATATTTTGCTAGATCCCTGATATATATCATGTATCTGGAATTTGTTATTTGAATCAAAACTGTAGAAGCATTTTCTTCACCACTCATGGCGTCTACGATAGAAGAGGTTAAAGATTGTTCCTTCTCTATAGTCCCCTTCGATTCGAAAAACTTCGGTGCGAGAATGAGGTATTTTTCCCACACTAGAAAAACCAGCTATGCCAAAGGGGATGTTCGAGGCTGTCTTGATAAAAAAGGCTGCATCCAGACCCCTATGTCTCCCCCACATAGGACACTTTTCTGAGAAAGTTTCCACACCCCATCGATTGGCGCGAATGTCTTTTCCATTGACTCCCCACTGAGAAAAACTCGTTAATCTCAATGAAAACCAGACTGCGGACATTGCCTTTGGCAAATTTTCGCATGTTGCTAAGACCACTGAATGGATGGGGGGGGCAGAGGGCTCAACCCCCCAGGCAAGGAAAACATTAAGCCCGCTTTGTACGAGTGCATCCCTCCTTCCCTTGTAGATTTTCAATTATAAGCAGGTATTTTCAACTTTCATCCTTTAGTTTTCAGACGCTTATCATTTACTTTTCCTTGCAAAGGATAAAATTACCTGAGTGCAGCTAGAATTTCTAAAATGTAAAACTAATAAAATTGTTTCCTGAAATTCTGGTAAACTCGAATAACTTATTTTTAAAAAATTGCGTTTGGTATGTTTGGGGAAGTTTATAAAATGTTTTCCTTTGAGGAAGTTTCTCCAGTACATTTTGGGTCGTTTTCAGAAAAGCTGGAAATACTACTGCGATTTTTTTAAAATTATAGTAAAATAAAAGTTCTGAAAAGCTGAGCCTAACACCATATAAAGTCTAAAATTAAATCTTACTCATGACTGAGAAAAAATCGCTACTTTGCAACACTAAGAATATATTTCAATTCTAACGCGTTTATTGCATCTTTCCAATGTTGCACTTCTATAATCTACTGATTATCTTAACTAAAAGAAATTTATTATTGATGCCATATAAAATGGTCACCAAAAACAAAAATCATCTAGTTATTTATAGCAGAATACTGGATGATCAAGAGACATCAAATTGCAGCATTATTTTAGCTTTCCGTATTCAGTTAGATTCAAACAAAATGCAAATTCAAGCTAGAAAAGAAAACCAGTATTTCTATTTGCATGTAAAGATCAATTTCAATACAATGATAGAAACCTTGAGTTGCATCCTGAAAAAGAAAATTAATTGTTTCTTTTTACATAAAAATACAATGATACAAACCTCTTGAGTAGAACTCTGCAAACAAAAATTAATCGTTTCCTTCGATACACTGGTTTATATTTACCCTCAAGTAGTTACCATGCTTTTGACCTACATAAATCTCAAGGGTATATCTTGAAATGGCTACATCTCGAATTTCCCACTAAAATCTTAGCAGTAGCTAGAGTCTTATGAATATGTGAGGTTACTTTAGAATCATCCTGTATTTATTTGCTACTTATCTAAAATATTTCTTGACAATTTAATTCAACAATCTTGATCTTTCATTACATCTTATAATCTTGACAATGCAAAATGATTGAAGTAAATCTTCAAAACCTGTAGCTGCCTTGTCTTCTCAACATTTAATAAAACTAATTTATTGCTAGATGGATAGTCAGTAGCTACAGTTTCAAAAATAAATTTCCTAAAGTCAAAAGTATTAAATTCCTTTCTAACATCTAAAATTCTTAACAATCTGATGTACAAAGTATGATACAAAGACACCACAACTAGTGCTATCTGTCTGGTTAAAGTGAGGAAGGCATGAAATTAACCAATCTTTATGAAGATTTAAAGCTTTACAGATCTGATTTTTCCAAAATTGAGAATGGAATTTTTGTAATTTTCAGCAGAAGTTGTACCCAGGGGATCATAGAAGTCAAATATTTTCTCTTGAATTTTTCCAACCAGTAGAACCCAATGATAATTTTTATTTCAAGGCATAAATAAATATTCACTAAGAGCAAATTGCACTCCAGCCAATCGATTCAATATTTCAATAGTGTTACTGATATAATTCGTTTCAAAGCACCTGGGAGCCAAGGAATTAGAACCATAAAGGATCTTACTTAAAAATCCATCAATAACTGAAATCAGATGCTGCAGTTGTTAAGGTCAAAATTTCTTCGTTTGGAATATAGGGATCAAGAGATTTAATTTCTAGCAAGCTAATGGAAATGTCATCAGTGTAGAATTTGGGCTTAGTAATATTGTTAAAATCAAGTTTTGAAGTAAAAGTTTTGTAATTTTCATTTTTAAATGCTTTTTGACATAATAAACTATTGTCTTTATTTAAATAACTCTGAGTCAAATCTAGCAAATTGTCCTGCATGGCTTTTTTTTGAGTAAATGTAGGATAAATACCTGCTTTGAGTTTGGAAGCTTTAGTAGCTGTTGTTTTAAAGAAGCTTTGGTGTTTCAACTTCTGATTTGGAGATATAGGTACAAATGGCATTTTATTACTAAACTCTTCCAAAGTCTTTGATTTAACTGCACCTTTGCATTCAAATACAAGATTTTTTAACGTTTTGGTAATGTTAGGCAATAACACTTTTTTAACAGTTGGATCATGAATAAGAGCAAGTAGCTCAGACATTAAATTTCTGCATGACTCAAGCTTGTCTTCAACAAAATGTGGCATAGCATCTGGAGAAATCTTGGGTTTTGCCACTAATTCTAACGAGGAGCAAATTTCCATCTTTTCGATAGAATTATCACTTATAACCTCTCTACAGGAAATTGAATGAATTTTATGGATATGCTTGCATAATGGGTTTTTATCAGGACAATTACAAATATACAAGTGACTGCATAGACTTAAACATTTCCCATCTAAGCACTTTAAAAAACAATGATCCTGTTGAGAACATGCTATGTAAATCTGCTCTACGATGTATTCAGTGTGATCATTAGATGCAGATTTTATTATCCATGATTGACAATTTATTTCAAGTACATGATGATCAGGAATTTTCATTGCTGATAAATGTCGTCTTTGATAAGTTGGTGGATATATGCTCTTTGGGCAGTTAGTAAAAATATTATACTTGTGGGTCATAAATATATCTTCTTCAATTTGTAAGAGGGTTTCAATCAGCTGATCTAATCGCGTATTAAATTTTCGTTGTAAATAAGTCGTTTTAAGTTTGTTGTGAAATGATTCACAATACATGTTCGTTTCAGTGGAGGCATGGGGAAAATTCCTATAAGCCATTGCCCAAAGACTTGCTCTGCTGTAATAATATTCTTCAAAATACTCAATAAATGAGGGTGCAATGGTCTGAAACTTCTGCAAAAAATTGCCCATCGTTGTTTGAAACTTAATTGAATTTCTTTCTTCAAGCAATGTTAATAGAGCACAATATAATTCTTCTTTCAATTTACAATTGGAAACTTTGGCCAACAATTGATGCTGACAAGCTCTTAAAATATGCCACTTACATAATAAATGAGGAACATTTTCAGCAAATACTTTTTTGAATACAGGCCGTTATATGGTCATCATCTGTCATTACACAATTTACTTTCAAATCAGGAATTACTATTTTAATGCTCTTAAACAAATGGTACAATGTATCCTGGTCTAGATGGTTTGCAATGAAGTGGGCTACAGGGTATCCAGAACCAAATTCATCTGGAACAATCAAATTTAATAAATAAAAACCATATTGATTGGTTTGATGTGTCAAATCAACACACAACACCCTAGTACTTCCTTCAATCATCAAACTTTTTTGTTCTCTAGTTTGTAAACCAAGAGCAAAAGACTCATGAGATGATGACAGCTTATCAAGACCTTTGGGTCCATATACAGTAGGCTGCCCTTGTGGTTTATATATAAGTATGGGATTATAAGACTCTTTGCTGAGTTTTTCAACTACAGCAGCTACTGAAAGGGCGTCATTATCATTGGGGTATAAAAATGATTTATTTTGTTTCATATAGTAATTTATTGTTTTTCGAGATACGAATGACTTCTTTACATTGAAGCAATCTCTGTTATTTCGTGATCCTGTTCCATCTCGTAAAATGGCTTGAATTTTGGAAGTTGATATTCCCAATTCCACATAAGCTTTAATTTGATCTCGATAACTTTGTCTCAAAGGTTGAAATTTAGTGTTATCAAAATTTAATTCATGATTGTGTCCAGGGAAAAAACTGACTTTAACTTGATCCACTTCTTCACATACAAATATTCTTGATGGACAGTTGCAGTTAGGAAGCATATGCTTTAAATTTTTTCTTTGTTCAAGACGTTGCATTTCAGACTCAGAATAAAACTGACATACATAATAATGGTAAGTTTTACCAGCAACACATTTGCTTCCAGATTTTTTTTAAAGTAACTGTAAGTTTTGGAGCTTTCTTCATCTAACAATGCCTGAAACTGCTCCATAGAATCAAACTGGTATTCCTGTAAATTTATGTTGCTGTCATGGACATCAACTATATGTTTATCACGTACACTTTTTGAATGGAAAGCTTTATCACATTCAGGAAAGACACAAGGATAATATCCATCACTATTATTATCAGAAATTTGGCAATTCTTTGATGCCTAAATAGACTACCTCAATGTTTATATACCTTTTGGCACTTATTACAAACAAATTATGCAGGTTTAGAAACTTTAGATTTGCAAGTTTTGGAAAAATTAATAGAACATAGACTACTTCCCTCATTATCTTTACCATTCACCATATCGTCACAGCTGCTACCACATCTCTTGTACTCCACAGGCTTTGATTTTTGTTCACTCGTTGGGGAAACAGAGATGCAACCATTATGGTCCTCACAACTGGTCTTAGGAGAGTCAGATTGAAGTTTAGGATGTCTATGGGAAAAATAACATTATTTTTATATATTGTGATGATTCATTGCATTTTTTAAAAATACAGGTTGTGATTCATGTATTTTCCAAGAGAAATTTCATTTCTGAATTCCAGAAAAAGAAAGAATCCTTACCTCTTAATTTGTGGCTGCTTAACTCTTTGTCTGTTTCTCCTTCGGCAAAACAGTGATCCAGCCATCGTTATCCTCGTTAGTAATGGAGTAGTTGGATAGATGAGGCTTTGGATGTCTAAGTGAAAATAAAAAGAATTGGCTTTTAATACGCTGAAACTATTAGTCATATATTTCAAATACTAGTTGTGATTAATATTTTTTGAAAAATAAACTTCAGATCTTAGAAAAAGTTATTCTTACTTTTTGTTTCGAGACTGCTCAATCCTGGGATGCTTTGACAAAACAGCGATCCTCCCTCCAGAGTTCTTAGTACTGAAAGTTGGACTAGGACGTCTAGTGAAAATAAGGGAACTTGTTAGCCAAGCCTCAACTAAAGCTTAAATATGGAAACAACGTTACACATTTAAAAGTAATATTTGATGTACAATATAATGGATATTAATACCTGCATTGAACAGAACCTTTGGTAACAATAGCAGAATACAGTTCAACAGCCTTAGTCTCAGGGGGAACTACAGGTTGATTCGAACTCTCAGTTGAAGAATTGAGAGAGGGAAACTGAGCAGGTAGGTCGTGGAAAACCTGGTGCTTTTCTACATCACAAGCTTGAATGCTCGCCAGAGCTTCCTTTAGCATTGCAATAAAGAGTTGCGCTAGTTGAAGGTTCCCTTTCCTGTTTAAATGAAGGCCATCCCTTGCCATACAACCTTTCCAAGTGACTTGGGATCTACAAAAAGAAACATTTTGCTTCTTTTGGCAGTAGGAAAACAGCCGTTGGTTTAGAAGATAATTTTTTTGATTAATTTTCTGAAGAAAAGGTCTCATTACAGCTTGTTCTTCAAGGGAGAGGTATTTATCCTGATCCCGAGACAATAAAGCTGAAATCACAATACGTGTCTCTTGATTTCGGTTTAAAATAGTTTGAAACAGGTCTTCAAATTTTGAGAAGCATCCATCAAGGCTATTATAGGTGTTATTGGTACCTACATGCAACAGAATCAAGTCATAACGATTCTTTAAAGATGAAATCTTTTCCGTTAAACATTCAATGGTGATTCCTGGAAAAGCTAGAACATGTATTACACTACCATGTAATTGCGATGGTAAATGCTGATCTAAATATTTAACCATAGAATCGCCAGTAATTAAAACCTTCATAGTTATACTTTACAATTATTAGATAATTTACAGACAGGAAAGGTAATTAAAAAAAATAGAAACTGGTCACAGAAAACAATCAAACAAATAAGACTACAGCACAAATGCAATAATTCAATTTTTAAAATGCAAAATGAACTCTTAAAACATTCACAAATAGTAAAAATCATGAAAACAAATGGAATTACAACAAAGCAATGGGAATACAAAAAAGCGCTAAACAAACAGTAAAAGATATTTGAGAACTAACAAACGCAATAAGTACACACAAAAATATATATCAAAAACAAAATAACGAAATATGCAAGAAAAAGGATAAGCGATTCCAAACAAGCTTCGCAATACCAAGGAGAGTAATCAAATCCACTGGCAGCACTGATATCAAGCAAGGTTACACTGAGCTACTGGCGTGATTGACCACTGCAACGCATTCCAAAATCAAAATTGGCTGAAATCGAATTGGCTTCCACGCCAGAAAGGTTTTCGAGCCAAGACGGAGAAATCTATAGCAACCTCCGAAAATCTAGAGTAACCCAGTGCTGCATTTTCTCTCGCTCCCAAAAGTAACTTTCATATCACGAACAATCTTTCAAGATTCGAATTCTTAAAGAAACAATTTTCACACTAAGATTACGTCTTGAATGGTACCCATAATCTAATCGTTTATCGCTCTACTCCAATTTAACACACCAAGGTCTTTCTCGCCAAATCGTGCACCCAAACTGGGAGGTGAATGCGTAACATTGTCCTGAAATGCCACCGGTCCTTCCTTTTTATACTACGAAATTCAAGATTATTGGATGTTTTCATCTGACGTCAGAAATGGGCAGAATTTTGACAACCAGGATAACGTTCAGCTTTTAAACACTGAAGACAATACGACTACAAATTGCCACTGTGCTCGTTTTCTTTGAAGATTGTGTGAAAGTATTGTTCTGATTTTCTAACGTTAATACTTTTGTTAAGAAAATTCTAAATTTCATTTTTAAACTACTTGTAACAAACTTTGTTCTGATATTTGTTAAAACTACCGGTGAAAAACGAGATTGGAATGGATTGAGTGAACTACATAAGCTGTGTGGAGTACTTATCCTTATTCCCCTCTTTAGAAGTTTGCCGTCTGCGTTTAGGTGAGAAACAAGCAATTTTTTAAACTAGAAATCCAATCCTGATTGTGGTCGCAGTGTGTCAGTTTAGAAAAATGTCTATGTCTCAATGCATTATATGTTCTGATTTATTCGATGATGTTGAGCGTGTTGTGGCTGCTCCATGCGGACATGTGTATCATTCAAAATGTCTGCTGAAGTGGCTAGATGTAAAGAAAAGCTGCCCTGAATGCAGGCAAAGAGTTGTAAAGCAAAAGATTCTGGAGCTTTATTTTAATGCAAATTCCACACAACTTGTTAATCCTACCAGTTTGAACAATGAAATAGAAAACTTAAAAACTATGTTGCAAGAAAGTAGTACAGAAGCAAGTAGGCTCATGGATAAAAATAAAGAACTTAGTGGAATTATAGAGAAAGATGTAGTTACTATCCAAACTCTTCAAAAGACCAACAAGGACCTTGAAAAAAAATTACGTAATTCCATCTTTAAAATGTCCATCTTAAAACGTCGTGTACAAGTCGGATCTAAAAATGAAAAGTTTGAAAGGAAGCTTTGCCATTTGGAAGATCTAGAAGCAGTCGTGTCTGAGACGCAAAAAGATGCAAATATATTGGAACATGCTGCAGACAGTGCCATTCATGGAACAGACTTAATAATAGTAAGAAGATTAGCCTACTATTGTTCTCTTACTAAAAGAGAGCTCCAGGAAACAATTGATGAAAATAATGAGTTACGAAATAAAACTCTTGAAATAAACAAAAATTGGAATATAACTTCATCAGAGTTGAATCTTTCGAAAGCCCTAGTGACGAAGCTTGAGAAAAAAGTTGAAAAGTTGAAGAGAGCTGTGAAAAGAAATGTGTCCAAGAATCGTTCTGAATTTAACGATAGTTTAAATTCTGATTCTTCTATATCAAGTGATTCGTCTTGCCCTAAGCAATTCTCAAATGTATCCTTTGGAATGACTCCTATCACAGCTGGATCTGAAAGCAAAGGAAAACGGAAACTGAATGTTGTGCTAGATAAGGAAAGGGAGGAGGTTTCTGTGGCATGTAACCAAAGTGTTTCTCCATTGAATTTCTTGCCGATTGCGAAGCGCAAAAGAACTAATTTTGTTTCAACTGTTGAATACGAGTTCTTAGGATGGCCATCATAGTATTATTGTTTGAGCTGATGACCTTCCAACAGCTGGTAGATCGAAAAAGTCTTTGGTTCCAATCAAAAAAGAAATTTCTTAAGCTGTAACGAAAGAAGGAGCAGATTAGATTATTCACGTTGAGAAAATGATTCTTGCTACAATACTTTTAATACTTGTGAGCAGCTGAAAATGCCTAAGTGATTTACTGGAATTTTCTTTTTAAGATCGCAAAGGTTGGTTGAATTCTGGATAACAATATTTTTATCTTATCAATTTATAATATGCAATACTCGACAGGAGTGTTTTGCAATGTATTGAACCATTTTTATCCCTTTTGTTTATAAAATTCGAAGTAGAAACTTTACTGGTTAAAATAATTGTGATGATTTTTATAACTGGGAAACTGAAGCTTTTGATGGTTATGAATATTGATTAGTTAAATGCTAAATTATAGACTTAGTGATATTTTCTTGAGGTCAGTGAAGTATTGAAAAGACATAACAGTAATTTGTAGTGAAGAGAACTTTGGTAAAGATGTAGAATCCGGGGCATGTTTGCCGCCAAATCAAGATGGCATCCAAAAGTCTTGTGTATATATATAAATGCATATCAAATTTTTTTTTTATATTTCCTTGAATATTTTTCTGTTTATTTTAGTATTCTTAAACTTGAGGTCAAACTAAGTAAATAGAACTGTTAGAAAGGGTTGACTAATTTCAAGGAACTGCATTGTTTTACAAATCTATCTGCAGTGTTGTTTCTGTTACCCGAAACATTAATAATTTTGGGTCATTAATATACATAATGCATATTTTATTGAAGATTGCAAATGAGATACCCCTATGCAGTGATTCCATAAGTATAGTACATGGAAAAGTACAGTTCTGCAGCAGAAACATAAGAAAATTGTGTTGATCCTTTTAGGTCAAATATAAATTTCGAATATTTATCCTGTATATATTTCATAAAAACATTTTATTGTATTAAATTTAATGTGAGAATTCAGTTATAGAAACTGCAGCATTTGCTAGTTTCTACTTTGGCAGCAAGGAGATTGGCTATGTATCAGCTAAAAATACCTGATTGGTACTCAAGGTTAAAAAATAAGATCAGTAAGTCAAACATCAATGTTGCCTAAGTATTTTTTTCAGTTTCCAAAATGGACCTACTTTAGTTCAATTTCAAAGTATATTTTGTTTGCATGGATGTGTATAAACAGCAGAATTAATACCTAGGGCCTGTACTTCGATTACTTATTTGTATTAGTGGACCTTTTTTTCTCTAAGAACTTCATTGTTTTGCATTTATAAGAAGATTGTTAGAAGGAAATGTAAACAGTTAAAGGTGCAAACTAGATTACTGACTGCTAATTTCGAATCCTGCTGGTACTGAACTTATACCAATGGTTTTTGGTAACTGAACTAGAATTGTAATATCTACTAGAGAACACATTTGTTTTTTCTTTGTAATGATCATTTTGATTTTATAAATATAATTTTTATGCATTTCTGTACTAGTATTTGACTGCTCAGTAGTGCTTAATGTATTTATTAATTATAACATTTATTATGTTAGTGTCTTTCTGAAATATCACTGTTGGCATTGTTTATTGTACTTGGAATGCAATTGTATTTTTTGTGCTCACTATGTAAGTGGAAGAGCTGTTGCATGCTTATATAAACATCCAGTGAATGAGACTTGTATGTATCAGCTAAATCTGCTTGTAAAGAGCACAAAGTGACCACCTCGTTTTGAGTGTTCATAAAAAACCTGATTCTAAAAATGTGTGCAATTTATTATGCATTTGGATCAGGATAAAGAAGTTGGTAAATATGTTTACTTTTTTACCATTTCCATTTGTGTCTGCCATATTATTTCAAACTAAGAATCACTTTAGTATCTCCAAGAGATGGGCATTTGCATCATGATGTCCCATAATAATTGTAACTTCATGTTTGTGCCTATAACATTGTTAATTTGTCATTTAAATATACTTTTTTCAATATCAGACCACACTTCTGTCTTTTCATTCAATCACTTGACATAGGCATATCGGCCCAATTGATAAGGCAATTGCTGCAACTTAATCTGCTAAGGACACATCACTGGCTATTGTAGGACAAACTTACACTCAAGATTTGCTGGTAAAAAGTAAGTAGTGTCTTGTACATTTAATATTGAACAAATGATTTAATTTTGATATTTGAGAAGTGAAGTTTTCATTTTTACAGTTGCAGACATTTTATATTTGTTACTTCAAAACTTGGGAATTATAAAATCCACCAGTTCAGAAATGTGCATGGAAATTTCTGCACTAAAAAGCGGACTAAAAATGGATGAACTAGTTGTTTCTGGTTGCTAAGAAAGATAAAATAAATGCTTTGTTCTCAATGGGTCTCCAAGACGTAACAAAATCGTACTATGGACACTGAAAAATGCAGATAAATGTCAGCCCAGTCGTGTCTTAGTTTTCATAGAATTTGTTGTGGACATTGAAACGACTTAATTTGAATCAGTTATAATAAAACATTACATTTTAGTATTTTTTTGGTATTAGTGGAAAATTGCAGCTCTAAAAGTGATCATAAATAATAAATTGTAGGGTTAGTTAGGTCGTATTAAAAATTTGTTTCTTACCTGAATAAGCATTCAGTATTTGCTGTTTCAAATACAATTGAAGGGCTTCAGCAATATAATAAGCCACTTTCCAAATTGTTCAAGATAACAATTTTCAAGTTTAAAAAAGTTATAAAATTATAATGGTTCATCCTCTGTTCAAGTAGTCATGTTTTCTTCAATTTTCAAGTATTACACAGGGACGTAACTAGAGGGGGCAGACGGGGCATGTGCACCGGTTGCCGGATTGGGGGGCGCTAAATAGTCAGTATTTTTTTTACTATAGATATTTACGTATGATAAAAAATAAAGAGGAAAACTTATTAGCAAAACCGGCAACAATCATAAATCTCTTAGAGAAAGTTCTCACGTTAAAGTTACCAAGTTGAACCACATTTTAAGATTTTTCTCCTCTTTTATGATAATAAAAATTGTTCTTTTTTATTGCAATAATTTAAATACACCCACGCCTCGTCTATTGTCACAACATTTTTCCATCTTTCTCCAGCTAAATGCTTCTCATAGAATTCTGCAGAGTTCTATGGTCTGCAATATGTCGTGGAGATAGACGATGAACATTGCTTTTTAAATTCAAATAACTGTTAATTATTTTATTTACACTTGAAACTGAACATTTTAATGACTTTGTAATAGTCCTTTGACTCGATGGATTCTATTTTAAAATTAAGGGTCTTACCTTTCTCAGAAATGTTTTTCTACTTTTACGTTTTTTCCCTTTCTCATTAATAACATTACTTATCGTTCCTTTAGATATCTAAAAACCATGACTTTTACAACGTTTTTGAATAATTGAATAAGCATAATTTTCTTCAGAAAGATCGGAAACAGCCTTCCATCTATTGCTAATTTAAAAGCGCCATTTTGAAAGTAAAACTCTGAGTTAGCAGATGATAAGTTATACTTTGACTATTTAACTGCTGCGATAATAAAATTATTTCTTAGCAAACAATTTTTTACAGCTCATCAAAATCCTTCAAAAAATGTTAGAACAGCCTCTATTTATCATAATTAAATATCTTATTGTAAAGCAACAGTGTTGATTTTGATGCAGCTCACATATATCTGTATATCATTTAATAAAACCTTTTCATTTAATTTGCAGCCATTATAAGTGAAAGAACATACCAAGCATGCTACTCTTAGATTTATTGGTCAATTAAATATCTTAGAATTAATTAGGTATTTTATCTTGTACTAAAAATGAAATTGCTGCAAATTAATCTATTTACCTTTGAAATCCAGCATTTACCATCTAAGTTGAATAAAAAAAATTGAACTAGTGGAATTAATGTGTGGTGGAGTGATATCAGATGGTTGTCGGGGAAGGTTTTGGTTTGATTGGTCGGTGAGGGGGCGCCAAAGCGAGTTTTTGCCCCGGGTGGAAACTAGCCTAGTTGCGTCTCTGGTATTACACACACATTTAAACAAATAGAAATCCTTTTCATCCTCTTGAGTATTTTGTTTTCATTTTTTTTCTCATTAGATAATATATTTCTGTGGCTTATCAGTAAGTTGATTCTTTCCTGGGTGTCTTTAAAACTTTCCTTGTATGTGTTCCCTATATTCATTACTTGACATGATCAGTTTTGTGTTTGGTGCAGCTTTTCCAAATATTGCCCTTGCACCATAAAACTCGGAAGAAACCAAAACAACCATGGATGAAGAAGTTTTAAAATGTAAATAGGCCTTTTTTTCCTTTAAGAGTACACTCATCAGAAAAGTATTATGTTATGTCATACTAACAATGTTATAGACAGTGAGGTGAGCATAAAATATGTAATTTTAATAATTTACTTCTATCAGTAGTTATTTTGGAATTTGAACTTCGTTTTGTTAAGTGCTATATCTACTTTCTGACAACCAAAGATATACTGCTTTTATTTAAGCATGTATTGCATTTTTCAATCTCCTATATAAGCCAATAATTTAACATTTGGTATATGATTCCATCTTGCATTTTTGTAAATAACTTTTGTTGAGTCATTTTTATTTAAATCGTGTCGCATTATTTTGTGTTGCAAAAGAAAACTTACATTTTGTCCAAGAATGGAATGTGAGGCATACTATCATGCAATGGCAATATCTGTTATTGCTATGCCATATTTTCCCTTGTATGTTATTTAGTTACAATGTGATAAGCCCTCAAAAGAGGATAATGCTGGATAACTTCAGTAAAACTACTTATGGAGTATAGAAATGTAGCCATGTTTGACCTATGCTGTAATGGAAAAAATATTTTTGATGTATATTTTGCTGAAAAATTTCAGTGTTTTCATATAATTCTTTTGATGAGTTTGAATCTTGTACTTATAAGTATCTAGTATGGTGATTTCATTGCATTCTTGAAATCCTCTGCCTTTTAAAAATATTTAATTTAGGACTGCACATCTCAGTGCTATACTCTTATATGAAGACTGAGAGAATATTTTGCTTTGCTTATGTGATATTGCAAAATATTAGTGTTTGAAAAGCTGAAAAGTTTTGTTATATGAAGTTTGATGGCAGGTAACTTGGAAATTTTGTTAATGTATGTTGTATAAGTTTTTATGTGATATATTTAATGTCATTTAAATGTAGTTGGTGCATTATGTAACATTTAAGCCTCTTTAGTTTTTGTGTATAAGTATCAATGGGAAAAGTACTAAGTGTTACAACTCTATGAAGCATAATTTTAAAGAACATTTGTTATACTTCATTGTGAAAAAGTGTGTTCTTTGTGTGAAAAACTTCCTTGACTTGAAATGACATTCTAGTTTCTGGTGTGATTTATATTAGGATTGGGCTAACATACTTATAAATAATTCATCATATTTGAAATAACTCACTTTCAGGTGTGCATTCAATCTATTTTTGAATATTATAGTGGGAAAAAATTGTGTTTTTAAAATTGAATTGTCTAGTCTAAAATTGATTCTGGACATTTATTTTTCTGTTCATTTGAAATGCTACTGCATCTATTGCTAGTTTTTTGTATTTTAGATTATATTATATTGTTTGCACCACTCCAAAAACATTAATCTGTCTAATCCTTGTTTTGAGAAAAACATGTTTTTAAAGATACTGTACTATTGGAAAAAATAGTGTTATGGTGAAAATGTAGGTATTTGGGTGTATGGCTTTGAATTAGTAAGACCTGTGCTTTTTGCATTGTGTAAAACATTGAATACATATTTTTAAAAATGCAATTAGGTTAAAACATCTAAGTCTTCGTAGTGCCAGCTATATACATGTAAATGTCATATTTTTGACAATTTATTAGAACATGTTTTATATTGTCTGTTTCTTAAATGCTATTGATATTTAACACAATTTATGTTATATGGTATTTGAGTTTACATTGATCGGAATTCTGTATATTGTAAGTAGGTGGTATATGCAAAATTCTTCTGAATAGTTATTAGACCTTGATGTTCTGAATCATAAAATTCATTGTCAAGTTCAAACATTTTGTTTTGATGCAACTTTATCAAAAATTCAACAGTATTTGCTATATTTTTTACTCAATGACAAAACTAGTAAACAGTATGCAGATCTGATTCAATTTTGAAATCTAAATCCTGTGATACTATTTTTATATTTCGATAACCATTTGGAAGCAATTTTTAACTTTTATGAGAAATCTTAATTTAGAAATACAGGCCAATATACGAAAACATTTCTTATCTTTTAGTTTTACATCTGCCGTCTAAAACAGTTTACTTTTTTGTATCATGATTTTTAAAATTTGCAGACAGTCTGCTTTCGAACTGTTTTCTAAAAGTTGATATTGTGCACCCACCATGAGTAGACTTCGGCGCACCTCCTTTCAGGGCAAGTTCATTTCACTCGGATAGAAATAACATCCCTCAAGGTTTGCAACAGGGAAAAATCCTGCCAACTTTTCCATCTTCACACATACAGCCGGCATAGAACAGTGAACTCAATTTGACTTTTTTCACAAATTCAATGTTTCTCCAAACTTTTCCCAAGTTATTGTCGAACTTTTAAAGATTTCTTGGCGAAAAATTTAATTTGTGACATTCTGATTTTTATATGCTAAATTTGTCAACAAATCAGTCAGGTGTGCAGGTCCTGATAATGAGTAATACTAAATATCTTTGCGCACAGTAAGATAACAAAGGAGTGCTAAAGAATCAAATGTGGCAACTTATCCGTTCAAGTTCAGTGGACGTTTGCCTATTTTTATAATTGAATCATCTGGTACCAAGACACATAAGAGAAGCTAAGTTTCAACTCGTGGTGGGCATATAAGAGAAGTGTGTTTACAATGAGAAGCACTTCAACATGCTTATGATTCTTATTTGATCGTCTAAAAATTCTCGAATTTTTGTATGCATTGTTTAAGTAAAACTTTCATCCCTTCCATATAGGGCATGTTTATGTATTTTTCTTATTAATAAAATTTTGTAAAGTATTTTGTTTCTTTAGCCTGCTTAACTAAATATGAGCTATTTGGAAAAAAGTTGGAGCAGACACATTTCCAAACTCATTGACAGCGATTGACTTTAAGGGAGTTGAAGTTCCGTGTGGACAATGTTAATTAATCTTATTTCCATATTTCTTTTGGAATATAACGAAGATATAGGTTTGAAATTTTTTGTATACTTAATAGTTATTTACCTGTATACTGATATGCTAATTTAGTATTACATTTGCATAATACTTTACCAAAAGTATTTGTATAAATGAACTAAAAATATCGCATTATTCTTGGGTTTTTTTCTGAATAATTTGTAACAATGTAATTGCTAATGTACACATAACAGAACAGTCACTTCAGTAAACCTATCTATGAGTTGTCTTTATAGCTTTTCTTGTGTTAACTAACTTTTGCATGTTAATAACCCAAATTAATATACCACGAATGAACCTCTTCATTCCTGGAATTAATTTGGGTACATTAAAAGAATGCCTTTTTTGCCACCAAAATGTGTATATTCATTAATTCCTACTGTCCTAATTCAGCTGCTCCTATTGTTTTGGCACATGGGGAAATTGAGACCCATTTTTTCAAAAATTTATATTTTTCAAAGTGCCGATTTAAATCAAGTTATTTTTATTAAAAATCATGATTTAAATGAAACTTTTTTATTAAATTTTAATAGTAATACTAAAAATGAAATAACCTAAGACAGATGCATGCTATTTTATACAAATAAGTTCTAAAAACTGGCATCTCAAGAACATCCCAAGAATGACCCTTTTTTTTAACTAAAACTAACCGACTTCCCTACTTTGAGGATACGAAATTGACTGGGATTTAGTGGCACTAGCTTGGGGAAATTATTAGAAACCTAAGTGAAACACCACTTCATTTATAAATGTTTCCGAACTCTAGACATTTATCATTATTATTATCGATACATTTGTAATGTATCTCATGTTGGAGTGGCCCTGCCCCCTAATCAAAAACATTACGTTCCAAGGGTCTCTAGGACTTTATGCCCCTCCTCATAAAATGATCGTTAGTGAAATTGAATCACTGCAAATTTGATTACTCATATTGCAATATTTATCCCTTGTGTTTTGGGGTCTTATGCCATAGCTTTCAAATTTTTAATGGTTCCAAGGGTGTAGTTGCCGCTAGGACATAGCATGCCTGGTATTTTTTTAAAAACTTAATTGGTTACTCATTGGAAATATTTTCCTTTCTCATTTGGAGGAACTCAAGGTGTTCGAACCCCCTGGATTTGGTGCCCATGCTGGGATGACATTAATTGTCCAACAAATATTTCTTTTTGCTCACTGAAATCTCGGGGGCTTAGTGGATATGCCCACTGCGCTAGCAACCTTTGACTTGTATGTGGCGCAGGTTCGATTCCTGCCAGGTGCATTCTTCCCTGGGTGTATTTCTCTCTGTGTCAGTAAAGCTTTTACTGTGTGTCAATTACTTGATATTGTATGTCTTGTCAATTACTTAATATTGTATTGTGTCTGGCGCAGCATGGCCAAATATGGCCCTTGCGCCATAAAACCAACCTCACTAAAATCAAGTGTCATTCACAAATCTATTTATCAGCATAGGCTATGGGGCTAGTCCATACTTTGCACAAAGTATTTTCAGTTAATTTGGGCATCTTGAGCACGGAAAGATTCAATTCCTCTCTTGGTGTATTTCTCTTCTGTGTTAGTAAAACTTTCCTTGTGCGTGTATGTCCATTACTTGATGTTAGTCTTCTGTTTGGCGCAGCATGGTCAAATATGGCAATTGCGCCATAAAAACCAAACTCCCACAGGAAGGTTGGATAGATTTGATCTGATACCCTTTCAAGAGGGAGTTTGTAATTTCTAATATAGAAATGAGAACTGTTTAACCGAATTCATTTGATTCTTCATTGGAAAATTGGTTGCCGTTGCCATGAGGGTATGCCGATTTAAATCAAGTGATTTTTATTAAAAAATCATTGACTTAAATCAAAATTTTAAATTTCATTTTTCTTTCTTTTATGTTTAATAATATTGAGAATGAAATACTGAACAAGATGCATGTTATTTTATTCAAATAAGTTAACGCTTGTTCACCCCAAAATTATTGAAAATCATCCTCACTTTAAAGACTAAGTAACGGTATTTGCTGATTGGGATTATAATTACCAGACAAGTATTTTCGTCTTGGGCCATTGACCAATAGGTGTCACTCACAAGCCTGCTCATCAGTGTTGATTTGGTTTTAAACATTCCGTGTGACTAAATTGCACATGGCCAATTTTAAACCATTCACCATGTGTTGAGTGAGGATCGAAATATATTCACTCAAGTTACTAAAATTGTGGTAACTTTGCTTTCTTTTTTCAGCTGTTCTGTATTTAGTTCTGTAGTCTTCATAAAAAAATATAAAGACCCACAACGAAAAGATTTTCTTCATTATCACAAAGCATCCCAATTTTGCACATAAATCTTTATAATTGGCAATATTAAGTTTCATTTTGTTTGTGTAGTATATTGGTTAATTTTTATTTCAATTTGTTGAGAAGCTTGATGCATTGATGCCTTAGAATTCTCTACCCTGCTAGAATAACTATTCAACATTTATGGAATTGAAATTTCGAATGTAAAAGTTAATTCACTCATCTGATAATTGAGTACTTTGATAAAAGATTATGGGTTGAAGCAGAAAGCTATTGGAACTGATAAATTTTTTATTGCAAACTTAAAATTCCACTCAATTGGCATTATCTGGGGGATGCTATTACACTTGTTCTATGCTGTTCATAGAGAAAAACTTCACTTTTTTGTTTCATATATAAACCCTTTTTGTGTACTTCGAATATACCTATGAAATACTTGTCAATGCTCAAAGAATTTGAAAAATAGACATTTGATTTCAAATTTATGTATTTTCATGTCTAATTTTTACTGAACTTACAAAAAATGTATATAACAATTTTTCACCATTAAGTTATTTCTGCAAGCTAAAATTTAATAACTAGGAAATTTTTCAAGATGCAAGTTCCTTTTATTTTCTATAGGTGACCTGATTTTTTCTCAAAAACGAGTCTTGAATGAATTAATTATTTTATATCAAAATAATTGAAGTAATTCAAAGCATTTCATTCATATATGATAAATGTGTAATGCAAAAAAATTCTGAAATTTGTATGATTGAAAACATTCATAATAGGGTGACCTTGCGATCAGGCAACCTTATTTATCTGGATTCCAAAAAATTCACGTCACTGGTTATGGGTTAAACAAAGAAATTTAAACCACTTGAGTACCAGATGGAAAAACATTGCTCATCATGGCATTCAGGGTATTTTTAGTCTCATGTGATTTACTTTGCTAATTCCTGCTTCGCGTTTTAATCTTTGAAAAATTTACCCGACTGTTTTTCTTAATACGTTACTGGTTTTACATAAAATATTAACGTTTAAATAAATCAAAACTGTCTAGAAACTACACTGTAATTTGGGTGTCTCATGTCCAACAATTTTAAACTTGTACAGGCAAGGAATTAATTAAAATCATAAAAATCCGATTTAAATAAAAAAAGTGATTTAAATCAAATAAATCCGATATATATATATTTTTTTCATACCCTGGTTGCCACCTTAGCCTCTGTTAGAGCCTGGTGTCTATGATTCATTTGGCGATAGCTTCACTAATATATTTCCCGCCCTGTTGTCAGACGCTGTATAGCATTCGATCTCAGCGGACACACTACCGTGCTCCCAACCTTTTTGTTAACTATTGATAAAGGGTGTTGCCTTTATCCAATTTATCGTGTACATAAATTTAAATAAATTTTTTGTTTATATCAAATCTCATACAGTCCATATTACCTTGAATCCAAATGAATTTTCCTGCGGCCAGATCCCCAATCACGTAGGCGGGACTTAGCTAGCGGGCACTTTGGCCCCTCATCTTTTGTTCCAGTGTGCCGGAGCTCATTTGATTGACATTTGACTTATCGAAATTCCTTGCATTCAATTGTTGAAGTAGCCCTCGTTATGGCTCAATCCCAAGTCTAGTTTGAATAGGCGAAAGGATGCCTTAGAAATCAAAACGATTAAATTAGAAACATTTTTTCACTTATGAGGAACATTCAGGCAGTTCAATCAAACTAAATGTGAAGCTGGACACCAAAAAGGATGTGCAACAGTGTGGAACAACTCCCTACGCGGTACTACAGATTTCCCCAAGAAACGGAACTTGGCGAAATCAACGAGTCCCTAGATGAACTAGATAGCAGACTTGAACAAATTGAGGTAAGTCTGAAATACCTCATTGATAAATTTGCAAGTGGATAGAAATGCTTTGAAATTAGACGGTGAATCAAAATCGAAACTAGATGCTAACAAACATTTGAATGTTTCCATAAAGCTGCCGGAGATCCCTTTGCTTCACTTTTCCGGCGAATATGATGAAATTAGCAATTTGAAACTTCAATTTCGTAACTTGATAGAATCTAATTCAGTAAACCGAAAACCAAAAATTATACTATTTGTGTGCGGCATTAAGAGTGGTTGCCAGACAAATCGAAACGTCTGATGACACCTATTCATCTCTGCTTAAAGCTTTGGAAGATGGATTCGAAAATGGAGTCAGTAGATACCCACATTCGCGGTATATTAAATTATCCAAAAAGAATGCATGAATCAGCCAAAAAGGTGAGAAACCTCATTACTTTCTTATGTAAGAACATTAGAGCTCTGAAAATCTTGGAATTTGAAAGAAATAAGTTGTCCGACATTCTATTAATGAATGTCATCTTTCAAAAACGATCTTGAAACAATTAAACAGTTTGAACTGACCTTAAAGTCCAATGAAGTTCCCTCATTTGACGACTTCTTAAATTTCTTGGAAAAAAAGAAGTCAGATTCTAGAAAATTTGAATAGGAATGCATCATTAAACATCCTAGGAAAAACGTGCCTCAAACAAGCAGGTCAAAAACCTTTTTGTGCATTCAAATACTTCTAATTCTTGTTTACTATGTAAAGGCCAGAATTCAATATATAAATGCCATGTTCCAAAAAACAGATTTTCTCAGGAGATTTGAAATGGTTAGAAAGCAAAACTTATGTCTCAACTGCTTGAATAAATCTCACAATGTTTCCGATTAGGTCAAAAGTGACCTGTTTCTTTTGCGCCAAAAAGCATTATTCGTTGTTGTATAGGAAACCTAATACAACCAATCTGCTGAACAACAAAAGCAAGAAAGGGAAAACGACTCGGTAGAAACGAAAATTCCGATAGGGAAACTGATAATGCAAACTGTCGCAGTTGCACAGGCATTAACAAATAGCTCCTTACTTGGTTATCCCAAACAAGACGGTTATGCTGAATGCGGCAGTGATATGTCTTGGACTCGAACGGGGTAAAAGCGAAATTTTAGGGCCATTTTGGATTCGGGTTGCATGACTAGTTTCGCCACCTGGGAATGCGCAAATCAGTTGGGATTAAAGAAAGAAAAAATAAATGCGCCTATCAGTGGTTTAAACGGCTCCTCTTACTGAAAACAAAAATGACTGGAAATATTTCGAACTCGAAGGGAGATTTTGTAAGAACTAGAATTCTTGATCGTACCGAAAATAACCGACGTCACACCTGCAATGTATGTGGGACGCAATGATCATAATCCAGAAATGAGGAGAGGAATTAAAATTAGGAGGTATTTAATATATACAAGAGGAACAAATTATTACAATATAAAGAATTGATACGTTTTGGGGCCGTCTTATGCCCGAACATTAACATCGAAGTTTACATCTCAGCAGCCGTCTGCTGCAACGTCTTGCTTAGTCGACCGCCAGTTATCGTCTCTTCTCTTCTACTGACGGGAAAACTGCTCTGGGTGTGTCATGCGTGGGAGTTTCGAGCACGCATGGAGTCTAGACGTCGGCGTTCACTGGGCAACGAGGGATTTCTCGCAATCCACAATCGTCCATCCTAGACAAGTCAGGACCTCCTGGCTGCAAGGAACCTGAAAAATATAAAAGAAAAAAAAAGGAAATGTTCGTCGTCGCAACAGAGCAAAACTCGAACGTCGTTAATTGGTGATTGAGCTTTGCTGTTCGTCTTCGGAGCACTCCACCTTCGTCATCTTGCTGTCGTCTCCTGTGAAAAAGTGTGAGTTTAAAAAAAATTGTCATGGTTTGTGATGCATCTTAGGGACTAAGCTGTTAGCCAAGCTTTTATGTTGTCGGCAGCCGTCGAAGTGATGTCCTATCCTCTTTACGTCATACCGGTCACAGGGATTGACCTTCGTAATTTGGTAGGGGCCCGAAGAATTTAGGGCGAAGTTTTAAGCCAGTTCCAAATTGAGTTCCTTTTGATTGCTACTTTGTCACCCACTTTGTATTTGGTTGCTTTCTTTCTATGTTTATTGTAGTTTTTCTTGTTTTCTTGCAATTTAAGTATGTTGTTTTTTGCGTCATACCTTAAAGTGGTTTTTCAGCTAGTGTAGAATTAATATGAACTTGTCTTCCAAAAGTTGTTTTAATCGTAAATCCTCCTTGCTTCTCATTTTTAATCCAAAAAGGAGTTCGAATGGTGTATATTTAGTACTACGGGAAGTCGTGCTATTTATGACTCGCTGAACTGAGTCTGGCTTAAACCATTTTGCAGGATCGTCAAGTGACAATTTTGTAAGCACGGATTAAAATGTTGTGTAGTCTTTCAATTTGTCCATTTCCTCGTGGTATACCAGTGGTTATTTGACCATGTTCAATATGATGTTCATGGCAGTAAGATTGAAATTCCTCTGTCAGATTATTCGGTTTGGATTGCCAAAAGTGGTTTCTTGAATTTTGAGCTTGTCTAAGGCTTCATGTGTTGAAGTGGATTTGACTGGATAAATCCAAATGAATTTAGTAAAGGCATCAACCGCAGTGAAGATGTACTGGCATTTTTTGCTTGTAGAGGGAAGGGGACCCAAAAAATCAATGTGGAATGTGTCGAGCTGAATATTGCCTTTAGGGATAGGATTTAAAAATCCTTCAGCTTTACCTTCTTTCTTTGACGACAACTTTACGCAATGATGTGATGGATTCGACAAGTTTCTTTCGATTAGGAATGAAATACTCTTCTGTCAAAAGATCTTCAGTTTTCTTAGCGGAAAAATGTCCTTTAAAGTGGGCATTTTGTATAATTTCATGTTGCATCAATTGAGGGACCACTACAAGCTCTTGATCTCTAACAATTTTGAAAAGAACGCCATTCTTTACTACATAGTCCTTCAAAGGGTTTTGTTGCATCCTTTGCATAAGTTCACTTATAAATTCGTCGTTGAACTGAGCTGTAATGATTTTTTGCGTTATGTCATCAAATTCTATTAGCATAACGGGATGACGACTAAGGGCGTCAACATGTTTTATAGTATGACCCGATCGATGGATGATTTCGAAGTTAGTCTTGAAGAAAAATGGCCCATCGCGCCATTTTTGGCGTTTTTTCGACATAGTTTTTTGAAAGGCGGAAATCGGTGATAATTTGAAATTGAGTTCCAGTTAAATAATGACGAAATTTCTTCAAGGATTCTATAATAGACAAAACTTCAAGTTCTTAACTTGAATATATCTCTTCTGTTGGGGAGGTTTTCCGACTCATATAATAGATTGGGTGGTACTGTCCTTCGCTATCTTGTAAAAGAATGGACCCAAAGCCTTTGCTACTCGCATCGGTATGGAGCTGAAGCTTAGAACCCTGCCTGTAAAATGTGCCGGACAGGTTCCGATGAAAGCTTGCTTCAAAACGATGAATGCCTTCTTTTGACCAGGGCCAAAATGAAAAGGATTAGAATCACTCAAAGGTCTTGCCATCAGGGAATAATAACCCAGGGATAAACTTCCGAAAATAAGACGTCAGCCCAAGGAAACGTTGAACATCTTTTGGGGTTTTTGGTTGGGGAAAGTTTTGCACGGATAGAGTTTTTGATGCAGAAGGTCGAATGGTGCCGTTTTCAATTACATGTCCCAATTGAATTTTGCGTTTGAGAAAGTGACATTTTTTAAAATTAAACTATAAACCGTACTGTGAGATAGATCAGAAACTTGTTTCAATTTTGTAATTCCTTCATCTTCAGATTATGATGGAATGATTACGTTATCCAAATATTATAAATCAGAACTGAGTCATCTTTCAGAAGTTCGCGAAAGACGATTTGGATGTACCTTTGAAAGATACTAGAATTACACAAGCCAAAAGGTACTTTTTGAACTCATACTGTCCAGAGGGGGGTGAGAAAACTAGTGTATTTGCGACTTGGTTCATCTACTTCCACATGATAAAACCCGTTTTTCAAATCTAAGGTAGTGAAAACCTGTGAACCTTGGAGCTTGTCCAAAATGTCCTCAATCAAAGGGAGGGGAAATCGATCTTTCATCGTCTTACTGTTGAGTCGTCGAAAATCAACATATCCATTTGGCTTCGTGCATAAAACAAGGGGAGCCGCAAAGTCAGATGAACTTTCTGTTACAATACCGGAATGAAGCCATTCGGCAATTTGTCTACCTCCTGTTTTTCAGAGAAAGCAAGCCTTCGTGGTCGTTGCGCAATCGGTATTTCGTCTGTTAACATTATTTTCATCTTTAAGTCAGTGTTCTATGTTTTGTTCGGCTTATAGGCATGTATGTGATTTGTGTAACCTGTTCTCGATGTTGGGAATTTGTAATGTGTGTAAGGTTGATTTCGTCATTGTCTTCTAATGTATTAGCAATATTGATCAAAAATGATGAGTCATCCTTAATTAAGTGGATGCCATTTTTGCCTATAGAAAATTCGGCCTGTTGAATACAGTCGTTTCCAACGATTACACTGTAGGAAAAAAGTCATCTTTCACGACGCATATTGGATTGCAAATTCGTGTCTTCTACTCGTATGGTACCTTGAAAAAAGCCAACGGTAAATTTTTTTGAATTGCCAATTCCAGAAAAAAAAATGCGTGAGGGGTAAAGGGCTGGAGAGCCTATTTTTCTGTAAATGGTCTCATTTACCATTGTAGCTTGAGAGCCGCTATCAAACAGTGCAGTTAGAGGTACATTAGAAATTGAAACTTGTAATTGCATGGAGTGGAGTGGGATTGGTGAATGTAGAGCCACCGACTTAACCTGAGCTTGAAGGTGATGCTCTAAAGAGTTGGAAGGGGTATTAAGATTTTTATTCTTTTTCTTTAAATATATAGAAGCTTTATGACCAAAGGTATTGCAGAAAAGCATTTAGGAAATTTATGTACACTCTGAACTTTTATGTCCCTTAACGCCACAATTATAGCATGAAATATTAGAAATTGCTGGCGTAGAATTTTGTCTATGGTCCACTTTTACGTCATGTTTTTTCATTTCATATTTGGAACAAGCAAAATTTTCTGGAAATAATTTGTTTTGGCGATTTGCATTGAAACAGTTTTTCATACACTTTAAGTTTACTTTTAAATTCATCATAGTACAACCATACAAAATCAACTTATTTGGACTTGAATCTGGAAGTCCATTTTTAAAATATTCAAAAATGGATTCTTGATCAATGTTCCCTCTGCTGGCAATCTCTCAATGAAATTAAATAATCAGTTAAATTTTCATTTTGTTTTAAACGCCTCCGCCTTAAAGAATTGTGCAAATCAACACTTATGATCTTAGATTTGAATTCTAAGAGTAAATGGTCTTTCAAAGAATACCATGTGAAAATAGCTTTTAAAGATTGAACAAACACTTTTGCACTATGTGTTAAGCAACGTTTCGTAAACACAATTTTCTGTACATCATCTTGAATGTTATACAAAGAGAAAAACATTCTTCAATTTCATCCAAAAAACATTCAATTGGAATCCCATCAAACCCGGAAAATGGCCTAACTGACTCCAAAACATTTTTCATGCTAAAAGTTAATTTCGTAAGGCCCCGTTCACATGAGGCGTTTTCTAACTCGCGTTTTGCGTAAAAACAAAACGCGGGTACCAAAGTACATATAGTTAGTACCAAAGTACATACTGGAGTGTTCACATGCAGAAATCGCGAGAATCCACGCGCTAGATAGCTTCGGCGCTTCAACAGTCTCCGGTCGTTCTAGCGATTAGAAGGCGCTTGGAGATACATAGGATTTTTCTGCACCGTTCACATGACACGCGTTTTGACGCACTTTAGGGATTTTTTATTCCCCTAGTCCAAGTCGCGATTGTTAAAGATAGAGTAAAAATTTCAAGGGATTTGAAATCTGCGGAAAATTTTACACAAGATCGATACCTAAAATGTGATTTTCTTTCAATAAATAATTTTTCAACTGTAACTTTAATATTTCCGCGATACGCATTTGACAAATATATTCATTACGAACACAAAAGGGAGTATTCATCTCGTTTTTATAGAAAAGATATAACTTGATTGGAGTATTTTGAATTAATCCACTGCTTTATATTTATGGCCATTAAAAATAGGATGAGAAAATTTAATCGCATTCGATTTATTGAAGAAATTTACCCTGCTTTCACACAAAACTTGTAAAAATGTGATAGTTTACAATTACTTAACTAAATGGGATAGTGGGTAAATTTATTTCTGAGAATAACGTATACCGACAACTGTTCGTTCTAGTTTTCATGTGCGGCAAACGTCTTTAAAATAAAGCTAATATTAAATATTCAATTTAAAAGCTAAACTTTAAAGTTATTTTTTTTATTTGTCCTCAACGTCAATTGCGTAAGATGATTTTTAATTTCCATTCATTTTTCACATCCTCGCGTTACATTGAACTCAATATCACTTTTGAAAATGAACTGATTTACTGAAGTTAATTTATTGTGAGCTTATGTTTCATAGAATTTATATTTTAATCTTGCAGTTAGTGTTATTACTACTTTAATCGAAATTTTTATATTATATGTGCGCGTAGACGCAAATTCTATTAGCAAATTAACAATCTCCTGGTTTTCGATATGTACTATTTTTTAGTTTTCCTTTGAGGTTTTTTTTAGTTGCAACGTAATTTTGTCGTTTCATCGTGGGTTTTAATCAAATTTTAGTTGAAATATTTCCGTCGTTATTCCATTCGTAGTTCCATTTGTGCTACAAAACCACTGAAAAAGGGTAGTGTAACGTCTTGATCCACGGGTAGCTTAGACTAGTTACCATTGAAAAGTGATCCGTTTCTAGATTAACGAATTTTATTTACACTTTTTACAATTAGTTGATAAAATGAATGAAGAGTTCAAAATGGAATTCACGAGCGATAGTTCGTTGGAAAGTCCAATGTTTTGTCGAGGCGCTTCTTATGGCTGCTGGCGAGCCTTTCACAGATTACTCGGAGTCTCCTTCACGGCTACGGGCGAGCCTTTCTCAATAAAATACTCGGGCGAGTATTTTATTGAGTCCCAAGGCGAGATAAATCAGCCTTCTCCACTTTAATGAGCTCAAATCTCCACTACTCGGGCGAGTAGTTTCTCCCAAAGGATGGCAATCTTTCGCCGACAGTGAACGGGTGTTCACTTCTCGTTCGACTTTGGTCTCTCCAAAAACTCTGTCCTCTTCTCCCCTTCCTCTCTTTTCTTTTCAAAGATCCGAAAAACTATATATCGAGTGCTTCTCGACTCCTTTTTGTCTCGAGTCGGTGCTCTTTGGCTGTTGATCACCTCACCTTCTCCGGGCCTTCCCGAATGGCCCTCGCACTTTGGCCTCTCCCCTTGACTCTTACGTCAGACTTCGGCGGGCTTGAAAAGGATCATTAACCCTTGTCGACAATGGTCATCGTAACTCAACTCCGTACCCTTTTGTCTAGAAATGTCAGAGGGGCGCCTGCCTTTTGTTGCGAAGCAACCAACAGTTTCGCCTCTGGAAGCGGTGCTTTCCCTATCTGCCGTTAATAAGCTTCTCCGGTGGTCGTTCTTTTCGGCGTTTGATCGCCGGTAAGATTGTCCAGTTTCCTTAGCCGCCGTTACAGTAGGTTGGAGGGTTAGTTTTCGTTTCGGATAGTCGGAACTCTGGGAAAATTGTGTTTAAAAATCTAATTATTGTTATTTGTGCTGATACATTAAAATGTTTAGAGATAGGTTTTAAAAAATATAGAGATTTATTTGAAGAAAAATTAAATAAGAAATTAGCTATAGATCGTAGGAAACACGATAAAACCTGCAAAATAACAAAAAAGGAAGTTTATTACCATTGCCGGATTTTGTTTGCGTGTCATCTTTTTGATAGTACTTCGTAGACAATGACATATAAACAGAAATTCCGTTTCCAATTTCCTGGTTCTAGAAATGTAGTTTTTGGGGGATATATTTTTACTTTACACTGTCACTTAAAATTTTAAGGAAATTGGTCATTTTTCAGTTAGTTTCGTTTTAATCAAAGTTTTATAAGAATATTCAAATTTTTCATACGCAGTTTCGCTTTTACGATAAAACACATTACAAATCAGTCATCTGCTATCTTGAGCCCAAAAAATCCGTGATCACCCCTTAATACAAAACAAATCCTTACTATTTTTATTGGTGGGTGAATCATCGACTGGAGAGTGAAGGTTGTAGGGTTTTCCCTCTAGTCTTGACAGTAAAAAACGAATACTTTAGCATTTTAGAGTTAATGAAAATGTTTAATAATACCACAATTTAAACTGCATAAAGCACTATCTCTGATCCGCTGGCTTTTACCGATTCCTAGGTCCAAAACATCCCGTCATTAGAAAAATTTTGAAAAACGTACGAAAAGCTAGCGTGCAAAAATTTACAACCGAGGTTGATGGAATTCCACTGGAACTCATCGTATACTATACGTTAGGAAAGATTTACGTGTTTAGGTTGTCACTTCTGGTCAGCAAGTCGATTATATTGCGTTTATTTATGTATAAAGATTTAAGTTCAAAAACACTATTTGTCATGTTCTTTTAAATGATTATTAAGTCATGAAGAATTAACATATTTATTAGATCTTAACAACGCTTAGCCATGGGTAATGAGAGCATCTGTTGTGGGGATCCACGAGTTGAGGTGTTGCAACTCTCCGTAGAGTTGAGCAGTTATGATTCTGTTGCATCCCCCTTTAGATGTGTACACTATATTCAATACAATTTAACACATTTCAAGATTACATGATACAATAACAATTACATACAAAGATATAATTACTATACATTAACATACATAGGTACACAAATTTTCAAATGTACATTTCAAGTTACAATATGTAGTCATTTAAATGTCCAGGTTTTCTACAAATGCGTCCACTCTTAGTGACAGTTACATTAGAATTATTATTTATATTACTTTGATTTGTTATGTTGCTTCCTATTACATCAGGTATGTTTTCAATATTAAAATCACCACTGTATTCGCTAAAATTACTATTTGATTTAATCAGGTGTTTTCTATTTCTTTTAAAACCTTTCCCAGTTGATTCTTTACTGTGTAAGCGCGATAGTTGGGATCTTGAGATATTACAATTGTAGGTTCCCACGTCTTCGTTTTCATGTTTTGCATTCGTACTGCATCACCTGGGCTTAGTATACTCGGAGATTTTGCAGAACGATCATGAAACCATTTTTGGGTTTGTTGACGCTTAGTCAACAGCCCTCACATTATTAAACAATTCTGCATTAAGCAGCTTGTTTGTTACTGTCGCAACCTGACCAGACTTTTTGCTGAGAAGCCTTTCGGATTTGATCCTACATCGTTGCCAGTGGACTGTGTTTATATTATTCGGCGCCGGCGAGGCGCATAAATTTGTTGCGCTTCGAGATGTATATACTTTCTTCGGGAGGCGAAAGCAGACGCTCGTGAGATCGGTTCAAGTATAGAACATTAAAACTTATTGTGGACTATCTATGCTTTTTCGTTTGACATGTCGGGAGCCATATGTAAGTTTCTACTATTAAATTATTTTTGATATAATTAGCTGTACTTTACTCTCTCCAAAAAGTAACTAGGAAACAAATTCCAAGTATTAAGAAGCAGATAAAAAAGACTGGTAGTTTTTTAATGTTGACGTCTGCTATAGTTACAGGCAATTTTGTTCGCAGTCTTCGACTGAACATTAGCTGAGCTGGGGAAAGGTGAAGTCCTGATATAGGTGTGTTCCTATATTCCATTAGACCAACAAAATGATGTTTGTTTTCTTCCTTAGCCTTTTTAAATATGGATTTAGCTATACCTACCCCCCTTTCAGCTTGACCATTACTTTGTGGGAAATATGAACTGGTAAAAATGTACTCCAAGTCCCAAGTGTTAGCAAAGTCTCTACAAATAACTATTAAATGGCGTATTATCCGAAACAACAATATTCGGAATTCCGTATCTTGAAAACATATCCTTAAGAACATTAATTACTTCAGTAGCTGTTTTATTTCGTAGCTCTGAAACTTCAATCCATTTGGAATAATAATCCATAATTATAAGATAACTTAGATTCCCAAATTTCATAATATCCACCCCAATCTTTTCAAACGGTCTGTCGGGAACAGAATGCGGTTGTAAAGGCTCTTTGACATTGGAACGCCTATATTTTTCACAATGTGACACTACAGATTCTATGTCAGTGTTCATGCCCGGCCAATGTATCACTTCTCTGGCTCGTCGTTTACACCTTTCAATTCCAAAGTGGCCTTCATGGATCAACATTAACATTTGTTGTCTTAATGTCTTAGGGACCAATCTTATCACTTAGAAATAATGAACCTTCATTAGCATGAAGATCACCCTGTGATTTAAAGTACAATTTTAAATTGTGTGACATATTTTTGGTTCCCTTAGGCCAACCCTCTATGGTGAACTTAATGACACTTTGTAATTTACTGTCCTGATCTGTCTCATTCTTGAATTGCATTAACCTAGCTTTACTCATAGGTAGATATTTGGCTATACTATGTACAATATTTTCCATCTCAGGGTCATCGTTGACCCGAGTATCACCATTAAATGCTCTTGATAATGTATCTGCCAAATACATTTTGTTTCCAGGTACATATTGCGCTTCATAATCATACTTTAAAAGTTTTAATAGCATTCGCTGTAGCCTGGATGAGATTTTAGACATAGGTTTATTTATAATTGATGTGAGTGGCTTATGGTCACTTTGTATAACTGTGTGTCGTCCATATACAAAATTGTGGTACTTTTCAAAAGAAAATACTATAGCCAACAGCTCTTTTTCAATTTGTGCATAGTTTTTCTCACATTCAGTGAGGCTTCTAGACATAAAAGAGACAGGCTGCCCATTTTGTATTAGACAAGTACCTAACCCATCTTTTGAACTATCACACTGGATAGTGATACTTTCAGAACTATTAAGAACTTTTAGTACTGGGGCTCTGATGAGTACTTCCTTAATTTTATTAAATGCTCTAGTATGCTCAAATTCCCATCCAAACTCTGCATTTTGTTTTATCAACTCCCTTAAAGGGGCTGTAATTTGGGACAAATTTGGTATAAATTTAGTTAAGTTTTTACTCATGCCCAATAGTCTTCTGACCTCTCCTATAGAACTAGGAACAGGCATATCCATTACACCTTTGATGTGTGAAGGATCAGGCTTTATACCTTTATCTGAAATTATCTGGCCCATGTATCTTACCTCAGACATTCTAAATTGTAATTTATCAGCATTAAATTTTACATTAAGAGCTTGTGCTCTCTTCAAAACTTCAAGTAAAGCTATATCATGAGAGTTTTTATCAACACCAGTTATAATTAAATCATCGAAATATACTTCTACCCCCTCAATATCCCCAAATAGCCTTTCATTTCTCTTTCGAAACACTTCTGGAGCAGGTGCAATCCCAAAAGGCATCCTATTAAATTTATAACGCCCAAAAGGAGTGTTAAAGGTGCATATTTCTGAGCTTTCGGTATCTAACGGGATCTGCCAAAACCCGTCCTTAAGGTCTAAAACCGAGAATATTTTCTTACCTTCTATTCGACTGATTATATCTTCAGCCGAAGGAATTAAATGATGTTCCCTTTTAAGAACCCTATTTAGATCCCTGGGATCGAGACAAAGGCGAAGGCTTCCATTAGGTTTCTCAACAATCACGAGACTTTGAACCCAATCCGTTGGTTTGTTTACTTTAGACACAATTTTATTACATTCTAATCTATCTAGAGTTTCTTTTAAGCGCTTTTGCAGTGATTGTGGTACCCTTCTAGGTGGGTGTATTACTGGTACTGCATTAGCTTTTAATTCCATGTGGTATTCCTCACCAGGAAATTTACCAAGACCTTGAAACACATTTTTGTACTTTTTCAAAAGATCAATTTTACTGTCAACACTTAAACTGTCTATTCTTTGTATTAAATTCAACTTAACACAAGCAATCAAACCCAATATTGGTGTAGCATTCATTTCAACAACAAAAAATTCAATAGGTACCCGAGTATGATTTGAAACACATTCAATTATGACTTTGCCCTTAGGCTTAATTTTAAAATTTCCATATGCAACTAATACAGTTTCAGTTCGAATTAACTGTATGTTATAACATTTTAAAGCATCATATGGGAGCACATTAGTCTCCGCACCTGTATCCAATTTAAAATTAAGTCGAGTTGTTTTGTTATCTATTATCAACTCTCGCTTTATACCAAGTAGCATCAGTATTTTTTATACAGTTCACTTGTCCTACTGTGAGGGCTTCAACAAACAGTTCGTTGTTAGCTTGTTCACATTCAAGTTCATGAATGTTCATCTTTTTACACGCTATGGCAAAGTGATTTTTCTTTTTGCATTTCGTGCAAACTTTCCCATAGGCAGGACACTGGGCTCTTCTGTGATTTCGACCACACTTTTTACAATCGTATGTCGAGTCATTATAATTGTCCCTTTTATCTCTAGAGACATAGGCTTTTACAGCACATACTTGACTGGAACTGGCGATTCTCTTCATCGACTGAAATTGTTCCTTGCTTGCTTCTGCAGCTCTGACGAAATCCGATGCCTTCTTTAGGGTTAACGTCGGTTCCCGGAGCATCCGTTCCTGCAGGCTCGAATCATTAATTCCAAGCACAATCCGATCACGAATCAGGCTTTCCTCCTGATCCCCGAATTCGCATGTTCCGGCAAATGTTTTCAACTGGGTTAAGTAGTTGTCGAACATTTGCCCATCGAGTTGCTTACACGAAAAGAACTTAAATCGCTCGTAAACTACATTTTTGCACGGGATACAATGTCCTTCAAAGTTTTTCAAAATGTCTTCAAACCTTTCAGGGGCATCGGGATCTCCATACTTGAAGGTGTTGTAAATCTCCACACCCTCGTCTCCCAAAAGGTTCAACAAAATGGCAATCTTTATGTTGTCGGGCTTGTCTGTTTTCTCCGTCGCAAGCATGAAGTTGTTAAACTTTTGAAGCCACTTCTTCCAAGCTTCTGCAACGTTGCCCGTGCTGAATTGCATTTCCCCTGGCGGCTTGAACATCTCCATCTTTAGGCTTATTCGGCTCAATTATCCGCACGTTGTGTGAAACTAATTTATTTGTTATTTTCTTTTCCGCGACCCCACTTCTGACACCATGTCAAGTTCTTTTAAATGATGAGTCATGAAGAATTAACATATTTATTAGATCTTAACAACGCTTAGCCATGGGTAATGAGAGCATCTGTTGTGGGGATCCACGAGTTGAGGTGTTGCAACTCTCCGTAGAGTTGAGCAGTTATGATTCTGTTACACTATTCACAGGCAATTAGGGAACGGATGTTTTACAAATCGAAAGAATATCAAATTTTTACGTCATTTTGAATAATTTTTAGATTATTTTAGGCATTTTATTGGTCATTTTTATACATTTCTAAGTTAACCAAATCCAGGCTCTTGTGAACACGGGAAACAATTTTATGTTGGGAAAGAAAGATTTCATCCTATTCTTAAAGGCTGTAAAATTAAAACAGTTGATAAGGGGCAACAAAATATCTTATTAAAGTGACATTCCCTTTAAAATCAAGGCAATGCTTACGCTTAGTTTATAAGGAATATCTTCAAAAAGATTAGTCGCAACAATTGAGAAAATCATGTTTTTGGTACCGATCTGTCATAAAATTGAACGCTGATTTGAAATCCGTTGAAATTTTGATTATATCTTTAACCATTCAAAAGATAGAAACTTGGATTTGGGGAATAAAAAACACAATTTAATGCTTAACGGAATTATTAACGGATTGATCTTGAAAAACGCCCAAGAGGTGTTCACATGATAAGGCCCCGTTCACATGAGACGTTTTCTAACGCGCGTTTTACATCAACTCAAAACGCGGGTAGCCAAAGTACAGAGTTCTACTGGAGTGTTCACATGCAGAAATCGCGAGAATCCCCTCCCAAGATAGCTTCGGCGCTTCAACTATCTCCGGTCGTTCTAGAGATTAGAAGGCGCTTGGAGATACAAGTCCAAGTTCCTATCTTCGCGATCGTTAAAGATAGTGAAAATTTCAACGGATTTGAAATCTGCAGAAAATTTTACACAAGATCGATACCTAAAATGTGATTTTCTTTAAATAAATAATTTTTCAATTGAAACTTTAATATTTCCGCGATACGCATTTGACGAATATATTCATCTCGTTTTTATAGGAAAGATATAATTTGATTGGAGTATTTTGTCTTAATCCACTGCTTTACATTTATGGCCATTAAAAATAGGATGAGAAAATTTAATCGTATTCGATTTGTTATAAAGAAATTTAACCTGCTTTCACACAAAACTTGTAAAAATGTGATAGATTACAACTAAAGGGGATAGTGGGTAATTTTTCTGAGAATAACGTATACCGACAACTGTCCGTTCTAGTTTTCATGTGCGGCAAACGTCTTTAAAATAAAGCTAAAATTAAATATTCAATTTAAAAGCTAAACTTTAAAGTTATTTTTTTATTTGTTCTCAACGTGAAATGCGTAAGATAAGTTTCAATTTTCATTCATTTTTCACATCCTCGTGTTACGTTGAACGCGATATCACTTTTGAAAATGAACTTCTGATTTACTGTACTTAATTTACTGTAAGCTTATTTTTCATAGAATTTATATTTTAATCTTGTAGTTAGTGTTATTACAACTTTAATCGAAATTTTTATATTATATACACGCGTAGACGTAAATTCTATTAGCAATCTCCTGGTTTTCGATATGTACTGTTTTTGGGTTTCCTTTGAGATATTTTTAGTTTTAACATGATTTTCTCATTTCATCGTGGGTTAAATCAAATTTTAGTTGAAATATTTCCCAGTCGTTATTCCAGTGCTAAAAAACCCCTGAAAGAGTAGGTTGGAGGATTAGTTTTCGTTTCGGATAGTCGGAACTCAGGGAAAATTGTGTTCAAAATGAAAACTAATTATTGTTACATATGTGTTATTTGTGCTGATACATTAAAATGTTTAGAGATAGATTTTAAAAAATATAGAGATTTATTTGAAGGACAATTAAATAAAAATTAGCTATAGATCGTAGGAAACACGATAAAACCTGCAAAAATAACAAAAAAGAAAGGTTATCACTAGTGCCGGATTTTGTTTGCGTGTCATCTTGTGATAGAACTTTGTAGACAATGCCATATAAACAAATTCTTTTTCCAATTTCCTGGTTCTAGATTTGTAGATTTTTTGGGATATCGCTTGCATGGAGTCTAATAGAGGATATTAAGAGTCCTAGATGTATTCGGGATATGGAGGCCGAGTTATTGTTCATGGATTCGCCGATGCTTCATCCTTAGCATATGGAGCAGCAGTTTATGTGCAGGTGATCTCTGAAGACCTCACAATTACTTCAACACTGCTGTGTAGCAAATCTCGAGTAAAACCAATCAAGACCGTTTCCATCCCTCGCATGGAATTGTGCGCTTCTGTCCTGTTGTCGCAAATGATGGAAAGGGTTATGAAATCGTTACGAATGGAGGTTGATCGTGTATTCCTGTGGAATGATTCAACTATAGTACTCGCATGGCTCAAGAAATCACCGCATCAACTCAAGACATTTCTGAGTAATCGCGTTGCCACCATCCAGCGACTAACAGCGAACTATCATTGGGGACATGTAAGCTCCGAAAACAACCCTGCTGATATTATCTCTCGTGAATTAGATGCCAATCACATAATTCAGAGCAAGAAGTGTTGGAATGGTCCAGAATTCTTACAGCAAAAATGAACTATTTCCGTAAGTGACATTCGTGGCACTGCATATCTCAAGGAACAAACTCGCACCTCAATCTACATTGACTTTGACTAATGATAATTGCTTTCTAATCGATATTCTTAAAATCACAGTTTGAAATTAATTCGTATGGTAAGCTTTATTTTCAGATTCATTCACAATTCCAGGAAACCGGAACACAAACTTGATGGACCCCTGTCAGGGTCGGAATTAAAGGAATCTGAGACATTTTTATGTCGTATGGTCCAGAAGGGTGAGTAGGATGTAGAAATGAAATCAATTCGAAAAGGTTTACCCATCTCCCACAAGAGTAAGTTAAGATTTTTAAACCCTTTCCTAGATAAGGACGATCTTTTGAGAGTTGGCGGACGCCTTGGTCAATCATATCTTCCATGATACAAAATTTCCCACAATTTTGCCAGCAAGGCATATATTAAGCAAATTGATTATGCGATATTTCCACATTAGAAACTTGCATGCTGGACCTCAAACTTTACTTAATTCAGTTAGACAAAAATTGATTGGAAATTCCTTCCTCCTAGAGTCCCAAATTTTGGAGGGTTGTGGGAGGCAGGCGTAAGGTCCTTCAAGTATCATTTGCGAAGGATGGTTGGGAACTCGAACCTTATTTTGGAGGAATTTTATGCAATAATAATTTAGATAGTGCGTAAATTCCAGACCAATTATATAGGAGTGTTCAAATGAAAAGGTACGAAACGTCGTAAAAACCAAACCGGTTGAAATTTGAATATGCCGCTTTGGGATAACGTAGTGAGACATCTAAGGAAGCGAATGCACGAGTACCGGCGTGTTGTGCACATGCGCGGGCTCCCGCACATGACGCAGAAGAGAAGCATGCAGTTGTGTGTTCCGTCCAATTGACGCTTCAGTGCGTGAGGACATCATGGCGTTCACATTGCAAAATTCGACGATTGAGGAGCAGCGAGGTGTTATCAGATTTCTGATTGCGGAAGGTGTTAAACCGGTAGGTGAGACACTCCGTAGACTACGCAAGTCCATCAAGAGCAAACGGCCTGGGCTGCTCACGGAGGGAGTGATTCTGTTCCACGATGGCGCGCGTCCACACGTCTCCAGGGTCACACAAAGTGTACTGGCCAAGTTCAAGAGGTAGCAGCTTGAGCATCCGCCCTGCAGCCTGAACATATCGCCCTACAACTTCCATCTGTTTTGTCCGCTAAAAAACATCTCAAAGGGAAGCGCTTCAACTCGGACGACGAACTGAAGGACACAGTGGAGGACTGGCTCTTGTCACAGCCACAGGAATTCTGGGAACAGGGAATCCTTCGGCTCGTGAAACAGTAGGATAGTTGTGCTCAGTCCTCTGGTGATTACTTTTGAATAAAGACTCCAATTATACCCACAGTGTCGTTTCGTACCTTTTCATTTGAACACCCCTAGTACCAATGTCATCAGATAGAAACGACCTTAACGCATTAACTCCAGGGCATTTTCTTATTGGTCGTCCGATAAATGCTTTGCTCGAACCAGATATCGTTCTACAGGCCGACAATAGATTATCTAGGTAGAAGCGAACCACTAAAATGGTTCAATTAATCTGGAAACGCTGGCACTGTGATTATCTAAGCTACCTTCAACAGCGCTCGAAGTGACAGTTCGAGAAGAACAATGTTGCTATAGGAACATTAGTTTTAGTTAAAGAGGAAACCTCCCTCCCCTTGTAAATGGGTTTTAGGAAGAAATGAGGAAATCAATCCCAAGTCCTGATCAAAGGGTCAGAGTTATAAAGGTAGAAATGCCAAGTCGCCTTTAGAAGAGATGTATTTCTACAATTTGTATTTTACCCATATCTCATAACTGACGTATTTATACTGTATTGTGAACATTGCTTACCTAATAGTGCAACTTAATTCATGTAGAACTAAGTCTGTTACGGATGCCCAACTACATAATTAAGTAAAATTGTGTTTATGGCATTTCACTTGTTTCCTCATTTTAATATTGTTTATGAGTCAGTGATGTATATATTTTGTTATTAGTATTTTCTTTTTTTATCTCATTATTGAGTATTTGTATTGTATCTCATGTTGAATGTCAATATTGCAACGCCGGGTGGGATGTTGGAGCCTGGTGTCTGGTTGACTTGACTAGCTGCAAGCTCGCCAATGAACTTCACCAATATATTTCCCGCCCTGTGGTCAGACGCTATATAGCATTCCATCTCAGCGGACGCACTACCGTGCTCCCAACCGTTTTGTTTTTAACTATGGATAACGGGAGTTGCCTTTATCCAATTTATCGTGTACATAAATTTAAACTGTAAATAAATTTTATGTTTATATCAAATAATCCAAAGGAATTTTCCAGCGACCAGGTCCCCAATAACCTAGGCTGGACTAAGCTAATGGGCACTTTGGCCCCCTCAGTCTCCTTGAAATGGGACCAAAAGTCTTCAAGGGTTGCGGAGTCCGCGAGGTGTGGTCGGACTTCTCACTCCACCACAACAATGACCAGACTGAGAATGGGACATTTTAAAGGCAAGAAAATTAAGTGATGGTACCAAAAGCATGAAGAAAGATGGCTTAAACCCCAAGAGCACCCCTCTGGGGTTCACCCATGATTTAATAAATGTATATTGCTGTTTTCGGGTCTAGGGGCCTTAAGCCACATGAATTAAATAAACTGGAGGTTTAAGCCCTACAAGTTCCCCTGTAGGTGTCCCCATGTAGGGGGAGTTTTAATTGCTCTACCCGGCTAACGAAGACAGGAATTAAGTGTTGCCCACAATTTCACACTGCGTATTGGTACTCATGAATTCTAATCAACCGCAACTTTGATTTCTATCCTGAACTACATTATATTTATATTGACTTTTTAACTGAATGCTTTTTTATTTTTAAAATCTCATGCGTATGCAGTGTTCAGATAAGGCATTTTGTAGGGAAATTTTAAGTGATAACATTGTAAATTTCCTATTGCCTTAACGCAGTAGCCCGGTTGGAAGAATAGCGGAACAGCAACCGACGGGTTTCGAATTCGAAACTATCCAACCAAATACCATCGTGTACATGGGGGCTGGTGCACGTTAAATCTGTCGTGGCTTTGCGTTGGCGTGGTGACTCAGCTCAGGTATAACCTTGTGATCTGACAGTGGTTCAAAATTACGTGGTATTGTCCTTGGAACTTTCCCTTCGGGATCGATCCCGGAACGTCACCAATAGCCCGTTGTGTTGCTCCAGAGTGACGTTAATTAAAAGCAACCAACTCATTGCTTTAATTTTCGTGAATTCGCTTTTAAGTCGCGAAATACAAAGTTTTTATATACAAGGTGTGTCTATTAAATTCCAGGACTGTACGTGTAGTTAATGAATGAAAATGCGTAGGGACGCGTCATCATGCGGATGTGATAGCGTAACCAATGAGGGGCGAAGGGGGAAAAATGTGCAGTGATTGCGTCAGCATTTCCGGTTTAGAGAAGGTAAACGCAGGTGCTTCATTAGAGCGCGTGTCACGGTCGGTGATGGAGCAAAGAGTGAATATCAAGTTTTGTTTCAAAATTGGGAAAACGGCGAGTGAAACCTACGAGTTACTGAAAATTGCATATGGAGATGCTGCTATGTCCCGCTCCCGTACTTTCGATTGGTATGCACGCTTTTGCGGTGGCAGGGAAAGCACGGAAGATGACCAGCGCAGTGGGCGACCCACCACAAAACGAACAGAAAATGAGGTCGCAAAAGTCCGCGCTTTGGTGACTGCAGATCGCCGAAAGACCCTTAGGATGCTTGCGGACGAGTTAAATATGGGCAAAGACACGGTGCACAAGATTTTGACCGAGAATTTGGGAAAGAGGAAGATTTGTTCGCGGTTTGTGCCGCATTTTTTGACAGACGATCAGAAGCAATGCAGAATGGAAGCTTGTGGGGAGTTAATCGACGCAGCTGACCGAGATCCGTCGTTTCTCAAATCGATCGTGACAGGCGACGAATCCTGGTGTTACCAGTACGATCCCGAAACAAAGAGACAGAGTGCAGAATGGAGATCACCATCTTCTCCAAGACAGAAAAAATTCCGTTTCCAGAAGTCGAAAGTCAGTCATGTTGCTTGCTTTCTTTGATGCACATGGACTGATCCATCACGAGTTTGTGCCACCTAATCAAACTGTCAACAAAGAGTACTACGAAGCTGTTTTGCATCGGTTAGTTAAACGAGTACACCGTGTGCGACCGAATATGGATAAAGGCAGCTGGCTCCTACTGCACGACAACGCGAGGCCCCACTGTGCTCTCAATGTGAAGCGCTTTTTGGCAAAACATGAAATCGTAGAGGTTAATCATCCTCCGTATTCTCCTGATTTGTCACCTCCTGACTTTTTCTTGTTCCCAAAACTTAAGACTGCTCTGAAAGGGCATCGATTTCAGGACGTACAGGACATAAAGAATAGCGTAACCGCTCAACTTCGAAGCATATCTTCAGAGGACTACGAAGTGTGTTTCCAGAATTTGTACCGCCGTGCACAAAAGTGTGTGTGTGCCGGAGGTAATTATTTTGAGGACTATTAAACGTATTTATGTTTTTTATTATTCATTCCGTTGTATTAGCCCCAGTCCTGGAATTTAATAGACACACCTTGTATAATGATATTATTTTTTCTTACATTTATTTGGTTCAGTGACGCAGTCAAACTTTCTAACACCTAATAATTTCATAACAAAAATTGTAGAATTTTACACTTATCGATGAAATGTCCTTTATTTAATCTTATTGGAAAATCATGAATATTTAATTTCATAAATAACTGAACACAAAATTTCGGGTCGTTTCGTTCCTTTGTTCATAATTTAAATCACAGCAAAATAGTATTTCATTGAATATTTAAAAACTCCCTTATCGAATCATTTGCCCCTGTGCTATTTTCCGATAAGTGTGGAGATTTCGGCAGCAGGAAATTTGTGACTGCACTATTTGATTCAATTTCATTCCCCTAGAAACCACCCACGATGTAAACTTTCTAGTGAATAATTATTTCCTAGGAATTCTTTTCGGAAGGCATTTCCTAGAAAAATCGGTGTTTGCTGGGGATAGCAGAGACGTAACTAGGGGGGGGGGGGCAGACGGGGCATGTGCCCCGGGCGCCGGATTTGGAGGGCGCTAAATTGGCCGAGTATTTTTTTACTATAGATATTTACGTATGATTAAAAAATGAAGAGTAAAAACTTATCAGTAGATTACAAAAACCAAAAACGAGCTAAATGCAGAATGTGTGAAGAAATAGCAGGAAAGCTTAACCTAGATCCTCTTTTTAAAGAAGTACGGAGGAGGAAGAAGCGGATGTTTGATGGAGATGGGCGAAGTTGAAAGCTATGAATTCTCAGAAGAAAAAAAGTTCAGATTATTGATTATACAAATAATAGATCGGATTCTGAATGAACTGAGGCAAAGGTTTCAAGTCATTCAAAACATGAATAGTTTATTTGGTTTCCTCAATGGAGCTTGGTTTGAAACAATGAATGGAGAAGAATTGAAGAACCAGGCACTTGAGTTAGCTACCACATATAAAGAAGACTTGACAGGGACTAGCTGGCGATAGAAGTGGAGAGTTTTAAGTATCATGCCTTGGATTTAAGCCCTAATATGAAAACGGCTACACCAACAGGTCTTCTGACGTTAATATACAAGAACAGACTTGAAGACGAGTCCACCAATATAACTACAGCCGTTGAGAATTTTCCTCACAATACCAGTCTCAGTCGCCTCAAATGAAAGGAGTTTCAGCAAACTAAAGATCATAAAAAAATTACCTCAGAAACTTAACAGGACAACAATGACTAACCAACCTAAGCATCATATCAATAGAGCACAAGTTAGCTTCAAAGCTATCTTTTGAGGACATTGTAAAAATGTTTGCAGCCGAAAAAGCCCATAAAGTTAAGTTTAAGTTCAAGCTTTCTGTGTTAGATTAATCTTTTTCACATTTTGTCAATAGAATAAGAGATTGAGAAAAATGTCTAAGTATAATACTCAAGATAATAACTTGAGTAAAATCTGTTATTCCTAATTCTTGTTTTCAGTTTTCCAAAATCCTTAAATGGTTTTCAGTCGATGTTTCGATAATGCTCTTTTTAAAAGTCCATGGATGAGACATCTGGAGATTTAGCAGGAATATCAGTAAAGGGATATTGACTTGATACCAGTTTCTTGTTCCATTTTTTCCAAGAATTTAATAGTGGATTTAGATGTGTGGCTTCTTCCGTTATCCTAGTGCATTTCTACTGATTGTTGGCACTGTGGGTAAAGATATGTTATTTCTTTTTTTAATATTGGGGATAAAATACGGTCTTGATAATATGTGGGATTTGATTTTTACATTTCCCCTCTTTTTACTTTTAATTTTCCATTATATGCAAAACCGGCAACAATCATAAATCTCTTAGAGAAAGTTCTCACGTTAAAGTTATCAAGTTGAACCACGTTTTAAGATTTTTCTCCTCTTTTATGATAATAAATTGTTCTTTTTTATTGCAATTATTTAAATACACCCACGCCTCGTCTATTATCACAACATTTTTCCATCTTTCTCCGGCTAAATGCTTCTCATAAAGAATTCTGCAACGAGTTCTGCGTTCTACAATATGTCGTGGAGATAGACGATGAACATTGTATTTTTTGGCCTTTTTAAGATTCTAATCACTGTTAATTTTTTTTATTTACAGTTGAAACTGAACATTTTAATGACTTTGTAATAATCCTTTGACTTGGCCGATCCTCTTTTAAAATTAAAGATTTTACCTTGCAAATATTTTCAGAAATTCTTTTCTTTTTTGGATACGTATTTGGAAGTATTTTTCTCATTAATAATATTACTTATCGTACCTTTAGATATAGAAAACCATTACAGCGTTTTTGAATAATTGAATAAGAATAATTCTCTTCGGAAAGAGCCAAAACATAAGTGTTGAAAATATTGTATAAGCTATAAATTATGGTAAATATATAAACAACTATTAAAGATAGGGGCCGTAGTTCTGCTTTCAAACGATTTGTTTATTTATGCGGTTGAAGCTAGGCGCCATAACTTATCTTTCCGCCACATACGATTGCTTGCGTAATCATTACTAGAACTGGAATAAGATCTCAGAACGCAATGTAAAATGCGTAGAGTTAGGCTGCTCATTTTTGTAAATATTTATATTGATGTTAATAAATTAGATAGCCTTTAAAAACCTTGATACTTGTATGCATTTCTTCACTCTGTGTCCGGCCTACTCACAACATTTTGTGACGATATTAGAACACTTCCATCGAAACGGAAACACATAGCTTACCATCCATTGCTTATTTAAAAGCGCCTTTTTGAAAGTAAACAAAACTCTAGTTAGCAGACGATAAATTATACTTTAACTATTTAACTGCTGCGAAAATAAAACTATTTCGTAGCAAACAATTTTTTACAGCTCATCAAAATCGTTCAAAAAACGTCCGAACAGCCTCTGTATTTATCATAATTAAATATCCTATTTTAAAGCAACAGTATGTTAATTTTGATTCAGCCCACACATATCCCGATATCATTTGATAAAACCTTTTTATTTCATTTGCAGCGATTATAAGTGTGAAAGAATATACCAAACATGCTACACTTAGATTATTTGTCAATGAAATATCTTAGAATTAATTAGGTTTTCTATCTTGTACTAAAAATGAAATTACTGCAAATTAATCTATTTACCTTTGAAATCAAGCATTTACCATCTAAGTTGAATAAAAATTTTTTGGACAAGTGGAATTATTGTGTGGTGGGGCGATATCATGTTTTGTCGGGGAGGGTTTTGGTTTGGTTGGTCGGTGGGGGGGGGGGGGGGCGCCAAGGCGAGTTCTTGCCCCGGGTGGAAACTAGCCTAGTTACGTCTCTGGGGGATAGTCGGACAATGGATGTCTGACCTTCCCAACTTCAATACTGGTTTGGTTGGATTTTGTTCAGCAAATCGCATTGAAAAACAATTCGAAATCGCTGTTTTAAAGGCTTTTTTAATGTCGGTGTCAACCGATGCTTGAAATGAAGTATTCTCAACTCCCATCACACGGCAATCGAGTCACTTGGTATTGAACGAAACTACTCAGTGCTGCACCCCTGATGGGCTTCAGTCACCCCAAAAGTTATTGAAAAATTCAATTCATTTAAGGTTTCTGCTTACCTTAGGAGGCGATTTTTTGAAATTATCACGGAACTTAGATTTTGTAATTAATTTCTACTAGGAATAGCATTTTATGGCAGAAAATATGGGGTTTAAAATTTATTTTTTTATAAATGTAGTAAAAAGTGTAAAAAACAGCCAAAAATACCAAACAAGAGCAGCATTGTCAGTGTGTATTGTGAAGTTACTATGAAGGTAATGATAATATTTATCAAAAGCATCCACAATCGCCAAACACTAACTCAGTGATAGCATAGTTTTTCTCGTATGTTCTCAGTTATCGTGAATGGAAAGCAGTTGGATGTTGTAAACCGTCAGGGTGGCCTTGCTTTAACACAGCTCTCACACTTTCTTGGGATGCATCACAGTACAAATGACACTTCAAATTAGGATTAAAGAATGACAAAACTGGTTTAGAAATTAAAACATCTTTCTCTTGATATGCTGTCTGACAATCCCACCTTGTTTCCTTTTTAAGCAACTTATTAAGTGGCACTCTAAGTTTTGCATAATTTTTAATGAATCTATGATAAGCATTAATACTTCCGAGAAAACGTTGCAATTCTTTCACATTTTTAGGGGATTTTATTTTGTATGACTTCGATATTACTGTTACTTGGATAACATTGTCCTTGTGACACTTCATACCCTAAAAATTTGATTACAGTTTGAGCAAATTGACGTTTATATTTTTAATTTTATGTTTCCTTTTTCACAAATAACAAAAAATTCATTGAGATGCTGAATATGTTCCTCTAAGTTATCTGAAAATACAATATCATCAAAATAGTTCAACGCATAGTTTACTCGATATTTGTTAAAAATTTGAGAGCTCTGAAAAATTGCAGGACTGTTTTTCCAGCCAAAAGGTAATCTAAGCCATTCATATAATCCTTGTTGACAAGTAAATGCGAGTTTTTCAGCATCCTCATTTTTTAGTTTCATCTGCCAATATCCATACCTTAAGTCCAATGTAGAAAAATATTTGGCCTTTGTAAGCTGGTCAAGTAAAGAATCAATTCGTGGGACAGGTTCTGAATTAGTTTTAGTTACCAGATTAATTTTACGATAATCCACACAAAATCTACTTTTTATACCTTCATCTTTCTTCATTACCATGGTGATTGGTGATGAATAAGGACCATGAGAATGTCTGATTATGCCTGCATCTAGCAACTTAGTTACTTGAGTTTGAATTCTTTACTATCCTGACAACAACGATACGGGCGAAGAGACACTGGTAACTCAGAAGTCAACATAACCCTCTGAGGTTCAAGTCTTATACACCCTACGTCATACCGATCCACAGAAAAAATGTGAGAAAAGATTTTAACAAGGTATCCAAGAGTTTCCTCTCCAACGATCTGCGGTATTTTTTCTTCCACAGAAGTTGTGGGTTTGTCTAACTGGGAGATAATATTCCCACCAGTTAGCTTTCTATTTTCTTTACCAAGTCCTCCTTCAGACTCCTGTTCAGAATCACCAGTTACTAGACTCAAGCTCATGGACATATTTGGTACACCACACAAACTAGAAGTGACAATTTTACCATGTTGATAAACATTACTAGTTTGAATATTTAAATATAATTTGAACAATTTCATGTGAGAGAAAGAAAACAATAATTAATCCCGGTAGGGATTACAAACACATTGTAACGTCTTGATTCACGGGTAGCTAGACTAGTTACCATTGAAAATATCCGATTCTGGACTAAATTGGTTTATTTTACAATTTGTACAAAAAGTCGGAAAATGAATGTAAAGTTCATTAATATTAGTTCCTTGGAAGGTCCAAAGTTCTATCGAGGCGCTTAGGGCTGCTGGCGAGCCTCACAATTTCGCTCGGGGAAGTCTAACGCACGGCTACGGGTGAGCCTATTCTCAACACAAAATTACTCGAATGAGTACAGAGTTCCAAGGCAGGAAATCTCAGTCTTTCCGGACAGGATCACTACTAGGATGAGCAGTTACACGGATCTCTAGGAGGGTTCTCCTTTACGGCTACGGTCGAGCCTTTCTCACTAAAATACTCCGGCGAGTATAGGATCCCAAGGTGGGATAAATGCACAACAGTGAACGGATATTCACTTCAAGCTCCAAAAACGGTCTCTGCTGACCGCCTCTCTCCAAGCTCTCTGTGATCCTCTGTCTCCGTCTCTCTCTCTCGTCTCTCCTCTCGTGATCTCTGTAAAAACTCTCTATATGTTGGGTGCTTATCGACTCCTCCTTTCCGTTTCTGGTCCGCCTTTTAGTCGGTGCTGGATTGGGTGTTGAAGATTTCTCACGTTCTTGATTGGCTGTCTCACGTTGGTCTTTCCCCTCAACTTTTACGACAGACTTCGGCGGACTTGAAAGGGGACCATCAAACCCTGTCGGAAACTCATCATCATTTATCTCAATCTTCTTGGTCTCGAAATGTCGAAGAGAGCGACAGAAAGGCGCCTGCCCTTTGTTTTGAAACCACAGCGATTTCTGACCCCTGCTGGCTGGCTGTCGTTAAGAAATCATTAAGATGTTTTCGGGTGGTCGTTATGGAGTGTGGGCTTTTCCTCTCGACACCTGAGTCAACAAGATTTTCCATTTTCCCACGTTGCCGTGGTGATCGTTTCTTTAGCTGCCGTTACAACATCAATAACTTTACACAGTTTACCAATAGTAACTAAGACATGTACTATTTTGTATACTTTTGACTCCAGCAGTTTGTTGTAGTGTAATTCCATTTTGTATTGATTTTAGTTCATACTTTGTCATTTAGAAATTTCTCTGGGATCACTGAAATAGTGGACCCTGTGTCACGGACTCCAGGTAATTCTATTTTGTCTTCACTAAGATTAGGCAGTCTCAACTGCACCACAATGAATTATCACGAGTTGGACTGATTTAGTGACCCTTGGGTAACACTAAAATTTTCGGTTTGGTTTTTAACCTGCTCATCCTTATCTATTTTATCTATATGGCCATGATGACTTTGTTGAAAGGGCTGATCTCCACTACTCTGACCACCTTGGCGCTTTGAAACACATTTTTGGGGATAAGACTTGTGCTGATAATTTGTGGGGAATTTAGATGTAGGAAAGTTAGATTTATATTTCTAGAAGACGAGGGATAGTTCATATTAGAAGTGGAACAATTAGGTTTGGAAGAAGTATTGAAAACAAAATTAAATTTGTTCGGTCTTTGGGAACTTTGAGTTGAATTTCTTGGAAATTACTGGACACTACTCTTTGGATAATTAGGGTTGGTTTTTACAGGCTCTGGTTTCTTTTTCATAGTTAACTTCAAATTTTTATACTCGTCACTCTTTTCAGCCAATTCGAAAGGAGAACACACTTTGCCCAATTATCAATGAAATGTTCTTTGCATCATGAGGGGCTCTAAATTTGATTTGATTCGAAAAAATTAAATCTCTTAGTTTCTCAAAAGTATCTACCTCCAACTCTTGTAACCATTGGTCAAAATTAATTCCTCCAGGAATCATCAGGTTTTTACGATGACCGAAAAATAATTGTTTGACTTGTTCAGGATTAAGCTTATATTTTTTTAACAGAGAATGTTTTACAGTCATAATCTTTAGCTAGATCAACTGGCTCACGAGCAATTTGTTTGGCCATATCTACAGGTATTAATCCTAAGAGGTATACAACCCATTCACTTTTGGGGACTGGCTATTTCAGCCCTGCGTTCAAAATTAGTTAAGCATAATTGCATTTCATCATGTTTTTCAAATCCTCATCAATCATATTTTGGGGTAACTTGCATTGATGATACTCCGGAAAAGGAGTGACTATTATTTGTATTAGCTTTACTTTTATCTCTAGCAGCCTCAACTTCTAACTGCAATTTCAATTTAGTGAGTTCTTTTTGAGATTCCTGCTCAGCTTTTCTATCTTCAATAATTCTGATCAAAGCATCTTTTATAGTATATTCCTCATCATAAGTATCATCTTCAAATATTAATTTTCTTAATTCAAATACACGAAAAGACTCGTCACTTTCTAATCCTAATTCTTCACAGAAGTTTATAAGGTCTTATTTTTGACCTTTTGCCAGATACGCCATTTTTAAGTCAACTAATTATTAACAACTATTAATTTTTTAAGTAAATACACAGTATACCAGCTGGGTGAGCGGAGTTTAGACGAGTAAGCATCTCGGGGTAAAATTAACAATTTATTTACATTTTGGGTACAAATTACGAGAAAACATAAAATAAGACAGGACCACAGCGCAGTCGCGCTCCTGGAAGGAAGGGGCAGAACTTCTCTTCTTTTTTACAAGGAGAAAAAAATGTTATTAGTTCGATGACGTACTTATCGACGTGTCAAGAAGGGTTGAGTGTTTATGGGGTAATTAGGCTGTCAATAGTTCAGTTCACTTTCAATGCACTAACAGTTTGATCCGCTACATTCTTTCCCTCAACCTGCAGTCAACCGTCTTCGGGAGGCAGGTTGCACGACATGGAGGCTGTATACAGCGATGTGGACCGGAAAGAGAGTGTCTCTTTTGGGACCTCGATGATGGACAACCATGTGTATCGTTAGGATTGCTGGCATCGGCAGAAGGATTTTGCTTCTCCTGGTCATCAGGTAACTTTGGTCGCCCCCTTCTGCGAATCGGCGCCACAGGTCAGGAATCAAGGCCGTTGTAGGGTACAAGGGCTGACACATGGTAGTTTGCTATAGGTGAAGAAAGATCATCTTTAGCAGCAACTGTACAAGAGATAGTAGACCTTTGTGACACAATTACATATGGGCCATCACGCCGGGGCATACATTTTGAGGTTTTGCCTTTCCTAGCCTGACTTATTGGGTGCAAAGCGACACCCATACGTTGTCACCCGTCTTAAACTGAGGTGATGGTTTACGATTCTTATCCGCATACTGTTTATGCTTGTCTTGACATTCTTCAACACGATATTTTATTTGCTTCGTGAAACTGGCAAATTTTTTTAGATAAGGAGTTATCTCTGGAACGAAATTGTCATCATCTACAACGTTTCTAAAATCGTGCGAAATATCATCTACAGTGCGCAGCTCTCTACCAAACTGCAGATAAGCAGCAGTTTGTCCTGTTGAGTCGCACTTGGCGGTGTTTAAGGCAAATCTAATAGTTGGTAACTTTTCGCTCCATGTGGTCATCACCCACTAATATTGCCAAACGTGGTTTCAGATCTCTGTTCTTTCTTTCCACAGGATTTGCTTGAGGATGATAGACTAGTGTCAAAGTTTGTTTAATATTTAAAGGTAGCATACTTGTGTTACGGCACTTGTAAATTGGGAGCCATTGTCACTAATGACTCGTTTTGCAACCCGTATCTCAAAAACTTCCTCAATCAGAATTATTGCACATTCCTTAGCAGTAGCGTTTTTTAACGCAAACAGTTCTACCCACTTAGTGGAGCAGTCTTCTATGATGATCCACCTTTTGCTTCGGGTAAGGGCCCAAACAGATCTAAGGAAATAGTTTCAAATCGCTGTGAGTAGATAGGTGTCTGAAGAAGTCCAGAGGGTTTTTGGTTGATAGATAGGTTCGTACCGACAACAATCAGTACAGTTCACATATTCGATAATGTATCTTCTCATACCAATCCAAAAGTACCGCTCTGCAATTCTTCTATATGTTCCTTCGATTCCATAATGACCGCTGTTGGTGCATCATGATGTTCTTTAAGAACCTTCTCTCGTTCTTGAATAGGTACAACCAGCTGAGCCTTTTCCGACGCAGTCAGGAGAATATCTATAAAACTCCCTGGTTCATGAGGTAACCTCTCAGAATTGTTTGCAAAATTTTCGTCTTTTTCAATACTCTCAAAAGAATCGATAATTTTCCTGAGATTTTCATCTTTCAGTTGCTCTTTTCGAATATCTCCTGGATTACTTTTAGGGCCTATCAATGGATATGGTACACATTTCAGAAGTTCCTTCCGTGTGTTGGCAAAAAGGTCTAGACAGCATGTCAGCTATAACGTTAGCTTTACCTGGAATGTATTCCAACTTCAAGTTGAAGGATTGGACCTCTAAAGCCCATCTCGCTAATCGTCCAGTAGGAGACTTTAAATTCATTAGCCATTTAAGAGGCTGATGGTCAGATGCAACAGTGATTTCTTGCCCTTCAATGTAATCACGGAACTTCTTCAAGGCCCATACTACAGCTAATGCTTCACGTTTCGTTGTCAAATAATTTCTTTCAGCACTTGTGAGTAATCGACTGGCATATTCGATAGGATGCTCTTCAGGTCCAATACCTTGTAAAAGAACTGCGCCCAGTGCATAGTTACTAGCATCAGTTCGAATAGTGTAAGGCTTGGTTGAATCATTTTGACTAAGAATAGGTGGACTAATCAAAAGTTGTTTCAAGGTTTGAAATGCATAATCTTCTTTACCCCATTTCCAGCAGACATTCTTTGTAAGATTGCTTATGGGTCTTGCAACTTCTGAAACGTTAGGAATAAATCTCCTGTACCACGAACAGGTCTGTAGAAATGACTGCACTTGTTTAACAGTTATTGTGAATTGTTCTTTTAAAATCTTTTGGTTGGTAGTATTTCCCTCGACTATTTATTTGAACACAATGCGAAGTGAGCAATAACTCCAAAAATAGATTCTTACTGACTTATAAGGTGTGACAGTGCTGTGTTTAAACTAATGAACAGGCATTGCTATTATTGCAAGGAAACAACATGACAAATGTGTACAAACACTTTTATTTTTAAACATTTAAATCGTATGCCAAAAAAAATCAGATAAAGTAATCACACATAAAAAGGACAAATTCTGGGTTCACAACACCAAAGAAAAGGACATCATCTAGACTAAAATTTTGAAGGATCAAGTATACTAAATATCAGAAATACAGTTACTCTTCCACATTTCAGTGTATAAGATGAACTTCCCGTCCGAGACGATTATTGTGTCAAAAATAAAGGGAGCATGACCTAATCAATACGTAAGAAAGAAATATACAAAAGGCATTAGCTTATCTGTTTCAACCCGGTGGATGGAATTGGCGTTGCTCCGAGTCAACTAGCGTTCGGTCATCGGGAGTTTCCTCATCAGCGTTGGATCTGGAGAGGTGCTGTATTCATCTCAGGTATGTCGGTTTATCCTATCCGAACACTAAACCAATGGTCGGCAGGCCAGGTGAAGCGAAGCATTGGAGATCGGCTGTAGTCGGTCTTTGGTTGTTTCATCAACGTGAGATCAGGTTAGGAGCTGTCTTCATCTCGGTCGAGTACTCGGTTTTTCGGGTCCGAAATCTCAATCAGTGGTCGGCAGGCAGAGCGTGTCCTCCTTCCACGCTCCAAGTCCATATCAGTATCCCCTGAATTCTATCAGCTAACAGGGTTGAGGAAAGCACCAAGCGAGGGCGGAGAAGAGAAGACAGTCAGGCCTTCACCAAGCTATTTATAACCACTGAGTTCAAAGGTTGAGTTGCCCCTGTCCTTCCTTCTCCATGGGCATAAAAAATACAATCTGTCCAAACAGAATTCCACAAAAGTCGCTCTCGCACTGGGCGAGCCACCTGAAATTCGCCGCGTCATGCCGCTGCGAGCAGTGATTGGTCGGAAACTTCCATGGGATATGATGTCACAGGTGACTCTTGGGTTCCATCAGGTCTTAGGGGTCGTGCACCAATTGCTCGAAATAAAAACAAGGTGGGATTTCACATGAATCGTCTCGGAGGAAAAATCCGTCAAGGATTTACACAATATGTTAGACGGACAGCCTTCAATTACCTGTTACATAAAATGGGCTCAGAACTTAATTCCGTTGATCACAACACAGTCCTTGGGGGTGACATTTTCTGAATGACAGCAGTTTTCTCTAGATCCACTTCCAGGCCAGACTTATGTAAAGTCCTAGATATTTAACACGGTTACACGCGAAGTGACATTTCTCACGGTTGGCATGCAACTTAAATTCTTGTAGTTTCTTGAAAATAGCTTCTAAGTTATAAAGATGTTCTTGAAAGGTTTCAGACAATATGATAATATCATCTAAATAAGAAAGAACTAGCACGTCTTTCAACGAATTCCGAAAATTGTCTATTCTCTGAAAAGTTGCAGGGGCGTTCTTTAACCCAAAAGGCATTCTGCGATACCTGTAAGTTCCGAAAGGACAAATGAAAGCTATCTTATGATCTGCAGTGTTTACTTCAATTTGTTGATAGCCTGACTCTAAGTCAATTGTAGACATGTATGAGGTGTGTTTTGCGTCATGAAGCAAGTCGTCCATCCTTGGGAGGGGATAATTATCAGTTACTGTGATTGCATTAAGTTTTCGGTAATCAGCGCATTTTACCATTAGGTTTACGAACTAATACTACAGGTGAAGCGTACGGAGATTCACATTCTTCTATAGTACCATTTGCCAAGAGTTCATTCAATTCTTTTTTCAAAACTTCTTTTTTGGCAGGGGACATGCGATGGGGTGGCATCGAAATAGAAGGATTCTTTCCTGTATTAATATAATGTTGAATCTTGGGAGTTGCTTCTTCCCCTGGTCGGAATATACCTGAGAAATTCTCTAACAATGCGTTTAATTCTGTTCATTGTTCTCTAGTGATGTGCCTTCCTTCATCGTCTCTCAAATGTATTGAACCCCTGGGTGCAACTTCTGCTGAAAATTACAAAGATTCCATTCAATTTTGGAAAAATCAGATCTGTAAAGCTTCAAAAATCTTCATGAAGATTGGTTAATTTCATGCCCTCCTCACTTTAACCAGACAGATAGCACTAGTTGTGGTGTTCTTGTACAGGGTGTTATCAAAATAATGGAAACACACTGGATTTATAAGGAATCCTTTACTAATATGGCGTAGGACCGCCTTTGGCATGTAATACAGCTTGGATTCGCCTGGGAATCGAATCATACAAGTGCTGAATAGTGTTTAGAGGAATATTGTACCATTCTTCATGGAGATATTGTAAAAGTTCCGGGAGAGATGCCGGTGGAGGATATCGATTCCGGATTGAACGCTCTAAAATAGACCATAACGGTTCGATTATATTGAGGTCGGGGGACTGTGCTGGCCAAGGTAGATGTTTCAGTTCATCCTCGTGTTCATCAAACCATGATTGGACCAGTCCCGCTGCATGAATAGGAGCATTATCATCCTGGAAAATTCCATCTCCTGCAGGAAACAAAGTTTGCATCATAGGATGGACCTGGTCAGCTAAAACTTCTCTATACTTCTTCCCAGTGATCCTTCCTTTCAGGGTTACGATTGGGCCAGCAGAAAACCACGACATGGCTGCCCATACCATGACAGATCCACCTCCATGCTTGACAGTTGGAAGGAGACAATCACGATCATACGCTTGTGCAGGTGTCCTCCAAACGTACACCCGTCCTGTTGTGGGGAAAAGTGTGAAAGATGATTCGTCTGACCATATAACTGTCTTCCACTTATCAATCGACCAGGTTTTGTGGTTGTGGCACCACTGTAGACGACGTTTGGCATTAACATCTGTGACAAGTGGCTTGGGAATTGCTACTCTGCCGTAAATGTTCTGTTTATGAAGGTGCCTCCTAACTAATTATTGACACTGGAGAATCCAGATGCTGATTGAGCTCTGCGGTCACTTTGGCTGCAGTTGTTTTCTTTTTAGACATTACAATCCGCTTCAATACCCGTCGGTCTCTTTCACTCAGCTTCTCCTTCCGTCCACTATTTTGCTTTGCCGAGATTGTCTTGCCGCGCTGTGTGTACGCTGTCATGACTTTAGAACCGTACCTCTAGAAACGCCTAAAAGCTGGGATGTTTCGGTCACAGTTGCTCCAACTAGTCGGGCTCCTACAATATGGCCTCTTTGAAAGTCTGAGATCTGACATTTTACGCTTTTGACAAAAATCCACATTGTAGTATACAACTTCACTAAAGCTACCTCATACTACCATGATATATAGTACTTTTTATATTAAAAAAAATTGATAGCTAGGATTATATTTTAATGCTTACGAAGCGCATTCTTAAATGTCACTTTTATTCACAGGTGTTTCCATTATTTTGATAACCACCTGTACATCAAATTGTTGAGGATTTAGATGTTAGAGAGGAATTTAATACTTTTGACTTTAGGAAATTTATTTTTGAAACTCTGTATAGCTACTGACTATCCATCTAGCAATGAATTAGTTTTATTAAATGTTGAGAAGACAAGACAGATAAAGGTTTGAAGATTTATTTCAATCATTTTGCATTGTGAAGATTATAACATGTAATGAGAAAGATCAAGATTGTTGAATTAAATTGTCAAAAAATATTTTAGATAAGTAGCAAATATAAATACAGGATGATTCTAAAGTAACCTCACATATTCATAAGACTCTAGCTACTGCTAAGATTTTAAGTGGGAAATTCGAGTGTAGCCATTTCAAGATATACCCTTGAGATTTATGTAGGTGAAAACCATGGCAACTACTTGAGGGTAAATATAAACCAGTGTAAAAAAACGATTAATTTTTGTTTTCAGGGTGCTAATCAAGGTTTCTATCATTGTATTTTTATGTAAGAGGAAACAGAATTAATTTTTCTTCAGGATGCAACTCGATAGGTTTTCAAATTATTGTATTGAAATTGATCTTTGCATGCAAATGGAAATACTGGTTTTCTTTTCTAGCTTGAATTTGCATTTTGTTTGAATCGAACTGAATATGGAAAGCTAAAATAATGCTGCAATTTGATTTCTCTTGATCATCCAGTATTCTGCTGTAAATAACTAGATAATGTTTGTTTTTGGTGACCATTTTATATGGCATCAATAATAAATTTCTTTTAGTTAAGATAATCAGTAGATTATAGAAGAGCAACATTGGAAAACATGCAATAAACTCGTTAGACCTGAAATATATTCTTAGTGTGTTGCGAAGTTGTGATTTTTTCTCAGTCATGAGTAAGATTTAATTTTAGACTTATATGGGGTCAGGCAGAGCTTTTCAGAACTTTTATTTTACTATAATTTTAGAAAATCGCAGTAGTATTTCCACAGCTTTTATGAAAACGACCCAAAATGTACTAGAGAAACTTCCTCAAACGAAAACATTTTATAAACTTCCCCAAACATATCAAACGCAATTTTTTTAAAATAAGTTATTCGAGTTTACCAGAATTTCAGGAAACAATTTTTTTTAATTTTACACTTTAGAAATTCTAGCTGCATTCAGGTAATTTTATCCTTTGCGAAGGAATAATAAATGATAAGCGTCTGAAAGATAAACGGAGATGAAAGTTGAAAATACCTGCTTATAATCATTGAAAATCATCTACAAGGGGGATACAAGGGAAGGAGGGATACAAGGAATGGAGGAAGTATGCATACAAAGCGGACTTAATGTTTTCCTCGCCTGGGGGCTTGAGCCCTCTGCCCCCTCCCCCATCTTGCCAAAGGAAATGTCAGCTAGGGAAATGTTTTCATTGGGATTAACGAGTTTTTCTCAGTGGAGAGTCAATGGAAAAGACATTCGCTCCAATCGATGGAGTGTGGAATAAAAAAGACCATATAAACGCTACTGCTGTCCGACGAAAGCAGCAAAAAGTAAAATTTCTTTCTTGGAAATATGAAAAATGCTTATTTATACAATATTTTTCCCTTGTGAGGCCCATCTGTAAAAAACATCCTTGTCGCACGTCTAGTGGGTAATTCATCACTAGAATTGTAAATGATTTTTCAACTTGAATCGCATGTTTCATCTCTTTCTTGAACATTGGTAATAGACGAAAAATGATACTTTTCCTAAAAAGATCTTTAAAATTTGTTGGCGGACCACACAAAATCATTCTCGTTTGAAGATGCACATAGGCTTTATTCATTCAGTTTTCATAAAATTATAGATGCCATCGAAATCCTAGCCTTGGAGTAATATCTAACAGCGTCATTATTTTAGCTGCTTGTTTTTCAGTTGGTTTTATTTATTGCATGTAGCAACTTCTCAGAAATACAAGGGCATTTAATGGTTAACAGTGCGAAGCTTCAATTTGAATAGATTATTTTAGAAACCTCACAAGTCCACTGAGAGCAACTTTTAGGAAATCAGGGAAGAGTTTCTACAGAAATCAGTAACGAAAAAGAAAATTATTTCCATTAAAATCTATTTATTTGAGTTAAATGCAATCTTTGTGCTCAATTAAGATCTCAGGTGACGAATAATTAAACTCGATTTTCATTCTGTAGACGTATGTGATTCCTCATGTACATGTACGTCTGGTCAAACGTAAAGGTATTCAGAGATGTATAAAATAATAGCACACTTCAAAAATGTATTTTAAGGCAAGTCAAAAATGATGTCAAGTCAATGTGAAACATAATTCGGATTATTTAGTTGCATGAATGGTATAAATGTCGAAAGCAAAAATTATTCTTCAGTTTAATTCTCAGGCATCTCACGAGTTGGCCACTGGTGAATCATCTCATCGTAGAATGTTCGAATGTTATCTTCGTCTGGGATCTAGTTGATCGCTGATTATTTCTTCAATTTTTTCTATGGGATTATCCCCTTGATTGGAATTCGATATGCTGGCTCATTTGTAAGGGATGGAGGATAAATTCAATGGGAAAGCATCATCTTTTAATGTTTGGGCCACCATATTTTCAAATCAATAACACCTTTTTCTTATCACCTCAAACAGAAGACTTAATAAAAGTACCACATTTTTCGACAGTGGAGATGCGAACAATTGTTTTAACGGCGAAATCGCGGTCACACGGTAGAAACGAATGTCTTCGGGAAACTAATGCAGAGCACAAGGGTATGGTCTGTACCTTGTGCCATACACCCGTCTGAGAAAATGTGCAAGTGCTTGATCGATTCCAATCATTCATTTAAAAACAAATTTGACTCAAGTTTAATTTGTTTTTCAATCATTCATGTATCCTATACTTTTTACTTTACAAGGTTCACCGTTCGTTACCATAAAATGATATTACCTTGCTCACCGAGCGACATATTTCGTAAATATGCATATCACGGCTTAGAGCAGAGAAACTCATTAACTGACAAAAATAATGTTTCCATAAAGTTGCTTAAAGGCTAACTATTAGTTTTAGGTAAGAAAATAAGAATTATGGGCATTTTGATAGTGTTATATATCTTTTAAACATATTTCAATATGACCATGCATTTCTGATCATCAGGAAAGTAAGCATTTAGTGTCCCCGAAAGAATGTCAGGTAATGAGTTTCTGCTCTAAGCTGACGATGTGGATTGTATTATTAATGAAAGCTGTCGAATACAGAAACTCATAATTTTAGATGCCATTTTTATTTTATTCATAAAGTAATTTTACAAATTAAGTGAACTAGACCTGAATGGAATATGGAATCAGACCGTCTTTCGTGAGTAAATTTGTTATTAGACATATATATGACACATTCACTTCATTGTTAAACATGTACCTAATGCAAGACATATTGGAGCTTAACTTCGAAAAAACCAAATATATTTGATTTAATTTATTGAGCTGTTTTTAACACATTTCTGACTTCCTAGGTTGGTTACATTAGGGATAAATCAACTGGGCTTCAAAAGTAATGATCAGAACGAAAGCCTGGTTCTAATCATTACTTTTACGAGATGACTGGGAAACATTCAACACATACATGTAACATCAGGCTTACGCAATCACGAAGACTCGTGTCAGCCATGTGGAATTTCTAAAGACTCAACTATAGCGCATATTGCATCATCGAGATCCAAGCAATAACGTTGCAGACCAGCCATTGGATGAAATCAACCAATGATGATCCAGCCAACGCCCAAGGCGAAAACACCTACGCAGGAGAAGGGGCAGAGTCAGAGAAAGATGTGTGTGTGAAGATGGTTAAGATGTAGTTCAGGAACTTGTTAATTTGCTATCACCCAATTGTTTTAATGTTTATGTGTATATAGTTTCATATGTAAATGGTTATATATCTCAATTAAATTGTTTAAAATGATCAGAGATATGTAACTAGAGGGGGCAGACGGGGCATCTGCCCCGGGCGCCGGATTCGGGGGGCGCTAAATTGACCGAGTATTTTTTTACTATAGATATTTATGTATGATAACAAATGAATAAAACTTATTAGTAGACTACAAAAACTATAAAAGGAGCTAAATGCAGAATGTGTGAAGAAATAGCAGGAAAGCTTAACCTAGATCATCCTTTTAAAGATGTACGGAGGAGGAAGCAGCGGATGTTTGATGAGAAGGGCGAAGTTGAAAGCTATGAATTCTCAGAAGAAAAAAGTCCAGATTATAGATTATACAAATAATAGATCGGATTCTGAATGAACTGAGGCCAAGTCATTCAAAACATGAATAGTTTATTTGGTTTCCTCAATGGAACTCGGTTTGAAACAATGAATGGAGAAGAATTGAAGAACCAGGCACTTGAGTTAGCTACCACATATAAAGAAGACTTAGACAAGGGACTAACTGCCGATAGAAGTGGAGAGTTTTAAGTATCGCCTTGGATTTAAGCCCTAATATGAAAACGGCTACACCATCAGGTCTTCTGACGTTAATATACAAGAACAGACTTGAAGACGAGTCCACCAATATAACTACAGCGTTGAGAATTTTCCTCACAATACCAGTCTCAGTCGCCTCAAATGAAAGGAGTTTTAAGCAACTAAAGATAAAAAATTACCTCAGAAACTTAACAGGACAACGACTAACCAACCTGAGCATCATATCAATAGAGCACAAGCTAGCTTAGTAGTATGCAGCGTTGTATACGAGGCGGAAGTGACGTCATACCACGTGACCGGAAGTGGGCGTTTCTGAATGACGCGACTTATTGTTTGTTTACATTTTGGACTTGGAATTTTTTTTTGTCATCGACTTCGTGCAGGCGTTGAGCTGTTTCAAGATGGCGTCGTTTCGTTGCCATTGTGATGAATCACTGGTGGTGCCATCTGGTGGAGAAATTCGAAACCCTATTATTTTTAATTAAAAAGGAATTTCTTGGATTCGAACCGAGGATCCGAAGTCAAGTGCGCTACCACGGGGCTATTGGTAAGTTAGCAATGGGTGATGAATTAATGTAGTGTTTCTCTCTCTTTTGAACTTGTATTTTTTCTTAGTATTAGGAATGTTTTATTTTTAGAAAATGGTTTGAATAATTGCATAGGGGTTTTAATAAAATGCTTTTACAAAAAGGACTTATGGCGCCATCTAGTGGTTTTAAAAGTAATTAATCTAAGGAACGAATTGATTTCTTAATGTTTTTACTTTATTCATGACCAGTGACGTCAGTGTGTTTACGTTTGGGACTTGGATTTTTTTTCCTTCTGAGATTTCGATGTGACGTCAGATTACATGTTAGAACACGAAAATGTCTAATCACAGCAATTTTCATCGCAAGTAAGCGCGGAGGAACACAAGCCGGGGTGCGACTTTGTGAATGACGTTAGATTACACGTTAGAACGTGAATACGAGTGGCAAGCTGATGCAATCATACCGGTTATGGGGTAGGAATGTAGCTAGTTGAAGACCATGTAGGAGGGATTTTCTTATCATTCTTAACATTCCTGTGAACTTGTAAGGAGTGGTCTCCGTTTCTTGTCCAGAGAACATTTCAATTTCTTCCTGTGTCTTGTTACATTTTCTTTTTTTTTGCATACTAACATGGAACGTTCTAATCAGCAGAAACGTGAGTTGGACTCTACCTCAGATTTGGTAAGTACGCTTTTTTAAAATACTATTGTACAATTTAATTTCGTGAATATTGTGTGAAACCGTGTATACCGTGCATTGTAGACTTACATAGTAGGCTTATGTTTCTCTCTTATGTGTAACCTTTAGAAGCATGGTATTATTAATTTTTTTGAAACATTATTTTTTAAAATACTATTGTAATTATTGTACAATTTAAATTCTTGAATATTGTGTGAAACCGTGTATACCGTGCGTTGCAGGCTTACATAGTAGACTTATGTGTAACCTTTAGAAGCATGGCATTATTAATTTTTGAAACACTATTTTTAAAAATACTATTGTAATTATTGTACAGTTTAAATTCGTGAATATTGTGTGAAACCGTGTATACCGTACGTTGTAGACTTACATAGTAGGCTTATGTTTCTCTCTTATGTGTAACCTTTAGAAGCATGGTATTATTAATTTTTTTGAAACATTATTTTTTAAAATACTATTGTAATTATTGTACAATTTAAATTCTTGAATATTGTGTGAAACCGTGTATACCGTGCGTTGCAGGCTTACATAGTAGACTTATGTGTAACCTTTAGAAGCATGGCATTATTAATTTTTGAAACACTATTTTTAAAAATACTATTGTAATTATTGTACAGTTTAAATTCGTGAATATTGTGTGAAACCGTGTATACCATGCGTTGTAGGCTTACATAGTAGGCTTATGCTTCCCTCTTATTTATAACCTTAAAAAAATAGCTTTTATTATTATTATTTTTTTGAAAACACTATTTTTATTTCTCTATTCAATTGCTTGGGTGAGTAATTATTTCGTTTAAACGGGGTTTTTTTTCCAAATATAATGTTTCTAGATCTTCATTTTCATACATTTTTATTTAGGTTAACAAATACTGTGTATACCCTGTTGGACACCCTCAGATTATAACTGAAGGCTTTGGAGCCTTAGAAGATTACTTTGGCATTATACACTGCCGAGTAATTCCTCCTCGCGGTCTGTACCTGCCTGTTCTACCATACAGATGTCACAATAAGCTAATGTTTCCGTTGTGTAATACTTGTGCATTGCATATGCAACAGAATTCTTGCACACACACTGACGATGAACGGGCATTTGTCGGTACGTGGGTGAGCGAGGAAGTAAAGCTTGCGGAGAAGAAAGGCTACCGCATCACACATGTAAGTAATGCTCCATTTTTTCCCAAAATAATAATTATTATTATATATTGTTGTGGAAAAAAAAATCTTATCTTTGCTTTTTTTTCTAGATTTATGAAGTTTATCACTTTGAGAAAACGTCCACATCCTTGTTTAGATCATACATCGACATGTTCCTGAAAATAAAACAAGAGAGTAGTGGATGGCCCTCAAATTGTGTGACGGCAGACCAGAAACTGGCTTATATACGTGATTATGAATTACGAGAGGGAGTGAAATTAGAAGCTTCCAGTATTAGTAAAAACCCGGGGCGCCGACAAGTGGCCAAGCTAGCACTGAACAGTTTTTGGGGACGGTATGCATTGTAAATTTCTTAAACTATTATCTTTTCTTATTACTTTTTTGCACCCCTTACAACTGTTTTTTTTTTCTCAGATGGGGAATGAATACTAACAAGAGGGGCAACTTACATACGTCAACACAGTGCCTAAATTTAACAAGATGATGACAGACCGTACCAAAAATGTAAATATTCTTGTGTTTACATACTTTTAGTTATGCATTTTTATTTTGTATGTACGGGTTTTAAAAAAAATTTCTTTACAGATCAAAGACATATACGCCAGAGGTGGCAAGTGGTTAAGGACTTTGAGGTGCAAGACACTTCAACACACACACACAAATATCTTCTTGGCTACTTTTACTACAGCTTGGGCCCGTCTCAAGTTATATAGTGAAATGGAGAAATTGGGACGAGATGTTTTGTACCACGACACCGACTCCATTATTTATTCATCAAATGGGGTCGCGGTGGCCCGGTTGGAAGAGTAACGAACTTGCAACCGAAGGGTTGCGAGTTCGAATCCAGCCAAACACCGTCGTGTACAAAGGGGGCTGGTGCACGTTAAATCTGTCGTGGCCTCAAATATCCTCACGTTGGCGTGGTGTGGAAGTTTGGAGAGTGGGGTGCCAGCTCAGGTGTTGCCTCGTCATCTGACCATGGTTCAAAATTACGTGGTGTTGTCCTCGGATCTTTCCCTTTGGGATTGATCCCGGACCGTCACCAATAGCCCATTGTGTTGCTCCAGTGTGACGTTAATTGAAATACCCAACCCTATTCATCAAATGGCCAGAACGATCCCCCATTAGGCAACTTTCTCGGGGATTTCACAGACGAACTAGATGGTGATGTAATAAAAACTTTTGTCTCTGGTACGTCATGTTTTTGAAACATTGTTTTTCTTTACTTTTTTTATTTTCATTATCACAGAATCATATAGCGAAAAAATAGTGTTAATTTTTTAATAAAGAAATGGAAGATTAAAATTGTATTTTTTATGTATAATATGTATATATCATTTATAAATATATTTATTACGAGAGTGTTCATGACTGATTTTCTTTCTTTTCTCCAGGTGGTCCTAAAAATTATGGCTACAAGACAGCAACTGGGAAGACCTGTTGTAAGGTGCGTGGATTCACATTGAACTTCAGGAATTCGCAGTTGTTGAATTATCATTCCATTGAAAGCATGGTACGAGATATGGACGGCCATACCATTACTCTTCTCAATCCAGCCAAAATTACAAGAGTACCAAAACGAAGGAAAGTGATAAACACAACTGAATCTAAGATCTATCGGATGGTATACGACAAGAGAGTGATTCAAGAAGATTTGACAACACTCCCTTATGGTTTTTAAAAAGGGATGATTACAAAAAAAAATGTTTGTGTGTGTATAAATAATAGCAATGCAATAATTTAACATTTAAAAAATATATATTTTCTTCTTTTTTCAAAATGTGTCTGTGTTTTATTTATTTATTTTTTTACAATAAGTGATAATAATAATGAATTTTAACAACCTTTAAAAACTTAACCTTTAAAAAATTCTTTAAGAGAAGAAAGAAATCACACCAATGTAAATGAAAAAAATATATAATAATAGTAAAATTGTTGTATGAAATGTTTCAATTAGAAGAAAAAAAAATCGTTCATCATTTTTTTAGATAGATTAATTTTTTATTAGTAATTTATTGTAAAACAAAAAAAACACGAGAATGAAAAAAGACAAAATATTTTTTATTTAAATCTAAGATATGATGAAGTTACAATTTCAACCAGACATTCGAATGAGACGATTTTCTCTTCTTGCCCCTTTTAGGTTTTGCATACATTGTTTTCACATCAGATAAATAAGTATTTTTCACAAAGTCTTGTGGAAAATTGTTGTATGTTAATATTTCCTTAAATTTTTCAAAGGCCACTGGTTTTCGAACTATGTTTCTCAATAGGAAGTTGATAAGTTGCACAACATCAGAATCAGGAATCGCTGTTTGATTTAGCATAAGTTCTCTGTTTAAATTCCAAGAGATTTCATGTTGTTTTAAGAACTCCATAATTTTTACTGCAGTTTCTTTATGTTTCACAGGAACAGATTCTAAGATCTTCTTTTCTATATCAAAATTGTTTTCAAGGTCTTTATCGGAGGCTTCTCGTCGAGTGGTTTATTCTATTAACGTTTGGGAACGTGACATACTTTGTAAAACTTGATTGTACAACTTCACTTTTTCATCGTCACTTAATTTCTTTTTCAAGATGTATTGAATCTGTGCATCTATTTCGCTCAGATGATCCTGTTCCAATTCTTGCATACGGTCTAACGGTACCAGTGCAAACTTTTTGCTATGTTCCATGGATAAGGGATGATAGGACAGTTAGTGCAGCGGGAATGAGAAAGGATAAAAATCCGTCACCTTTTTGTACTAAAAGACGCCTTTTTCTATAGAGAGGCACTCTTTTCTCAGCGAGTGTTCTCAAAGTTCTCTTAAAAGGAACGAGTCGATTTTTGGTACGCTTCCTGATTGGAAGGTTTCCCTTTAAAAGATTTAATACAGATGCACAAATTAATTTAACGAGACAATTTGGGCAATTTTTCAATACAGCTGCTTTTCTTCGACTCTTCTGTAACAATTTCAGATATTCCACATCCTTCTGAGAGGGCATTTTGAAGAGAAATGATTTTTTCTGCTTTTTTCACTTTGTTTTATATAGGTTTCGAAGGTACCCGCTTTAATGACCCTATCGAGGTTCATACACGAAATGCTTATCACCAGGAAATATCCCTGTACGTAACCGTAACCGTTCAGTCGTCTCCGGTCTTAAGTCAATGAGCAAATAACTAAAGGGCGTTGAGGTAGCATCGTCAAATATTTCTTGAAAAGCCTTGATTTTTCTGGGGAACATTTGTTTAGCTAGATGTGTTATTTGACTTTTATCTCTAGGATTTTTGTATAGAACTACATAATGCGAATTCAAATGAACATTTCTCATTTCTTTGCCTTGATGAAAAGTTTTGCGTAATAAAAATGATTGAAAGATTTCGGTGATGACTACCTTTTGTAAAAAGATTGCTTAAGCGAGTATCACTTGATAACTCTACCATTAAATCATCTATGATAATTAAAGCATCTCGAATGGTTGGAGGGCAAACCTTCTTCAAAATTAACATTTTTCATAGAATTAAAAAAAGATTGGTAACTTCCGTAGCAGTAGACAATATATGTAGGCATTGGATGGAACATTTTGTGATCTATCAGTTTCTTTACGAAAACAGTTTTCCCTGATCCTGTAGGCCCACTGAGGAGGCATGTCGAAGGATGAACTAACCGGGGGAGTTCCATATTCTAAAATAATAAATTTATTCCTGAGGTTTCCACTTTTATAGTTTGCAGAACATGTCTGTGCACCCTTTAATTGTGTTTGCTACGAGACGACACTCGCTGAACGAATCAACAATGTTTTGAGTAAATTCTAAACAGTGGTTTTCAAAGACATTTAAAGAATTATGAACACATTCACATACTGTTTTCCCACAAACTGAGTAGTTAAAACTGAAATTAGAAAATTCATTGCATTTAATAAATCCTACTAAATCAATTTTTTGGTAAATTTTATAGATTTCAAGCGTCGTTTTATTTTGTTCTAAACTGCATGATTCATGTTTGGGCCAATTGAGACAAGTCCAAGTAATAAAAGCAGAAAAAACTATGTAGGAAAAAATAAGTAATGTAACTAATATTATTTGACTTTTTGTATAGTTGGTATTTTATCTGAGGGATAAACACCACCATAATATCTCGCCGAAATAGAATCACGAGATAAGATTCTATGAATCTGTGATGAATTCATTAGTTCCCAAAATCATCAAGTATATTTCGAGCTTTGTTGATTTCGATTAAATTTTCAAACTCAGCATACACCAACAATGAAACTGTTTGTTGTAACGTAGTTCCAAATTTTATTTCTATTCTTAAGTTACTGTGTCGAACAAGATTTAAATGTGAACCATCACACAAATCTGGGGATAAATCAAAGCAAAATAAAGAATAACCTTTCGAAAATTCTGACCTTGAGAGATACAGGCCTCTATTTTCAGCATTCGTAAATAAGTTCTGATATGCTCTTACAAATTGTTCTTTTTCAAAATTTGGTTGGAGTGGGTTATGAGGCACGGGCTGACCATCCACATAGACTCCTATAAAATTAATATTGTAATGTTTGAACTCAAAGGGTGACTTCTTATAGTGTCCGTTGAACGCGTCGTTATCGACACAGGCAATCACAATGCGGTTAGGCATCTGTCCCGTGAAAATGTTATCTTGAACAAAACTCATATTACCAGCCGGAATGGAATAAGCTTTACACAGTACTCTGTTAATGGGGTATTTAGCTGCTGTTTTTTCCAAACCTTTTGCATGTCCTATAACAACACCTGGGCTCACTCTGACTTTACGAACAAACAAGGAAGCATATTCCAACGAAACTTTAAATTCCCCGTCTCCCAACAAACAAAATTCCGGTTTACTGCGTATAAGCTTAATTTTCACATCCACCATATTTAAAAGGAGTCTCTCTTGATGAAACATATCCAAGTGCAAACGGCCAATCATATCCACCGATGCACCTAGCTTAAACATTTCAGCCTGTTTATTGAATCCATCGTTAGGTTGAGCATCTGCTGTATCAAAAACATTCATACGACCTGCGGTATCTTTAAAAAACAGTTCTGAAGACAATTGAGAAGTTTTAGTATCATAACCATGATTCAGTAATTTTTCTATCATGGCTCGGTATGGATAAGTGTTATTACTGGAGGAAACGAGTCTTTCGTTTAGACTGATATCCACCTGAGAAAACATGGAATGCAGAAAGAGATTTACAGGGCCTACTTTACTTTCAGTTGTGATTGGTTTGCCGTCACTTTTTAAAATTTTAACTTTAACATATAATTGGGTCTGTGAAAAATCGAGGTATTCGTCTCCGCTTCCAGAGACATTGAATTCGATAGGGCTTCCACCAGAAACATTGGCTAGGGGATGAAATTCAACCCACTGACCTCTCTCGATGACAGTTTGTGTTGGAGGTAAAGAGAATAATTCTAGTTCTGATTTCACACATTCTGGAGAATCTTTTAGTAGAAAAGCCATGGTGTTACGAGTCGAAAATATCACGTCCTTGTAGCTTCCTGACTTTAGATGAAATGACACGTTTCGAGGGTTTGCGCTTCCTTTTAAGCTTTCCATGACCAATCATCTCATCTGCTTTCTTAACCGCCTTTCTTGCTAATTTTTTCCCAGTTTCTTTTGCACGCGTTTTAACTGATGTTTTGAAATTTTCGCCTGATAACACGTCATTAGCAACCATTGTTCCTGTCCGTAAAGCTTCTTTTCCAATCGTTTTTGCACCACTAATCAAAAAAGGTAATGCTCTGCGAAATAGTTTTGCAAAAAATCCTCCTATTCCGTGCCCTTTCTGAAAAACAACTCCTTTATAGTAGGGCAAGCCATTTCCAATTTGCTCTGAATAATAATCTTCAAACTTTTTACTACAACACGTGTAAGGAACCAACATTTTGTTACTTCTTTTCTTGAATGCGAAAATGAAAAATGAATCAATTCAGAAAGGAACACTCTTTTTATATGATTTATTTCAAGCGAAAATGTAGTTTCACTATCAACTTTCCGCGTTCAAATGAGACGTAACGACCAGTGTGCGTCCTTATAATGATTTCAATCGAGTCAAAATTTTTTCTGGAAACTGGTAAATAATGAGGTCTCTCAAATTGTTCCTGAATCATATCACCATCTCTTCCCTTCACTGTCAGAGTTCGTAAAAGAGGAGCTAAGATCCCACCAACAAATTCAGGCTGAATGATGTCCGTATAAACGTACAACAAATGTAAATCAACATTAGGATCCGCAACAAAAGGACTCTCAGTGATTACTGTATCTGGGCCTCCATTTCCTGGAATAAAATTTTCTCCAATCACTTTATTAGGTTCAAAACCTAAGTTTTCAGCTAATCCCTTGGATAATTTCACCGTTGCACCATTAGTGAGCTGCACCATCACCTTTTTAGTGTGTTTGTTATATTTCATTTAAATTTTTATGTGCTTTGGAAATGCATTTAAAATGTCAATCGGAGAATCATAAAACCCGCACGCTATTTTTCCATTAACTTTTACTCCGTTTCCTAAATTATATTCGAAAGAATTTTCACCATCAATGATGTTATTCCACATTCTGGGATAAATCATTTCAACTAATCCTACTTCCCATTCACCTGAGAGTTCCAGATGTTTAGGAAGTTTCGTGTAGAAGTGAGACATTGTGTTGTCAGGATAAAACTCGATAGAGCTATCGCTGGGAAGTGTAATGTAGAACGACATCGTACAGTGAAAATGAGAAGGTAAGTACGGTGACAGCTCTATTTATATCATTTTGACATTCTCAACCCAAGCATTAAATTTGTCAGGATAACCCTGAAATTTCACAAAGTATTCCGTTTTTCCACGACGCTTTCTTTTCTTTAAAACTTTTTCTACTGGATAAAATCCGGAATCCGAGATCTTTTGCAATTCCTCTTTGTAAAAACTTCCTTGTATCACTTCCCCTGCTAAATCTTTCAGTTTATACACAACAGGTATCCGATGTATTATTTTATCGATAGTAAAAATTTCTTTTGTCCAGTTTTGTTCGTATCCTTTTTCAAAGTGCATTTTCTCTCGACTAATACGAACAGTATCGTCAACCTTTAACTCTGAACTGCTCTGTTTTGCAACAGTTTGCTGACCGTATAACGTATCCCATACTTTTCCTTCATTTTGTAATGTCACTGATGAAGGCTCTGTTTTAATACTACGATGCCAAGTATGGTTATAACTATGCATCAATTGGTCTATGACGTCAATATATCTTTTCGTATTTTTTTCAGTAAAGTATTTCCACATTTTAGTTTTAAGGGTACGATTAAAGCGTTCAACGATTGAAGCTTTTGTTGAATTATGTGTGGTAAAGAAATGAACTTTCTTCTTTTTTAAGAAATTTTGCACTAGTAGTCCCAGCATCTGTCTGTAAGGATTGAGGAGTACGTTCGGAAAATATTTTTTCAAAAGCGCTCAATATAGTTGCAGATTTTTTATCTAACAGAGGAATGGCCCAAGCATATTTAGACAAAATATCAATACAAGTAAGTAAATACTTATACCCGTCGTTATGAGGGGCGAGAGATTGCATGTCCACTAAATCAGATTGAAACTGATCGTTTAATCCTCCTACTATTACACGATTTCTCTGGAATTTGTGCCGTAAAGGCTTGTGTAAAGTATACGAATCTTTCGTTTGTAGCCAATTCTTTATCTGTTTTCTTTTCACGCGACCTTTTAAAGCACGCTGTAAAGCATTGATACCACCAAAGCTGCCGGGAAGTTTGGGATTCCGATATGTCTGATTCAGAATTTCTTCCATTGCAGCAGCGGTTGTGGTCTAACCTAAAGCTGATATTCATAATGACTGTTAAAATTTTAAGTAATACAGTATTTATATACTCCTCATGACAATCTCCACTACTAAGTACAAAAGGAAATAAAGTTTTTATCTTTTAAGATATTAAAACTGAATAATCAAGTACAAAAATATTAAGACAATCAGTTATGAGAAAATAAAACACCAAAGAGAAATGCTAGTACAATTATTTATTTAAACATATTGTGCACAGAAAAAAATACAATGAATCAGTTACAATCGTCAAAATATTCAAACGTATATGGAGGACAGAGCACATTTCTTACCTCTCTCAGAACATCTTTTAATCGAATGTCCTTTAAAAATTGTGATGTAACATACATTGCAGGTTTTGACAAGCACAAAAAGTCTTTATGTTCCCACAATCTGTGGTAAAAAGAATCGACGATTTCAGTAACTCCCAAAGAAAATGCTGCAGAATTAAAACTCTCAACCCTATTGGCCCATAGTTCCTCTGATAATAATTCGGGTTCTTTCAAACCCCTTTCTTTTAGGCAATGGCTCAATGAATCTTTCAGCAGTTCTATCAGGCATTGAGTCCCAAGACTAACATCTAAAGAGTCCGGCAAACTTTCATCGATGTTCACACATTGTTCGAAAGTCTTGTAGGCACTCAAAAGGTCCATAGCGCCATAAACATGATCCAAGACACTCGCAGCAATAAAATTATACTGCTGTTTCATTTCAGTCCACTGAGAAGAAGAGAGAGTTATGCTTTTTTTTCAAGGTATCACCACTTTGTGTAGTTTGGAATCGAGTGAATGTAAAGTTCTCGAAGTCCACACTATCAATTTTGAATTCATCTTCGGGTAAGAAAAAACTTCCTCTCAGATCACGGGGTTCTTGTGGTAAAGCACCAGGTTTCATGATGAATTCAATCCATCCAGGGTAGAGTGTCACACCTTCTTTCGTCGGATAGAAAGTTGATCCATACTTTGTAAACCGTCTGATGTGCACCAATACGTTTCCTCGAAAAGTATTTGGATAAACGAATATGGAATCTCCGATATGAAACATCCCTTCAGGAATTCCATCTTCTGTAAAGATTCCACCCTGCAAAATAAGATTAAAATAATAAGATATCAATTACATGTAAAACAAGTAAAAATTCATAAAGATTAAATTTAAAAAAAATCATAAGAAATCAAGACTATTACTTACTTTATGTGCATTCTTAATTCTCTTGTGGCTTTCTTCAGTCGGCATATTTTCTGTAAGATTTCGTTTCTTATTATGGCTAGTTGTGGTCATTTTACGAAAAGTCAAGGAAGCAAAACAGCAAATATCACAATTAAAATGGACACGATATGTGTGTGTGTGTGCACTCGGGCTCGACGACAGAACTGTATAGATTGACTGATATAGCACAGTAACTAATTCTAATTCATGTTATAATCATACGGTGTTGTGATTCACTAAAAGCTATCCGCTACTCCGATTCGACGAACTTTGGGATTGATCCCGGACCGTCACCAATAGCCCGTTGTGTTGCTCCAGTGTGACGTTAATTGAAATACCCCCCCCCCCCCGATTCGACGAAACGGTAATGATGTCACATTCCTGTCCTCCTATTGGTCCATTTCATGTATTCCTCCGCGTAACCTGCGTAGGAAATGTACTGTGAGTAGGTTTTTCAAGTTCAGACTTGATGGACATAATCGTGACGTCATATCGAAATCTCAGAAGGAAAAATATCCAAGCCCCAAACGTAAACACACTGACGTCACGCGTGCGCCAATTTAAAAAAAAGGTCTCTAAGCATTTAAATCTCTATAGAAATAGGTATTCGTGGCCGAACGGTTATAGTCATTCAACTAACCCTCGACCATGAGTACTTTTGTACTGAGTTCGAGCCCCCAACAAAATATCAAATATTTTTTATTTTCTTAGGATTTTATTCTATTCACTCAAGTAAATGACAATAGATGGCGGTACGAATAACGAAAAAAAAAGCCAAGTCCCAAACGTAAACACACTGACGTCACTGGTCATGAATAAAGTAAAAACATTAAGAAATCAATTCGTTCCTTAGATTAATTACTTTTAAAACCACTAGATGGTGCCATAAGTCCTTTTTGTAAAAGCATTTTATTAAAACCCCTATGCAATTATTCAAACCATTTTCTAAAAATAACCCATTCCTAATACTAAGAAAAAATACAAGTTCAAAAGAGAGAGAAACACTACATTAATTCATCACCCATTGCTAACTTACCAATAGCCCCGTGGTAGCGCACTTGACTTCGGATCCTCGGTTCGAATCCAAGAAATTCCTTTTTAATTAAAAATAATAGGGTTTCGAATTTCTCCACCAGATGGCACTACGAGTGATTCATCACCATGGCAACAAAACGACGCCATCTTGAAACAGCTCAACGCCTGCACGAAGTCGATGACAAAAAAAAAATTCCAAGTCCAAAATGTAAACAAACAATACGTCGCGTCATTCAGACACGCCCACTTCCGGTCACGTGGTGTGGCGTCATTTGGCCCTCCCACTTCCGGTCACGTGGTATGACGTCACTTCCGCCTCGTATACAACGCTGCATACTACTTAGCTTCAAAGCTATCTTTTGAGGACATTGTGAAAATGTTTGCAGCCGCAAAAGCCCGTAAAGTTAAGTTTTAGTTCAAGTTTCTGTGTTTAAATTAATTTTTTTCACATTTTGGCAATATATTAAGAGATTGTGAAAAATGTCTTAAGTATAATACTCAAGATAATAACTTGAGTACAATCTGTTATTATTAATTCTTGTTCCACAGTTTTCCAAAATCCTTAAATGGTTTTCGGTCGACGTTTCGATAATTCTCTTTAAAAGTCCAAAAGCACAAAAGTCCATGGGTGAGACATCTGGAGATTTAGCAGGAATATCAGCAAAGGGTATTTATTGACTTGATACCAGTTTCTTGTTCCATTTTTTCCACGAATTTAACAGTGGATTTAGATGTGTGTCTGCTTGCTTTGTCCTGATGCAGTTCTACTGATTGTTGACACTTTGGGTAAAGATATAGTATTTCTTTTTTGAATATTGGGGTAAAATAGGGTCTTGATAATATGTGGGAGTTGATTTTTACATTTCCCCTCCTTTTTACTTTTAATTTTCCATTATATGCAAAACCGGCAACAATCAAACCTCTTAGAGAAAGTTCTCACGTTAAAGTTACAAAGTTGAACCACGTTTTAAGATTTTTCTCCTCTTTCATGATAATAAATTGTTCTATTTTATTGCAATCTTTTAAATACACCCACGTCTCGTCTATTGTCAAAACATTTTTCATCTTTCTCCAGCTTAAATGCTTCTCATACAGAATTCTGCAGCGAGTTCTGCTTTCTGCAATATGTCGTGGAGATAGACGATGAACATTGTATTTTTTTACCTTTTTAAGATTCAAATCACTTAATTATTTTTATTTACAGTTGAAACTGAACTTTTAATGACTTTGTATAGTCCTTTGACTTGTCGGATTCTCTTTTAAAATTAAAGATCTTACCTTACAAATATTCTCAGAAATTCCTTTCTTTTTTGGATATGTATTTGGAAGTATTTTTCCACTTTTACGCGCGTTTTTTCCATTCTCATTAATAATATTACTTATCGTACCTTTAGATATCGAAAAACCATGACTTTTACAGCGTTTTTAAATAATCGAATAAGCATAATTCTCTTCGGAAAGAGCGGTATCATAGCCTACCATCCATTGCTTATTTAAAAGCGCCATTTTGAAAGTAAACAAAACTCTGAGTTAGCAGACGATAAGTTATACTTTAACTATTTAACTGGAGCGAAAATAAAATTATTTCGTAGCATACAATTTTTTACAGCTCATCAAGATCATTCAAAAAATGTCCGAGCAGCCTCTGTATTTATCATAATTAAATATCCTATTTTAAAGCAAGTCTTGATTTTGATTCAATCCACACATATCCCGATATCATTTGATAAAACCTTTTCATTTAATTTGCAGCGATTATAAGTATGAAAGAATGTACCAAACATGCTACTCTTAAATTATTGGTCAATGAAATACCTTAGAATTAATTAGGTATTTTATCTTGTACTAAAAATGAAATTGCTGCAAATTAATCTATTTACCTTTGAAATCAAGCATTTACCATCTAAGTTTAATAAAAAAATTTGGACTAGTGGAATTAATGTGTGGTGGTGATCTCAGGTATTGTCGGGGAGGGTTTTGGTTTGGTTGGTCGGTGGGGGGGGGGCAAGGCGAGTTCTTGCCCCGGGTGGAAACTAGCCTAGTTACTTCTCTGAAAATGATAACTCTCGCCTCCAATCCATTAAAACCAAAGGACGACGCAACTCGTCCATAATACATGGGAGTTCGACCAACTCCATAATAAATGAGGTTTCGGACTAACTCCATAATACCGATGCCAACCACCAAAGATGATCCTGAACCAACAAAGATTATGCCAGAATCAACACGAAAGATGCCGGAAGCCGCAACGATTGCTTAAGATTGAAGGAAGACGAAAATTCAAGCCAGTACGGCCAGGACACCACAAGACGGATTTGAAGACGATACAAGATCGATGTCCTGGACCAGAAAACGCCTTTGAAGAAACCGCCTTCCTGTCGAAATAACTAAGTGGGCTCTCAGCCGAAAACTTTGGATTACCATCAGATATCATCTTCGTCACATCTTTGAGTACAACTTCATTTTCTTTTGTTTGGAATTTTAAGTATTTACCACAATGACGACTCTCAATTAAATTCCATTTATCTCCAAGGGCTTAACGAATGCCAAAACAAAAGTAATTAAGATGTTCCATTTCGTCATTTTTAACTCTTTTGGCGACCGAATGAATCGGAAAAACTTACGACTGTTTTCTGGATTTGACCCTGAATTTATGCGATCAGAGGAATTCGAGAAGGAAATTTTAACATCTTTAAAACATGCCGATTTAATTGTTACGGCTCACTCAAACAGCTGTTAAATGCAATTGACAACAGTCTAAAGGATTTCGAGCTGCTCAAATCAACAACAGAAATTGAGTCGAATTTTGAAGAGCAGGAAACGGATCCGATAGACTCTCATCTCTCCTCCCTCGCGTGTTGAAACCAGAAGTTTGCAAGATGATCAAATGACGGATCTAGCTCAGAACGCATCGACATACATCTGTCAGTCGAACGATCCAAATCAACGCGTTAATTCTCGAATCTTGAGAAACGAAACAACAGCTGAAGACCATAATTCACCGCAACGAGACACCGGCATTGAGTTTCACTCAACGCACAACGTCGATCCCCGAAGAAGTTCGTTTTTCTCAGCTGCTTCTTCTGAAGGTCACGTTCCAATTCCTCTTTTCTTGCCCGCAGAGACAACATATCTTCGCACCAACTCCTTTCACAAGAGCTGTAGGGCGTGCGTGCCGGCCTTAACCTCCTATCGAATAGGTTAGTGGAATGACTGAACTTAACTATTTCTGGGTAAATAATCTTATTTTAGAATAAAAATTATTTAAGCACAGAATTTAAATTAAGAGAACAAAAATTTAATGTTTGAAGAAGTTGCTTGAGGGTGAGTTGGATTTTGTGCATTTTTAAGTTTCTGTAAGATGGACGTGAGTCCACCAAAGTGTCCGAATAATTTCTTTGATTTCTTTGAAGATTTCAGTTATTTCTTGGAGGTTAGGAATGACTTCGTTTGCGAATGTCGTAACATAATTTCGGATGTTCGAAACATCATTCTGGGAGTTGGGCGTGGGGGGAGTGTCTTCGAGGACAATTGGAGGAGGAGCTGGACTGCTTAACTCTGCGGCATACGAGAGACCCGCATGGTTTTTTTTTGTGTACTTTGGATGTTGTTTTTCATTGGTTTTTGAATTCTGGGCAATGGGGTTTTAGGGAATTTTGAACAACCTTTCCATGAGGCAACGTGTCCCTGTTCGTTGCAGTTAATGCAGCGAGGATTCGGTTGTTTCGGCTGTGGACAGGTTACTGTGCGATGGTTGAGTCCGCATTTCAGACATCTGGATTTTAGGTGGCAGTTATAACTGTTATGTCCGAATAGATTGCAGTTGAAGCACTGAGAGGGGCCCTTAGTTCCTCTGTAGTGCTCCACTGTTACAGTCATATAAAGGCAATTGTTTATCTTATATATTTCGTCCCATTTCTCGATTTTTAACAGCGTGATAAGGAACATGGGTAGAGGGGTTCTTGTTTTCACTTGCTTCATTTGAGCAATCCGCTCAATAATGAATCCTTTGGACTTTAGTTCCTCCTGAATATCAGAGGTCTGGGTGTCTCTCGGTAGACCTTTAATGACCACTTTCGCAGGGCGGTTATTTCGGGGGTAAGAACGTAATGTTCGATGCTATTGTCATTTAAGTATTTGGTTAGCGACCGATATTCAGTTTCGTTGCTGTGATAGCTTTGATGAATTATCCAGATAACTTGTAGGCTGGCGAAATATTTATTTTTTCTTTTATGTCATTAAGTAGATTTAAACTGTTTGTATCAGATCTTATGTGAATGGGGGGCATGATGGGTTTCGGAGGGACCTCGATTATTTCTTCGAGAAAGTTGAATTTGTTGGTAGATTCCAAGTCTAATCTGTTGGGGCTGGCTGGGAGCCGGATCGTTTTTTTAAGTTAGTCTTTTGGGCGGTAGAACAAATTCGTTGTCATCAGTTTTCTTTGTTTTTATTGGAATTCCTATCTTCACTGGCGCAAGAGCGTTTTTTTTTTTGTTTTACGCGAGGTTTTTGCGAGTATCAAGGATTTCTGGGCAATCAATCTCAGAGTAAAGATTCCACTCACCTTAAATGGCGAGATGGGTCTCCTGTGCTTTCTTGAGGTATTCCAGCATCAAGATGTGCGTTGAAGTACCTTTTACAGCCATTTCAGCAGCCACAGTGAAGGTTTCGACGTCTGGCCGCCGATTCGAGTGCTTTCTGTAGGATGGCCTTCTTTTCGCAGGTCATGTCGGTGCTCATATCTTCTTTGGAGATCGGTTGGCTTTGAGGCTTTTTCGGAGCTTCTGCCATGGTGGGGATCAGGGTCCAATTGAGGGATTCTACTGGACTGGGGGTCTTAAAAAATACCTTTTACGTATTCTGGTTTAGGAGTGGTCAAAAAAGCGTCCGTACAGATGAATGTCTGGAGAAGAATGGGACTCCTTTCACAAGAGTCTTACCGCAGACCATTCAAGAGCACCATTTTTAAACTGCGCATGCGCGAACTTTTTTAAGTATACGGAAGGCGTGGCTTATCTGACGGGAAGGAGTGGGGGCTTATCCTGATTTCGAGAGTATATCAGTATAAAAGCAAGAGCGGGAAAATTTCCAGTGTTTATAAGGGTTAGTTCTGAAGTGGAGAAGTCGCGTAATATTTTCTGTTTTCTTGTTAGGTTAGCTAGCCTGACAGAAATTTTGGAATCTGAAGAACAGTGGATTTTTTTCTGAGGACATAAACGCGGCTTTTTGGTCAGCGAGAGCTTTCCACAAGAGAAATTTTGCAGTCGGTTTGGAAAATCACTTAAGTATTACGTTTCTTTCATTTCTGGATTACTTCTATTACTCTTAAGTGATAGTATGTCTTTCTTGACAAAGTTACTTAGTGCTGTTGTGTTTCTTTCATTTCTTGTTTATTTTCATTTATGTTAAAAATTAGCGTTTCTAAAATTTAATTATCTGATATCTAGTATAATTCTGTAAAAATTTTGAATTCAGTGTTTCTGCTTATCATTTGTACTATATTGTGTTTCTTGCATTTAATTCATTGAAATTGTTTACAAAATGTTTCCCTGTTCTGAATGTCATCGTGTGTATTAATCTATCATATCTCTCAAGAGACATTTGAAACTGAGTCATCCAGATCAGGTTCAAAAGGAGATTAAAATTGGTAAACAAGTGTTTATGTTGCGACAAAACTTATGACAAGAATTTCCATTTGAGACGACAGGAGCATGATGTACATAAGTTTGTACATCAGAGCTGAAGCAAAAGGTGATATTCAGTGTTCAAAATGCTCTTATTCATGCAGTAATCTTAAAATGCTTGGAATCAAGATTATATATTTAAACGGAACTATTTAGAATTGCAATACCTGAGGATCTAGCCCTATATAGTGATTCATTGTACATATATATTATCTGGTGTATTTTTGTGTCCTGTGTGTGTCGTATGTTTGTTTCATGACATAATGCTTTAAGAGTTTAATTTTTTACATACTTTTAATTAGATACTTGTTGGTGTAATACGCAGTGATACGAAATTTTCAAAATGATTTAGAAGTGAACAGTAGGGACCGATATTAAACAATTAGAAATGTAATATGAAGAAAATGAGTTGTGCCCACGAATGCTAAATGAATAAGAATTATGTGAAATATCAACACTTATGTTAGAGCGTAGAACGTTTTATACAAATCATAATTGTTATGCCAAAACTTGCACTTTATGTATGCGCCGATCTAATCAGCCCTCGTCAAGCAAAATGACCTTAAAGGGCGGTTTTCAGAAAAAATCTGTTGCTATTCTGTTAAATTATAATTCACTTCTTAATTAGTTACTATTTAATGACCTCCAGGTATTTGGTATTTCTGCAGCATGGAATTGTCATAGTGGCTACAATCATTTTTTTATTTTATTTGAATGCATTGCTGCCAAGAGTGCATTTAATGATAAACAGCATCCCAGTTTGTGCAAAGTGATAGCAGAATTGCCAAACGACTGTATTAATATGTTATGCTTTTCTGATAATGCCAGAAATTATGAAATTTTGTCAATGTCAAAGACTTACTGAAGGAAGTGTTGACTGGCTTAGCTGTAAGTAGTGCGGGTTCGATTCCTGTTACTTAACCCTGGGCGTGCTTTCCTTCTATGTGAGTAAACTTTCCTTCTGCGTAATGTCTTCCTTGACGATTTCTGTGGATCGGTGAGATCAAGCACACAAGTCGGAATAAATGCGTACTCAATCGATTGTAAGAGTACATCTTTTGGAAAAGAATAAAACTTCGATTGAATTAAAGTTCTCATCAAGATTGGTTAATACTTGTGTAGTTTTGCATCATTCATTTTAACTACACAGATGTAGTAGAAACAAAACCATGTATTGTTTTATTCTTTGTAAGAAAATCAACGTAAGAATCAAAATAAAAATTTATAAAGGTGGGAATGTTATTTTTTGTAGCTAGATGAACCTTTTTTACAATACAAATAAGAAACTTCTAAAAATTAAAATTAGATAATTGTTCCAGTAGCAGCAATACATAATGACTAACTATTAGCAGTTCTACCTTCCTATTTTAGTCTATCGTCTAATAGGTTATAAAATTCGAGAAATATATGTTTATATTTCAAAACCTCTGACATGTACACAAAGTATACAGGGTGTCCCCAAAAGGTTGTTCCGCAATTTATCTTTTTACCATTTGGAGATAGGTAGGCAATGTAAATTGCAAAAGTGTACCAAATAAGGTAGGTAATTAAGATATGTGAATAAAATTATCACGTGATAACAATTTAAGCGGATACAGTTTTTAATTTTTATACAACCCCTCTAGATAAAAATCCGAGATAGCAAAAATGTTCCTTACCTGCAACCCTATCGTTAGCAGAAAACTGCATTTCTGTAGGTTGAACAGTAACGGAGGCATAATGACGCAAAAAAGTTGACTTATACCGCTTGTGCACAGCTGTTCAAGCAGTCAGATTAGGGACCGTATACACAATGCTAAAAAGCACTTTTCGTTCAGAAAGTGCAACATTGTGTAAAGTAATGTAGTATTGCAACTGCAGATGAAAATCGCACTGAATAATAGTAGACAATGTAATCTTCAATATAAATATTGTAGAAAAATGGTTTAAATAAAAATAAAAGGAAATTTACAACGCATGTTCAAAATGTTTTCCATCTGCAGCAATGCAGAACTTCGCTCTTCATTTTTGGCCATCGTTCTAAATTAGATACGGCCCCCTTAAAATGGAAACTCTTGTATCTCCGTTACTATTCAACCTACAGAAATATGGTTTTTTACTAACGATAGGGATACAGGTAAGGAACATTTTTGCTATCTCGGATTTTTATCTAGAGGGGTTGTATAAAAATTAAAAACTGTATCCGCTTAAATTGTTATCACGTGATAATTTTATTCACATATCTTAATTACTTACCTTATTTGGTGCACTTTTGCAATTTACATTGCCTACTTATCTCCAAATGGTAAAAAGATAAATTGCGGAACAACCTTTTTGGGACACCCTGTATAGTGCATCCAGTATGAATTTAGTAATTATAATATATGGGGCAATGTGTCACTATAGTGTAGATCAGTCAACCTTGCATCAGTCGATTTATGAGATGGTGTGAAGAGTGTTTAAAAGCTCAAAAGACTGCATATGTAAAGCATGAATGATTTTCCTTTGCCAACATGTTATCATTGCTATCGCTTTTGATACTGAACAATAAACTTAAAACTAGAATCCTTGCTAAAGACATCAATAAAAGACATGGTTTGTTTACATTACTGCCAGTATCCTAATTTAATTAATGACTTGTTCAAAACCATGTGACTCAACTGCCAACTCGTGGGAGGCAGACTTTACTTTTTCTAGGGAAAGTTGTCATTTGAGTTGATTTTGTGTGAATGATGGGGTTTAGAGATTACAATGCCAGACCCATAATTGGTAGTGCTGATTTCGAATTTTGTGTCGGAGGTGGGATTCCAAAGACTATGAACGGGCGAAACAAATAATTATGGCAATTGCCACATACTTTTGTATGTGGCTGAACTTTCCCCTGGTAAGCTTATGTTTCTGAAAATAGAACTGTCTGTTCTCATGAATTATTAAATATTTTATTTGTATTAATCATGCAAGTTTAGCATCAGGGGAGAAACAGAATGAAAAATTACTTTTTTTGTAGCATTTATTAAATTTAGCGGTAGTCATAAATTTGTTACTTAAAAATACTAAGTAGCCAACAAAAAATTATAAAAAAATTAATTATGTGTATGTACTTGATCACAGCTGTATTGTTTAGTTTAGATTTTGATTGTTTGGGTTTGTTAGATGTGTTTTAGGGCACTTAGTTACTTAAAATATTTACAAAATTCATGCCACGTTTGCTTGAATTAAGGTTGCTTAAGTAGATTCTGTGTGATATATTATGGGTTCATTATACTATTAAAGAATATTACATACCTAAACTATTTCAGAGATCTGTGTAGTTAAATTGCAGATGACTATCAAGAATATACTGCATCTGTTGGGGAAAAAAGAGTAAAGCAACTGCTTCGGGTATTGGTTCCAATAGTCAGTAATGTGATGTAGATAACACCTTCTCTTCCATTATATTTATTTTGATATTTTTATGAAGTTATTTTATGCTAGTGAAGTATTTAAATTAAACTATTGGGTATATAAAATATTTGTATTTATCGGTTATTTGTCATTAGCAATTAGCAGGCATAAACACACACATCTTCAATAGAATATCTGATGTAATTGAATCATTCATATCATTGGAGGATAATCAATGAGCTTGAACAAACATGTTACTAATCTGATTTTTCAGTCATTCCATAATATGAAATAAAGAACACATTTTTGACATTTTGTATCTTTAGTTTATTGTTACTATAAGATTTCTAACTATCATTTTTTACTTTATACCAATTAAGTGTTTATTTTATCAGCCCATAGTACGGTACTGTGATCTAATTTCTAATGTGCTAATCTAAATATATTAATTTTCAGGTACCCTTTTTATCTCTTTTAACTAAAATGGATGCAACAGTGTTGTGTAACATTAATTCTGGAATGGTAGCTGTTAAAGCGTGTAATTCTTAATTTTGTAAAGCGCCATCAAGGTGGAACAATTTAAATGTATCATCTGGCAGCAAGCCAGTTGAGCTAAGCATGTCTTATATTTCCAGCAAAATAGAAAATGTTTCTTTGGAAATTTTACTTTCACCTGAAATTACTTTGGTTACTTTCATAGGACTATCGCTTCGTCTTTGTTTTGCCTCCTCTCTAATGATCGGGACCCACCGACGCGAGAAAAAGGTGTTTTCCTTTGACCCTCCAATGAGAAAAACTCATTAATCTGAATCGAAAAACCAGCCATCTTAAATGGGTTGTCCACTGCTATGTAGATAAGAGAAGGTTGTGAGTTGAGAGAAGATTGTGTGAAAGATGTCCCTCGGGGCCGAGTATCATTAGAACAATCACCAACCATTTCTTCCCCCTCCTCTTATGACTTATTTTACACATCATCGGGGGAACCCACGCCGGGTCCAAAAACCCCTTTTGTCTTGATGGGGGGCGTACATAAAGTGCTCTTTTCAACTTGTAAGTCGAATTTGGAATTTTCGTGTTTGCTGATGTTTGGCATCAAAAGCATAGCATTTTTTAAACTCGTAAAGAAAACATTAATCAAAAGAAATTGTGGTTAGAAAACAATTTTATCTATACTAAGAACGACTAAGTAAGAGAACTTTCCTTTGATGAAGTATAGCGCAAAATTAAAACAATTATAATAGAACTAGGAAAACATTTTTCAATTTTGGATCAAACACATTACAAAATAAGTTTTAAATTAATTCGTTTTCAATAAATGTTTTAAAAGAGTAAATTCTTTTATTTATTTCTCCAATGTTTTTAAGTAGCCCGGTTGGAAGAGTAACGGATTAGCAACCGGAGGTTTGAGAGTTCGAATCCAACCAAAGACCGTCGTGTACAAAAGGGGCTGGTGCACGTCAAATCTGTCGTGGCCTCAAATGTCCTCCCGTTGGCGTGGTGTGGAAGTTTTGGAGGGTGGGGTGCTATCTCAGGTGTTAACTCGTCATCTGACCGTGGTTCAAAATTACGTAGTGTTGTCCTTTCTTTCCCTCGAGATTGTTCCCGGACCGTCGCCAATCTCAAAACAGTGTGAATTTTTTGAGAATGGTTTTCTTTTCCAATTGTAGACCCAAAACATCTTGGTTCATCAACGAACTTGCACTAGAATCACGGTCCAATTATATCCCTAAAATAGAGACTGGTGGTTTGGTGACACTTTTCAATATCTCTTCCTAAAGACACTAAGATAGGCACACTTTTAAGTACAAAAATGACAGAGCAATACTTCACTGTATTGCACTTTAGGGTGGGAGGTATAAAGCCGACATGCGAAAACAACTTGCTTGTTAGAAGTCTTACATTATTACTATCACCCTGCTGTCGCTAATTAATCGCGATATTAACATTTCTAGATCGCTATTCTTTAGACAATATATCATTTTCAGCAACTGTTGTTATAAATACGTAGGCACAAAAAATATAGAATTAAATGTGACAAAAAGACAAGTGAAACATGCTCCAGTCAAATTCTGTTTTGAAAGCGATGGTCATGTGTACGTTAAAGTAGTTCAGGGTAGTTTCTTCCATTGTTATAAATTCGTGAGAACTCCCATTATGAAGAACCGAGGCGTCTGGAAATGGTTTTAAATGTTTAAGGGCAGATTACCCGAGTGACATTGACACATGAGTTGTAGATTCTTGGAATTTTACTCAAATAGAGTAAATAGAGTTCAAGAATAAAGACAGGACAAATTGTGGGATATTTCCTACCCTTTTGTTAGAAGTCCGTGAACTTCCATTCTTAAAGACCAAAGGGGACTGAAACTGTTTTTTCGATGAGGGAAAACATAAAAGTCAGCTACTAACAAGATAGGTCATCCCATTATACATTTTTATAATTTGTACTTTTGAGTACTGGGTTAGGGCATAACCCTACGCTACCACTTCTGGGCTAATGTTCTCACCATTTCCCGAATTATTTCTGACTACCGGTCGAATCACGTGGTTTTGTTTATAAGAAGAGCTGACTTTTGAACACGAACTCAATTGTTCACTCAAGAATCTGTCTTCGATGCCCAGTAACCTGTAACATAAGCAGCAAAACTGGGTCTTTTATATATTTTAGCTCATGTCGAAAATCTCACTAGTTTATCTGATCCGCAGGAAGACTGAACTAACATATGTACGTAGTTAGAAATCGATCCCCTAACACATGATGAATGCTTCAGATGACAAGGATGAAATACATTTAGTTTTCGGATGATAAGGTACTCAGAGTACGGAAAATCAATTCCTTGAATCTCCATGCAGGTAATTTTCAATAATTAGATGCTGACTTTTCAAATTTAATCTCCGTTTATTTTTTTGGACACTTATTTTCTTTTGCAACGGATAAAATTACTGGAGTACACATCGGATTTCTAAAATGTAAAATAAAAAATTACGTTTCCTTTTTGAACGTGATTTACCTATATTTTAAAAACATTTGCTTTAGGTTTGCTGTGTTTGTGGAAGTTTCTAGTAAACTTCGGGTTTTTCTTGTAATGGGGTAATGGAAATACTATTGGGATTTTCTAATATTATAGTAAAGTAAAAATTCTAAAAAGCTATATCTGACCATAATAATAATGATACTAGTATAAAGTTGAGTTTGAAATTATACTGACAATGAAAATAACGGTCACGTGTTTCTTCAAATTTGCAAATCCAACATTTGAGGTTTAATGAGCTGATAGTACTGAAATTAAGATTGATTTTCTTGTAAATAAACTTTTGAAAATTGAAAATTAAAATAAAAACGATATAAAAATTGAGGCAGATATGACAAAAAATCCTAAACGATGAAATTCCACGCAACCGGACTTCTGTTACTACTAATCGACAAATTCAATGATAAAAATTCCTTCCAACAGGAATTGAAAAACTGACGTATGAATCGAAATAAGATGAAATTCATCTTATTTTAATTCTAAGACCCTCACCAAAAGTGAGTAAGGGTCCTCAGCGCCGCTGACCATTGTCCTCTCTTTAGGTACATCTCTGAATATATTTTGGTACAAATCTCTCTCTCTCTCTCTCTCTCTCTCTCTCTCTCTCTCTCTCTATATATATATATATATATATATATATATATATATATATATATATATATATATATATATATATATATATATATATATATATATATGTAAAACAATTTAGATATATATACAAAGGTAAAATATATATGTGAGTGACTCCAGTGTTTACTGAAAACATAAATCCCTTAGGAGAATAGATCACTAAAGTACCTTGGGTCCGTGAAGCCCGTACACAACTCAAGGAGATTAGCCCCTGAGGGCATGCAAACACACGAGTACAATTAAGTACTCAAACAATTAATGCTCTTCCCAAATATTCTTTTACGATCCCTTTCAAATTTAAACAGTTAAACAAACTACAAAGAAAGCAAAAATCAATATTTTACAATTGAAAATTCAGTAACAAAAAATTATAACTGGGAGAATGTTGAACAAGTTAAATACAAAATATTCAAATAAAAGACATTTTAATACATGTCTTGAGGGAAAGAAAACGGTACTTTCATAAAAAAATTCCATTAAACCTATGCCTTACAATCTAGCTTTTTTTCCACCATACTTCGCATTAAGTAAATCACTAAATACATTTTATAAACACAAAGTTTGACTTCATAACTAAGAAATACTTAACAGGGAATGAATCCACAACAAAATCTAAAAAGTTAACTTTTTTGAATGGTTATCAAATGGCAAGCTGACACAACAAAGTTCAGCATTTGCAACTGTCTTTGGGAGAAGTGCATGTAACAAAACATTTCAATACTTACATTCAAATTCTTTAAATTATTTTACAAATTTATCAGTTCTGTATTAATCAATAGTGTAGAGCAAGTTTAATTGGCTTCTTTATCATTCATCAAAATGACTGCTAGGTGTTAAAAATAGTAATTATGTAATACACAGATATAGACTGAAATACTATTTTCAATTTTCATTACCTCTTTGCAGCTGAAACTTTAATTAGGATAAGATGAAAAGTATTTCATAATTGCACATACAAAAAAGCAAGTTTCATGAGTAGTCAATAAACTGAATAAGATATTTTGCATTTAATATTTTTCAATTAGAATGCTCATAAAGATAGGGAAAATTGGGTATAAAACGATAAAATATAATTCAGTAAAGCTCATAGGAAGTGAAATCATAGAGCATAGCAGGAAGTGAAAGCATAGCAAGAGAATGATGTATAAATAAAACACACACATTTTTTAGAGTAAAGTGTAGTTTTAATGTGTTTAGGGAAGACAAAGCTTAGTTCGCTCAAAACCAATTCCTTTGGACCCAAGCCTTACAATCCATCTAGTTTGTTTCACTAGGCATCACTTTAACCACGCACACACATTATAAACAATTTTAGTTCGTGACTAACATTAAGGGAAGAAATCAACCCAAAAGTAAACCAGATTGAGTATTGCTAAATGGCAAGCTAACTCAACAAAATTTAGTTTTCAGTTACATTATTTCGCCCGGAGTTTAAAATTAGCATTACTCTCTTCTCGCAAGCGAAAAAAGAAAAATTATCCAAATATAGCACCAATAGTTATTGCTCAGAAAAAAGAACATTTAGAAATGTTATTTTAAAGCAGAAGGATACGATACGTGATAAAAATGGCAAGAGTTATTGAATTGCATTTTGAAGACAAATTGTTAAAATCATTTCAAAACTTACATTAAAGAATAAATTAGGTGCATACCAAAAAGACGATCTCATTGAACAGCTATTAAATAAAAAGCTGACTCGACAAAATGTTCCATTTGATTGTGCAACGCAGTTGGCAAAAAACAACATACTTAAATTTATATTGAAACAAATACTTTACTTTTGGAACGGATTACAATGCAGAAACAGGACAGGTACATAGCTTTACAGTGCTATACTGACATTCTGATGAAATTTCTCCCTAGAGCTCACATCCATTCACGTTCTGCGGGTGTCAAATGAAAGGAAAAATAGCCCTATGCTTAGGCGATTCGAGGTTGGTAAGGTAACCGTTGGCGAGAAATTATTACTAAGGGGATTTTTAGTCGTTACGATAAGGAAATTTCTCAACCAATCACAAAAGGTTGACGATTTGCACAGACGTGACTCGCAGACGCTAGTCGTGTATTCTTTTCTCAAAAAAGAAGGGGAAATATGAAGGATTTCGTCATCCCATCCCCAAAGGTTACCATTCCTTTGGACACGTATCATATAGATTTTCTTGAACCTCTCCCGTCCACCAACAAACAATATCAATACCTTTTCACCGTAGTAGACGCCTTTACAAAATTTCTTTGGATCTATCCAGTTAAGACAACATCAGCTAAAACAGCTATTGAAAAATTAACTGTGCAACAAACCAATTTCGGCAACCCTTCACTTATCACCAATAGAGGAAGTGCTTTTACTTCAAATGACTGAAACGTATTGCCGTGACGAAAACATTGAACTAAAACACATGACCACTGGTGTTCCCCGCGGAAATAGTCAATTGAACATATGCACCAAACGTTAATCCCTGTTCTTTCCAAGCTTAGTATCGATGATCCAACTAAATAGTACACACATGTTCCACACGTTCAACGCATTATAAGCAGTACCGCTTCAACAACGACTCAATACGCTCCATTAGAGTCACTTATTGGCATAAAAATGAAGAATAAAACTGATCATAAAATCAAACAAATTCTAGAACAAGGATACATACAATCTACTATTGACGAAATAAACGAACTACGTAACACAGCCGAGAAAAACATTTTGAAAGTACAAGAAACTAACAAGAAGCACTACAATAAATGCAGAAAACAACCCACATCGTATAAATTTGAGACCGTGTTGGGATACAAAGAACCCAATTTGGGACAGGCTTAAAACTAAGACCTAAATTTTACGGCCCGTATGAAATTACACATGTTCTACCACACGATCGGTACGACGTACGAAAAATCAGTTCCCACGAAGGACCAAACACAATGTCCACTTCTGCTGACTTCATGAAATTTTGGTCAAGCAACTGAGCTGAATTGACATTTTTACTTACTTCTTAATTTGAACTTCAAATTTCAATTTTCATCATTATTCATTTTGTATTCTTAATTAATGCTAGTTCCTAGCTACTTCCATCGTTTCCATTTTCAACAAACTTCAATTCTCATGATGAGATCTTCACCCAAAAGACGAATATGATGCGACAAGACGAAAAGGGAAAATGGAAAGGAAAACACGCATAGTACGCAGCTTTCTTTAAGACGACTGAAAAGACGAAAGGAGGTCAAAATATAAGACGACACCTTCCAAAGACGAGAAAAGTACGCAGCTTTGATGTGAAGTTGCAAAAGACGACTTTTCTGAAGACGAACTTTCTAGATGTGCCAGAGCATCCCAAATATGCTCACTGCTGCATTTCTTTTGTTTTTCCCTCTCTCTTTCCGTTTCTTTTTGTATTTTCAGACACCTAGCTGTGCAGGCGATCCTGCAGGGTCATGGCCGAGTGTAACATCAGGCATACGCAATCACGAAGATTCTTGCTTTAGCCATGTGGAATTCCGAAAGACGCAATTATAGAGCATATTGCATCATCGATATCCAAGTAACATCGTTGCAGACCAGCCATTGGATGAAATCAACCAATAATGATCCAGCGAACGCCCAAGACGAAAATACCTACGCAGGAGAAGGGGCAGAGTCAGAGAAAGATGTGAAGATGGTTAAGATGTAGTTCAGGAAATGGTTAATTTGCAATCACCCAATTGTTTTAATTTTCATCTGTATATAGTTTCATATGTAAATGGTTATATCTCAATTAAATTGTTTAAAATGATGAGAACTCTCGCCTCCAATCCATTAAAACCAAAGGACGAAGCAACTCGTCCATAATACATACATAAATATGATGGACACAACTGAGTTATATATTTTTAGATATGTTTTGAATCTATATCAAGGTTATTTTCGTCAACAGCCATACTTTATTTTTCACAATCGTATGCATTATAAGACTAACTGAATTACCAGGGGTTGCTCGGATTGAATAGTTTGTAATTCATCGTAGTATTAGTTATTCCTATGGGGATTTCGAAGGGTTTCTAGCCCTCTATCTACAGAAGTAGGACAAATAGCATGGGGTTTAATATATAGCCAGTGCTACGTTCAGTAGTCAAAGAATTAGTGTACCAAATTTGTTGTGAATTGGTCGAATTATGATAGTAAAGATACCGAATGCTATTCCTATTTGGATCACGAATTGCTTTTAGCCTCCTCTGCAGACCTAAGGCAAATAGAACGGTGGTTAATATATAGCCTATGTTTTCCGCAGGATTCTAAAGAATGAAAGCACCGAATTTGGTGTGAATTGGTCTGATAGTGATCGTAAAAATACCCAATGTTATGCCTATGGGGATTTCGAATTGTTTTTAGTCCCCTCTGCACAACTAAGAGAAATAGAACGGAAGTTATTTTGTAGCCTACGTTACCCGCAGGGTTCTAAAGAGTAAGTGTAGCAAATTTGGTGTGGATTGGTAAAATGGTGTAGATTTGTATAGAGAACAGACAGACAGTCGCCAACTCTGCCTTATATATATAGATCAAAAAGTTATCGAGATCTTACTATTTGTGACTTGATTCATATTAAATTTATATAGGTTCAGGTTTAATACATTTTATTTTCCTGATTATGCATAACTTTTATTTTCGACTTTGAGGTTACCCATGCCTTATTTTTAATTTTTATTAATTATTTAGTTCAGTCTCACTTTTAAATGAGATTGAACTAATGTTCATGGAGCTTCACATAATAAAGCTTATACAACTGACATGTTAATATATAAGTTAAAACTTTCCGGATTGCCAAACAACCGCACAGAATTTTACAAAATTCAACAAAAGTAATGCTTCACATAATAAAGCTATAGCTCCCAAAAAATTTCACTATCCTTTGTAATTTTGGATAACCTAGAACTAAATGAGTGTATTAGAATGAATGTGAGCGGAGTCTATCTGAAACGGGAATATTTCCTTATCCAGACACACGTATTCCTGATCCTTGGTTGAAAAGGCTCTGGGTTCGAATCTTGATCTGGGAAAGAATGCATCTATTGGTTTGCAATCCACTTTAAGTCGTAGGTTTCAGTCTAATTAGCCTTCATTTAGGACAAAATTACTATAGAGAGACCAACCAAAAATAAACCCAAACCCAGGTACATAATCAGAAAACAATTTCGGAATAACTAGGTCTTCCCTCTACCGTTTTCTCAATCCAATAGAATTGAACTAACGTTCTATAAGCATTGCATTAAATAATTTTTCTCGAATGCCTATATCTAAATAATCTAGTACTGAGTTAAGGTATCGAGTTGGCAATTTATCGTTCTAATAAAGGTATAAACCACCAAAGTATTCCCCTCTCACACAAAAAGTGTGATGTTTTCGTGGATTATGCAAGGTACCCAGAAATAGGAATTGTATATTTAGTGTTTTTGATACATTAATATTTTAACAAAATTAAAGGCTACATGAGTTTTTTCAGACTGAAAGAAAATGTTTTCCTTTCACAATAAATTGCTTTTATCTAAAAAGGAACGATTTTGTTTTAAAGCGGCAACATTTTTCCTCTAGTGATTTTAAAAATGAGAATATTTTGCCATATCCCGGATATATATCATGAATCTGGAATTTGTTACTTGAATCAAAACTGTAGAAGCAACTCCACAATTTCTTCACCGCTCATGGCGTCTACGACAGAAGAGGTTAAAGATTATTCCTTCTCTATAGTCCCCTTCGATTCGTAACAACTTCGGTGCGAGAATGAGGTACTTTTCCCACACTAGAAAAACCTGTTATAGCCAAAGGGGATGTCTGTCTTGATAAAAAAGGCCGCATCCAGACACATGCGACACTTTTCTGAGAAATCTTCCATACCCTATCTCAATGAGACAGGTTTCACTGAACGGAAGATTCATGCTGTGTTGTTTCCTCAGTAAAATGACCGGTCAGTGTGATGGATGGATTTAGTCATGTTTTCTATTAATCCAGATTCTTTTTGTGTTGGTGGTCTGTTTAATTTAAGTGACGAGCAAAGTTGCTACTCATTGAAAAAAATGTGCGCTGTAAAGGAGAATGCGATCGAATAATTATACTAATGACTACCGCTCCCAAATTTCTTAGAGGAAGCTGATAACTCAAAAATGTCTTTCTTCTCAATGGGTCAAATAGTCATTTTGTTATCATATGTAGGAAATATTCGTGCTGTGCTGATACTCCTAACCAGTGGTCGATATAAACCCCCAGGGGCGATAGAAAAATAGAAAACATCATTGTAGGGTAATATTTAATTCGGTTCATATTTTCTACTTGGCTGCCTTATTTTCAAAATTTAATGACATACAGACCCGTTTACAAGATAAAGCTATCACGATTATTCAAGCTTGGACGATTCTTTTAGATTTCCAAGCTAAATTAGCCTTATTTAAATCATCATTGTAACGAAAAGATTTTCAGAACTTTTCGAATCCACGGCAATTGAAAGTAAAAGAGGACGACTGAGAAGTATACACAAAACATCCTTAAAATTTGAGTGATGATTTTAAATTGCGCTTTGCAGATTTTGAAAACATGCACATTCCAGATTGGGTTATTCCATTTCTTGCAGATATTGAAAACATCATATGTAACAAACAAGATGAACTGATTGAATTGTCAGTTGATCTTGAAGCTAAGACGATTTTTTAAAAAAAAGGACTTTAAGTTACTTTTGGAAGAATATGAATGTTGTAGAAAAATATCCAAAATTTTCTGTGAAAAATATCCAAAACTTTTGCTTGCATTTCCAAGTCCGAACATGGTTTAAGCTGGTTTCAACCATGTTAATTCCATTTTAATAAAGCAAAGAAATAAGCTATATATAGAATTCCGTGGTGTAATGGAATGAACATGAGTCGCTCTAGTTATAGTGGCGATTTAAGGCTGAAACTTACTAATTTTAAATCCAGCATTGCTCATCTTGTCAAGAGTCACGAAGCACACCCTTCACATCGACAACGGTAGTAAATTATATACTAATTAATAAATCGGCAAGAAAGCATTTTGTTTAAAGTCTTGAGAGTATTCGTGAAAATATCCTATATATAGCTTATATAAATTGATTACATGACTCCGAGTTTTGGTGGGGCAGTGGTAGCCCGGTTGGAAGAGTAGCGGATTAGCAATAGGAGGGTTGAGTTCGAAACTAGGTCCTGAACAAAAACCATCGTGTACGTGGGGGGCTGGTGTGTGTTAAATCGGTCGTGATCTCAAATGTCCTCATGTTGATGTGCTGTGGAAGCTTGGAGAGTAGGGTGTTAGCCCAGGTGTTGCCTCGTCATCTTGACCATGGTTTAAAATTACGAGGTGTTGACCTCGGTTCTTTCTCTTCAGGAATCAACTACCCACCCCCCGGTTTTGGAAGTGCTGTTCGTTTCACAGTTCACACTTAATAAACCATTAATGTAGTCAGGAATTATTTTCGGAGGTACTAAATAGAGATTGAATTTTTATGCTAATTGAAACATTAAAAAAGTATATTTCATTTTGTACTTTGAACCAACTTAGGAATACAACTTTTTATGCAAAATGAATATCTGAACTTTATTATATTTTTAAAAGAGTATTGGTTCGCTAAGTCTTTGTATAGTATATTAAATTTAGTCCTGACTATGAATTGAAAAACAAAGACATACAGGAATTAAAATTGTTACACCTCAGTTCTTTTCAGTACAGAAATGATTTTACGAGGGTTTTTCAACAAATATTTGTTATTGGTGAATACATACAATTTTCTATGCGAAGTATAGAGTACTATAAAAGCGCGACAATTATTTTCGTAATTCTATAACTATTTCTTAAAGAAATACATGCATTTTTATAGTATATATTTTATCTGGAAAACATTTAAAAAAAGCCGATTCCAACGCTTTCGAGGTCAGCTCAGGACCCAATTGCCCCATTGGCCAAGAATATATGCTCTTTATATAGACTAGATATAATATAACTTATTTTATAAGGTAAATGCAAGACATAAATTATTAAAAAATATTGTTCTCAAGGTCAACTGAAAATAGATATTTATAAAATTATTCTATGTAGGCACTGAAAATTGTATCTGGGAATTTGTCAAAAAATTCGAATAAATTTAAAACGTCGTAAAAGCTAATTATCCGAACCCCTAGTACATTTTTCAATGAATGGAGGTTTGACACATTTCAGTCTGAAAAATGACTATCTGCTTAATTAGTTATATTTATGGAAAATGTATATGAAATAAAACCCAACTTTTGATACATTAAATTTAACTATTTAATGCTAAATTTATCTATGCCTAATTTAAAAATATATGACTAATTATAATTAATAATATTTGATATTTATTATATGACCAGCTAATGCTATGCAACACGACATTTGATATTGTCATTGCTAATTCATCAATTCAGTTTAACCAGTTTTGTTCTGCTATATAGAATCATTGTGACAGATTTTGTCCAGAATAAGAAAACAGGAGTGTGTTTCAATCCTTTCCAAGATTTGTCCACTAAAAATGGGAAATTTTGAAAATTCTATTATTTTAGTTGATGCTCGTGGGGTACGTTGAAAAATCTAAATCTGTACTAAGCGCTTATCTGTAACATCATACTAAAATTTGATCATTTTATTATTTTGCGTCAACAAGTTTAAGAGGAATCAGTGTTTATAGTTGTGAAAAAATCATTTTTCTATACATTTACCAAAATTATGTATTAGGTAGACTCTAAAAATTGTCTTGAGCTTGCTTTCTTGATCTTAGGAGGGTTTGAGGAGAATCGATTTATCGATCAACTCCCTGAGTCACCATGAGAGACTTTATGTAGATGTATTCTACAGATACGAAACGATGATTCTTTGTTGTGTATGGTTTATCATCTTAGCATAGGGAAAACGTATTTCAAGAAATCTTTTGAAGCAACATCAATTTGAATTCCCTACTATAAATAGACGCCCTTTACATTTTCTTTACAAAAACAAGCAGCTCACGAGATTTACCACTACAATGTTTTCTTTTCAAATTAAAGTCTACAACATTCAACAAGATGTATCGTCATTTGATATACTTCAAAAAGGTGTTAAATAAGTAATAAACAGGAAAAGATAATGAATTATCCTTAAAAAGAAATAAAGCGAAAAAAGTTTTTCATAGCTTTGAACTATTTCTTTATAACTCGAAACAAAGTGACCACATTTTTGATGATATAACTAAACATTTTGATGATAAATTCAACTTCTTGTATAGTGGTATAATTTTACTTTCACTCCTCATTAAAAAAATTTTCAAGAGTCCCCCAAATTGAAATAGATCCATGGTTATTAATTGCAATGAAAAATGTAATAGGTAATAAACTGTAAAAGCGTATTAAATTGCCTTTAAAAATAAATAGTAAAAGTGGATTTATCACTTTAAACTTAAATATTTCCTTAATTCGCAAAGCAAAGTGATCAAATTTTTCATGTCAGGACTGAGAAGCCTTGAAAAATTCAGATATTGGTTGTGTGTACGCTATATATATATATATATATATATATATATATATATATATATATATATATATATATATATATATATATATATATATATATATATATATATACAGTTGCTGCTAGAGATTAAAATTTCTCTTTTTATCAGTGATAAGATCTTGCAGACTCGAAACATTCATGTTTTCTTACTCATGACAAAATCTACTACTCTCACTGGTTCTTGCAAAAAAAATTAGTATTTTAGTGCTTTTTTTTACCTTCATGTAAATTTGTCTTTGAAATTAAAAAAAGACAAATCGCAAGTTTCAATCAGGAAAATTTTTGAATGCCTAACAATCAAAATTAAGCCAAAGTTTTGAGTAAAGTGGGTTTCGTATTTTGTGATTTGCTCAATCAGGGGGAAGTCATAGCATTTTGTGTACTCCTCAATTGCCAAAATGGAGAGCTTCGTAGTCTCTTAAAATGTCCCTTCTAAATGGTAAAGAAATCACAAAAATAAAATTGATTTTGAATTTTCAAAACATGTACACACAATTGTACAAAAATGAAGATGTTTATAAATGATGCACCACTCTTTGTTAAGATGGCGTCCCCATTCCCCTTGTAGCAGATTTCTTCATAGAGGAGAGATAATTCTATTCAACAGCAATTCTTCGAAAGACGGAGGAAAGATGACTCACTAATAACTTCAGTAATCTCAAAGAAGCCAAAGCCAAAAGATGCGCCAAAGTATTTGCCAAGAAAGCGATAACTAGTTAGATGTGACAGTTGCAAAGCACGATAACTTGCCAAATATGATTACCCTGAATACACCCGGGCGCTGCATTTCCGCTCCCATTTGACACACTAACAAAAAGCGTCGTGCACAAAGGTGGCTGGTGCATATTAAATCTGTAGTGGCCTCAAATATCTTCACGTTGGCGGGGTGACTAGTCTGTCAAATGGGAGCGAAAATGCAGCGCCCGAGGCGGGTAATTAGGGTGTGTTCAGGGTAATCATATTTGGCAAGTTATCGTACTTTGCAACTGTCACATTTCACTAGTTATCGCTTTCTTGGCAAATGCTTTGGCGCAGTTTTCGGCTTTGGCTTCTTTGAGACATTTTCTCACTGAAGTCATTAGTGAGTCATCTTTTCCCCGTCTTTCGAAGAATTGTCGTTGAATAGAATTATCTGGAAATCTTCTACAAGGGGAGTGGGGACGCCATCTTAACAAAGGGTGGTGCATCATTTATAAACATCTTCATTTTTTGTACAATTGTGTGTGTACATGTTTTGAAAATTAAAAATCAATTTTATTTTTGAGATTTCTTTACCATTTGGAATTTAAGAAACTGCGAAGCTCTCCATTTTTGCTATTGAGGAGTACACAAAATGCTGACTCCCCTCCTGATTGAGCAAATCACAAAATACAAACTCACTTCGCCTGATAGAACTTTGGCTTAATTTTGATTATTAGGTATTCAAAAACTTTCCTGATTGAAACTTGCGATTTGTCTTTAATTTCAAAGACAAATTTACATGAAGGGAAAAGCACTAAAATAATATTTTTTGCAAGAACCAGTGACAGTAGAAGATTTTGTCATGAGTAAGAAAACAGGAATGTTTCGAGCCTTTGCAAGATTTTGTCACTGATAAAAAGAGAAATTTTAATCTAGTAGTTACTGTATATATATGGCTTACACACAACCAAAATCTGAATTTTTCATGGCTTCTATTCAGTTCTGACATAAAAAATTTGATCACTTTGTTTTGCGAATTAAGGAAATATTTAAGTTTAAAATGATAAATCCACTTTTACTATTTATTTTTAAAGGCAATTTAATACGCTTTTACAGTTTATTACATACCTATTACATTTTTCATTGCAATTAATAACTATGGATCTATTTCAATTTGGGGTCTCTTGAAAAATATTTTACTGAAGAGTGAAAGTAAAATTATACCACTATACTAAAAGTTGAATTTATCAAAATGTTTAGTTATATCATTAAAAATGTGGTCACTTTGTTTTGAGTAATAAAGAAATGTCAATTCAAAGTTATGTAAAACTTCATTCGCTTTATTTCTTTTTAAGGACAATTCATTATCCTTTTCCTGTTTATTACTTGTTTAACACCTTTTTGAAGTTTATTAAATGACGATAGATCTTGTTGAATGTTGTAGACTTTAATTTGAAAAGAAAACATTGTAGCGGTAAATCTCGTGAGCTGCTTGCTTTTGTAAAGAAAATGTAAAGGGCGTCTATTTATTGTAGGCAATTCAAATTGATGTTGCTTCAACAGACTTCTTGAAATATGTTTTCCCTTTGCTAAGATGATAAACCATACACAACACAGAATCGTCATTTTGTATCGGTAGAATACATCTACATAAAGTGGCTCAGGGAGTTGTAAATCGATTCTCCTCAAACTCTCCTAAGATCAAGAAAGCAAGCTCAAGAAAACTTTTAGTCTCCCTAATACATAATTTTGGTAAATATAGAAAAATGAATTTTTTCACAACTATAAATTCTGATTGCTCTTAAACTTTTTTAGGCAAAACAATAAAGTGATCAAATTTTAGTAAGATGTTACAGAGAAGCCCTTAGTACAAATTTAGATTTTTCAACGTACTCCACGAGCATCCACTAAAAAAATGGAATTTCAAAATTTCCCATTTTTAGTGGACAAATCTTGAAAGGATCAAAACACACTCCTGTTTTCTTATTTTGGACAAAATCTGTCACAATGGTTCTATATAGCAGAACAAAACTGATAAAACTGAATTGATGAATGAGCAATGACAATATCAAATGCGTTGCTCAAATATTGCATAGTATTATAGCATTAGCTGGTCATATAATAAATTTCAAATATTATTAATTATAATTAGTCATAAATTTCGAAATTAAGCATAGATAAATTTAGCATAAAATAGCTAAATTTAATGTATCAAAAGTTGGGTTTTATTTCATAAACATTTTCCATAAATATAACTAATTAAGGAGATAGTCATTTTTCAGACTGAAATGTGTCAAACCTCCATTCATTGAAAAATGTACTAGGGGTTCGGATAATTAGCTTTTACGACGTTTTAAATTTATTCGAATTTTTTGACAAATTCCCAGATACAATTTTCAGTGCCTACATAGAATAATTTTATAAATATCTATTTTCAAAACTTGAGAAGAAATTTTTTTAATAATTTAAATGTCTGGCATTTACCTTATAAAATAAGTTATATTATATCTCATCTATATAAAAAAATATATAAAGCATATATTCTTGATCTATATAACAAGGATATATTCTTGGCCAGGGGGACGGGCAATGGGGTCCTGAGCTGACTTCGAAAGCGTTGGAATCGGCTTTTTAAAATGTTTTCAAGATAAAATACGATAAAAATTCATGGATTTCTTTAACATAGTTATTGAATTATGAAAATAATTGTTGTTTATTGTACTTCGCATAGAAAATTGTATGTATTTAACCAACAATAAATATTTGTTGAAAAACCCTCGTAAAATAATTTCTGTACTAAAACAACTGAGGTGTAACAATTTTAACACTGTATGTCTTTTTTTTTCAATTCATAGACAGGACTAAATTTGATATGTTATATTATACAAAAATTTAGCGAACCAATATCTTTTTTAAAATATAGTAAAGTTCAGATATTCATTTTGCATAAAAAGTTGTATTTCTAAGTTGGTTCAAAGTACAAAATAAAAAATACTTTTTTAATGTAATAAGTTCAAATCTTCAATTAGCATAAAAATTCAATCTCTCTTTTGTACCTCCAAAAATAATTCCTGACTACATTAATGGTTTATTAAGTGTGAACTATGAAACGAACAGCACTTCCAAAACCGGGTGGGTGGGTAGTTGAATCTTGAAGTCAAAGATCCGAGGTCACCACCTCGTAATTTTAAACCACGGTCAGATGACGAGGCAACACCTGGCTAGTACACTACTCTCCAAACATCCACACCACGTCAACGTGAGGACATTTGAGGTTACGACAGATTTAACACACACCAGCATCCACGTACACGACGGTCTTTGGTTAGACCGAGTTTCGAACTCAACCCTCCTATTGCTAATCCGCTACTCTTCCAACCGGGCTACCACTTCCCCACCAAAAATCGGAGTTACGTAATCAATTCATATAAGCTATATGTAGGATATTTTCACGAATACTCTCAAAACTTGAAATAAAAATGCTCTTTCTTGCCGACTTATTAGCTTAGTATACAATTTACTAACGTTGTCAATGTAAAGGGTGTGCTTCGCGACTCTTGACAAGATGAGCAATGCTGGATTCAAAATTAGTAAGTTTCAGACTTAAAGCGCCACTGTAACTAGAGCGACTCATGTTCATTTCATTACACCACGGAATTCTATATATAGCTTATTTCTTTGTTCTATTAAAATGGAATTAACATGGCTGAAACCAGCTTCAACCATTGTTCGGAAATGCAAGCAAAAGTTTTGGATATTTTTCTACAACATTCATATTCTTCCAAAAGTAACTTAAAGTCTTTTTTTTTTTAAAAGCGTCTTAGCTTCAAGATCAACTGACAATTCGATAAGTTCATCTTGTTTGTTACATTCGATGTTTTCAATATCTGCAGAAAATGGAATGATAACCCAATCTGGAATGTGCATGTTTTCAAAATCTGCAAAGCGCATTTTAAAATCATCGCTCAAATTTTGAAGATATTTTTGTATATTTCTAAGTCTTCCTCTTTTACTTTTAATTGCCGTAGATTCGAAAAGTTCTGAAAATCTTTTCGTAACAATGATGATTTAAATAAGGCTAATTTAGCTTGGAAATCTAAAAGAATCGTCCAAGCTTGAATAATCGTGATAGTTTATCTTGTAAACGGGTCGGTATGTCATTAAATTTTGAAAATAAGGTAGCCAAGTAGAAAATATGAACCGAATTAATATTACCCATACAATGATGTTTTCTATTTTTCTATCGCCCCTGGGGTCTATATCGACCACTGGTTAGGAGTATCAGCACAGTACGAATATTTCGTACATATGTTAACAAAAATGGCTATCTGACCCATTGAGAAGAAAGACATTTTTAAGTTATCAGTACCTTCCTCTTAGAAATTTGGGAGCGGTCCGACGAAAGCAGCAAAAAGTAAAATTTAAAAAAGTTTTCTTTCTTGCTGGAAATATGAAAAATGCTTATTTATACAATATTTTTTCGTTGTGAGGCCCATCTGTATAAAACATCCTTGTCGCACGTCTAGTTGGTAATTCATCACTAGAATTGTAAAGATGATTTTTCAACTTGAATTGCATGTTTCACCTCTTTCTTGAACATTGGTAATAGACGAAAAAAAATATTTTTCCTAAAATATCTTTAAAATTTGTTGGCGGACCACACAAAATCATTCTCTTTTGAAGATGCACATAGGCTTTATTCATTCAGTTTTCATAAAATTATAGATGCCATCGAAATCTTAGCTTTGGAGTAATATCTAATTATGTCTTCAATTTTTTTTTCTAGGGGAATTATCCCCTTGATAGGAATTCGATATGCTGGCTCATTTGTAAGGGATGGAAGATAAATTCAATGGGAAAGCATCGTCTTATAATGTTTGGGCCACCATATTTGCAGATCAATAACAACTTTTCCTTATCACCTCAAACAGAAGACTTAATAAAAGTGGCACATTTGTCGACAGTGGGGATGCGAACAATTTTTTTAACGGCGAAATCGCGGTCACACATTTGCATTTTGCGCTTTGTTCGGGAGTGTCAAAATACGCGATTTTACTTAAATTTGTTCAACAAAAAATTAGTTTTATACTGTGCTGTATGAAAATGGAAGAGCAAGATATAGTGTTGGAGAAGGAGTCACAGTCAATAGACATGCAACGACGATTCGAAGATGAACTGTCTAAGCTTCGAGTTAATGCTGCAAAAAACAGTTCGTTCTTAACCGAAATTACTTACCAGAAGTTAATAAATGATGTAAAAAAAGCCAAAATGACTACTAAGAAGGAACCACGGGACTATTGGTTGCTGAATCGCTATAATGTGATGTTTGTGGAAAACAAAAGTAAACTCATTTATCCTGTTAAAGAAGGCGTCAGTACTGTACAGTATTAGGTCACGGACACTGAGTTATTTCACGTGCTTCATGAAACTTCAATAACATTCGTATTTTTGAGGAATGAACGGTTTTTAAATAAGTGTTATCATGACCTTTTTTCATACTTTGCCTAAATAGCATTTGTCATTCTATAGAATGCCTAGGTATTATATACAATGCCTAGGGAAAGTATATAATAATTCTCATATTTCATACTTTGCCTAAAAACGCCGGGCATTCTATAAAATGCCTAGGCATTCTATACAATGCCGGCGTTTCAAACTTTGCCAGTAACATAGATTAAAAAGTTATCGAGATCTTACTATTTGTAACTTGATTCATATTAAGTTTATAGGTTCAGGTTTAATACATTTTATTTTCCTGATTATGCATAACTTTTATTTTCGACATTGAGGTTACCCATGCCTTATTTTTAATTTTTATTAATTATTTAGTTCAGTCTCACTTTTAAATGAGATTGAACTAATGTTCATGGAACTTCACAAAATAAAGCTTAAACAACTGACATGTTAATATATGAGTTAACTAAACTTTCCGGAATGTCAAACAACCGCACTAAATTTTACACAATTCAACAAAAGTAATTCTCAAGCTCCCGAAAAATTTCACTATCCTTTGTAATTCTGGATAACCTAGAACTAAACAAGTGAATTAGAATGAATGAGCGGAGTCTATCTGAAACGGGAATATTTCCTTATCCAGACACACGAATTCCTGACCCTTGGTTGAAAAAGCTCTGGGTTCGATTCTTGATCTGAGAAAGTATATATCTATTGATTTGCAATCCACTTTAAGTCGTAGGTTCCAGTCTAATTAGCCTTCATTTAGGACAAAAATTACTATAGAGCGACCAACCAAAAGTAAACCCAAACCCAGGTACATAATCAGAAAACAATTTCGGAATAACTAGGTCTTCCCTCTATCGTTTCCTCAATCCAATAGAATTGAGCTAACATTCTATGAGCATTGCATTTAATAATTTTTCGAATGCCTAAATCTAAATAATCTAGTACTGAGTTAAGTTATCGAGTTGGCAATTTATCATTGTAATAAAGATATAAACCAAAGTATTCCCCTCTCACACAAAAAGTGTGATGTTTTCGTGGATTATGCAAGGTACCCAGAAATAGGAATTGTATTTAGTGTTTATGAATCATTAATATCTTAACAAAATTAAAGGCTACGACATGATTTTTTTCATACTGAAAGAAAACGTTTTCCTTTCACAATAAATTGCTTTTATCTAAAAAAGGTACAAGTTTGATTTAAAACGGCAACATTTTTGCTCTAGGGATTTTAAAAGTGAGAATATTTTGTCATATCCCGGATATATATCATGTATCTGGAATTTGTTATTTGAATCAAAACTGTAGAAGCAACCTCGACATTTTCTTCACCACTCATGGCGTCTACGACAGAAGATGTTAAAGATTATTCCTTCTCTATAGTCCCCTTCGGTGCGAGAATGAGGTATTTTTTCCACACTAGAAAAACCAGCTATATAGCCAAAGGCGATGTCCGAGGCTGTCTTGATAAAAAAGGCCGCATCGAGACCCCTAGTCTCCCCACATACGACACTTTTCTAAGAAATCTTCCATACCCCATCTTATTGAGAAAGGTTTCACTGATCAGAAGATTCCTGCTGTGTTGTTTCCTTAGTTAAATGACCTGTCAGTGTGATGGATGGATTTAGTCATTATGTTTTCCAGTAATCCAGATTCTTATTGTGTTGATGGTCTGCGTAATTTAAGTGACAAGCCAAGTTGCTACTCATTGAAAAAAAAATGTGCGCCGTAAAAGAGAATACTTTCGAATAATTATATATGGTCTTCTTTATTCCACTCCCCATCGGATGTCTTTTCTATTGACTCCCTACTGAGAAAAACTCGTTAATATCAATGAAAACCAGACTGCGGACATTTATTTTGCCAAATTTTTGCATGCTGCTAAGACCACTGAATGGATGGGGGGGCAGAGGGCTCAACCCCCCAGGCGAGGAAAACATTAAGCCCGCTTTGCGTACATCCTGCATCCCTCCTTGCCTTGTATCACCTTGTAGATTTTCAATTATAAACAGGTATTTTCAACTTTCATCCTTTATTTTTCAGACGCTTATCATTTACTTTTCCTTGCAAAGGATAAAATTACCTGAGTGCAGCTAGAATTTCTAAAATGTAAAATTAAAAAAAAAAAATTGTTTCCTGAAATTCTGGTAAACTCGAATAACTTATTTTTAAAAAATTGCGTTTGGTATGTTTGGGGAAGTTTATAAAATGTTTTCCTTTGTTGAAGTTTCTCTAGTATATTTTGGGTCATTTTCAGAAAAGCTATGGAAATACCACTGCGATTTTTTAAAATTATAGTAAAATAAAAGTTCTGAAAAGCTGAGCCTAACACCATATAAAGTCTAAAATTAAATCTTACTCATGACTGAGAAAAAATCACAACTTTGCAACACTAAGAATATATTTCAATTCTAACGAGTTTATTGCATCTTTCCAATGTTGCACTTCTATAATCTACTGATTATCTTAACTAAAAGAAATTTATTATTGATGCCATATAAAATGGTCACCAAAAACAAACATCATCTAGTTATTTACAGCAGAATACTGGATGATCAAGAGACATCAAATTGCAGCATTATTTTAGCTTTCCATATTCAGTTAGATTCAAACAAAATGCAAATTTGAGCTAGAAAAGAAAACCAGTATTTCTATTTGCATGCAAAGATCAATTTCAATACAATGATAGAAACCTCTCGAGTTGCATCCTGAAAAAGAAAAATTAATTCTGTGTCCTCTTACATAAAAATACATTGATAGAAACCTTGAGTTGCATCCTGAAAAAGAAAATTAATTATTTCTTTTTACATAAAAATACAATGATAGAAACCTCTTGAGTAGCACTCTGGAAACAAAAATTAATCATTTCTTTCGATACACTGGTTTATATCTACCCTCAAGTAGTTACCATGCTTTTGACCTACATAAATCTCAAGGGTATATCTTGAAATGGCTACATCTCGAATTTCCCACTAAAATCTTAGCAGTAGCTAGAGTCTTATGAATATGTGAGGTTACTTTAGAATCATCCTGTATTTATTTGCTACTTATCTAAAATATTTCTTGACAATTTAATTAAACAATCTTGATCTTTCATTACATCTTATAATCTTGACAATGCAAAATGATTGAAGTAAATCTTCAAAACCTGTAGCTGTCTTGTCTTCTCAACATTTAATAAAACTAATTTATTGCTACATGGATAGTCAGTAGCTACACAGAGTTTCAAAAATAAATTTCCTAAAGTCAAAAGTATTAAATTCCTTTCTAACATCTAAAATTCTTAACAATCTGATGTACAAAGTATGATACAAAGACACCACAACTAGTGCTATCTGTCTAGTTAAAGTGAGGAGGGCATGAAATTAACCAATCTTCATGAAGATTTAAAGCTTTACAGTTCTGATTTTTCCAAAATTGAATGGAATCTTTGTAATTTTCAGCAGAAGTTGTACCCAGGGGATCATAGAAATCAAATTTTTTCTCTTGAATTTTTCCAACCAGTAGAACCCAATGATAATTTTTATTTAAAGGTATAAATAAATATTCACTAAGAGCAAATTGCACTCCAGCCAATCGATTCAATATTTCATTAGTGTTACTGATATAATTTGTTTCAAAGCACCTGGCAGCCAAGGAATTAGTACCATAAAGGATCTTACTTAAAAATCCATCAATAACACTGTCATAAAGCCAGCCACATTTGAAATCAGATGCTGCAGTTGTTAAGGTCAAAATTTCTTCGTTTGGAATATAGGGATCAAGAGATTTAATTTCTAGCAAGCTAATGGAAATGTCATCAGTGTAGAATATGTGCTTAGTCATATTGTTTAAATCAAGTTTCGGAGTAAAAGTTTTGTAATTTTCAGTAGTATTTTCATTATTAAATGCTTTTTGACATAATAAACTATTGTCTTTATTTAAATAACTCTGAGTCAAATCTAGCAAATTGTCTTGCATGGCTTTTTTTTAGCAAATGTAGGATAATTACCTGCTTTGCGTTTGGAAGCTTTAGTGGCTGTTGTTTTAAAGAAGCTTTGGTGTGTCAACTTCTGATTTGGAGATATAGGTACAAATGGCATATTATTACTAAACTCTTCCAAAGTCTTTGATTTAACTGCACCTTTGCATTCAGATACAAGATTTTTTAACGTTTTGGTAATGTTAGGAAATGACACTTTTTTAACAGTTGGATCATGAATAAGAGCAAGTAGCTCAGACATTAAATTTCTGCATGACTCAAGCTTGTCTTCAACAAAATGTGGCATAGCATCTGGAGAAATCTTGGGTTTTGCCACTAATTCTAACGAGGAGCAAATTTCCATCTTTTCGATAGAATTATCACTTATAACCTCTCTACAGGAAATTGAATGAATTTTATGGATATGCTTGCATAATGGGTTTTTATCAGGACAATTACAAATATACAAGTGACTGCATAGACTTAAACATTTCCCATCTATGCACTTTAAAAAACAATGATCTTCTTGAGGACATGCTTTGTAAATCTGCTCTACGATGTATTCAGTGTGATCATTAGATGCAGATTTTATTATCCATGATTGACAATTTATTTCAAGTACGTGATGATCAGGAATTTTCATTGCTGATAAATGTCGTCTTTGATAAGTTGGTGGATATATGCTCTTTGGGCAGTTAGTTAAAATATTATACTTGTGGGTCATAAATATATCTTCTTCAATTTGTAAGAGGGTTTCAATCAGCTGATCTAATCGCCTGATAAATTTTCGTTGTAAATAAGTCGTTTTAAGTTTTTTGTGAAATGATTCACAATACATGTTCGTTTCAGTGAAGGCATGGGGAAAATTCCTATAAGCCGTTGCCCAAAGACTTGCTCTGCTGTAATAATATTCTTCAAAGTACTCAATAAATGATGGTGCAATTGTCTGAAACTTCTGCAAAAAATTGTCCATCATTGTTTGAAACTTAATTGAATTTCTTTCTTCAAGCAATGTTAATAGAGCACAATATAACTCTTCTTTCAATTTACAATTGGAAACTTTGGCCAACAATTGACGCTGCCAAGCTCTTAAAATATGCCACTTACATAATAAATGAGGAACATTTTCACCAAATACTTTTTTGAATACAGGCCTTGTTACATGGTCATCATCTGTCATTACACAATTGACTTTCAAATCAGGAATTACTATTTTAATGCTCTTAAACAAATGGTACAATGCATCCTGGTCTAGATGGTTTACAATGAAGTGGGCTACAGGTTATCCAGAACCAAATTCATCTGGAACAATCAAATTTAATAAATAAAAATCATATATTGATTGGTTTGATGTGTCGAATCAATACACAACACCCTAGTGCTTCCTTCAATCATCAAACTTTTTTGTTCTCAAGTTTGTAAACCAAGAGCAAAAGACTCATGAGATGAGGGCAGTTTATCAAGACCTTTGGGTCCATATACAGTAGGCTGCCCTTGTGGTTTATATATAAGTATGGGATTATAAGACTCTTTGCTGAGTTTTTCAACTACAGCAGCTACTGAAAGGGCGTCATTATCATTGGGGTACAAAATGCTTTTATTTTGTTTCATATAGTAATTTATTGTTTTTCGAGATACGAATGACGTCTTCACATTGAAGCAATCTCTGTTATTTCGTGATCCTGTTCCATCTCGTAAAATGGCTTGAATTTTGGAAGTTGATATTCCCAATTCCACATAAGCTTTAATTTGATCTCGATAACTTTGTCTCAAAGGTTGAAATTTAGTGTTATCAAAATTTAATTCATGATTGTGTCCAGGGAAAAAACTGACTTTAACTTGATCCACTTCTTCACATACAGATATTCTTGATGGACAGTTGCAGTTAGGAAGCATATTATGCTTTAAATTTTTTCTTTGTTCAAGACGTTGAATTTCAGACTCAGATGAATAAAACTGACATACATAATAATGGTAAGTTTTACCAGCAACACATTTGCTTCTAGATTTTTTTCAAAGTAACTGTAAGTTTTGGAGCTTTCTTCATATAACCATGCCTGAAACTGCTCCATAGAATCAAACTGGTCTTCCTGTAATTTTATGTTACTGTCATGGACATCAACTATATGTTTATCACGTACACTTTTCGAATGGAAAGCTTTATCACATTCAGGAAAGACACAAGGATAATATCCATCACTATTATTATCAGAAATTTGGCAAATTCTTTGATGCCTAAATAGACTACCTCGATGTTTATATACCTTTTGGCACTTATTACAAACAAATTCTGCAGATTTAGAAACTTTAGATTTGCAAGTTTTGGAAAAATTAATAGAACGTAGACCACTTCCCTCATTATCCTTACCATTTACCATATCGTCACAGCTATCACCACCACCACCACCACATCTCTTGTACTCCACAGGCTTTGATTTTTGTTCACTCGTTGGGGAAACAGAGATGCAACCATTATGGCCCTCACAACTGGTCTTAGGAGAGTCAGATTAAAGTTTAGGATGTCTATGGGAAAAATAACATTTTTATATACTGTGATGATTCATTGCATTTTTTAAAAATACAGGTTGTGATTCATGTATTTTTGAAGAGAAATTTCATTTCTGAATTCCAGAAAAAGAAAGAATCCTTACCTCTTAATTTGTGGCTGCTTAACTCTTCGTCTCTGTTTCTCCTTCGGCAAAACAGTGATCCAGCCATCGTTATCCTCGTTAGTAATAGAGTAGTTGGATAGTTGAGGCTTTGGATGTCTAAGTGAAAGTAAAAAGAATTGGCTTTTATTATGCTGGAACTATTAGTCATATATTTCAAATATCCCCTAGTCGTGATTAATATTTTTTTTGAAAAATAAACTTCAGTTCTTAGAAAAAGTTATTTTTTATTTCTGAAGTAAAGGTCTCATTACAGCTTATTCTTCAGGGGAGAGGTATTTATCCTGATCCCAAGACAACAAAGCTGAAATCACAATGCATGTCTCTTTATTTCGGTTTGCAACAGGTCCTCAAATTTTGAGAAGCATCCGTGAAGGCTATCGTAGGTGTTATTGGTACCTACATTTAACATAATCAAGTCATAATTCCAGAAAAAGAAAGCATCCTTACCTCTTAATTTGTGGCTGTTTAATTCTTCGCCTGTTTCTGTTAGATATCATGCAAAACATTTAGTGTGTTATTAACTGTGACCTTAACTGTTTAAATACTTTTGAATGTGAATGGTAAAAAGTACTTCAACTACTTCTAACCTTGTTCGAATGGCTGTATGTTGCGTTTTTGTTGTCCTGAATAAAGCTGTTATGATCTATGTATTCAATTGGTTGATTAATCTATATATTTAATAGGTTATGGGCTCATCTCTCTTCCACTGAGCAGTAAGAAATTTTTATTAGTTTAAAGTAAATCTAGTACTTGGAGTAGATGGATTTTAAACCACACATAGATAAGCTCGAAGGACAAGGAAATTGGTCGAAATGGAGGAGACAGATTGAACTGTTGCTTAGACATAATGATGTCCTGGACACTGTAACAGGACAATGCACTGTCCCGACTGATCTTGGAGCAACTGCCGACACAGAGGCATTTACAGCGTATGAAAAGGAGCTGAAGTCATTCAAAAAGAGTGATGCTCTTGCACAATTAATTCTTGTGGGATGCATGAATGATGCAAATCTAGAATTGACAGCGACTTGTGACTCTGCAAAGTCAATTTGGGACAAGCTGTTGTCTGTGTACGAGCAAAGCTCTGGTCAGCGTGTGGATAGGCTGATGGAAGAATTCTTTAGCAGTGTTAAAGATCCTATGGAGGATATTGTGACTCACGTATCACGTCTGCAAAAGAATTTCTGTGAGCTCAATGACGAACTCAACCGTCTGGTGAAAACAGAACTTCCTGATCTGCTGCTGATGAGTCGAATTATGTCAACGTTACCCCAAGAGTACTTTGAATTTAAAAGTGTCTGGGAGTCTGTCCCAATTGAAGAAAGGACTGTAAATAAGTTGACAGAACGTCTCCGACTCATCGAAATGCGACTTCCAAAGAAGTATGATGACTCTGCAGCCCTTGTTGCCAATAAGAAAAACATTAGTAAAGGAAAGCCTGAAAGGAAGTGTTTCAAATGCCACAAGGTTGGCCACTTTGCTAAAAACTGTCCCAAAAGAACTGATGTTTCTAAGAAGCTTGGAGATGCATTCATGTGTGTGCTTGAAGGTGTTCCAGATGATGAACTGTGGTTAGCTGATTCAGGTGCATCAGCACATATGACAAAAAGAAAAGAATATTTTAATTCTTTTGAACCTTTTGTGACTCCAAGGCCTATCAGAATAGGGAACAGTGAAGACATTTTAGCATACGGTAAAGGAACTGTAAGCGTTGAGATGCTGATACGTGGAAAGTGGGAACAAAATCATCTGACAGATGTGTGGTATGTCCCTAAAATCGACAGAAACCTGTTTTCAGTTGGACAGACCATTGACAAGGGTTTCCATTTTGATGCTGGCAAGGAAAACTGCACATTCTCTAGAAATGGTGTGCAAAGACTGAGAGGTCGAAGGATAGCTGGAGGACTTTATGCTCTTGAAATGAGGGTCAGAATGCCTGAAACAGCAGCAAATGTTTATGTTGCATCTCAAGAAGAAAGTGCACAGCTGTGGCATGAAAGACTGTGTCATCAGAACAAGCAACATGTAAAAGAATTTCTTGGTCAACAAGGAATTAAGGTTGCTGTTAAAGAAAATTTTTGTGATGGCTGCATGTTTGGAAAACAACATCGAGCAAGTTTTGGAACTAGATCAGATAGACCAAAAGAGGCAGGAGCACTAATCCATGCTGACGTTTGTGGACCTATGCAGGAAAATTCTGTAGGAGGCTCACGATATTTTGTCTGCTTTAAAGATGATTTTTCGAAGTTTCGTAGAGTATTCTTTATAAAAGCTAAGAGTGAAATAGTCAACTGTATGAAAACTTTTTTAAATGAAGTGGAGACTGCTGGACACATTGTCAAAGAGTTCATCAGTGATGGTGGGGGAGAATTCAAGAATGCAGATGTCCGTGAACTTCTTCATGCCAAGGGGATCAACATAAGATATTCCATGCCCTACACTCCCGAGCAAAATGGAGCTGCAGAAAGGGAGAATAGGACTTTGGTGGAGAGTGCAAGGTCCATGCTACATGCAAAGAATCTTCCTGTAAAGCTGTGGGCTGAAGCTGTTAATACAGCTGCATATGTTCTGAATAGAACTGGCCCTACTACCATAAAAGACAAAACACCTGCAGAACTTTGGCTCAAGAAATCTTCTAACATTCATTATCTACGTGTGTTTGGGACAAAGTGCTTTGTGCATGTACCCAAGCAAAGAAGGCAAAAATGGGACTCAAAGAGTGAAAATCTTTGTCGGATACTGTGGTGAAAGAGATGGGTATCGTGTCTGGTTGCCAGCTAATAAAATTATCTTGAGTAGAGATGTTGTGTTTGAAAAAGAAGAAACGTTACAGAAAAAAGTGCAGCTGAGTGTAACGCTGCATGAAAAACCTGTAGTCTCTGAAGATGGTGGGAATGAATCATCAGAGGAAGCAGCAGATGAAGGAGTTGACTTACCACAAACATTTGTTCAAGAAAAGAGAAAAGTCAGGCAACCTGCTTATTTGAAAGATTATGTCCTGCTTGCGCACACAGATGTTCCTCAATCATATTCTTCAGCCATGAAATCAGAAAATGCTAGAGAGTGGTGTCAAGCCATGAATGAAGAGATGGCTTCGTTGGCTGAAAATGTAGTATGGGAACTTGTCAATTTGCCACATGGAAAGAAGATAATATCTAATCGCTGGGTTTTGCGAGTTAAAACCAAACCTGATGGCAGTGTCGACCGATATAAGGCAAGACTTGTGGCTAGGGGCTATGTACAGAAGCATGGGCAGGACTATGATGAAACATTTAGTCCTGTGGCCAGATTCGACACTATTAGAGCAGTATTGAGTGTCGCAGCAGCCGAGAAGCTCCAACTTCTGCAGTTTGACGTGAAAACTGCCTTCCTTTATGGAGAACTTAAGGAAGAGACATATATGTGAAGCAGCCTGAAGGGTTCGATGATGGATCGGGGCGTGTATGCATGCTTCACAGGAGTCTATATGGACTTAAACAGGCACCGAGATGCTGGAACAAGAGATGTGTTGACTTCATCAAAAGCCAAGATATGTGTTGCAGCAATGCAGATCCATGTTTGTTCTTCAGAAAAGGGGCAGGTAAAAAACTTGTAGTCGCCATCTACGTGGATGATGGACTAGTAGCTGGGTCTGATGGAGAAGTTTGTAAATTCGTAGAGTTATTGAAAACAGAATTTAAAATTACAATTGGTTCTTTGGACTGTTTTCTCGGCATGCAAATCAACCAGTTAAGTAATGGCTCAATTTTCATCACTCAGGCGAGCTATGTTGAGAAAATTCTTGACAAATTTAGATTTTCTGATGCCAACACTGTTGCAACTCCCTGTGAAAAGTGGATTCAAAGAAATGATCAAAAGTTGGATGGAAAAGAACCATATAGGGAAGCAGTAGGTAGCCTTATGTACCTCTCTACAGCGACTCGACCAGATATTGCTTATGCTGTGAGTGTGGTATCGGAGCATCTTGAATCACCAATGCACTCTCATTGGCAGGCTGTTAAGAGAATTTTTAGATACTTGAAAGGCACCATGAACTATGGACTCTTGTATCATTCGGACATACCACCTGGGAAACTTCTAGCTTACAGCGATGTAGATTATGCCGGGGACGTTAAGACAAGGCGCTCAAGATCTGGTGTCCTGAGTATGTACTCTGGTGGTGTTATTACGTGGTCAAGTCGTAAACAACAGTGTTGTACTGTCCACCACTGAGGCTGAATATGTGGCAGCCTGTTGAAGCAACAAAAGAAATCATGTGGTTGATGCGATTGTTTAATGAACTGACCACATTGAACTCTATACCAACCATCATGGTTGACAACATGAGTGCTATAAAGCTTGCGAGGAATCCTGAGTTCCACAAGCGATCTAAGCACATTGAAGTGAGGTTTCACTTCGTTCGTGAAAAATACCTGGAAGGTGTAGTTAACATTGAACATGTTTGTAGCGAACAACAACTTGCAGACATTCTGACCAAACCCCTGGCGAAACCTCGCTATCAGTTTTTGTGCAAGAAAATTGGTATTAGTGGATGTATGTTTTGAGAGGAAGTGTTAGATATCATGCAAAACATTTAGTGTATTATTAACTGTGACCTTAACTGTTTAAATACTTTTGAATGTGAATGGTAAAAAGTACTTCAACTACTTCTAACCTTGTTCGAATGGCTGTATGTTGCGTTTTTGTAGTCCTGAATAAAGCTGTTATGATCTATGTATTCAATTGGTTGATTAATCTATATATTTAATAGTTTCTCCTTCGGCAAAACAGTGATCCAGCCATCATTATCCGTGTTAGTAATAGAGTAGTTGGATAGTTGAGGTTTGGGATGTCTAAGTGAAAATAAAAGCAATTGGCTTTTAATACGCTGCAACTGTTAGTTATGTATTTCAAATACTAGTTGTGATTAATATTTTTTGAAAAATAAACTTCCGATCTTAGAAAAAGTTATTCTTACTTTTTGTTTTGAGACTGCTCAATCCTGGGATGCTGTTGACGCTTTGACAAAACAGCGATTCTCCCTCCAGAGTTCTTACTACTGAAAGTTGGACTAGGACGTCTAGTGAAAATAAGGGAACTTGTTAGCCAAGCCTCAACTAAAGCTTGAATATGGAAACAATGTTACACATTTAAAAGTGATATTTGATGTACAACATAATGGATATTAATACCTGCATTGAACAGAACCTTTGGTAACAATAGCAGAATACAGTTCAACAGCCTTAGTCTCAGGGGGAACTACAGGTTGATTCGAACTCTCAGTTGAAGAATTGAGAGAGGGAAACTGAGCAGGTAGGTCGTGGAAAACCTGGTGCTTTTCTACATCACAAGCTTGAATGCTCGCCAGAGCTTCCTTTAGCATTGCAATAAAGAGTTGCGCTAGTTGAAGGTTCCCTTTCCTGTTTAAATGAAGGCCATCCCTTGCCATACAACCTTTCCAAGAGACTTGGGATCTACAAAAAGATCCTTTTGGCAGTAGGAAAACAGCTGTTGGTTTAGAAGATAATTTTTTTGATTAATTTTCTGAAGAAAAGGTCTCATTACAGCTTGTTCTTCAAGGGAGAGGTATTTATCCTGATCCCGAGACAATAAAGCTTAAATCACAATACGTGTCTCTTGATTTCAGTTTAAAATAGTTTGAAACAGGTCCTCAAATTTTGAGAAGCATCCATCAAGGCTATCGTAGGTGTTATTGGTATCTACATGCAACAGAATCAAGTCATAATGATTCTTTAAAGATGAAATCTTTTCCGTTAAACATTCAATGGTGATTCCTGGAAAAGCTAGAACATGTATTACACTACCATGTAATTGCGATGGTAAATACTGATCTAAATATTTAACCATAGAATCGCCAGTAATTAAAACCTTCATAGTTATACTTTACAATTATTAGATAATTTACAGACAAGAAAAGTAATTAAAAAAAATAGAAACTGGTCACAGAAAACAATCAACCAAATAAGACTACAGCACAAATGCAATCATTCAATTTAAAAATGCAAAATGAACTCTTAAAACATTCAACAAATAGTAAAAATCATGAAAACAAATGGAAATACAACAAATCAATGGGAATACAAAAAAGCGCTAAACAAACAGTAAAAAATATTTGAGAACTGACAAACGCAATTAGTACAAAAATGAATATCAAAAACAAAATAACTTTCAAAATAACGAAATAAGCAAGAAAAAGGATAAGCGATTCCCAACAAGCTTCGCAATACCAAGGAGAGTAATCAAACCCACTGATGGGCCGCGGTGGCCCGGTTGGAAGAGTAACGGACTAGCAACCGAAGGGTTGCGAGTTCGAATCCAGCCAAACACCGTCGTGTACAAAGGGGGCTGGTGCACGTTAAATCTGTCGTGGCCTCAAATGTCCTCACGTTGGCGTGGTGTGGAAGTTTGGAGAGTGGGGTGCCAGCTCAGGTGTTGCCTCGTCATCTGACCGTGGTTCAAAATTACGTGGTGTTGTCCTCGGATCTTTCCCTTTGGGATTGATCCCGGACCGTCACCAATAGCCCGTTGTGTTGCTCCAGTGTGACGTTAATTGAAATAAATAAATAAAATAAATAAATAAAATAACAAACCCACTGACAGCACTGATATCAAGCAAGATTACACTGAGCTACTGGCGTGATTGACCACTGCAACGCATTCCAAAATCAAAATTGGCTGAAATCGAATTGGCTTCCACGCCAGAAAGGTTTTCGAGCCAAGACGGCGAAATCTATAGCAACCTCCGAAAATCTAGAGTAACCCAGTGCTGCATTTTCGCTCCCAAAAGTAACTTTCGCGGGGTGACTGCTCAAGTGTGACCTCGTCCTCTGACCGTGGTTTAAAATTACGTGGTGTTGTCTTCGGATAGTTTTCTTCGGGTTCGATCCTGGACTGCCGCCAATTACCCGTTATGTTGCTCTAGTGCGATGTTAATTAAAATACCTACCCCTAATACCCTCACGTTTGCGTGGTTCGAAAGTTTGGGAAGTGAGTGAATCGCGGGTGTGAATCTCGTCATCTGACCGTGGTTAAAAAAAAGGACGAGGTGTTATATCATTCCCCCTTCGGGATTTATCCCGAACCGTTTCTAATAGTCTTGTGTTAATACAGTGCGAAGTTAGTTAATTACCTACCTACTTTTTGTTTGCAATTCTATACAGAAAAGTTACTTCTCGACCGAGTCACTGATTGGTTCATTCTTTTTATTCTCCAAAGTTCAAGATTATTGGATGCTTTCATCTGACGTCAGAAATGTGCTAAATTTTGACTACCACGAAAAAGTGCAGCTTTTAAACACTGAAGACAACTCGCTCTACAAGTTGCGACTGTTCGTTTTCTTTGAAGATCGTGTGAAAGAATTGTTATATTTTTATTTACATAAATCTAATTTCATTTTTAGATTCTACTTCTAACAAACTTTGTTCTATATTTGTTAAAACTACCGTTGAAAATCGAGATTGGAATAGATTAAGTGATCTACATAAACATTGGAATGTTTGATTTCATCCAAAGAAGCTTGTTTGGAGTACTTATCCTTATTTCCCCGCATTAAAAGTTTGCTGTTTGGTGAAAAACAAACAATTTTTTAAACTAGAAATCCAATCCTGATTGTGGTAGCAGTGTCAGTTTTGAAAAATGTCTCAATGCGTTATATGTTCTGATTTATTCGATGGTGCTGAGCGTGTTATGGCCGCTCCATGCGGACATGTGTATCACTCAAAATGTTTGCTGAAGTGGCTAGATGTAAAGAAAAACTGCCCTGAATGCAGAAAAAATGTTGAACGGCAAGATGTCCTGGAGCTTTTTTTTAATGTAAATTCCACACAGCTTGTTAATCCTACCAGTTTAAGCAATGAAATAGAAAACTTAAAGACTTTGTTGCAAGAAAGTAGTACCGAAGCTACCAGGCTAATGAATAGAAATACAGAACTTAATGGAATTATAATGAAAAATCTAGTAACTGTCCATACTCTTCAAGAGACCAACAAGGACCTTGAACAAAAATTAAGTAGTTGCATGTTTAAAATACCTGTCTTAAAACATCGTCTTGCAGGAGTCAGAGCTGAAAACGAAACGCTTAAAAAGGAGCTTTGCCATTTGGAAGATATAAAAACAGTCGTGAATGGGACGCAAAAAGATGCAGATGAAATATTGAACCAAGCTGCAAACAGTGCCACTGATGGAACAGACTTATTAATAGCAAAAAAATTAGCCTACTGCTGTTCTCTTACTAAAAGAGAGCTCAAGCGAACAATTGATGAAAATAATAAGTTACGAAATGAAGCTATGGAAATAAACAAGACTTTGGGTTTAACTTCATCAAAGTTGAGGCTTTCGAAAGCCCTAGTGAAGGAGCTTGAGAAAAAATTTGAACAATTGGAGAGTGCTGCGAAAAGAAATATTTCCACGAATGGTTCTGAATTTAACGATAGTTTAAATCCTGAACCTTCTATATCAAATGATTCAGTGGCATGTAACAAAAGTGATTCTGCATTAAATTTTTCGCCGATTGCGAAGCGCAAAAAGGAAAATAATTCTGTGTCAAGTATTGGATACAACGACTTAGGTAGGCATCATAGTATTGTTTGAGCTGATGACCTGCCAACAGCTGGTAGATCGAAAAAGTTTTTGGTTCCAACCAAAAAGATTCCGTAAACTGTAAAGAAAGGAGGAACAGATTAGATTATTCCACGTTGAGAAAGTGATTCTTACTACAATACTTTTAAACCTTATGAACAGCTGAAAGTGCCTTAGTGATTTACTGGAATTGTTTTTTTAAGATCGCAAAGGTTGGTTGAATTCTGAAGAACAATACTTTTATCTTATCAATTTATAACCTTATGCAATACTCGACAGGAATGTTTTGCAATGTGTTAAACCATTTTTATCCCTTTTGTTTATAAAATACAAAGTAGAAACTTTACTGGTTAAAATAATTTTGATGTGATTTTTATAACATTTGGAAACTTAAGTTTTGGATGGTTATGAATATTTATTAGTTAAATGCTAAATTATAGACTTAGTGTGAATTTCATATGTAGGAGTGCAATATTTTTTTGAGGTCAGTGAAGTATTGAAAAGACATTAACAGTAATTTGTAGTGAAGAGAACTTTTAAAGTATTGTGTCTATAAATGCATATCAAATTTGTTTATATTTCCTTGAATATTTTTCTGTCTATTTTAGTGTTCTTAAACTTGAGTCAAACTAAGTAAATAAAACTTTTAGAAAGGGTTGACTAATTTCAAGGAATTGCATTGTTTTAAAAATCTATCTGCAGTGTTGTTTCTGTTACACGAAACATTAATAATTTTGGGTCATTAATATACATAATGCATATTTTATTGAAGATTGCAAATGAGACACCCCTATGCAGTGATTCCATAAGTATAGTACAGGGAAAAGTACAGCTCTGCAGCAGAAACATAAGAAAATTGTGTTGATCCTTTTAGGTCAAATAAATATAAATTCTGCTGTTACTGACCATATACCAAAGGTTTTGGTAACTGAACTAGAGTTGTAATATCTACTAGAGAACACATTTGTTTTTTTTCTTTGTAATGATCATTCTGATTTTATTATAAATATAATTTTTATGCATTTCTGTACTAGTATTTGACAGCTCAGTAGTGCTTAATGTATTTATTAATTATAACATTTATTATGTTAGTGTCTTTCTGAAATATCACCGTTGGCATTGTTTATTGTACTTGGAATGAAATTGTATTTTTTGTGCTCACTATGTAAGTGGAAGAAGCTGTTGCATGCTTATATAAACATCCAGTGAATGAGACTTGTGTCTATCAGCTAAATTTGCTTGTAAAGAGCACAAAGTTTGATATTTGAGAAGTGAAGTATTCATTTTTATAGTTGCAGACATTTTATATTTGTTGCTTCAAAACTTGGGAATTTTTGCACTGAAAAGCTGACTAGAAATGGGTGAACTTGTTTCTGGTTGCTAAGAAAGATAAAACATGCTTTGTTCTCAATGGGTCTCTAAGACTTAACAAAATCGTACTATGGACGCTGAAAAATGCAGATAAATGTCAGCCCAGTCGTGCCTTAGTGTTCATAGAATTTTTTATGGACATTGAAATGACTTAATTTGAATCAATTATAATAAAACATTAAATTTTAGTAATTTTTTTGGTATTTTAGTGAAAAACTGCAGTTCTAAAAGTGATCATAGATAATAAATTGTAGGGTTAGCTAGGTGTGGTATTAAAAATTTGTTTCTTACCTGAATAAGCATTCAGTATTTGCTCTTTCAAATACAATTGAAGTCCTTCAGTAATATAATGATAAGCCACGTTCTCCCCAAATTGTTCGAGATAACAATTTTCAAGTTTAAAAAAGTTCTAAAATTATAATGGTTCTTCCACTGTTCAAGTAGTCATGTTTTCTTTAACTTTCAAGTATTACACACACATTTAAACAATTAAAAATCCTTTGTATCCTTTCGGAGTATTTTGTTTTCAATTTTTTTCATTAGATAATATATTTCTGCGGCTTATCAGCAAGTTGATTCCTACCTGTGTGTATTTCTCTTGGGTGACTTTAAAACTTTCCTTGTATGTGTTCCCTATATTCATTACTTGACATGATCAGTCTTGTGTTTGGTGCAGCTTTTCCAAATATTGCCCTTGCACCATAAAACTCGGAAGAAACCAAAACAGCAATGGATGAAGAAGTTTTAAAATGTAAATAGGCCTTTTTTCCCTTTAAGAGTACACTCATCAGAAAAGTATTATGTTATGTCATACTAACAATGTTATAGACAGTGAGGTGAGCATAAAATATGTAATTTTAATACTTTAATTGTATCAGTAGTTATTTTGGAATTTGAACTTCGTTTTGTTAAGTGCTATATCTACTTTCTGACAACCAAAGATATACTGCTTTTAATTTAAGCATGTATTGCTTTCACATGTAGTGAATTTTTGAATCTCTTATATAAGCCAATAATTTAACATTTGGTATGTAGTTCCTTCTTGTATTTTTGTAAATAACTTTTGTTGAGTCATAATTTTTATTTAAATCGTGTTGCATTATTTTGTGTTGTAAAAGAAAACTTACATTTTGCCCAAGAATGGAATGTGAGGCATACTATCATGCAATGGCAAGATCTGTTATTGCTATGTCATATTTTGCCTTGTATATTATTTAGTTACTACATGATAAGCCCTAAAAGAAGATAATGCTGGATAACTTCAGTAAAACTACTTATGGATTATAGAAATGTAGCCATGTTTAACCTATGCTGTAATGGAAAAAATATTTTTGATGCTTATTTTGCTGAAAAATTTCAGTGTTTTCATATAATTCCTTTGATGAGTTTGAATCTTGTACTTATAAATGTCTAGTATGGTGATTTCATTGCATTCTTGAAATCCTCTGCCTTTTAAAAATATTTAATTTAGGACTGCACATCTCAGTGCTATACTCTTATATGAAGACTGATAACTGAGAGAATATTTTGCTTTGCTTATGTGATATTGCAAAATATTAGTGTTCAAAAAGCTGAAAAGTTTTGTTATGTGAAGTGTGATGGCAGGTAACTTGGAAATTTTGTTAATGTATGTTGTATAAGTTTTTATGTGATATATTTAATGTCATTTAAATGTAAGTTGGTGCATTATGTAACATTTAAGCCTCTTTAGTTTTTGTGTATAAGTATCAATGGGAAAAGTACTAAGTGTTACAACTCCATGAAGCATGATTTTAAAGAACATTGTTATATTTGATTGTGAAAAAGTGTGTTCTTTGTGTGAAAAACTTCCTTGACTTGAAATAACATTCTAGTTCCTGGTATAATTTATATTAGGATTGGGCTAACACACTTATAAATAATTCATTATATTTGAAATAACTCACCTTCAGGTGTGTATTAAATCTATTTTTTAATATTATAGTGGGGAAAAAATTGTGTTTTGAAAATTGAATTGTGTAGTCTAAAATTGGTTCTGGTAATTTATTTTCTATTCATTTGAAATGCTACTGCATCTATTGCTAATTTTTTGAGTTTTAGATTTTATTATATCGTTGGCACCACTCCAAAAACATCAATCTGTCTAATCCTTGTTTTGAGAAAAACATGTTTAAAGATTCTGTACTATTGGAAAAAATAGTGCTATGGTGAAAATGTAGGTATGTGGTTGTGTGGTTTTGAATTAGTAAGACTTGTGCTTTTGGCATTGTATAAAACATTGAATACCTATTTTTAAAAATGCAATTAGATTAAAACATCTTAAGTCTTTGTAGTGCCAGCTATATACATGTAAATGTCATATTTTTGACAATTTATTCTAACTTGTTTTATATCGTCTGTTTTTTAAATGCTATTGATATTTAGCACAATTTATGTTGAATGGTATTTGAGTTTGCATTGATCGAAATTCTGTATATTTTAAGTAGGTATAGGCAAAATTCTTCTGAATAGTTATTAGACCTTGATATCCTGGATCATAAAATTCATTGTCAAATTCAAACATTTTGTTTTGATGCAACTCTATCAAAAATTCAACAGTATTTGCTATATTTTTTACTCAATGGCAAAACTAATAAAAAGTATGCAGATCTGATGCAGTTTTGAAATCTAAATCCTGTGATACTATTTTTATATTTCAATAAGCATTTGGAACCAATTTTTAACTTTTATGAGAAATTTTAATGTAAAAATACTGGCCAATATACAAAAACATTTCTTATCTTTTAGTTTTAAATCTCCTGTCTAAAACAGTTTACTTTTTACATCATGATTTTTAAAATTTGCAGACAGTCTGCTTTCGAACTGTTTTCTAAAAGTTGATATTGTGCACCCACCATGAGTAGACTTTGGCACATCTCCTTTCAGGGCAAGTTCATTTCACTTCAGATAGAAATAACATCCCTCAAGGTTTGCAACAGGGAAAAATCCTGCCAACTTTTCCATCTTCACATACAGCCGGCATAGAACATTGAACTCAATTTGACTTTTTTCACAAATTCAAACTTTTCCCAAGTTATTGTCAAACTTTAAAAGATTTCCTGGTGAAAAATTGAATTTATGACATTCTGATTTTTATATTCTAAATTTGTCAACAAATCAGTCTAATGTTCTGGTGCTGATAATGAGTAATACTAAATATCTTTGCACACAATAAGATGACAAAAAGAGTGCTAAAGAATCAAATGTGGCAACTTATCCGTTCAAGTTCAGTGGAGTTTTGCCTATTTTTATAATTGAATCATCTGATATCAAGACACATAAGAGAAGCCAAGTCTCAACTCGTGGTGGGCGTATAAGAGAAGTGTTGTTTACAATGAGAAGCACTTCAACATGCTTATGATTCTTATTTGATCGTCTAAAAATTATCGAGAATTTTTGTATGCATTGTTTAAGTAAAACTTTCATCCCTTCCAAAAAGGGCATGTTTATGTATTTTTCTTACTAATAAAATTTTTTGTCAAGTATTTTGTTTCTTCAGCCTGCTTACTAAATATGAGCTATTTGGGAAAACAGTTGGAGCAGACACATTTCCAAACTTGTTGACAGCTATTGACTTTAGGGAGTTGAAGTTCCATGTGGACAATGTTATCTTATTTCCATGTTTCTTTCGGAATATAATGAAGATACAGATTTAAAATTTTTTGTATACTCAATAGATATTTACCTATATACTGAAGTGCTAATTTAGTATTACATTTGCATAATACTTTACCAAAAGTATTTGTATAAATGGACTAAAAAATATCACATAATTCTTGGGGGCTTTCTGAATAATTTGTAACAACGTATTTGCTAATGTACACATAACAGAACAGTCACTTCAATAAACCTATCTATGACTTGTGGAACTTGTGAAAGATTTACTGCTCAGGCTAAGTATTTTCCTAAAATGTACTTCACAGTTAGGAAATGTCCATTTTAAGATATCAAGTCAAGCTTAAGGTTTAAAATTTGAATGTTTCAAACCATTTCAACACCAATTGCAGTCTAATTAGTAAGTAGCAAAAATGACTAGTGACAAACCTGCATTTCTTGTTGCCCATCTCTTTCCTTCTCAATTTATTACTTTTATTTGAAATTAATGGACATTTTACTTTGTTGATCTAAACATTTGCAAGGCTGCTAAGTTGTCTTTATAGCTTTGGCACATGGGGAAAATGAGACCCACTTTTTTTTAAATTAAATTTTTCAAAGTGCCTATTTAAATCAAGCTATTTTTATTAAAAAATGATTTAATATATATAATTAAAAGTTTTTATATTTCAAGCAAGAAACAATAATTAATCAAAGTATGCGCCTAAACTATCAATACAATTTTGCCATCTTAACGGTAGCTTGTTAATGCCTGCAGCAAAGAAGCCTGGAGAGCTAGTTGTGATAGAATCGCGAAAGGCGTTTTATACAGCTTGGTAATAAAATATTTTTCCTTGCAAGTGGTCCAATGCCTGGACGAAATGGTAGTCAGTTGGTGCTCACTCAAATTATTAAAATTGTGGTAACTTGCTTTCTTTTTCAGCTGTTCTCTATTTAGTTCTGTAGTCTTCATAAAAAATATAAAGACCCACAACGAAAAGATTTTCTTCATTATCACAAAGCATTCCAATTTTCCACATAAATCTTTATAATTGGCAATTTTAATAGTTTCATATAGTTTTGTGTAATATATTAGTTAATTTTTATTTGAATTTATATATATATATTTTGGGAAATTTTGCATTGATTCCTTAGAATTCTTTACCCTGCTAGAATAACTATTCAATATTTATGGAATTGAAATTTGGAATGTAAAGTTAATTCACTCATCTGATAATTAAGTGAGTACTTTGATAAAAGATTATGGGTTGAAGCAGAAAGCTATTGGAACTGATAAATATTTTATTGCAAACTCAAAATTCCACTGAATTGGCATTATCTGGGGATGCTATTACACTTGTTCTATGCTGTTCATAGAGAAAAACTTCACTTTTTTTTTTATATAAATCCTTTTGTGTACTTCGAATATACCTATGAAATACTTGTCAATGCTCAAAGAATTTGAAAAATAGACATTTGATTTCAAATTTATGTATTTTCATGTCTAATTTTTACTGAACTTACAAAAATATATATAACAATTTTTTCACCAATAAGTTATTTCTGCAAGCTAAAATTTAATGAGAAGGAGGAATTTTTTCAAGATGCAAGTTCCTTTTATTTTCTATAGGTGACCTGATTTTTTCTCAAAAGCAAGTCTTGAACCAATTAATTATTTTATATCAAAATAATCGAAGTAATTCAAAACATTTCATTCATATATGATAAATGTGTAATGCAAAAAAATTCTGAAATTTGTATGATTGAAAAAATTCTGAAATTTGTATGACTGAAAAAAAAATTCATTGTATGGTGACCTTGCGATCAGGCAACCATATTTATCTGGATTCCAAAAAATTCACGTCACTGGTTATGGGTTAAACACAAAGTAATTTAAACCACTTGAGAACGAGATGGAAAAACATTGCTCATCTTGGCATTTGGGGTATTTTTACTCTCATGTGATTTACTCTGCTAATTCCTACGACGCGTTTTAATCTTTCAAAAATTTACCCGACTATATTTCTTAATACATTACTGGTTTTACATAAAAATATTGTTTAAACAAATCAAAACTATCTAGAAACTACACTGTAATTTGGGTGTCTCATGTCCAACAATTTTAAACTTGTACAGGCAAGGAATTAATTAAAATCATAAAAATCCGATTTAAATAAAAAAAAAATAATCTGACTTAAATCAAATAAATCCGATGTTTTTTATTTTTTTCATACTCTGGTTGCCACCTTAGTCTGTTGGAGCCTGGTGTCTATGATTGACTTGGCAAGCTCAAGCTCGCCAATGAGGCGATAGCTTCACCAATATATTTCCCAAGTCTAGTTTGAATAGGCAAAAGGATGCCTTAGAAAACAAAACGATTAAATTAGAAACATTTTTTCCCCGCTTATGAAGAACATTCAGGCAGTTTAATCGAACTGAATGTGAAGCTGGACACTAAAAAGGATGTACAACATAGTGTGGAACAACTCCGTGCGCGATACTACAGACTTCCCCAAGAAACGGAACTTGGCGAAATCAACGAGTCCCTAGATGAACTGGATAGCAGACTTGAACAAATTGAGCTAAGTCTGAAATACCTCATTGATAAATTGCAAGTGGATAGAAATGCTTTGAAATTAGACGGTGAATCAAAATCGAATCTAGATGCTAACAAACATTTGAATGTTACCATAAAGCTGCCGGAGATCCCTTTGCCTCACTTTTCCGGCGAATATGATGAAAGGAGCAATTTTAAACTTCAATTTCGTAACTTGATAGAATCTAACTCAGTAAAATGAAAACCAAAAATTATACTATTTGTGTGCAGCATTAAGAGAGGTTGCCAGACAAATCGAATCGTCTGATGACACCTATTCATCTCTGCTTAAAGCTTTGTAAGATAGATAGATTCGAAAATAAGAGAGTTATAGTAGATACCCACATTCGCGGTATATTAAATTATCCAAAAATAATACATGAATCAGCCAAAAAGGTGACAAAACCTCATTGATTGCTTACGTAAGAATATTAGAGCTCTGCAGATCTTGGAATTTTAAAGAAATAAATTGTCCGACATTCTATTAATGAATGTTATTTTTAAAAAACGATCTTGAAACAATTAAACAGTTTGAACTGATCTTAACGTCAAATGAAGTTCCCTCATTTGACGACTTTTTAAATTTCTTAGAAAAAAGAAGTCAGATTCTTGAAAATTTGAAAGGAATGCATCATTAAACAGTACTAGGAAAAATGTGCCTCAAACAAGCAGGTCAAAAAACTTTTTCGTGAATTCAAACACTTCTAATTCTTGTTTACTATGTAAAGGCCAGAATTCAATATATAAATGCCAAATGTTTCAAAAAATGGATTTTCTCAAGAGATTTGAAATGGTTAGAAAGCAAAACTTATGTCTCAACTGCTTGAATAAATCCCACAAGGTTTCCGACTAGGTCAAGTGACCTGTTCCTTTTGCGCCAAATAGCATTATTCGTTGTTGCATAGGAAACCTAATACAACCAACCTCTCCTGCTGATCAACAAAAGCAAGAAAGGGAAAACAACTCGATAATGCAAACTCTCGACTGTCGCAGGTGCACAGGCATCATTAACCAATAACTCCCCGCTTGGTTATCCCAACAAGATGGTTATGCTGAGTACGGCAGTGATATATGTCTTGGACTCGAACGGGGAAAAGCGAAGTTTTAGGGCCATTTTGGATTCGGGTTCCATGACAAGTTTCGCCACCTGGGAATGCGCAAATCAATTGGGGTTAAAGAAAGAAAAAAATAAATGCGTCTATCCGTGGTTTAAACGGTTCCTCTTACTGGAAATATTTCGAACTCGAAGGGAGATTTTGTAAGAACTAGAATTCTTGATCGTACCGAAAATAACCGACGTCACACTTGCAATGTATTTAGATATTAAGCACGTTCGGTTAAATTAAAATGTATACTTATCTGACCCCGAGTTTTTTAAATCAGGTCTCGCGCGCGAATAGATTTATTTATTGGAGCAGAATTATTTTTTGAACTTTTTAGAGGAAAGAATTCGTACTGACGATAAGAACTTGTTGCAAGAAACTGCTTTTGGCTATGTAGTTTCAGGGTCACTACCTAGTGACACTCCTACAAGACAATATTATCACTTGTCATTAGAAACAAACACATTAGATGAAACTTTGCAAAACTTTTGGCAAATAGAAAATGTTGATGAAACAACACAGGTATTCAGCGAAAAAGAAAATTTTTGCGAGGAACATTTTTTGCGAACCCATCAAAGAAATGCAGACGGACGTTATGTAGTTCAGATGCCAATGAAAGAGAATGGAATCAGCTTTTAGGAAATTCCAAAGAAATCGCATCTAGGCGATTAAATTCAATTTGGAACCGCTTAGAAAAAGAACCAGAAATGCAAACCCTTTATGCAAATTTCATGACTGAGCACATAGATTTGCATCATATGGAGAAGGTTCACCCAGAATTTGGTTCTGAAATACCTTATTACTTGCCACACCATGGGGTGTATAGACCGGAAAAGACCACAACTAAGTCTAGTCTTTGATGCTTCCGCTAAAACTACAACTGGGCATTCCCTAAATGATGTACTTATGAAAGGAGCAATAGTGCAAGACCTCTTTTCAATGATATTGCACTTTAGAAAACACGCTTATGCATTTACATCTGACGTCGAGAAAATGTATAGGCAAATATGGATACATCCGTCCCAACGGAACCTGCAAAGGGTGTTGTGGAAAAATTGTTTAGACGAACCTTTGAAGGTGTATAATTTTAACACCATAACTTATGGCACCATGACTGCGCCATATCTTGCCACACGAACACTGCAACAACTTGCTCATGATGAGAAAACGTCTTTTAATCTGGCTGCACCGATTGTTCTGACAGACTTCTTTAAAGATGACGTCTTATCCGGAACAGCAGACTTGACAACCGCAAGAGAATTGCAATCCCAATTGGTTTATTTACTGAAAAGAGGAGGCATGAAGTTGCACAAGTGGTGTGCCAATGATCCTCAATTGTTGAAGGATATTCCAACAGAAGATCAAGAGTACATTTTTCATTCTTCAAACCCCACTGAAGTAAAGCCAATAAAACTCTAGGAATGCTGTGGGAACCACAAACAGGTTGCTTTTCCTATCGAGTCTAAATTGATTCAAAAGAGATCCTCACAAAACGTTCAGTACCCTCCACTATAGCAACAATATTTGATCCTCTTGGGTTACTTGGTCCTCATAACAAAGGCAAGTCTTTATGCAGCAATTATGGCTGTTAAAAATCGACTGCCATGAAGAGCTCCCAGAAACCATGTCACGGGAATGGAATACTTTCGTGTCGGCATTGAAACTAATAGAGGATATTAAGAATCCTAGATGTATTCGGGATATGGAGGCCGAGTTATTGTTCATGGATTCGCCGATGCTTCATCCTTAGCATATGGAGCAGCAGTTTATGTGCAGGTGATCTCTGAAGACCTCACAATTACTTCAACACTGCTGTGTAGCAAATCTCGAGTAGAACCAATCAAGACCGTATTCATCCCTCGCTTGGAATTGTGCGCTTCTGTCCTGTTGTCGCAACTGATGGAAAGGGTTATGAAATCGTTACGAATGGAGGTTGATCGTGTATTCCTGTGAAGTGATTCAACTATAGTACACGCATGGCTCAAGAAATCACCGCATAGACTCAAGACATTTGTGAGTAATCGCGTTGCCACCATCCAGCGACTAACAGCGAACTATCATTGGGGACATGTAAGCTCCGAAAACAACCCTGCTGATATTATCTCTCGTGAATTAGATGCCAATCACATAATTCAGAGCAAGAAGTGTTGGAATGGTCCAGAATTCTTACAGCAAAAATGAACTATTTCCGTAAGTGACATTCGTGGCACAGCATATCTCAAGGAACAAACTCGCACCTCAATCTACATTGACTTTGACTAATGGTAATTGCTTTCTAATCGATATTCTTAAAATCACTCAGTTTGAAATTAATTCGTTTGGTAAGCTTTATTTTCAGATTCATTCACAATTCCAGAAAACCGGAACAAAAACTTGATGGACCCCTGTCAGGGTCAGAATTAAAGGTATCTGAGACGTTTTTATGTTGTATGGTCCAGAGGGGTGAGTACAATGTAGAAATGGAATCAATTTGAAAGGTTTGCCCATCTCCCACAATAGTAAGTTAAGATTTTTAAACCCTTTCCTAGATAAGGACGATCTTTTGAGAGTTGGCATACGCCTTGGTCAATCAGATCTTCCATATGATACGAAATTTCCAACAATTTTGCCAGCAAGGCATATATTAAGCAAATTGATTATGCGATATTTCCACATTAGAAACTTACATTCTGGACCTCAAACTTTACTTAATTCAGTTAGACAAAAAATTGATTGAAAATTCCTTCCTTCTAGAGTCCCAAATTTTGGAGGGTTGTGGGAGGCAGGCGTAAGGTCCTTCAAGTATCATTTTCGAAGGACGGTTGGGAACTCGAACCTTATTTTGGAGGAATTTTATACAATAATAATTCAGATAGTGCGTAAATTCCAGACCAATTATACCAATGTCATCAGATAGAAACGACCTTAACGCATTAACTCCTGGGCATTTTCTTATTGGTCGTCCGATAAATGCTTTGCTCGAACCAGATATCGTTCCACAGGCCGACAATAGATTATCTAGGTAGAAGCGAACCACAAAAATGGTTCAATTAATCTGGAAACGCTGGCACTGTGATTATCTAAGCTACCTTCAACAGCGCTCGAAGTGACAGTTCGAAAAGAACAATATTGCTATAGGAACATTAGTTTTAGTAGATGAGGAAACCTCCCTCCCCCTGTTAATGGGTTTTAGGAAGAATTGAGGAAATCATCCCAAGGTCAGAGTTATAAAGGTAGAAATACCAAGTGGCCTTTAGAAGAGATATATTTCTAAAATTTGTATTTTACCCATATCTCATAACTGACGTATTCATACCGTATTGTGAACATTGCTTACCTAATAGTGCAACCTAATTCATGTAGAACTAAGTCTGTTACGGATGCCCAACTACATAGTTAAGTAAAATTGTGTTTGATATTTCACTTGCTTCCTCATTTTAATATTGTTTATGAGTCAGTGATGTATATGTTTTGTTAATCGTATTTTCTTTTTTTGTTTCATTATTAAGTATTTGCATTGTATCTCATGTTGAATGTAAATATTGCAACGCCGGGTGGGATGTTGGAGCCTGGTCTATGGTTGACTTGGCTAGCTGCAAGCTCGCCAATGAGGCGATGGCTTCACCAATATATTTCCCGCCCTGTGGTCAGACGCTATATAGCATTCCATCTCAGCGGACGCACTACCGTGCTCCCAACCTTTTTGTTTTTAACTATGGATAACGGGAGTTGCCTTTATCCAATTTATCGTGTACATAAATTTAAACTGTAAATAAATTTTATGTTTATATCAAATAATCCAAAGGAATTTTCCAGCGACCAGGTCCCCAATAATCTAGGCTGGACTAAGCTAATGGGCACTTTGGCCCCCTCAGTCTCCTTGAAATGGGACCAAAAGTCTTCAAGGGTTGCGGAGTCCGCGAGGTGTGGTCGGACTTCTCACTCCACCACAACAATGACCAGACTGAGAATGGGACATTTTAAAGGCAAGAAAATTAAGTGATGGTACCAAAAGCATGAAGAAAGATGGCTTAAACCCCAAGAGCACCCCTCTGGGGTTCACCCATGATTTAATAAATGTATATTGCTGTTTTCGGGTCTAGGGGCTGTAGCGTCTTCACGCTATGTGGTGGGAAATCGTATAGATGATACTAATGGTTGTACTGCTTTCTGGATTATTTAATAACAAAAGAAATATCTCCGGTTACATGAAATATGTACAGTACAGAAAACAAATTTGCCCGCAACGGGACTTAAAGGCGGTACCCTTTCTGGGACCTCTGAGAGACACTCCCAACACCGTTGAAGTTCTAGCGTCGTCTGCCTTCATCCTCCCCGGACTCGGGTCGGCAAAAGGCGGTGGGGAACGTCCTCTCGTCCCCCATTGGTCAAAGTTCTCCTCCTGGTGGATTTTCCTTTTTTCTCAGAGTTCCAGAATGTTCTGGCGCCGCCGAGACGAACTGTCCCCGAATTCCTTCAACCCTGGGAGCGTCGGCAGAGATGAAGGGGCTTCGGTTTCCATTCACCTTTTGTGCCCCGGCACCGAACCATGGCTGCTGGGCTGATCGGTGCCTCCATAGTCTGAAAGGGGAGAGGAACACCTCCGGGAAAAGGAAGTGTAAGATGCTTCGTCACAGGGCCATAAGCGCACATAGCCCCTTGTGTGTACACATGAATTAAATAAAGGCATTATCTTTATCCAGTCTGGAGGTTTAAGCCCGTCAAGTTCCCCCTGTAGGTGCGCCCATGTAGGGGGAGTTTTAACTGCTCAACCCGGCTAACGAAGACAGGAATTAAGTGTTGCCCACAATTTCAGGCTGCGTATAGGTGCTCATGAATTCTAATCCACCGCTTATTTGATTTCTATCGCTAACTACATTATATATTGACTTTTTAACTGAATGCTTATTTATTTCTAAAAATCTTATGCGTATACAGTGTTCGGATAAGGCATTTTGTGGTGAAATTTTAAGTGATAACATTGTAAATTTCCATTGCTTAACGCAGTAGCCCGGTTGGAAGAGTAGCGGATCAGCAACCGAAGGGTTGCGAGTTCGAAACCATCCTACCAAAGACCATCGTGTACATGGGGGCTGGTGCACGTCAAATCCGTCGTGGCCTCGCCTTGGCGTAGTGACTCAGCTCAGGTATAACCTCGTGATCTGACAGTGGTTCAAAATTACGTGGTATTGTCCTCGGAACTTTCCCTTCGGGATCGATCCCGGAACGTCACCAATAGCCCGTGTGTTGCTCCAGAGCGACGTTAATTAAAAACAACCAACTCCTTGCCTTAATTTTCGTGAATTCGCTTTTAAGTCGCGAAATACAAAGTTTTTATATATAATGATATTATTTTTTCTTACATTTATTTGGTTCAGTGACGCAGTCAAACTTTCTAACACCTAATAATTTCATAACAAAAATTGTAGAATTTTACTCTTATCGATGGAATGTCCTTTATTTAATCTTATTGGAAAATCATGAATATTTAATTTCATAAATAACTGAACACAAAATTTCGGGTCGTTTCGTTCCTTTGTTCATAATTTAAATCACAGCAAAATAGTATTTCATTGAATATTTAAAAACTCCCTTATCGAATCATTTGCCCCTGTGCAATTTTCCGATAAGTGTAGAGATTTCGGCAGCAGGAAATTTGTGACTGCATTATTTGATTCAATTTCATTCCCCTAGAAACCACCCACGATGTAAACTTTCTAGTGATTAATTATTTCCAAGTTATTCTGTTTAGAAGGCACATCCAAGAAATATCGGTGTTTGCTGGGGATATCAGGTTCCAGACAGTCGATCAATGGATGTCTGACCTTCCCAAATTCAATACTGGTTTGGTTGGTTTTTGTTCAGCAAATCGCATTGAAAAACAATTCGAAATCGCTTTTTAGAGGCTTTTTTAATGTCGGTGTCAACCGATGCTTGAAATGAAGTATTCTCAGCTCCCATCACACGGCAATCGAGTCACTTGGTATTGAACGAAACTACTCAGTTCTGCACCCCTGATGGGCTTCAGTCACCCCAAAAGTTATTGAAAAATTCAATTCATTTAAGGTTTCTGCTTACCTTAGGAGGCGATTTTTTGAAATTATCACGGAACTTAGATTTTGTAATTAATTTCTACTAGAAATAGCATTTTATGGCAGAAAATATGGCGTTTAAAATTTACTTTTTATAAATGGAGTAAAAAGTAAAAAACAGCCAAAAAATACCATTTTCGCAAAATGTCATATTTTAAAAAATAGTTAACATTTTTCCAGTTTGTAAAGTTAATTATCTTCTAAAAACATTGATTCGTGTATTGAACTATTATCATTACTACATTGTTATATTTAAATCAATTGTGAACTTAGACGTCAATTGATCCCTGAAAAAACATGAAAAGAAGAGCAAAATGCAAAAAAGATATATTCAGGTTTACATCCTGCTCAATTTTTTTAAATGCATATTTCTTGATAATAGTTCAAACCCTGCTTTATAACCTTTAGAACATGTATAAAACATTTCAAAAGTATTTAATTGAAGCATTCTGAGATGTGTTTTGCTGAGATAACGCTTAGCGAAAATTGCATTTCGAGAAAAAGTTATAAACAATATAAACCCCCATGACAAGTATACATGTTAATACTTTTTAAAATTTTCATATCCCCAGTTCAAATGGTCGTAGAAGTAAAATCCGAAGTGATTTGAGTAAAGCTTTCACTGTGTCAATTACTTGATGTCTTGTGTCACTTGATATTGTATTGTGTCTGGCGCAGCATGGCCAGACACAATAGCCTTGTGCCTTTAAACCCCAAACAAACCAAACCGATTTGAAGAGCTAAAGGGTTATATAACGATATGTAAAATTTTTGAAACATGTGAAATTTGGGTGAAAATGGCGTAAAGGCCTATCGATTTGAAAAAATCAATTGGTGTTTAGAGGATTTGCTGAAAATTTCTATACTAATTTCTAATGAAAAGTTGGAACTTGGATAAGTTAACTGAACTCTCCAAGTAGTTTCGACGAGATACCTCGTCTATCAAGATCTGACCAATTTTGCTAATGACAAGATACCTCGTCATCAAGATATTACTGATTTTTTTATTATGACGAGATCAAGATCTAATCAGTTTTCTTCTAGTGACGAGATATCTCGTTCATCAATACCTCGCCAGTTTTACTAATGACGAGATACCTCGTCGAAACAACCAACAGGAGGGTTCAGCTACATTACATTCATTTCAGTGTCTAGAGGTTTCTCTTCGCTTTCTTTAGGTATGGTATTGGTATTTTCAATTAACGTCACACTGGAGCAACACAATGGGCTATGCTTTCTTTAGGAATTTGACCCAGAGAACAAAAACAAATCTTATCGCAAGAGGAAAGATTACCTTCCAGTTCTGGTTGAGGAAAATTCCACTTTTCCGTTACGTAGCACCCAGTGAACTTTTCTCGGACTGGGTAAATGATATCGATGCCGTTCATCGTTCAAAACAAAATTTTTAAAAATAGAAATCTAGTAAAATGTGGATAAATTATCCTAATTAGTGCCGGGAATGCAGTAAATGTCAAAACCTAAGTCATATGTTTTCCAAAATAATTTGGGTAGATTCTTCGTAAGGTGGGGCCGCGGTAGCCCGGCCGGAACAGTAACGGATTAGCAACTGGAGGGTTGCGAGTTCGAATCCAACCAAAGACCGTCGTGTACAAAGGGGGCTGGTGCACGTTAAATCTGTTGTGGCCTCAAATGTCCTCATGTTGGCGTGGTGTGGAAGTTTGGAGAGGGGTGCCTGCTCAGGTGTGACCTCGTCATCTGACAGTGGTTCAAAATTACTTGTTGTCCTCGAATCTTTCCCTTCGAGTTCGATGCCGGACCGTCTCTAGTAGCCCGTTGTGTTGTTCCAGTCCGACGTTAATTAAAAAAATACCTATATCATACCTTTGTAAGGAACGGAGTACATCATTTAAGATCATCGCAGTTTCCTTTAAAATCAGAACAGAACCTGATGTTGATATACCTGAACACCCTGTGGTTGAAATTACTTGTATTAATGATAATAGCTTTCCTACCAAATATGGGGTCGTGGTAGCCCGGTTGGAAGAGTAACGGATTAGCAACCGGAGGGTTGCGAGTTCGAATCCGACTGAAGACCGTCATGTACAAAGGGGGCTGATGCACGTTAAATTTGTCGTGGCCTCAAATGTTCTCACGTTGGTGTGGTATGAAAGTTTGGAGAGTGGGATGCCAGCTCAGGTATGGACTGGTTCAAAATTTCGAGGTTTCGTTGGATCTTTCCCTTCGAAATTGATCCCGAACCGTCGCCAATAGCCCTTAGTGTTGCTCCAGTTCGACGTAAATTCAACTACCTAACCTACATTGAAAATTTTAGCGTCTTGCATGCGGTAGTTTTTATTTTAAATTTGAAAAATCTGATTTTTCGCGTGATTCTAGACTCACTATATAATAAAACGCCTGTATCTTTAAATATCTATAAATGTTGTCCTTATCTATAAATGTTTACATCTATATGTAAAATAATGCCCTTATCTATCTATGTTTTTAAAATTAAGCATTATCTTGGGGGTAGGGCCAGGCTTGATGGGTCATTCCAATTGTATTTTTTTACTATGAACCCATGAGTTGAAACTTTCATTGTACAAAGATTATCCTTTAACAGATATTTACAAAAGTACACTTTATAATTCAAGGCGAAATGTCAAATTGAATGACCTAGACACTACAAAGGTCACTAACTCCAGGGTCGTAATACATCTAGGATTTGAAAAAAACATGATTAAAAAAAATCGGATTTATTTGATTTAAATAAGTGTTTTATTTAATAGGATTTTTTTTTATTATTTTAATTAATTCGTTAACCTTATAAGTTTTAAACTTGTTGAGCATGAGGTATGCAAATCAGTGGTTCCTCTTAAAGGGGTTTTGTAGCACAAATGGAACCATGAATGGAAATATTTCAACTAAAATTTGATTAAAACCCACGATAAAACGAGAAAATTATGTTAAAACTAAAAAAATCTCAAAGAAAAACAACAACAAAAAAAAAACCCAGTATATATCAAAAACCAGGAGATTACAAATAGAATTTCCGTCCTACACGCACATATAATAAAAATTTCAATTCAAGTAGTAATAACATTAACTGCAAGATTAAAGTATAAATTATATAAAAAATAAGATCACAGTAAATTAAGTTCATTTTCGAGTGATATCGAGTTCCATTTGATACGAAGATGTTGAAAATGAATGAAAATTGAAATTTGTCTTACACATTTCAGGTTGAAGATAAAAAATAACTTTAAAGTTTAGCTTTTAAACTGAATAGTTAAGTTTATCTTTATTTTAAAGACGTTTACCGCACATGAAAACTAAAAAGGACAGTTGTCGGTATACGTTATCTCAGAAATAAAATTACATACTATCCCTTTAGTTATAACTATTACATTTTTACAAGTTTTATGAGAAAGCGGAGTAAATTTCTTCAATACATCGAATACGATTAAATTTTCTCATCCTATTTTTAATGGCCATAAATATAAAGCAGTGGATTAATTCAAAATACTACAATCAAGTTATATCTTTTCTATAAAAACGAGATGAATACTCCCTTTTGTGTTCGTAATGAATATATTCGTCAAATGCGTATCGCGAAAATATTAGTTACAATTGAAAAATTATTTATATATATATTTAAAGAAAATCACATTTTAGGTATCGATCTGGTCTAAATTTTCACTCTATCTTTTAACGATCGTGAAGATAGAAACCCTAACGCCCGTCAAAACGCGTGTCATGTGAACACGCAGTTCCTTGTGTATCTAAAGGCCTTCTAATCACTAGAACGATAGAACCTTCGAGGCACTGAAGCTAGCTAACGTGGGAATTCTCGCGTTTATTCTGCATGTGTACACTCCAGTAGAACTATGTACTTTGGCTACCCACGTTTTGTGTTGACATCAAACGCGCGTTAGATAACGCCTCATGTAAACAGCCGTAGACTGGTGTCCCAGCTTTTCTGGCACTTTAGTGTATGCATGTTTTGAAGGGTTAGCTTTCGTTTCGGATAGTCGGAACTCAGGGAAATTGTGTTTAAAAATTAAAAAACTAATTATTGTTATATATGCTGATACCTTAAAATGTTGAGATAAGTTTTAAAACAATATATATATTTATTTGAAGGAAAATTAAATACAAATTAGTTATAGATCGTAGGAAACACGATAAAACCTGTAAACTAAAAAGTTATCACCAGTGCCGGATTTTGTTTGAATGTCATCTTTTTGGTAGTACTTCGTAGACAATGCCATACAAACATAAATTCCGTTTCCAATTTCCTGGTTCTAGAAATATAATTTCTGGGGATATATTTTTATTTTACAGCCAATTTTAAAATTTTTAGGAAATTGTTTGGTCATTTTCCAGTTTCGTTTTAATCAAAGTTTTATAGAAATATTCCAATTTTATATTGCTGTTTCGCTTTTACGATAAAACACATGTACACATGGATCGTTTGAAATTCTCTTATCAAGCGCGTGTTAGAAAACTCCATGTGAACAGGGCCTAATACTTGGTAGACTACCCATGGGAGCGCAGAACTGCAGATATATGACGGGGCCTGTACTCCACAAAGCTTTCGGAAATATTCTGTAGGCATTGAACACTACTTCCTGTAGAGCTGTTCACAATTCTGTTGTATTTCAAGGCGTAGGATTTGTGTTCCACAGCGCGTTGCATGGCATCCCAGATGTGTTCGATAACGGTGAGATCTGGTGACTTAGGTGGGAATTGCAAGTCCCCCAAACTCAGATGATTGTTCCTCTAACCATAATTTGGCGTGTCTAGATTTGTGTGGCGGCGTATTGTCATGTTGGAAGAGGCCAAAACCATCAGAATGAACGCCACATGAAACGGATGCAACTCGTCAGAAAAGATGCACACATAGCATTCACCTGTCAGACTTCTGTAGACGTACCAGATCTCATTGAATGCCAACTAAACGAACTCCGTACCATTAGGAAGCCCCACCACCTACCTGTACAATCCCCAGTTGATATGGAGGATTCATAGGTTTTTCTCCACATGGATTTTATCTGTCCGAAACGTGACTCGTCAGACCAGGCTACTCGTTTCCAGACATCAAGTGTCCAATGGCGGTGTTCCTGAGTCTAGGCAAGGCGCATAGCTGTATGTCAAGTATTCATCAAGGGTACTCGAGTGTTGCGTCGGCTCCTAAAGCCCAGACCTTTGAGGGAACATAGCAGTCCTCACGCTGTTGAAAGCCCAGCACTGAAATCCTGTTATCTGAGGCAGTGCTGCACACCTATCGCATGAAACGATTCTTGCTAGACGACGCTGGTCAAGTTCACCGTCTTTTTACGGCCACACTGGTATAGTATAAATTACAGGTTTTGCAAAATTCCTGTACTCACGGTATACCCTTGAAATGGTAGTACGTGAAAATCCAAACTTTACCTCCAAAATGCTATGACCCATCTCATGAGCTCCAACTAATTAACCGCGTTGAAAATCGCTTAAATCGTGATAACGCCATTTATTCTTACGGCAGAAACAGCTGTAGATGCTTTCAAAGATGTCTACCGCTTTATATAAGCACTGGCAGACGCAACCAATGACGTGCATAGGCTCGTCTACCAGTTTTTCTGGCACTTCAGAGAGTATTCAGAAAATATAGCAGGGCAAATTTTTGAATGATTAAACAATTAAAGTTATTCTTAGGCCTTGATCCTTTTATTACTTCATTTGAATTCTACTTTGTGATACAAATCTATACTTGATATTTTAAAAAGGTACATATGATTTAATAAATCATAATTAAAGTTTGATTTTCTTGCCTTTTCGTTAACCAATTTTTACAAGTGTAAAAACTGGACATGAAACTGTCTTTCTATAAATACTGAAGATAGCTGTGGTGGTAAGATGGCTGTCTTCTACATAAACAATAAAATCTAAATGTGTTTTCCCCATTCGACACCTTGGGTACGTTTCCGCACTAAAAATGTCTGCTCTTGAATTTTCATAATTACAGGCATGATGCTCGATGAATATTTTGCTTTTGCAAAAAATATAAGACCTTTCTATTCAAGTTCAGTTGATTTTATTCAGGAGGGTTTATTGAATAACCTAGGAAGTTAAGCAACCTGTGCTCGTTTGGAACATTGCTCATTCCTTTATCATAAATAGCTAATTCTCTTGAAAGGGTTATCACTTCCAATTCTATTCAACCTTTCCATGGGGATGTCAAAATTAACTAATAACACTTTGGAATGTATAGACAGGCCCACATACAAAAAACTCAGCCTCTGCTGATAAACAGATTTGTGAGTGATACTTATATCTGTGATAGATTTTATATTTTCTCTTAAACTCTTAATGTAATTTAACAAAAATAAAGATCTGGTCTGCTTTTTGGCCAGTTTTTTCATGACACAAAAATATTTGAATTTCAAATCAGAAATTAATTAACCCTTGTGTAGCAGAAAATGACCAGAGCAACAAGCCAAACCAATCAAGTCACAAATACAAAATTTTGTGCTGATTTCAGAAAGCAATTAGTTTTATAAAATCTATGACAACACGAATTATTATCTTCAACCATTGGCCTGGTGTATCTGAAACTCTAGAATCAATTGTCTGCTAACAAAAGCAAGGGCTTAAGCCTCTTCTACCCTTTTCTCTTCGATTTATAAGTACCTTTTCCCTGTAGACCTCCCCTCTCAGCATGGCCTTGTAGCCAAATTACTTCAAAGCAATTATGTAGATAACAAGACCTCATAAGACAGGCACTGCAGCAAATCAGATAATTTTTTGCCACAAGCATATATAAGTACTAATGTCCTAAGGAAATTTAGTAGATTAAAAATACACAAGTCAAAGTATAAATGACAATTTGTTAGATCTTTCTGGTGTTTATAGGTGTACATGCTTAAATATATTGTAATGTCAAGTAAATGACTAGAGCGAATTTTCATGAAAATATATGATAAATTTTAATACTTTAAAGAATGTGTGTAGTCAATTTTGATTCACATGTTTAATTTTTTTACAGTATAAGATTTAAACATCAGGTATTGCAACGCCTTTCTCTTCATATATATACACTTAAAACTATTTACACATTTATAGCAGAAATACAATTTACGTTAATAACCAAATTTTATTTTAAATCTGATGTCCATTATTTAAAATAGGTTTATAATGTTTTGAATGACACATGTTATGTACGAAACAAAACAAAAGTCGACAAAAATGCTTTTTTACCTAAAAATAAGATTTCAGTCATGTTTGATTTAGAATTAATGACTCATTAAATCTTCTGTAATTTGTGTAAAACATTTCAGCAGACCAAACTAATATATTTAAATATATTTATTTTCAGAGTTATACATATCTTTTAAATTATATAGGTCATTAAGGTAACATGTATACATGTTAGTATGAGTATAAGGTATGTAAACACACAAAATAACGCATTTTTACAACACTTTCTGACACATTCCACAAGAATGTACAGGTAATAAAACTAATATAAAAGATTCAACGAAGCAGAATAGCAAAGTTCTTTATGCAGATAGATTAGTCCTCTAATGAAAAAAGAAAATTTCAAAAAGGTATAGTTCTTATAATTGATTTTTGCGATTGAAACATAATTTAAGAAAGCACAAGACAGGAAATACTTTACACAAGCTCAAAATAAAAATTTATCTTAAAAAAAAAAGATTAAAGCTTCTACAGAATTTAATTTTAATCCTTCATGTACATACACAGGTTAAAGCACTGCACAGTGAACATTTATAGCAGATGGAATAAAGGTTGAGCACTTGTGTGTTGCAAAAAATAAAACAAAATGCTGCAATAAGTATTTTTCCAAACACATTGGATTTTAAATCCAGAAATACTGAAGATATATTTTGTTATCAAATCAGTTATTGCTGACACCAAAACAATTCAAAATAAATTTTGATTACAACATATTTCAAATTACCTGATAATTGGAAAATTCATAAGAGCTGTACAGCAGTTAATGAATAGTAAAATGGCATCTAATATTCACACAAAAGCTAGAGTAAAACCACATATAAAAAGAATTTCAAAAATATGCAACATATAAAAATTGATACTGATCTACAGCAATGAAATTCAAGTATAAAAATAAATAAATATCCATAAACAATTATTTTAAACTAACTTACATGTAGATGTGCTTACTTATAACTATCTAATAAAAAAAGCATTATCATAAAGAAATATTACAATTTAACATAATTGGAAAGTGACCAGCACATAACAGTTACAATAACTTAAAATAAATTTCAAAAAGAAAGACAATAGTTTTTAGTTATCTTTATCAGTACACACACACACACATTATACACAAAAGAATATTTAGCTTTATCACATTCTGTAGACAAATTCAGGTAGAAAGTAAGCAATAGCATTATTTAATTTAAAACACTTGAAATCCAAATAAAAACAAACGGGTATGAGGAAAATAAATAGAAGAAATATACATAAAATGTTCTTGAATTTAAACTTGTTTGATAAAATCTGAATGAGTTGACTTCACAAAATACTTTTGGCATTAATGCAAAGGTATAACCAAATTAATGTTAATGAAAAAAAATGTAAGAACCAATGCTCTAAAGACCAAGTGATGATAGTTCTCAATACTAGCCTTTAAGATTCCAAATCAGTTGTGATAATTCAGTGATGAGATTGCAGTGTTAAGTAGCTTGTTACAGTAGTAGTTTTAAGACAAGAAAATTCAAAGCAATTTTTTTAAAACGAGCACTTGGAACAAACCTAATCACAAGAAATATTAGAGCTTAATTCTTTTGATGACAACTTAATTTTTAATGGCCCTTTTTACAAACACTTTCAATAAAGTAGATTTCTCAGAATCCAATCAACATATTCTGGTAAAAATGTTTTTGAAAATATATATTTCAATGGAAGAAGCAATTAAACATATAATTTTACATAATTAAACATTAATTTCAAAACCTTTGTTGTACTAAGATTGAATAAGAATGGCAATTACCAGCAATATTTCAATCCAGGCCAAGTCTGAAACAAATGCAAAACAGTCAAGCCCATGGCATGGAAGGTTTGTCAATTTACTAAAATTTCATAATTTTGTTAATTTCATTCAGTTGCAGTTATATGCCAGGTTTCTTTATTAATGCAGCAATCTCATCACTAGTTTTGAAATGAAAGCAAAGAACCACTTGTGTAATTTTGAGCATGAATATTTTACTACTTTTATACAGTAGCCAAAGACTAAACTAAAAATTATGTTACTAAAAATTATTCTTGAAGGGTTCTTTATTAGCAATCCAAAAAACTTTTCATCTCGCAATTGATTAAATGAAATATATATGGCATTTCTTAAATATTGTGCCAAGTTGAGTATACCCCATTGTAGAAATTTGATCGAAATATATATTTTGTCATATTTTAACTAGCTTAATATACAGTGTATAGTGCCAATGATTTTAAAGGAGTTCCCATAGATTTGATCTATATAGAGAAATCGGCACACACAGCACTCATACTTTCCACCCCACCCATTTGCAAGATAGGAATTAAATGAAACAGGATTTATGTCCTTGCAGGTGAAAGACAACACAGTTTGAGACAAATATCCCAAGAACATTTTTATACTATAAATGCAAACTTCAAAAAACAGTTTCTGAAAAAAATGCACTAAAGTACCTCCTTATAAATATGAGAGTATTTACATCACAGAAACAAAAAGCACCAAAAAATGAAAATGTATTGGTATTAGCATCCACATTTAAGTAAATAATATAAAAACCACATTAGTACACAAACTACCAGTAAAATTTAACACCAATTGCACAAGTTCTAAAAGACAGAACCATGATAATTTGATATTAAAATGATTATGGACCAAAAATATTCATAAAGAAAATGCGCAACTGTTTGAAAACTGAGTTACCTCACTTTAAGTTGCCACTACAAATATCAAGATAAAATATAACTAGCCAGGCATTTTAATCTCACTATCAGCAATACAACTAAATGTTGGTAGGTAGTCAACTAGAGTAGAATTGAAGTTTTCTCAATAACACAGGATGTACAGATGTTTTGAAATTGCTATAACCTGGTGTGCACAAGAATGCTTTTAATTACAATACAGGAGTGAGGCCAGTAGAAAATAGAATAAATCAACTGAATTCTCAACACATTCAAGGATTTTTTATCATAAATGTCATTTAATCATAACATGGAGAAATGCTAATTGATAGAACAATATTTGGTGCAAAATGTACAAAACTAAATAGGTCCCAATTTAAGAGTTTCAACATAAAACCCACATGCTTAAGACCTAAATTACAAAAAAGTAAAATTGTATAAAAAAGAATTTAATCTCTTAAAACGTTCCAGAGTGATGTTGTGCTAGAAGATAAGCAAAATGAAGCATAGACACATTTAAAAATATACTTACATTCTCCAGAATTACATATCAATAGTAACAGCAAAAGTTATGAATAATTTAATTTTTATACTTCAGTTTAGTTTTTTGTGTCATGAGTATTAAGAGTTAATCAGTAAAATATTAATCAACAGTACTGAAATAGTTATGCATATCTTGTATTTTCATATACAAAGTTGGAAGAAATTCAAGAAATGGAACACTTGTAATTCAGGCGAATCCTTGTTCTTTTAGAATTTTAGGCAAATAGCCACTGTTTTAGAAATCAAATTACATTGTTAAGTAAATTGAAAGTTCCACAATTGTTTACAACTAGAAAATAATCGATGGTAAAATAACTTAATTAATGGGAATACTTTGTTTTCAATTGTAAAATGTCTTGTTCATATACATGAGTGAAATGTGATGAAAATAAAACCATCAATTTGAGAAAATTAACATCCTTATTACTTTTAAGTATAAAAAAATGAGGTAAACATTTATCATGCAATAAATACAAAATCAATCAGATAGTTCTTATCAATACTTAAGTCAATCAAAATCGGTGATCTTTAATCTAACCAATGTTATTACTTTCACAAATTTGATGTCAGAACAAAGGTATGAAAGAGAAAGACATTTATTCCCTGTTCATTATTTTAACCACTTAAAGCACGAGTTTTTTTCGGAAAAACTGGTAAAAAATGAGAGTTTTTTTTGACAGAAAATGAATATATAGGTATAGTGTAAGTTATTTTTTGCAATTTCAGTTGTGGGGGGCATTAGAGATAAAATAACGCGATACAAGAGCGCCCGTGTGAGACACGGGCTTGTGCAAATTTGTCGGTAACTTTCGCCCGCGTCAGACACGGGTAAATGCGTTAAGTGGTTAAATAAGAATTTAAAAAGTATACATTCTTTTAAAATATTAATTTAAATTTTTTTAATGAAATCTAAAACAATACATTCTCTTATAAATCAAGTTTAATACACAAATAAAAATTTGCAAAACTACCCAGGCACAAAAATGTAGATTCTAGCTAGTAATATCCTGAAACAAAATCGTAAGCAGTATTTTAGTAAAATGTTAAGTGCTTCAATTAAAATATAAGTTTATATATCCCTTATAATATATAATATGCATATAAATAAAAAAACAAAATAGGAAATTCAAATTGTTCCCACCAATAATACAGCAATATACCAAAATTATAAGCAGTGATTTGTACAAAGTGCATTACAGCAGCTATTACAGAATTAGTATGGACAAGAAACATCACTCCCTTTTATTTTTCAAATATTACCATTATAAACTTATTTAAATATTTTTCATTTAAATTTTCATTGCTTGCATTGTCAAATATAAACATGTTTGAAGAAACACTTAAAACATTGCATAATCATATCTTTATACGTCTGAATCAGTTTTTATCTTGGCATAACAAATAGATTCTTTTATTCAAAAATCTATAGTAAGCTCTGAAGTACATGTGCGTGTATTTACTTATGAACAAGAATCTTACATTAACCAACATTTCCAAAAGATAATGGTTCGTATAACCTTTTGTAATGAAAAACTAATGAATTTGAATACAAATTGCAGTCTCCCATTACCTGCTTCCCTTTTAAAAATTATCACTACAAAAAACGAGTAGGTATTGAGATATTAATTTCTCAGCCTTCATCCAAAAGTTTCACTGTTTAATATAGAATTTTAATTAAAATTAGATAGATGACAATTTATACTGAAACATTCCAGTTTATTATCTTACATAGAGCTTTTCATATATTTGAGATAGATCATCCTAAAAGTGTGTGTGTTTAGGTAGAAATTACATTAACTAGAAACTAACAATTTAAGTGATCATATATCTTTATAATTTGAACTCATGATTATCCATATACTTCCAACAACCTTCTGAGGTAGGAGAAATAACTTTTTTTGTAACATGGGGCGGACTAGACTCAGAAACTAACATTCAGAGAATCCATAATGTACTTTGGCACAGAATATAAATTTTCAATTGGGAGCTATTAAATGAGGATGAAAGAATCAAAAGAAAATTTTTACACTTGCATTTGAGGACAATTTTCAAAATTAATTCAATCTTCATACTTTTTACCAAACATTTTTAAATTGATGTTCTTGGATAAGTTTCCATTAAATGAGTAAAATCTATTTTAAGGATGTAGTAATTAAAAAATATTTTTATTTTTCACAATATTCTGATAGTTTGTAGATATTATGTCAATATTTGAAATAAGGTGGAACAAACTTATTACCTCTAGCTCATCTGGCTTAACATATTGAAAAGTATCTTAAGAACAATGCAAAATACAAAGAAAGCTTGCTCTTAAAATACGTATTTGATAAAATAAGATACTTGTTTTCAATGTTTAAGGGAAGGTCAACAATAGTTTTAAGTAATTTGTGCATGGGTAGGTGTACATATGTGGTGGTCAAGCTTTTAGGAAAGCATTGTCTGGTAAATACTCTGAATTACATTTATTTGTCAGTCTCTTTTTAGCTATATTTCGCATTTTGTATTGAAGTTATTAAAAATGAACTTACCACACACAATGATAAAGCTTTTAAAACTGAAAAATTAAAGACAAAAGTGGAATCCAAAAGTTAAAAATTTCACAATATAACTTTAAATTATAAACATGTTCACAAAAATTTATTTTGAATCATTAAAATAAAGCCCCACTTCAAGACCAACGGTCAGCACTTTCAATAAATTATAATGAACTTTCGACCTGCAGATTAAAAATAACTTGATAAAAAATAGCACCATCAAAATATGTATTCATATAACCAGTCTAACATGAAAAGATAAATTTCATTGTTCTTTACAAGCTATTCAACTTGTTTAATAATGTTTGACTATACAAGTGTCTGTTGGATTGAAACTTATAATTTTTATTTTTAAAAAGGTAGTTGAAAATTCATTCTTTACATTCCAAAATTATAATTTGATCTAAAGCTCTTTAGTTCTGGATACAGCAATTTGTGGCTCAAATTGCTGCATGTAAACTAGATGATTTTTTCATAAATGATCTGATCAAAACTAGTATAGTACATTATTTACTCCTACATCTGATCTTACAGTAGTATTAAAAACACATTTTTACTAAGAAATTGGAAAAAATTCAACATAAATTAATTTTACATTCAGTTTATTGATATGGATCATTTGCAAAATGTTCGTTCAAAAATTTAATTTTTCCAACATTATTAGAGTTTAATAATGCATATAGCATGGCTACCAGACAATAAGAATTTGTAATAAAAGTTAAGGGAATAAACAAGATTAATATTTACAAATAATCGAAAAATAATTTCCCTTCACTAAAATCATGGTCTGATTCATGATTTTCATCCCAGAAACATTTTTCTAATTACATTTTTATACATAATCTTTTATACATGTTTTCTAAATCAATCTTCATTGATCAAATTATTATTAAAGCATTGTTAAGACTTAAAAATGTATAAAAATTACTGATTTAAAATCGTAACTTTGGAAAAATTAATGATTTGTTCTATTTTAATGTGTATAGGATTGGGAAAAAGTAGATTCAAATTATATGTAAATGATGTTATAATTTATGACCTTAAAAGTAATTGGTTTCGCATGTACAAAGATACAAGAGTCAACTACAGATCAGCCCACATAATAGAATATAGCACATTTATGTATTATACTTGCTTTAGTGCCAAAACATTTTTAGCCAAGGACAACAATTGGCACGGGAGCTAAATATGGTAAATACCCTGTGAACCATACAAAATATTTTTCACAAGATTGGGGGAAATTTTTTTTCTGCTAAATACTACAGCACCTGATTTAAAAAAAAAATGACAATACATTAAGATGAAATATTAATGCTTTAGCAATTTGACAGCAATCTAATAAGAAACTTGCAAGAGCACATACACACAAAACATAACAGGGGTGAATATGAGCAGCTATATTCACTTCCAAACAATCATTTTCTGGACAAATACTTATAGTAAATGTTTTACAATATTTTAATTAGCAAATTAAATAAGCCATTTTAAAAGTAAAATAGGATTTCAACAGATATGTTTAGGAAATATAACTTAAAAGGAGAAAAGTATAGACAAAATCTTTGAACAAAGATAAGAAAAAACAAGCATATAGTGTATATAAATGAAATAAATTTCCAAATTCATTCATATACAATAACAATTTACTTTTTATTTCCTTCATGCAGAGTGAAATTGGATCTTGACAAATGCGAAATGTTAATTAATTAGTTATGATAATGAAGTTCATTTTTGTTGATTAACATGATTAAAATCAAACACTAAAATATATACATGACAGATACAAGAGCAGGTCTGCACAACTTAGAAAATATCACAGGAAGCGGAATGATGCATTAAAATATTGCCATTGAAACCTGCGCTGCATATAGCAGCTATTATCTGGGTGTTAGAAATTATATTTTTTCTACAGAGGTATCTTTGTTTTAAATACACTATATTTTCGTTTAAGACTATAACTCACTTTTCATGAGTTTTTCACTTGGATCAGTTTACAGGAAAAAGTAGTCATTCAGAAAGTGTACATTAAAGAATCTAAACTATCGTAGAAGTTCATGTGAGTGGATAGAAGTGAGAATTTGGGTTAATAAGAGTGCTTTTCTTAAGCAGTTAACAAGTTAAAAATTATAGGTCAGAATTCTCAACGTTCATTTACAGTCACAGCAAAAATTTGTGAACAGCAAAGCAATTAAAATGAATATTTGATTAATTACAAGCAATATTACATTTTACAAGGTGATTTTTTCTGAAGTTATGAAACAATATTTGTATTAGGACTTCTATCTCACCTATCAATTCTTATAAGAATGTATAAGTTCACTTACTTGTGACTCCCCCAAACCTTCAGGTCCTTACTTCCAACACACCTAAATACATCTAGTGTTAAAAACATTTTGAATAAACATACGCAAAAACAATCATTACATAACATCAAAATTTCAAGTGATAAAATTCAAAATGCTAACCAAACATGTTATTGATTGCAAAAATAAATTAAACCGAATGTGCAAACTAAGTTAAAAGTAAGCAGGCTACTTTAATTTTAGGATGCATCATTCAAGTGTTAAATTTTTTAAAAAGAATATCATACTTGAGGAGTGAGTTTGAACTAGGAAGAATAAATACAAGTAATGGATCATATTACAATATCTTCCAAAATATTTACTTTCAATTGTTTTTAAAGTTAATGTTTGTTTTATTGAAACATTTTCTGAATTTGTACGTTAGAATGGATGGCTTCAAGGGCAAGTTGTGCAGGCCTGATAAAGAATATGTAAGTAAAATATTAATGAAAATAACCAAACAATCTTAAAATAAATGAAATTGCTGGTACAACTTAATGATACTGAATTAGCACTGCTAATTAACAAAAAAGTTAGGAACATAAATAAATCTCAAGAGATATATTGAAACACTAAACAATCAATGACAATTCCAAAACCATAACACACCCCTGTTAGTTAAAAACATGACATTTTATGTTTTATTTGTAAGCACAGGAAAAAGACTAGCAACATGAAATAATTTATTCAACAATGCAACGAATATGGAGATAATACATATTAGCAAAAAAGTTTAAAAACACATCCACATATACATACACACATATTTGGAAGATATGTAACAAATGAACTGAAGCTTCCTGTTGTAAACAATAGAATTTTCTATATTAATGCAGAGTAAACCATTTAACCATTACAAAAAAAGGTACTTTGATACACAACAAAAATATTTATAACCTCATTGATATCTAAATTCATAGACAATTAAGGTTTACTAGAAATTACATAAGTTTGAAACACAAAACATTAAAAATGCTGCAAATATACAATTTATTATAAATCTAAGAACGGATGCATAAAAAGTTTGTTTCATTTTGAGAATGGCTCAATTAAAATCACATAAATTTTACACAGTAAAAAGTATCAATTCTAGATCGCACTTTTTACAGCTTAAATTTCAGACAAGAGATTGTGCATCAGTATGTAATCGATCTTTTTCAATGCAAACAAACTTCATGTAGCAGCATTAAAAGAAACAATTGAAATTCACTAGTAAAAAAATTTAAAATTAAATAGCTGAAGTTTTCTGAAAATAAACAATGATTTAGGAGAATACTTCGAGGGAAGAAATGAGAAACGGAACTATTTTTTGCAGATTTCATTCCCTTCATAAATGTAATTTCAATTAATTGTTCAAAATAAGTATTACTGATAAAATTCCTTTCAAATTCACATATACATATTGTTTCACACTACTATGAGCATATGTGTGCATGTATCAGTGCATGCGAGTATAAATAAAATACAATACATACATATATTACAAACACACAATTGAGCTCTGATTACTTCAATTATCCTATAGATTTTTGAATTGAAAAGTTCATTTTGATTTCTTATTACTTTCCAAATACAAATTTCCACAAAAAGGAAAATTCCTTTCAATAATCAAAATTTTTAATTAATAATATTAATAAGAGTGGAAGATTGTAATGATTTGAAGTAGCTTATTTCAGTTTATCAACAGTATCGAAGAAAACTTCACAAGGAATTCTTTTATTCTAACACAATGTAAATGTGATTTTTTTTAAGTAATAAGTAAGTTAAAGAAACCGTTACATACAAATTTTAGTTTTAAGGTACTAGTAATTATATCAAAAATTAAAAGCCATTTTCAAGAGTATATTGGAAATCAATTAACATTAAATAACATTTGTGGCTTCAATACTTTCAAATTTCCACTTAAAAAGCAAAAGGCAAAGAAAACTTTACTTATAGTAAGTTTACTAAATTCAGAATTAATTTTTTTACAAGTTCAATTCTTAAGGACTTTTAAGAAAAGTACAAATCCTGTTAATCGCATAGGATAAAAGGTAGTTCCCTAAATTAGAGCAATAGTATTTTTTCCCCAATTCAAGTGGTGTCGATGTAAGATCCAGATTTTTTATATTTTTGGATAAGGAAAATTCTGAATATAGGTGGTTTGTTGCTCTAGTCAATTTGTGCAACATGAGGGTTAATTAGACCCTGAATAGATGAATCTTGTCTGAAAACAAAACTTCTCTGAAAACATACAGAGCAATCACTATTACTAACATTTCATAGAAATTCAAATATGCCAGCAATAAATAATCACAATTAGTAAATTTTCGGTTTTCATGTAATTTTTGAGACCATCAAAGCCTGGTCTAATTTAATTATTTTTTCATTATATATATAATTATTAAAAATTACGCAAATGTTTGATATTTTAAGATGAATATAAGTGTAGAAGCAAGATAGTTATATAAAAATCCTTGTACGGTGAAAGCAATTCTTAATTGATAACTTTTAAAGTAAATTATTAAAATGACTAGTTGATTTAAAATATATTTAGAGCAGTAATAAAATACAATCAGTCAACATGTTTTTAAAAATAAATTTAAAATCTTTGATACTGCAACTTGAAATCAGCACTCGTAAGATTTCTACTGCTTAAAAGTCCATTTTGAAGGAATTAATACCAAGAAATGAAAACACAGCTAATGAATAGTACAGCAATATTAGTGTTAAAATTCCTGACAGAAGAAAAATCAGATTTAAATAATCAAGGTTCCAAAATGACTTACACGAAAATCAGATCCTAAGAATAGTTTTAATACTACATAGATTAAAGAAAACGACTGCATAAAGTTTTACAATTCCAACTTATATAGATAATCTAAAAATAATTAATAACTGCTAACATTTACTTTTCAGTCATATAAAATACTGAAATTATATGGGAAAATAAAATTTTCATTGTGTTAGCTAAGAAAAAGTATTGCATAGTAGCATGAACATTATTCACTTACCTATAAAAATTGTAATAGCCATAAAAAATACAGGCATCTCAATTCTTTCTGAGAATATGGAGCACTGATTAGTATTAGAAAAAAAAATATAATTGTCTTCGGGATACCATTTCACAGAATAATTAGAAAGTTGACATTTTTTGGTCGATACAATATCATGTTTATAGAAAACTTATTTAAGGGTCACACAACATGAAATGTACTTTATAAGATGATCTGACAAAATTGAATATCAGATTTGTGATTTTCAATTTCAAAAATTTTATACCAAATCATGAAGTTTAAAGGCAAAAATATTTTATGCGAGTTATATACACAATTTTATTTTACATGGTGCTTGCATAATTTGTACAACCATTACATGTCTAGTTAAAACTGAATAATCAGTGCTCAACTGCTTCATAAAATTTCAGATGATTTAGCAAGATTTTATACAACGAAAATGATGATATTTATGAAATTATATAATATACACAAATGCAGTACCAGTGTTCACATACAGATAGACATAAACATCTGTCTAACCAATTCAGTATTAATATTCAGCACATATTTATTTAATTATACATATGGTACATATATAAATCAGTATATATGTATAACATTATAGATAAATAAATATATACTGCCAGTGCTTACATACGTACACATGAATGTACACAAACACATGTACATACATAATTAAAATTGTAAACACAGGACATAGAAAATAAATATTGTTCAATCGAAGGATTATGCTTCAGTTTCTCCTCTCAAACGTAACCTAGCAAAATCCTCAAATATAAGATCATCATCACCATCATCCATACCAGCATCCCTAAAAGTAAAAGTGTGGGTAAAGACAAGTTGAAATAGCAAACATAACTAACACAATAAACCAATTTTTTCCACTAAGTGATACTTTACTGTCAAAGAAGTTGTATTGCAAGGAAAAAACATGTTAACTTTCAAAACTTAAGAAATTTCAATTTTTAAAGTTATGAATAAATTAATTTTTATAAACAAATTTATAAACAAATTAATTATGAATTATAATATTATATGTTAAGAGATTTTTCCGATATTTTTATTCTACCATAATGAAATAAACAAACTGCAAACATAATGCAAAAGATGCTTCCTAATTTTCCTTATTAGAAAAGAACACATTTCGTTACATATGGAATGTTGGCATTTAGGACCACAATGCAAACTGCCTTTTAAGTTAAGAATAAATTGCAAATTCTCAAATATCACATGCATTAGGGGATTTTAGTGAAAAACTTATAAGTATAGCTGACACATTATAGGCTAATATCAAATTACTGGCCAAATAGTAATTGGTTTAAATGTCAAAGGCTTTTTAATTTCAACAAAATTACTTTTTGCAGAAATTTAGAATATACCTTTACTTTAATGAGATACAGAAAAATAACAGCTGCTAGAAGGCTACGTGAGAGAGGTAACCCGAAGGTCAGTAAGAAGGACAATTCCTGAAAAGCCAATCGCATGAATTGTTCAGGAGTGAATTTTGCAGTGATGATTTGGGTGACTCAAAAGACATGTGGAAGTCAAAGATGGTTCATGGCATGCAACAGAGGCTTTTCACGGGTGAAGTATGAAAAGCTTCAGAACAGATCCTCAGTGTGGTGTGATGCGTATCAAGCTTTTGTAATATAGACTGATGGGTAGCCATAGGCTGTACAGCCTAATCTAATCTAGATCGAACTAAAGGTCAATAGATGTTAAGCATGGAGAACTGTTCTGCCTCCAAGACGTATTTACCTTTAAAAGATTAAGCTATTTCTAGCAAGACATCCACAACTGTGAAGTTTAGTTGGAAGGTAAGTTTCTGATCACAAAAACGACAGAGAAATCTTACTTTGGCCAACACTACAATCTTATTACCATTCAGGTATTTCTCTGGGTCAGGATGCAGCTTCCGATGTCGGTAAAAATAAATGCAGGATGTCATTTGAGTGGAAAAGCTATAGCCGTTTGATCTGTCGCCCAAGGGAATTGGTATCCCTACTTCTCCAAAACGCACTGTGAGTATTAAAGTCACCGAGTATTTTAAAAGGCTCCAGTAGATGATTCACCAATTTTTCAAGGCCCTGTTGCTGGATGTAATAAATAGGAGGTAAGTAGACTGCCTGTAATTTTGTGCTGGTGGTATGAGAAATTCAAGGGAGGCAAAAATAGCAACACCGCCTGAAGCTCTTCAATCATTATTGATATTATCACTCCGAATACAAGTTTATCGACGTATTTTCGCCTTGCCAGCTGACTTTAGGCATGTTTCCTGAAGTGTGACACAGAGGGATGGTACTCGGTAATGAGGATTTTAATGTCATCCAGCTTGTTACTGAAGCCACGACAGTTCCAGGATATAAATGGACCTATTATTAAGTGGTAGGGATAGATTTACTTTGCTCTGGAAGTTCATCTCAAGTTCGCATTTCAGAATTGTTGTCCTCTGAAAGGCCCAATGCATGAAGGTCTAATTCTTTATCATTAAAGACACGACAAAAAAGACTTGTGGGTCATTCCATGTGAAATGAGCAAAAATTAGAAAAACCGGTGGATTTAGGGTGACAGATTTTCATAAAATTTGCTACAGGGCATAATTAATGACGTTAAGTTTATGCATAAATGATAACCAAGATATATTGGCTTAACATGAAATATTTTGGAAGTTTCAGGCATTTTAAGGAATTGCAACTTTGAAGAGCAGTTGTGAAATCGCTTGATGTTGCATGTTTGAAGATCTTTCTCAAAAACTACGTAACGTAGACAACAATATTTCAGTTTTGTAATCTATGAAGAATTTTCTTTATCTATATTTTGAACAACAATTTTAATCATATTTAAGCTAAAAATTAGTAGCGGAAAAGGAAAATAGTAGAATTTGATAGAATTGAAAAGGTTTCCATGGGCTAAAGGAATTTACATGAAACGTTGAAATTCATGCAAGATACAGTGCTAGGTATGATAAAACTATTGCTAAAGTTTGGAAGCCAGCTTTTATTTCCTTCAATTTCCAAATAGAAAAGGAAAATTATAAAATGAAGGTTTTCCACTTAAAATAGGCACACAAAATGAAATGAAGAACAGCTCTGACTAAACTATATTTTGATATTTTGGAAGAATATAGTTTAATGTCTGACTTATAAAAAAAATTCAGGATTGTATTTGGAGTCCTGAAGCAACAGTAATAAAATCAGTAAAACGCAAAAACACGTTCTTGCCCATCGATAAATTGGAGACTGAAAGTTTCATCGCCAAATGACTTCGGATAGATCTAAGATGAGTTACCATATTCTATCAGTATCGCCTAACTGGCAATGTTTATTATCGCCAATCATAGGCATTTCCTTCCCATTCTATGCATATAATTCGTTTCAAATGACAAAAATGAAACCCCAAATCAACACTGAAATATCAAATTATTTTTAACTTTTGAAGCAAATTATAAAAGCAGGACATCAAATTACAATTGAAAAAGCTTAAAAATTTAAAAGTTTTACTTGATTGTCTTCAAATTCACTTTTAATCTGATAAAGGTCTCTTGTTCAATTTCGCAGTTGCTTAAATTGAAATTTTCCTAGTGCTGCCAAATTCTTGAAATCTAGTTATCTCACTAGTGATTGTGACAAATATGGAACAAGGATTCGTGTGAGTTATGTACATTTGGGAGAATCGGGTATAGCAATGTTTAAATTATCTTTTACTCTCAAAATTAGTCTTTACGTGACTAATAATGCTTAATATTTACAAAAAGTATTTAATATTCACAAGTAGTAATATTTAATATTTACATTTCTAAAGGAAAAAGCAAACCGAAAAGACTTCTCTAACAAAATAAACTTTCCACCTATTTATTTCACTGATGAAATAAATTGGATTAAGCAAGACTTTAAAAAAATTTCATGTGAAATTTTGCATGTGCACCATAATAGTTATTTCATTCTTATATAGCATTTTTTATATTAATGCAGGTTATAACTCATTATCATCTGCAATAAAAAAGTAAAATTTATGTCTAGCTAAAATTTTTCCTGAGACAAAAATTATCAAATTACAATTATGAAAATTTCAGGACATAATAGACATCTTGCTCTTTTATGTCGAAAAGTTTTGATGTTTTCGGAGCTTTCCCTCAGTGAAATATGCATTTTTAAAAATTGAAAAATCGTATTTTTCCATAATTTTGCTTTTATGTTTTCTCTTTATAAAGGAGTAGAAATATAATCACCAAATTACGCCATGCTATTTGTTAGGAGACTCTTCATTAAAAATAATTTTTTTTATTGTCTTTCCATTTCTAGAGATACGAGAGCAATTTGAAATTTGTAGCAAATTGACAAGATTTCTATTTTTGTCGATCAGATTCAGCATTAATGGCTATTAAATTATATTCTAACTTTTGAGATCTTTTTCTGAAGAATGTAACGATATAAAAATTTTAAATTTGTGTCAATAACTTATTGAAATATAGAGTCGCAAACACAGGCCACTTTTAATGCTAGAAAATCTAAATTTATGACCTTGAACTTTAAATGTCAATTATTAACAAAATATAGATTTCTGAAATCTAATATTTTGTAGTTGCTCCTTTCTTCATGTGACTTATTTAAAAACTGATTTTCATTAAAATCGGTGATATGTTAGCCACAGCCGATTTGCTTATTTTGTGTGGAATGACCCTTATTGTTACAAATTTTCTATAAATTTCAGGTTATGTTTTGTGTTATGGAAAATTTTAGGACGGTGTTTTAAGATTTTAATGAATGACTGGAATTTGGTGTTGGCGGCTTTTGGAGGATGGACGAGATGTGGAGGTAGTTGTACTTTTTGTGGGTTTGCTATTTTTCTGAGGTTTCTTTGGGCTTTGAAAATTTTATTAGTGGGAAAGTACTTTGAAATAATTCTTCTGGGTATGTCTGTAGCTATGGTATGAGATGTTTTTACGTAATTTTATGATTCTGTTATGAAAGCATATGAAATCCCAACTTTTGGAGTTCAGGACTCAACAAGCTTAAGGTCTTCAGGGAAGGATATGTTTTGACAGTTTGTATCTTTTTAAACACCCATTTTTTACATATTTTGAGTAGGCCAGATGATCATCTCTACAGTTGACACAATGAGGACGTGCAGTGCATGTTTTGGCTTTGTGGCCCATTTTACTACATTGAGCACATTTAGTAGGGCTTTGGCAAGTTTTTGAATGGCCAAACCCTGGTAGTTGAAACACTGCTGGGGTACAGGATGAAAGGCCGGACTGGGCAACTTAGGTAGCCAGCTTTGATACGAGACAGCAGGTCAAATGCCAAGATGAGATGTTTTGTAGGAACGAAAATCTCACCCTGACGGATATTGATTCGACGCACACCACAAATGTGCTTGTCTCACAAGTTTTCGAGAATTTCATCTTATGGTGTGTATAGTTCAGATTGGGCGATACTGATATATTGTAGTAAATGTGGCAAGTCATTGTGCTCATTAAAATTTTTGCTTGTTTCAGTGGAAACCTCTGCAAGTAGGTCCACAGATTGAAGTTTTTAAAATTGATTTTACAGTACCTAACATTGACTGGATGGTTTTATCTATTGGGAAAGGTGAAACTTGTGTGAAAGATTGAGTCTGATTTGTATTATTTCAGTTATGAAGTAATTTTATAATGGAAAAACGAGTGTTTGAAAAAGACGTAGAACATTGATGCTCCCTTCTAGAGGGAAGAAATAAGATTCATTACTCATATCTACTATTATAAAGGAAATGTCTGCGTATGTGCGGTGTCTAGCCAAATCTATAGCACTTACAGCCATGAAATTCGGCACACATGTAGTCCTAAAGGTGACCACTGAATGTCCCTCGAAGCCCGAATTTTAAAATTTAATCTAGAAATTTTGTAATTAATATTTTGTGTTGCGCGTGTAGCCCCTCCTCCACTATGACGTATCTGCACAAACCGATCTGACAGATACTTATCGTGCATGTGCTATCTCTTCACTAAAAACACCCCTCCTCACATTGAAATGATGGCGTAGTGGGTAAAGCGACGGTCTGAAATCGCGGTTTTGGAGGGAGACCTCCTGAGTTCGAACCAGGCTGATGGATAACTTTTATTTTCGCCTCTATATTTTTAATAATAGTAAATATATTCTAATCCTTCCAATTTTTTCTGTACTTACTTTTACTTTATCTCTTTATTTTTTGATTACAACATAATTATTTTTAAAAATTTAGTTGATTTTATGCAGTTTTTTCAATTCCGAAACTCTGGTTTCTCTGTGTCACTGTTTTGTACCACCAATGAAAAGCAAATCAATGAAGCTCACCCTCTACATGTTCGACTCCAAGTGCCAAGTTCCTACCATCAAGAAATTTTCTGCAAGTCAATTAATAAAATACATGAAATGAAGTAACAGTGTTTATTACTGTTTAATTTGGTTTTGATTTCGTTGACATTGTAATTCATTTAGGTTGTTTGTCGGAATCAGTGAGGTGACATAACAAGACTTTTAAAAAGTACAGCATTGTATTTAAAGATTCAATTACATTTTTATTTCAGTAGTGGTTTTTTTCATAACTTACTTTTGAATTTGTATAATTTCTGTATTTGTATAATACAAATCTATCGACACTACATGTGACAGATGAGGCTGTGAACTACACAATAGAGTTTTTGAACACATTGGAGCCATCTGGAGTACCCTCGCACATATTACAGCTAGAAATTGGGGCACCGATTATGCTTCACAGCCACTGAAGCCACCATCATACCGCAGGCGAAGACGTATTCATTCCTAGGATTCCAATCATCCCTTCGGATCTCCCATTCCAATTTAAACGACTTCAGTTCCCTGTTCGTTTAAGTTTCGCCATGAGCATCAACAAGGCACAAGGACAATCGCTGAAATTGTAGGACTTGATCTCATTAAACCGTGTTTCTTCCATGGTCAACTATATGTGGGTTGTCCAAGAGTTGGAAAAGCCAAGAATCTTTACATCCTAGCTCCAAATGGAAGAACATTTATCATAGTGTATCATGAAGCTCTCTAAGCAAGAATCAGTGAGGTGGAAGGAATGAGGCGACATGCCTGTGTCATGTTGGGTGGTGGTGGGACTCATTCTTAAAATTGTTGTTTTTCTTTTTAATGTTTTCAGAATCAATGAGGACAAACAAGAATGATGTCACGGGCAACGATGTGCGGGTACTGCTAGTAATGATATAAAATAGGATTTGGGCCCTGTAGCACCACCTACCACGGAGTCCAACGAAAGGATGCAGACTCAGCACCTGTGCTAACAGGGTCTATATGCTTACGAATCACCCCTGAAGCAACCATCATCCTTAATGCAGTGTCCAGTAAGTGACCGATCGCTTGATCCCTAGCCAACGACAAAATTCAATCGACCAGCTGATTGGCACACATGGGACCAATGTAGACCTCCCGTTCACCTGAAGCAGTGTTTTGAGTCAATATGATGCTCCTCAACTGCCAGAATCCCCTTTTCCAGAGACACTGGTCTCCATGCATGGCAAACACATGGGTGATATAATCTCCAAGAGGAGCTGATAACTGTGGCGAGAAGCTTCTCAAGGAAAGCCCTCCCATCTGAAGAGGCAACTACAATGAGGGAGGAAGAAAAAGCAAAAAGGTAGGCGAGGGTAAAAATGAAAGGGAAAAGAGATCACTCGGAGACCTTGGGGTTGTGAAGCCCATACAAACCTAAAGGTATGCCCTTGAGAGTTAGAATTTTATTGAAGTAATGACAAGCCTTTATACTATATATACTATTTAAATTGGTAACAGTATGAATATGCACATATAAAATTCAACAAGGTAAAAACCTATGAAAGTGGGAATAAGTTAGACTGATTGACTGCATTCTATTTTTCACTTTAATAATTATAAATTTAAAATAATTAATTATAAATTTAGGAATTGTACTTCAATACTAATTGAGTGCAAAAAATTTTAGATTTGCATTTTAAATTTTTCATTAGGTAACTAGAATTAATTAGAATAAAGACTTCTCCATATTTTTATCTGTAATTAACATACTAAAATATGTAAAAAAATTAAAGCAAAGCTAAGTTATGTTCATCTTCAAAGTAAGACTTACGTATCGAGACGAATAAGATCAGTGTCTATTCCTGTATGATCATCATTTTCTGCATTGTTAATAGATCCTGCATTTCTTGGAGGAGGGGGATCATCAGCTGGCTTTGGATGCATGAGAATAAATGGTAGCTCTGCAACTAAATCTCTAGAATTGGAAAAACTATATTTGAGCAGTTTAAGAATAAATAACACACGTAATAGCTGAAACATGGAATTTGGACTTCGCTAAAATTTTAGATATGAAAATTACTACATGAACAAATCTCCATAAAACACTGCATGCTATGATAATAAAGGCCAAAATGCGAAAAAAGTAAGTCATACTGCAATTTTCAATTTTAGGAATATTGCAGCAATTAGCATAACTCTGGAATAATGGTAAAATAACTAAAGCTTTCATAACTAACAAGAACGGAATGAAGATTAATATAATTTGTTTATATACCTTATTTCAGTTTGTATAATTTATTAGTCTATCTAGTCAAACGAGAAACTGATACATATCTTTACCCTGGCAATGAATGAAGGAGGCAACTGATTTAACATGTTGCTTATTTTGATGGGAGGACCAAGAATTTCTGGATGAAATTCGGTAGGTACCCTCGAAATCCAAGATTAGAGGGTTTCTATCCTTTCAAAAGGCCTGCACATGCAGCCTGTAAATATGATAGGCCAATAATATACAGGTTTGTAGGATCTTTTCCAGGTTTTGGAAAATGTGTAACTATGGCATGTCTCCAAGCCTTAGTGAAAGCATGTTCTTTCCATATGCAATTAAAGAACTGCAATAGGTTGCAAAGGGAATGGCTGATCAGATAATTCAGCATAAGTGAATACCATCAGAACCAGTTGCAGTAATTCTGGTTTTCTGAGGGCACTTAACTCTCTTCCCGCGAATCCAGAAAACTTGAAACTGATCAAAAGTGTGGAGAAAGGAACATGTGTATGAGTGATTGTGTTACCTTTTTGATTTTAAGGAAAACAGAATCCCACTATTAGGAAAACCCATAGAATTTACTAATAGAAATGTTGATGCTATTTTAAATCCATCCTTTTTCGACCACTGAAAGAACCCCAACTTCCCTTTCAGAGAATTCATAGAAAAATTAAAAATTCAGTTTTTAAAACCTACAATAAATATTTGCTAGGGCCTTCGTAAAGATTAAGTGCTTGATAACTTAAAAAGAAACTTTTATAGAATCATACAAAATATGCTTCAAATATATATAAACCATGTATTAACTTATTTTACACACTATTTAACCATCAGATAGAGCAATTTTTGATTACTATTGTGTTAATGATTCCAAATTTCTTTTCTTTCTCAGCCTGCCCTATTGTTCAAACTCCAATCAATTCTATAGTAATTGCTTTGATAAAAAAAAACATTTATATGATTAGGAATATCACTGACATGCATTTTTACTTTCTAAAATACTGCAACCACTTATGTATAGTATTTGTAACTATATATCACTATGCATATGCCTTAATCAAAATTGAGTATGTATGCAAGACTATGCCTAAATAGTCTAATGGTCAAACAAAGGTCAAATTCCAATAGGCATCAGGTTCTGGGATGTATAAAGTAATATTGTTACTACCACGCCAAAGGCACGAATCTGCATTTGGCCATTTTCACCCAACTGCTTTTATCGAGCATGCATTTCATGTTTTATATCATGATAAAGCCATGAATCATCTTGATTCTTAGTGGAAATGCAGATTTTCATGAGAAAACAACCTTTGAGTTTTAACTCGATTTTTCCCGAAGCATCAAAAAACGTTGAATGAGTTTTTGTAGAAAAGTCAATTTCGCAGATTCATGTCCTTCGAGTGGTGGTAACGATATATTTCATAGTGAATTAATTTGTGGATTTTTAAATTTGTTAAACATAACATCAAAGCTTATAAGAGTAACTTATACTGTATTTTGTCGTAACAAGATGTTAACAAATCAAGTACCATTTTAGTGCAGAATTAAGTCAATAAATGAGAAAATATAATTCTTAATAACAAAGTTCTTACCCTCCGAGAGGTCCCAAACATAATTTCACTTTTACTTTATATTGGCAAATGATACCAAGATTTTCTTTTTGAGTTGCATCACCCACTCTATAGAATAAATTTGAGAAGAATATAATCAGAAACAACCCCTCTAGGTTTTAAGAATCAGTCAGGAAATAATTTACTTACATAAATCAATTCTAAATTAAAGAATCTTGCAGATACTATAATAAAAATAAAATGTAACAATGGAACATAAAATACAAATAGTTTTTTAGTAAAATCATAGAAATTTAAAATTAAGATATAAATAACAGGAACTTTTAGATTGGTTATCCGCATTGTTGACAGAGAAAAGAAAAGCTCCAATAACATACTTTATTCACTGTAACTAAAGTGGTGGCAGTGGACCTATTTCTAGGTATTAAACAGCTAATAAAACATTGATTTTTGAGATTGATGTTAAAGACTTGAAGTTAGAATATAACTACTAAAGTTTAGATTGCAAATAAATGCTTTAAACAGCATCTTTTTGCAAAGGAAAAAAAATTTGTTAGTGCACACATGAGTTAAGTTTCAAAAGTTTTTAAATTTAAGGTGACTCAAGAGTGCAAAAATCACAGAATAAAAATAGAAGACAAAAATATACATACAAAGTCGAGGATGCAAGATTTGTGTCACCGTGCTTTAATTGCCCATCAAGTGCTAAACCCCGTTTATCCTTATTATTGGCTAAAAGGGGTTTCAAATAGTAGACTTTGGAAAGAGTAAAACCAGGTCCAACTGGACACCCATCTCTAAAACAAGCAAAAGTAATACTATTAATTTCACAAAATCATATATAAAAACATTCAAATAAATCTAAAGTCCTTCAAGAAATTAATTCTGTTCCATGATTACAGAAGTTATAAAAATACTGTCTAAATTAGATTATACTGCCCATTATTATCCTAGGTGAGTGAGGAAGGGGATAAACACCAATGGCAGGTGAATGTAATCTTGAAATTCCATAATTACAGGAATATTAGCTGAATGATCACTATAATGAATATTCAAAGGCTTCTATTTAAGCTCAGTTGATTTTCTTCCAGTATTTAGTAGAACCTATAGTTGATTGGGAATCAGACAAAATGACACATTTCTCATTTTTATATTGTTGACATTTCAGTTAGTTAAGTGCCATGTGAATAGCCTCCACTTCTCCATCAAATGCAGTTTCCAATAGGGATATAAAAACAAATGCTTCACTGAAGATTCCTGCACAAATTTTACAGTTGTCCTATCTTGATGGTCAAGAAGGGAGAACTGAACAATTAGTACATTGTGAACATTAAATCATCAAACATATGTTGCGATATCGAAGACAATTCTCCTTTTCTATTATAACTTTAGTTTCAAGAAATATGCCAAAAATAGAACAGATTACAGAAAATTAAAATGTGCTGAACTAGCAAAATGTACAAAAAATACGACTATAATTGATTTGCTTTACAGACAACTGCTGTTCTTAGCGTCAGTATTCACTTGGTGCAATCTATTTGGTCATATATTCTGTCAAAAGGATGCCACATTTTTGCAATTACTCATTATTATTTTATTATCTGTTTATTATTTGTGTAGAATGATTCATTCTTTCCATTTAAAGAAAACAAAAAGACCTGATGTTAATTTAAGCATAAGTCATTAAAAACTTATCATTTAAAAACTAATCTGCTTATAAATATGACAAAGTTATTAGTCACGTCTAGCTACAACTAAAGTGGCCATTGACAATTTTTTGAAAGTTTTAAAATCTATATCAATCACTGTTCAGAAAATAAGAGGGATGGAATGATGAAACCGCTAAATAATCTAATCCTGCGTAATTTATCCTATTAAATTAAAATAATTCAGCGTTTCCTGTGCACAAGAGGTAAGTTGATAAATAGCACCTCATTGCCTGTTCGGCCTTATCTGGAAAAAATATTTATCCTCATTATTGGGAGGCTAAACTTTTTGTCTTCAATTTTTTAATTGCTTTTTACCTCTTCAGTTTTATTACAATGGTTTAATGTTTCTTTGTACAGTATTTTATGTTGCACCTACTATTATGTATTAAGGCTAAGGATGCTTGTCTATAGTGCCTGCTGTATTGGATATAAATATTTTTAAAAATCTTATTTACACCACAGGCTGAAGATTCCTTGCACCCATTCAAGTTTTTTAACTGATGTTCTACAAGCTAAAACAATTCACAAAATTTCCAGTACTCCATCCCAATTACTCTGAAAATGTGCGTTTTCCAAAGCATTTATCATAAAAACAATTGTTGATTATATCAAGAACAGAGCAAAACAAATACTAGATCTTAGTATAATCCTTTATAGGCATTTTTTCTTCATATTGCACACAATTCTTTTTTAATAAGGTACATATAGTTTAACTAATTTGTCAATCTTCTGCTTCTGTTACTATATAAGAAAAATCCTCAAGTTTTCTATCGAAATTTTAGTTTCAAAAGGGAAAATGTACCAAATAAAACTTTCCAATTACATATTGTGATAAACACAACCCTGAAGCTAGTTTCAATATGCACTTGGTGCTACCTATTTAACACTATTTTAAGTCAAAATGGCACAAAAACTTTGAAAATACTCATTAAATATTCCATCTTAATCTTGGATATTGATTTAAGAATAAGTGGAAACAAGAAATGCAATTAAGTGTTTTATGATTTTTATGCCAAAAGCTAACAATTTGTTAACCTCAAACGACATGCCTTATAAGACCAAATATTTTTAAAAGCACAATAATATAACATTCAATTGTTTTGAAACTGAAACAAAACAGTGTTAACAAAAAGTATGTCCTTTAAAAGACAGCAAGAAACAAAAAAAATTCAACTTTCAATTACTGAAAGTTTCTTTGCCAAAATGAAAAATAGTTTATCTTCTAACAAAAAACTAATAATTTTAGTTTGCCATGGCAAACCAAAAGTTTTTATTTCATCAGTCTAGAACTGCGATGCACAACAAAACCAAGTAGATTTTTAATGAGAATGTGATTTTTCTATTAACTTCTATTAAGTTGAAAATATTCTTTCTATAAATACAAAAGTAGATGGGATTGAAAGATGATTTTAAAAATGGCTTCCTTCAATACAAACATTAAAATTTAATCAGTTCCCCCTTGGAAAGGAGGTATCCGGGATACAATTCTTTTTGTTAAGAGGAAATCTAAAATCTTATCTGCTTCTTAACGAATTTTACATAATGATTTAAATAAACAAAATAATTTCCATGCTACAAGATGAATATTTTGCAATTTTGAATATCAAGATGTTTTTCCAATTTAAGCTCAGTTGATTTTCTTCAGGAGGGTTTATTAAATAAGATAGGAAGTTAAGGGCACCCAGTACTCGTTTGTAATACAATGAAAACAAATGTTGAGCAGTACTGATTCACTCTTGAAGAGGCATCAGTTCAAGTCTATCCAACCTTTTCACAGGGAAAAGCATGTCAAAATAATTTTAAAACACTTTGTACAATATACGGACAGGCTCCATATGAATAAAATTCAGCCTCTGCTTGTTTTCAGTGAGCGAAATGAAATATTTGTTGGCCAGTAGTTACCCTCCAACATGAGAGATAATTATTAAAAATTATATCAATAGTAATTTAAATAAACATGGACTAGCGTACAAGGGGAAAGAAACAAGAGTAAAGGTGGAAGATCCTGTAATTTTGCATAATAGTTGGAAGGAACCTTAAAAATGAATTTTGAATAAACGCTTATTTCTGTAGTCAAATTTACTTTTTCTGCAGCATGAAATGTATGAATACATCTGGAATCCTCATATTTTACTGTATTCAACTGATTGATTCAATGCCACTAACAGCTGCTAAAGATGTAATGTGGTAATCAGAGCAAACTACAAGACCTCTAAACGTTCAACCAGTGTGGACTGTTACAATTTATTAAATGTTCCATTTTCTTGAATGTGCAATTAATAGAATTAAGATAAAAGCAACAAAAATGAGTCATTTAGCATATGGGTAATCTTCATTTTTTGTTATAAAATTCATTTTTTATCTTAAATTAGAACAACTCATGTTATGTATTATATATATATATATATATATATATATATATATATATATTTTGGCCATTAACTTCATCCTATTCATCATTATATTTAAAATTTTGTATAGAAGAATAAAATTAATGAACTTACTCGCTCTCTATTTCAGCAACTGTACATTTGTACTGGGCAGAAGAAAACAAACAAATGTCAGCAAACTGCCGAACTAAAAAGTAGAAGGATTTTTATAACCTATATGCATGAACAAAAATAAAAAGCATAAAAGAAAAATTCAATAAATATATTACCAGAAACTTTTATTTTTTTAACATTCCTGTTGGAATTATTGGCTATGTGCACATTAACAGCGATATCTTCTCCATGGTGATATAACTACAAAAAATAATATTTTATAATCATATGAAGATACAGCTGAATAATAAATTAACCTATTCACTTTAAAATCTAATCCCAAAATAAGACATCTGATCAGGCACATCTGAAGTAAAAGTACGATTAGAAAAGGACTGGCAAATTCCTATAGCTCATTTATGAAGATAAATTTTTGTACTGGTAAGTTATAAAGCAACACCTCCAAAATAAAAAAATACAGAATCAATTCTAGAGTAAACATAAGAAATCTTGGTAGATAGTTTTAGTACTTGAATAAGGGGTTCATAATAACAGAATCTCAACACATTGCACTGTTCCTGCATGTCAAATTATTCAACATAAAACATTTTTTGCAAATGATTGGCCAATTGATTTGAATCATTATGGTACAAGGTAAAGATGTATTTGTGAACCACATTGTGGTAAACTGGTGCACCACAGGAGTGCATTCATATTACACCTCATATACATCCATGCCTTAAACCTGGATTTGAACTAGGAGCCTTTTAATCCCGAAGCTAACCCCCTGACCACTAGACTGATTGGTTGACTCAACATAAAACATGATAAATAGGAATAAACATTTTAAAATATCATGTAACATTCAAAATCAGTTTCAATTCTGAAAAATATGTAGCTTTTAATTGAAAGGAAATTTTAGAGTGAATGTTTAATTACACAGAAAATGTATCCTTTTACACTGGTGTTCAACAAAATTCCAACATCCATTAAAATTGCAATTGGCATGAATTAAACCTACATAAAAAACAATAGTTCATAGACAATAGAATCAGGCATGAATGAAATATGTAATTGATGTCATACACAATATGATAATGCATATTTGTTCCTTAACATCCACATAAACTTGCTCAGATGAGCCGAGTCACATTTTCATGTTAGGATGTTAAGTTAAGTACAATTTACAGAACTAAGGAGTGTATTGTAGCCATATGCGAGGAAGGATGTTCTACCCAACATATTGCTTCAAGAGCGACTGGTAATCAGTCAACAATGAGAACATTTTTTACCATATTCCTGAATACATGTTCTACTAATAAGAAAAGGAACAAGTTTCGACTCCAAAACAAGACTATATTTTGAAATATTTAATTCCTTGGTGATACATTTTATTTCAACACTATAATAGTTACTGTGTATTACACAGTATAGCAGAGTAGAGATAAGAAATCGCTTTGCAAAATTATAAGATTTTAGTTACCTCTTTATCAAGTGATGCTTCTAAATGCAATTTATTTGGGGACATCATAAAATCTTTGCTCACTTCAACACTTGGCTGCTCACCTTGACGACTAGGTGCATACATAATTTTTCTAATTGCCAAACGCACAGAATTTCTACAAAAAAATTTAAAACGTCAGCAACTAATAATTTCTAAAATATTTTAATCTGAAAATTATTTTAATTCAGCAGAATGTTATGAATTAAAGATTAGAACGAGGTCAACTAAAGCAGGATTACTGTTTGTGGGATTACAGCCCTTCGACTCATTTTTAGTGTTTAATGTTTGATAGCTAAAAGCTTTAGTTAAGCCATTTTCATGTTAACTTAATAACTATTTTACGAAATTGAGAGTAAATAAATATAATGAGGTTTCGGAAGTATAGAAATGTAAATGTGTTAACATAAACCAAATTTACGAGTAAAAGTGGTAACACATTTTTTGTTACACCCAGTCACTCTTTCAAGCCTTGCAGTTCAATTAAATAAAGAAACAGCCTGTTAATGGGGAAGGTCAGAAGAACATAAATTAGATACATGCAAGGAAGTAAAAAAGTGCTCGCCAGTCATTTTTGCAATTACAGTGAACAAATGGGAGTATCAGAAAGTTCCAATTCAGTGTAGTTAGCATGTGGATAATCATGCCCAGTAAGGTTGATTTTGGGGTACTATACTCATTACAAAGAGTAATCTCAGAATTTAGTTGATCCAAAAGAGAAGCACTTTTGACCATTTGCTCATTGCCGAAAATGTCACAATGGTTATGAATACACTGGAGCTCCCTGCGCTTAAAAGATGGTTTATGGCGATTTTGCACTCAAACTCAAAAAGGGAAGTATGTATCCTGTAGGCAAAAAGAGTTTGAAGTGCAGTCTGTGAATAAATAAACAAAACAATTTTCTTTTCATGATTTTGTTTCAACTTTCTTAGAACTAAATTTACAGCATAAATTTTCCTTTATAGTTTCGGACCATAGGCATAGGCAGCTGAAATAATGTGGCACTCGAGCAACACAACGGGATATTGCCGACAGTCCGGGTCCATAGGCTTAGAAGCCCTATGGCCTTGGGCGGCGAGGCGAAGCCTCGCCGCCCAAGTAGGAAAATTTAGAGTACTGTCCCCAGCCCTCCAAGTTGCTTTAAATAGCAGAACCATCAATATATACATGAAGGCAATTCTGAGCTGGATCTCATTTCTCTGCCAAAGCAATCATTTTCAATTCAGTATCAGAAGAAACACAAAATGTAATTGAATTTCAGATTTTTAGAACTTCCCTCAGGAAATATTTACAAAAGTACTAAAAAGAAATTCCACCTTCATATCCTTTGTGAAAAAGTCCCTGCCCTTAGGCCCCGTTCACATGGACTTTTCTAACGAGCGTTTGATAAGACTTTTCGAGCGTTACCATGTGAACACCTCTCTTGGGCGTTTTTCGAGGTCAGTTTCCATTATGTATTAAATTGTGTTTTTTATTCTCCTAATCCTGAAATCTCCTCCAAATCAGCGTAAAATTTTACATCAGATCGAAACCAAAAACATGAGTTTTGAAAAAATTATTTTTTGTCAATAGTCGCAACTAATCTTTTTGCAGATATTCCTTCTATACTAAGCGTAAGCGGAAGTATTGCCTTGTATTAAAGGGAATGTCACTTTAATAAGATGTTTTGTTGCCCTTTATCAACTGTTTTAATTTTACAGATATTAAAAATAGGATGAAAAAATTTCTTTCTCAACCTAAAATTGATTTCTCTGTGTTCACAAGAGCGTGAATTTGGTTAACTTACAAATGTATAAAAATGACCAATAAAATGCCTAAAAATATTCAAAATGATGTAAAAATTTGATATTCTTTCGATTTGTAAAACATCCGTTCCAATTGCCAGTGAATAAAGTGTTTTCGAACTTCAATCTTTATACATAAATAAATGCAATATAATCGACTTGCTGACCAGAAAGGACAACCTAAACAGGTAAATCTCACATATAATATACGATGCGTTCCAGTGCAATGCCAGCAACCTCGATTGTAAATTTTTGCACGTTAGCTTTCCGTACGTTTTTCAAAATTTTTCGAATGATGGGATTATTTTGGACCTAGGAATCGGTATGAGGCAGCGGATCAGAGAAAAAGTGCTTTATGTAGTTCAAATTGTGGTATTATTAAACATTTTCATTAACTCTAAAATCCTAAAGTATTCGTTTTCTACTGTCAAGACTAGAGGAAAAACCCCTATAACCTTCATTTCTCCAGTGTCGATGATTCACCCACCAATAAAAAATAGTAAGAAGGATATGTTTAGTGTTAAGGGGTGATCACGGATTTTTTGGGTTCAAGAAGCTAGCAGATGAGTCATTTGTAATGTGTTTTATCGTAAAAAGCGAAACTGCATATGAAAAATTTGAATATTTCTATAAAACTTTGATTAAAACGAAACTAACTGGAAAATGACCAGAGAATTTCATTAAAATTTTAAAATTGAAAGTTAAAGTAAAAATATATTCCCCAAAACTACATTTCTAGTACCAGGAAAGTGGAAATGGAATTTTTGTTTATATAGCATTGTCTACTAAGTACTATCAAAAAGATGACACACAAACGAAACCCGACACTGGTGATAACCTTTCTTTTCTATGTTATTTTTGCAGGTTTTATCGCGTTTCCTACGATCTAAAGCTAATTTTTATTTAATTTTCCTTCAAATAAACCTATATTTTTAAAACCTATCTCTAAACATTTTAATGTATCAGCACAAGTAACACATGTATAACAATAATTAGTTTTTTAATTTTTAAACACAATTTTCCGAGTTCTGACTATCCGAAACGAAAACTAACCCTTCAACCTACCCTCTTTCAAGGGTTTTGCAGCACAAATGGAACCACAAATGGATAACGATTGGGAAATACTTCAACTAAAATTTGATTAAAACCCACGATGAAACGAGAAAATTATGTTAAAACTAAAAAATCTCAAAGAAAAAACAAAAAAAAGTACATATCAAAAATCAGGAGATTGCTAATAGAATTTGCGTCTACACATACACATAATATAAAAATTTCGATTAACGTTGTAATAACATTAACTGCAAGATTAAAATATAAATTCTATGAAAAATAAGCTCACAGCAAATTAAGTTCATTTTCAAAAGAGATATCGAGCTCAATGTAACACGAGGATGTGAAAAATGAATGAAAATTGAAACTTATCTTACGCATTTCATGTTGAGGACAAAGAAAAAATAACTTTAAAGTTCAGCTTTTAAATTGAATATTTAATTTTAGATTTATTTTAAAGATGTATGTCGCACATGAAAACTAGAACGTACAGTTGTCGGTATACTTTATTTCAGAAATAAAATTACCTACTATCCCCTTTAGTAGTAAACTATCACATATTTACAACTTTTGTGTGAAAGCAGGGTAAATTTCTTCAATAAATCGAATACGATTCAATTTTCTCATTCTATTTGTAATGGCCATAAATATAAAGCAGTGGATTAAGACAAAATACTCCAATCAAGTTTTATCTTTTCTATAAAAATAAGATGAATACTCCTTTTTGTGATCGTAATGAATATATTCGTCAAATGAGTATCATGGAAATATTAGTTACAATTGAAAAACTATTTATTTAAAGAAAAACACATTTTAGGTATCGATCTAGTGTAAAAATTTCCAGATTTTAAATCTGTTGAAATTTTCACTATCTTTAACGATCGCAAAGATAGGAACTTGGACTAGGGGAATAAAAATGCAATAATGGGCTTCAAAACGCATGTCATGTGAATGGTGCAGTACAATCCTATGTATCTCCAAGTGCCTTCTAATCGCTAGAACGACCGGAGATTGTTGAAGCGCCAAAGCTATCTAGCCGTGTGGATTCTCGAGATTTCTACAATACTCAATACACTCCAGTAGTACTCTATGTACTTTGGCTACCTGCATTTTGTTTTGACTTAAAACGCGCATTAGAAAACGCCTCACGTGAATGGGGCCTAAGGTTCAATCTCAAAATTTGAGTACAGGTTAAATACTTGAAAAATTTGCATGATTTGAAAAAAAAAGAAATGAACATTAAAAAAACATGCCTTAGTCACATTTATTAAGTTTGTTATATTAATGCTCAAAAATAATTCAGAAATGAAACCTTAATTCATCAACACAATGTTAAGATTTAGAAAAAGGATATTGAATTTTAAAAGTTTGTGCTTTATTTCTATCAACTTTTGATTTGAGAGATTGCATTTCAATTGACACTAAGATGCAGATAAAAAAATTAAAACTAACCTTTTGTGAGCCTTCTCATCAACACTGTCAGCAATATATGCTTTCAATTCATAGTCAACACCACATGGCTTACCAGTATCACCAGGAGATGGTTGAAGGGTTACTGATGCTGGACAGTGTGGTGGCAGCTGTGAAAAGTTGAAATTTAAGAGCAGTTTCCCACTTACCAAAATTTAAGATTGACACATTTTTCAATAAAACAATCTTTTTAAGACAGAATACTTTATATCTGAAGATAAGATTGTCAAACATTTTCATACATTAAATGTAAGTTGAGAAATCATAAAACAAAAGCCTTTTATTTAAGGAAACACCAGGGCATTCTATATATGTGAGATAGGAACCATAACTTTGCTTAAATTAGATGTCTCTTAATTACATAAAGATAAGACTTCTGTGAATTTAAATTAAATTTCAATAAAATTAAAAAAATAACAAAGTATTATAAAAAGGTACAATATTTTATGATCCAGATTCCATTTTGTCAACCCAAAACAGATGGTTCAAACGGTTGCGGTTGAAAGTTTATTAGGCTTTTACAATAAACTGATAGAGCCTAATTAAAATATAAATCCATATAATTCTCACAACAAGCAATGTTATTTTTCAACTATCAAAAGTTGTCATTTTAATAAAGAAACAAAATAGAATCGGAATTAAAGTGAAGAATTTGTCATTTTTACAATACTTTCAACTATTCATAGAGTGCAATTAACAAGATTTTTCCAAAACACAGAAATATATTTAAATATGATTAATTAGTGCAGCAAGTTTTCCATCAGTCATTATGGATCAATGGTACAGTCTCCAATTGCTAAGCAGAAGGTTGCATATACTATTTACCAAAAAAAACCAAAAGCAAAGAAAAAGGCAACAATATCATTTAGATATAACTATTTTACACAATTTATTTACTGGTATCAAAGAGACAGATAAGAGTAATTTAATAAGACAATTTTAGAGTAACGAAAAGGCAGTGTTTTTATATAAATCACTTCTTAAATATTATATTGTAACTTTTATCCTAAAAGGGGGAGAAATGTTCAAAAAATGTTATCAGTATCTTAACTTCAACTTATACCACAAGATCAAATAAAAATTTAAATAAAACTATTAATGCATAATGCAGTAAGGCAAATTAAACTATGTAAAATATGATAATTTACTTCAAAGAAAAATGGATGAGCATCAGGACCAAGCTTCTTAATTAAGCGCTCTTGCAGTCTTGTAAGTGGATGCTTCAGCTCTCCCTGAGGAGGATATATTTGTTCTGAGGCTAAGTAGAGGTCCTTTCTAAAAGTCAGTCCAAGTACATCCAAGTCTTCCCGACCATAATGAAATGCTGCCAGCACATGGCAAAACACTTTGTGATCCTTAACAAACTCTGCATCAACTAGAATTACTCCATCTGAAAATATTAAAATTATATAAAAAAGTATGTAATATAATAATAATTTAAATATCATCTGTTTATAATCATAATTGTATGTAACGTAATACTGAAGTTCAATATAAATGTAGAAGGGCAACACACACTCAGGGCATTCATGAGCAGTTTGGAATGAACTATAGAAAATGGTTGTCTTAACCTTTAGGCTATGGGCGGTACAAAAGTTGTACCGTATTCGGGTAGCGGAATAAAAGTGCCATAGTGTAAAGGTTAGTTATTGCAGTGGCGATGAGGAAAATAAGGAGTAAAAATCACAAGTAGTTGTGGAATCCAAGTTATCCAGTAAAAGAATGTATATTGGAAGCATTGTAGAACAGTCAAGTTTCGAAGAATTCAATTGCTGTAACCAGATATGAGCAATTTTGGTTGCTAAATGAATTTTAACTGAAAAAGGTACTTCACCTGACTTCACTTAAATTTTTTAAAAATTATTAGTGGATTTGCTGCATCCTGGTGAAACCGGAGAAGGCAACTTGTAGATTAATTTAGAAACTGAAATCTCATTTTCAATAAGAATCGTCTGCAACAGCAGCGGATCACTATCAAGTGCAGGGTAGAAGTCAAAATGCAAATGAAACTGTAGCAGAATTTCTTGCATCATGGGAGAGTGTCCAAATTCAGACAAATTTTAAAGAAAGCTAATAGGGATAGGAGGAATCCATTCAAATTGAGGTAAATATATTTGCCTCACCATCTTCAATTAAAAAAAATTCCGTATATGATAGCCAATGGCATATGTTGAACTATGTCACATTAATGTTTTCAAAATAATTTTTAATTTTGCTTGTAAAGAATGTCGCATAACACTTAAAAATTTGCTAAGCTCAAATTATTAGAGATAAGTTTGTTTTGCTCATATTTAAATATACTGTCTGTAATAAGTAAAAATACTTTTAAAACATTAGTTTTTCAACAACTTGTCCCGGAACTTGCAGAAGTTTGGTTAAGAATTTTTTAAAAAGGTCATTGTTAAAAAATTCTTAAGAGATAATGCAATTTCTCATACATTGATTTTTAATAGCCTTCAATGTAAAATATCGAAATTTCTACCTTGTGATGTACACTAAAAAAAGCAGGGCCAAACGTATTCTCTCACACAAGCAAGTGTTTTAATCCCCATGACCCACAGGTCAAGCATCTTTTTTGATGTGATAGTTGAACACGATTCAGTTTTCGTACATATATCAATATAGAGTAACATGTAAGATTTTTGGTGGTTTTATAGCGCTACAATAAAGAGTTTTTAAAAAGACATTAGTTAAAACCTATCATCGCTTATTTAGCAGGAAAAACATTTGGGATGTATATTGCTTCAGGGCTTTGCTTGCATTCAAGTTTTCACTAGATCATTAATACAGCACCTGCTGCAACAAATGATAAAATAACAAGATCTATTCTAAGGGTTCTAGACTTTATTTTTATTTTACAAACAGCTGAATCTATCCAGCTGATAATGTGGGGAAGATTATTTATATACTAAAAGAGTAACTTGAATGTGCCTTTAATCATTACCTTTGTATGATTAAAGTTTATTTGTATAAATTTTAAATTGTTTAGTCACTCATTTACTCTTAATTCATTCTTGGATTCAGGTATATATTTATGGGGAAGGGTCATAATTCATTCAGGGATATTGTGAAATTAACCTCTCAACCAAATCTATATAGTAAGTAAAAGCAATTTCCAGAATTCAGAAGAAACAAATTAAATGAACTAATATGGTGGAAGACACGTAAAGATTTTCCTGCAACATTAAAAATAGTTTTACTAAATAACAAACTCACTCCGGAATCCAAATCGGAAGTTCTACACTGGAGAGTTAAGATGAGTCTCATCATACACAAAAATCAGAACTGAGTAGTGACATGAGTGCAACTTTTCAAAGAATTGAAAATAAGTTATTTATGAATTGCACTCATAAATTCTAATGTAAAATTGTCATTTCTTGGAAATGAGAAAGGACAGACTAAACATTTTCGTCAAATTTTAACAAATTTCTCAACTTAGTTTATTAGCCTAATTAATATTCGGATACGCAACTTTTGCTTAGTTTTAAATAATAGGAATAAGTACTGAGCTTCCAACTTTTTCTTATCTATGCAATTTTAGAAATTTTTATGAGGATTTATAGATACTACGTTTCACATTATTATTTTCAATACTATCCAAATGTTTTAATACTATTATAAAGAATTTATTAATATTCGTATAGCATTTAAAAACTAGTTTGCTACTTAGTCCCTTCATATCAAAGTAATAAATTTTTTTATACAAGTGTATTTTTTAATTTGTTTTGTGGTGAGGTGAGTCACAAAATTCTGATTTTATTGTGAAATTCTGTGTGCATATTTAATATATAACTTTCTACTTGATAATTAATTCATATTCGGTTAGCATAGTGTTAAAAAGCATTTTTAAACAAATAAAGGCATATTGCCACTGGAAGTTAAAAGGGAATACTAATAAAAAATTAGGATTTTGAGAAACTTTTCACCCATTTAAAGGGAATTTGACATTAACTTTTAGACTACAACAGTTGTACCTTGGAATTTTCCTTCCTAGAGCGGCTTGGTACTGCTGGCGTACCTTGGAATTTTCTCCCTTTTAAGTGACTGCTGATATTGATCACCATTTACGAGCTGTCAGCGACTGGCCTTTAAGAGGGTCCTTTTTGTTCGGTGCATCTCCTGTCTATCGTGTGAACTCTATGGGAAAGATAGAAAGTGGCGCCGGTGACATCTCTCACGCCAAGAACGGAAGGCATTTATGGGAGTGCTTTTCTCATTCAACGCTACTCTTAGAACAATTGGTATAACACGAAATACCTCCAATGCTAACAAAATTTTTTTGTCTGTGCGTGTTTTAGATTTTAGTATAAAAGATAGAAATATTACTTTTGAAATGGCTTGACGTTCTAGAGGTTTAACACAAGAAATAGATCGAATTATGAAGGATTTGGACGAAGAAAATTTTGCTGAGTGATTCAAAATGTGAAATTGAGCATCCTGAAACGGATCTTGTGTCCGGACAAGAGACTTTTGTAGTTGATAGCTCATCTACAGAATTCCCAAACATAAATTGGAAATTTGCCGAACCATCCAATGAAGTAACAGTTTATGACTTCAGTGGAAATTTTGGGCTTTCCTCAAATGTCCAACCATTAGAACTGAAACAAGAGCTCGATTATTTTTCCCTGATGTTCAATTCTGAAGTTTTACGAATTTTAGTTGAAGAAACTAACAAGTATGCAGTACAAATTTTGAGCACACATGCAAACTCTCCAGAGAAAACAGTCATCGGATTGGAAGCCCACGACTGCTTCTGAAATTCTTAGGATTGGTTCTACTAATGGGCCACATAGAGAAGGACAATATTTTAGAGTATTGGCCCCCTGATGAACTTCTCGAATCACTGATTTTTGAGAAGACAATGGCAAGAGACAGGTTTCTCCCCTCATTTTAAAATTCCTTCATTTCTCGGACAATTCGAAAAAAGTTCTAAATGATCATGCATCATACGATCGATTGTGGAAACTAAGAAAATTTTTTGACTCATTAAACGATAATTTCAAGAGTGTATAATCCTACCAAAGAAGTGGTAATTGATGAAGTTATAGTAACCTTAGGTCGTGTCATCTTTCAGCGGTGAGGAATTAAATTACAAAATAGCTGATAAGAATGGTTATACTTACACGATACAAAAATGTACACCGGAAAGGATTGTTCCGAAGGTGTTAGTTTACCAGCCTCACATCAGGTTGCCAAATATGAATGAATGTTTAAAAAACAAAGGCCATAAATTATTTATGGATAACTTTTTCTCCTCGCCTGTTTTGTTTCAAGATCTGGCTGCAAATTTTAAACTAAATTCTTGTGACACAGTTCGTTCTAATCAAAAAATTTTTCCTAAACATTTCTTTGCCAAAGTTGCAACGCGGTGATATTAGAGTAAAATATAGCGAGGGAATGATGGCTGTATGCTGGAAAGATAAGCGAGAGGTATACATGCAAACCTATCATACAAACATGCATGATCCAAACAAAAAAAGAAAACATAAAGCCGCAAGTTGTTGCTGAGTATAATAAAAATATGGGTTTTGTTGATCTCAGCGATCGAATGGCTAATATATACTTTCGGAAGAAAATCGCTGAAATGGACAAATTTTTTTTTCTCATTTGTTGGATCTGTGTGTGTGTGTGTCCATCTTAAATGCATTTATACTAGACTAAATAATGTTTTAACCCATAAAGCTTTTCGTTTAAAGCTTACCAAGCAGCTGATTGGCAACTCTTCAACGGGAACTGAGGATATTCAGTCCCCGACAATTCAAAAAAGGCCTCGTTTGCAACATTGGCCTTTGGTTTGAACACAAACGTCGAAGGTGTGTTGTATGCTCTTCAAAAAAGAAACAGAGGCGTTCTACCATTGTGTGCAAAACATGCAATGTTGCTCTTTGCGTAGATATAAACTGCTTTTAAGAATATGAACACTGAAATTAATTAATTTTTTACTGTGAATGGAAACAAGAGACAAAGTGAAAATAATTTTAAACCTTAAATTCAATTGCTCATAATTTTTCGCTCCTTTGATGGATTTATATATTTGAACAGATGTATATAATATTGTAAAGTGTTAAATTTAATGGTTTTTGTAGCGTAAAATTTAATGGTAATGTATGGTGTTAAACTATGGTTGTTCATTTGTGCACTCTAAATATTTTTTAGATGCACTTTTAATGTCCAGAAATGTAAATAGTAAGTTTAGAATAAAAAAATTAGAATGATGGATAGTATATATCAGTATGTAACAATCCCATTTTTGAGATTTACTTGCATTTGCTTGAGATTGATATTTTTTAAATTTACAAAAGCTTATAATTTTCAAATGATTTTACTGTTAAACATTCAAAGTTTGTTGTCGAATTATGTATGTTTAACTTTTAGAGCAAAGGTATGCTTTTAATTACAAAGAACTGAAGGCAAAAGAAAATAATTTAATGTCCTATGGAAGTTACTTCAAATTATTATCTAATGAATTGATTCGTGTTGACAAGATGTAGTACATAGGAATTTTTTTATTTAGAAGAAACCATTTATGTAAAAATCAGAGTATTTTACAAAAGATTTGCTGGAAAACCCACATGATTTATAACCAAGTTAAGTAGTATATTAGACCTACGTGTACCTGGAATACATATATAGTTATGACACTTGAAGCTTTTTAAAAGCAATTACAATTTTTACACGTTACCCTACTTAAAGTTATGACATTATAGTAAGTTCGTATTTGCTGCAATATTAACACTTTTCATGGTCATCTATACTTTTTCAACGAGAAGAAAACAGGATACTCTAATTTTTAACTAAAATATTAAGAAATTATGGAAAGGATATTTAAAATGATTTTGTTCAGTTCCTCCAGTGCCTTGGATAAGCAATACGGAATAGCAAGTTACTCAGTTTTTATATAGAGAAAAGTGAGCACATTGATCGTGAATTGTTCAGAAAAGGATACTTAGCTTCGTAAAACAAATTCCCATGATTTAACCTGTACTTTTATAGAATGATTAGTAGAGTGGTTGGGTAATTTCACACGACCACTGCAATGTTTATGAGAGCCCATAGAACCCTTATTTTAGAATCCAGCTGAGTACGAAATCTATTATTGGCAACCAATTTATGATATGTGTTTCTCTATCTGTGAGCAACTGTCATTTAAAGTAACAGGTAAATGAATTTAATAGGATTATTTAAGATGGTACAGTAATTACTCGTTATATCGGATATTCGGTTACATGGCTCTTGTTTTTGAATATTGAAGTTTCGATAGAGGACACAGCAGAGAAAACCGCATAAGTCTTTTATATAATTAGCGACTCAAAGGCAATTATTTCTAGCAGTTTTCTTCACCTTTTCGCGTGGGATTCGTTTTCACTAAACAAAATTCCAACATAGTCAAGTTATGGGGGTACAGGTTCATAGGAATTCCTGAAGGAAGAAGAAACCGTAAATCACTCCTATTCAAAGTGGCTCATAAAAACATCTTCACTGCTTGAGAATGAAAACATGCTATTCATGACGTTGTGGCTCAGAGGGTATGCCCACTGCACTAGCAACCTTCGAGCTGTAGGTGTCGCAGGTTCGATTCCTGTCAGGTGCATACCTCCCTGGGTGCATTTTTCTCTTCTGTGTCAGTAAAACTTTCATTGTGTTTATTACTTGATATTGTATGTCTTGTGTCTGGCGATGTATGGCCCTTGTGCCATAAAACCCCCAAACAAACCCTTGTTGAGAACGTTAGTTATATAATAGTCCCAACTCATGTATCCAAACCTCTGTGTGATAGTTATTTTGAATTAGTAAAACCATTTGAAAAAGTAGATGAAGGATTTTTGTTTTCAGAATTTAGAATTTTTTACAATGTATTGTCTATTTATTGTGTGTTCAGCTTGTAAATGAAAATGCGTAATTTAACCATTGCAATCCAGAAGCAACCGAAAGTTGGATCCAGAGGTTTGTTTACCAGTTGTTTCTTCTATTTTTACGATACTCCATTATCTACATTTTAGAAAATTTAGTTTTTACAATAGTTTGGATGCATATTTTAACCTTTGGATAAAAGTAATATTTTTTGCTATTCTGAAGAACTGTTGGGTATTTAAGGAAGGGCAAATGAATTTTTGTCAGATACTGATTATATGCATTGTAATTAATTTCCAAACATTTTGGATATCTAGTTTACACTCTAGTTACACAACGTAACTTTGACTTGATCCTTTAAAAAACAGAATAAATGCAAACTTTTATTATTTAAGTGGGTCATATTTTAAAGATCAGTATTCCATCTGCCACTCCCTGTGTGTAATACAGGAAATGAAGAAGCGCCGCCAAGTCTAGACAGACTGGCTTAGGACGATTTTCAGATTCCAGAGACAGTTGCAGAGCGATGACGTGAGAAGAGTATGGCTATGTCTAACGATGAAGTGAAATTGTTAACTATTTTTAATCTGTAAATATTCCCCTTTATTTGTAAATAAACTCTTTAATTGTTAATAATGTCGCTTTTATCCATTTTGCTAAAGTAGAGATTCTGTATGCAAACTCACCCTAAAGTGGTTAGAGCCATCCCACATGAGGGCTCGGCCCATGCTTTTCCAAGCAGAACCCCTCCCTAGACACACCCGCCGTAAAGTGATCACAACGTTCATTAAGCAGACTTCGAGTGATGAATTATCTTACAGAACTAATGTGTGTTTGAAACCGAAAGCAACCTGATTGGATTACACTGTTGTGAAATCGTCTACACTGTGACAAAACCCGATTGGATTACCTAGCTGCGAGACCGTCTCAACTGTGAGTACGAAATTTCTTTTGTTATCCTTGATCTTGGCGAAAACTCTTGGTGATATCCCCAGGATGCACGAAAGCATAAAATCAGCCTCTACCAAAAATATCAAACTTTCATTCTTTGATATTTGAAACAGACAATGGAAGACTTCACAGTTCAGATTTGAGAAAATTTTCTGGTCTTCCATCCGATTGTGATCTAAAGCTGAAAAAAGAAACAGTTCTTGAAAATTCTCTTTGCCCGATCTTATTTCAATTGCCAACATTCTACGCCTTGAAGTAACAGCTGATATTGATGAATTAACTGATCGAATTTTGTTTGGATTATCTAATTTAGACCTAGATCAAAGTGCGCAATCCAATTCTGATGCTGACGAAAGTGAAGACGAAACAAATTCTCGTCCCAACGCAACGGCTGAAATAGTTTCTCATGATTTATTCAAAAACGGAACTATTATGTATCAACAATCCGTTAATCAAAACATCAGTAATTCTGGCTTACCCCATCCCATGCTTAATCGAAAAGAAGAACAGTCTTTTTTTTCAAACGAACCTATGATTCACGCTCTGCGAAACAGTACTATTCCATTTGCTGTTGCTACAAATCGTTTTCAAGATTGTTTGCCTATGCCTACTCAAGGTGGAGTGTTTTTTTCATTCAAAGATATTATTGAAACTGTTCTCGTATTTAACGGAAGAGAAAATTTTGTTTACTAAGAAAGCATTAGCTGATCCTGCCAAACTGTATGTATCAACTTTGAAACAAATTTTTACTTTTGATAAATTGAAAGTACAATTGCTCTCGGAATTTAGTTCTCAGGTATCATCGATTGACATTCATAAAATTTTAAGTTCCCGTAAACTTAAAATTGATAAATCGCTCACTGGATCTTTGCAATGAGACAAATTGCTAGTCGTTCAAATATTGAAGCCTCCCTCATCGAATATGTAATTGCCGATATTCCTGAAAACAATAACAAATTGCTTTTGTATGGTGCCAAAAATCTTTTGGAATTAAAGAAAAATTAAAGATATGAGAAAATTTCTGTTCATGGAAAATGACCAAACACCTTTCAAAACATTCAACCATGATATTTCTATACTCCGAAGCCTCGTTTTACGAACCAAAAAAATAATTGGTGGAAAATAGAACACTCGCACGACAAGAATGCACGTCTACGATCTACGAAAATAGATGTTACAATTGTGGGAAAACAGAACACAAAGCTTTTGATTGTCCCGATAAGTTAAAAGGTAAGAAATGTTTTAAATGTAATTCTTTTAATGGACACATTGCAAGAGACTGTCCCAAAACACATGAAGTAAAGACTATTGTAGTTGCAGATTCCCGAAAACTTCAAAAGAATGTTATCCTCAACGATTCAGAACACATTGCCTTAATTGACACAGGTAGCGAGGTGACAATGATCAACAAAAAATTATACGACATGCTCGAAAACACTACATTGATTACAAACAATATATCATTAATGGGTATAAGTGGTGATAAAATTACTTCTATTGGATATTTCAATGCCCAAATTGGTATGGATGACGTAATTACATCGACTAATGTTTACGTTCTTACAGACATATGCAATAATTTTGTGATTGGAATGGACATTCTTGATCAAGTAAATTTTAATTTTACAAATGGTACCATAAGAGTACATAACAAAATATCATGTGCAAAAACTGTTCAAATTTGCAGAAACGAAACAAAACCTCGAGAAAACACTGATTCAGATTCCAACACCTTGATATACATGCAGTTAATTTGGACCCAATAGAGGTCTCCCACATCAAAGATCAAGAACACAGACGCCATATTATAGAATTAGTTAGTAATTACAAACCAAACAAAACAGAAATGACAGATTTAAAAATGAACATAATTCTAAACGATGAAATTCCCATCTACCAACGTCCTCGTCGGCTATCTTCCCAGGAAAAATTAATCGTCAAAAATCAAATTCGCGAATGGCTTGATGCTGGAATAATTAAAGTTGCTCTGACAATGCAGTCCTAATTGTGTTGTGTAAGAAAAAAGATGGAAATTATAGACTTTGTATTGACTACAAAAAGTTAAATAAAAAAATTATTAAGGATCGCTTTCCTCTCCCTTCAATCGAATTTGTCCTTGACAATCTCGGAAACGCTCAAGTGTTTACCACTCTAGATCTTAAGAATGGTTTTGTTGACGTTGACGAAAAGTGCACGAAATATACCGCCTTTGTGACCCATGAGGGTCAGTACGAATTCCTACGTGTTCCATTTGGCTTGTCCACCAGCCCTAATGTCTTCCAGCGATACGTATACCACGTGTTCAGAGACCTTTTAAATGATCACACAGTAGAAATTTACCTCGACGACATTATAATCCCATCTCACGATGAAAAAGAGGGAATTCAAAAGTTAAAGCGTGTTTTTGACGTTGCAACTAAGTACGAACTCGAATTAAATCTCAAGAAGTGTCATGTTTTACAAAGACGAATGCAATTTTTAGGATACGAACTAACAAACGGAACAATCAAACCATCTCCAATTAAATCTACCGCAGTACAAAATTTTCCTGAACCCAAAACAAGTGCAGAGTTTCCTCGGACTCACAGGTTATTTCCGGAAATTTATCCAGAACTATTCAGATTGATAAACGATTCGCGAGGTTCCCAGTTGATAAACCTGACATCTTTCTCAACGGGGAGATGAGGCTATCACGCGCGGGTCTCTTTGTAGCACAGGCAAGAGGGGACTCGGAACGTTCGACCGGTATCCAGAGGGTTAATTTTTTTTCTCGCACTTTGTTGAAAATATTTATTACTTCCTATAGAAAATGGGAAGCTCTTGAAAACTTCACACAAAAATATTCTGCGAGCGTCACACGTCTTTACTTGAACCATAACAATGTGACCAATGCATTCCTTCTTGTTAACTAATGACACTTGAGTATGCGGGAAATAACATGTCATACCTTCCTTTATCACATTGGTAGAATGGCTTAAAACATACGGACAGCAATCTGACTCGAGGGGGCACGAATGGTTCTCACGGTGACCATCGAAGCATCTTTTCTTTGTATTGTCAAAGCATCACTCACGGTGGAACAGTTGTACAGCACTTCTTTCTTATCGCCACTTGGATTGGAAACATTTTGAATGTTAGCACTATTTTCAATCTTCCTCTTTCAGTCGGTCTAATTAGCCCTTATATTGCAATACATGACTATGACCGAAATCAACTTGCTTTCAATACTATATATTACGCGGTATTTTGTTCATATTCAAATCCGTTAATGAAAAAAGAGGTAGAAGGAATTCGACGAAGAAAATTTTGCTGATAGCGATTCAGAATGCGAAATTAAGCATCCTAAAACGGATCTTGTGTCCGAACACGAGACTTTTGTATTTGACATTTTCATCTACAGAATTCCCAAATATAAATTGGAAATTTCCCAAACCATCAGATGAAGTAACTGTTTACGACTTCAGTGGAAATGTTGGGCTTTCCTCAAACGTTCAATCGTTAGAACTGAAATAAGAGCTTGATTATTTCCCCCTGATGTTCAATTCGAAAGTTTTACGAATTTTAGTTGAAGAAACTAACAAGTATGCAGTACAAATTTTGAGTATATGGGCAAACTTTCCAAATAGAAAACACTCATTGGATTGGAAGCCCATAACTGCTTCAGAAATGCAGAAATTCTTAGGACTGGTTCTACTCATGGGCCACATAGAAAAGGAAATTTTCCACTAATTTTAAATATTTTACCTCACAAATTGCCAATTTTGAATTGGTTGGTTTTTACCTTATTTGCACAAGAGTATGTTGAAGAATCAGAAAATTTTAAATTTCTAAGTTTACTAAGTATCAAAATTGCTGCATTTATGTTATTTTAATGTTGGTTGGTTTCGGGTCTTATGGTGCAAGGGCTATATTTGGTCAAGCTGTGCCACACAAGACAGACAACACAATGAGGGAGGAAGAAAAAGCAAAAGGGTAGACTAGGGTAAAAATGAAAGGGAGGAAAGATCACTTGGGTATCTCGGGGTCGTGATGCCTGTACACACTTAAATAAGATGTGGGCTTGAGGGTGTTATTTTAACGTAAAAGAAGCATCCACTTTTCACGACCTTAACATAATGGTAGAATGTGAGCATGTTTTTTATTAGCCAAAAATTATTTGGACTGTTCTAATAATTTATTTTTACGTTTTGATTGTATCTAAACATTCAATATTTTAGGTGGAACCATGATCTCCAAATTCCTTTAATTTAAAAAGATGATTTTTCAATCATCTTTAAAACAATATGAAAAAATAACCAATGAAACTGCTGGTCAATATTCATAAAGTTTGTACATCTTTTTGTGACATAAAATCTTTGTCCCCAAAGAAGTGATTGTCTTAAATCCAACGGAAACTTGAGCACTATAAGAATATTAAAATTAGATCAAAATGAGTGAGACTGGTGTGCATATGATACTAACTTGATAAGGAAATTTAGTCATTTTATATATCTTCTCTTGCCTGACTGAATTCTAAAACTGATTATAAAGAGAATTAGAACCTTTACATCTATTAAAATAACAACCAATTACTTCCCTACATGTACAATTTTCAATAAATTTCAAAACAAGGATTGACGGAAGTTCCACATTCAGTTAAAAAAAAAGTTTTTTGAAAGCACAGTAGTAAGAGTTTTTTCTTATAAGGTATTGAGCCTATTGAATACCACCGGTCAAGCAAACATTCATTTCATTATTTAATCATTTTTAACAAACTCATAAAATAATAAAATTTAAATCATGTGCAATAAAATAATACTCCTAAAGAGAACGAAACATAAGTATACTCTTTATGTGCATGTTTACGTATTAATTATTTAAATAGAAAGTATCTCATTTTTTGTAATGTAAACACTTTACACTCTATTTTCTACCAAAATATGAATATTATGAATGATAATTAAGAAGATAAAAGATTATACAAAATCACACTGACCATTTAAAAATGAACTATCAAAACCTTGTATTTAATTTGAAAAAATGACTTGTGCTTATCAAATTCAGTCATTGAAATACTAATTAAGTAAAACAAATGGAGTGTGCATTTGCTACTGTCCTAACTTCCTTAAACGATTTTTAATTCAAACCTAGTTCCTAGTACAAAGAATCAAGTGGGGAAGAACATATAGCGAAAAGTGGGACCCGAGAGATTTTTCAAACCATTCCCCCAATTTCCATTGAGCAGCATTGGGACAACACTATGAGAGGAAAGCGTGCTAGGTGGTCAGCCGTAAGTCATTCAAGACTCTCTCGCCCAAATTCTGTAGGGGAAGGAGGTTAAGTGAAATATGCTGTTCTACGAGGAGTTAACGAAATTTGGCTGCCGTATCGTAATGGTTAACTTAGGGATTCTGATGGTATTTCATTATATTTTGATTAAGTTGGGTTTTCTGATCAGCATCCATACACAAAATAACTCATTTAAGCTTTACAGTTCAGAAATTGAAAAGTGCTAACACCCTCTGATAACATTTATACAAGAACTGAGGAAAAATAAGATTTTAAAAATCTTCAAGTTCTACTAATGAAATTAGCAATATTTGCTGTAAAGATTCCAAATTTTTCAGAAAAAAATTGGATAATCTTAAATACTTGAGGAGATATGCGATTTTGGATTAGCTAGGAAAATATTTTTTAATTTGTGACGTCACTTTTCCAGACCTGTAATTTGAAGAAAAATTTTCTTGGGAGATAAAAAATATGTTGATTTAAGGTGGCCCAAAGTGTACCTATATACAAAATATCATTCGATTCGAAGATGGTGATATGAACAGATTTGCCTGGAATTAAATGGATTCACACATCAATAAGTTTTGGTATTGAAATCTGAAGTTACAATTAATAGAATTTTGAGCATGGAAAACACAGGTTAGTTGAAGTGGTTGAAATTGCAGTCACCATGGAAACAGCAAATGGAGAAAAATAAGCAATTGTAGTTTGAAATCAATGAAGTATAAAGCCGAGAAGATCAGGAAAAATCCAGCAAGAATGTGCCAGAGTCAAGCAAAAGGGATAACGAATGCTGCAGGTGCAGAGCAAGACACAATTCCAGAAATTGCAAATATATGAATGTGACTTGTTGCAAGTGCGGGAGAAAAGGACATATATCTCCTGTTTACAAGAGTAAGGGAAGAGGTGCAGGTTGGTGTAAAAACATTTTCAGGAACATGATTCATGAAAAAGAGGGAAAAAACCAAAACAAGAAATTTTCAACATTGAAAAACAAAAGGATTTAGTCAATTCTGAAGATAACCGGTTCCTGCTAATGCAACTGGACACAGAAGTTTCAATATTGCATGCCAAGAGGATGAAGGAAAATTTACTAGATGTGGAAATCAAGTCAATAAAAGTCAAATTGAAATTGTACACAGGAAATGAAATTCCAGTTTTAGATGAAAGAGAAGCAAATAATTTGATGAAGACCGAGGCACTGACACAAAAGAAATAAAAGGTCCTATAAAAGTAGTTAAAAGCACAAATTTAATTAAGAGATGATGCAAAACAAGTTTTCATGAAATCAAGATTAGTGTCTTTCTCAACCAAATCAGCAGTTGAAGCTGCAATTCAGAAGAGATTGGAGTTGGGAAATGAGTGGAAGCGGAGCCTGTTCTATATTCCTAGCAGAGAAGAGCCAGAGACAGGTAATTAGTAAACCTCAAAGGTTTACTGATTAAATTATTGAACATTTTATTGTTTGCCTGTAATTACTTACAGGAAATATTTATTGTCAAGTGTAACTGTATATGATGTAATACTAAGGTAAAATATAAATTTAGAGTGGCAAAACTCAGGGCAATCAGGAACAATTTGATAAAAGATAGAATAAATTAGTTACAATAGTAAAAACGGTTGTCTTGATTATTGCAGTTACTATAAAATATATGGTTCACAGATGTTATGCTTTTATTTACACAAAATAGTGAAAAGTTATTAACCCTTTGAAGGGGCTAAAAAGACTGTAAAAGAAAACCTTTATGGTAGAAAACCAATCACCTTATGAGCATGTACATATATTGCACATCACGAAAAATTTTTATGGGGTGGTGAGACTTTTAATGTCTCACCACCAATGGGAATATGTATACATTTCAGCAGCCTTAATCACTAAGAAATTTATATATATGTAGCCTCAATTATTTTAAGGTGATATGCCAGATGTCCCACAGCCCTTGAAAGGGTAAGTTGCAATGCATTGCCCTGTTCCGATCTTGTTCTTCCTGGGAGTGAAAACTCTTCTTGCTGAGGAATGCAATTTCAGGTTTGGGAAGTTACTTTTGCATAAAGGTTGGTCAATTTGTATTTTTATTATACTGTCATTGAATCTGAATTACACATTCTAGAAGCACCCAGAAAATATCTTCCTCACAATAACTGGTGAAAGAATTGGAATCAGAAAATTAAGATAGGATACTTTTATCTAGAGAAATCCAGGTGACAAGGGATCCAACCAATTCCTGTAAGCAAGAAAGAAATCACGACTATTTGTATAATTAAGACCCAGGAAGAAAAGTGTAAGCAAATTGCCCTCATCCCAGTTACTTTGATTTTTTTAAATTTAAAACACACTGTTAAATAACTCAAAATTCTAAAAGCCCTTAAGCAAAATGTCAAAATTATCAGTGAAAAGTCATGGTAAAGTTGTTCCATCTCTGGTAGCATAACTGATATATATCCGAGAAAACAAATGGTTCCAAGATGCAGCTAAAAAAGGGATGGGGTTAAAGAACCTCCAGTAATACGAGTAACAGATGGTTGCAACACAAATTGCAAGTGTCTAGAAACATGTTTACTTCTTACACTCTCAGTAAATCACAATTACAAGGCATAATAAATACAAGAATATTGTAAAAAACATGACAAGCAAAAATATGCCATACCTAAAAGTAAATTAAATAACCATAAAGCCAATGCATAAAAATTATTTCATATTTGTGCATTTTTATCTCAGGTTTCAGGATATGGTATAGAAAAGTACAAAAGCCTGGCCTTTGTTGCACCCCAAGAGTATAATACTTCAATACTCAGTTCAGACTTAAATCCTTTTGATCTTATTTACAAGGTATTGTGATCATTAGTCTTGAATTTTGCATAGATTTTGATTGAATTAGTTTTGAAAATGAATTTATATAATTTTTTGCTTTTCCGATTCAAATGAAGATTTATTTATCTACTAATTGCGACTAGTGCAAAGCAGATTCTAATGCTTATATTCTGCTCACACTTACCATCAAATGTTGTGAATGAGCCACAATGCAGATGCATTGCATGTTTTTTGATACAACAAAGGAAAATTTAAAAAATTGATAGGAAATCCAGTATGTTTTCAAAAATTGTAACATGTCTATGTCTCCCTCTTTGCTTTGAAATTTATCAGATAAAACCAAAATGATAAACTAAACATACCAATCAAGAGATTGTTTATAAAGTAATTTTCAGGAATAAAATAGAGATTGCATGTGCTTACAAACAATAAACTCAAGATTGATTTATACAAAACAGCCTTTCCATTAAAAATTTCATCAGAGCCCTAATGGTACATTCATAAAGGGAAATCATGTTCACTTCACATTTACAGCCACATTTTGTTGAATTTTCAGATGTTAGTAAATATTCTCTGCTGCGATTTTTTTTCTTCCGAGAATATTTTTTGAGCAACAGTCAATAATTATACTGAGTTAAAAGGTAATTAAGCTATTTTAATTTTAGTAGTGATAGACCTATATAAAGAAACCCTGACTGAGTAATTTTTTAAAAATTGTACCATCTCAAAGAATCAGATTTTGCATTTTTCTATGCAACTGGTATTTCCCCATTTGAAATAAATTATATTAGACGATCATAAGTTTTTGTCTTCCTATGGGAATGATTATGTTATTTCTGCCATATTCTGCTTCCCTGAATCCGTTAACACAATTTCAAAATCATGACTACATGCCATCATAATATTTATGCATAATCTTTCTTTTCTTTATAACACAACTTTCTTTTTGATCTTTTATAACACGTCTTACTTTATAAAAGCAATTAGATTTATTCTACACACAAGTTGCTGAAATTTTATTTTTCATCTCTACTTAAAGCAATTTCAATACTTCATTTGTATTATGCTCTAGTTTTATTATATATCTTTTGTAAATTAGCAGTTAAAAATATAAAAAACATATAATAGAATATTTACATTATGCTTAACCCAATAAATTATCTAAATTAAAAACTAAGCAGTGTAATGGGACTCACAGGAAAGAGTGGGGCATAGTAAACTGGGGTTCTACACAATTTTTAACAATCAAATGTTATCCATTAAGATTGAAGGGAATAAAATTAACAGACATTAAAGAACACATTCAAGTTATATATATATATTGTAATACTCAATACTAATATTTATTGCATGAGCAAAAATTTGACATTCAAAATGGTCTACACTTCACTCATCTGTCTACATGATATTTGGTAAAATATAAAGTCTGAAAACAGGAAAATTGTTATTAAATAAAGATCAATCCTCTTTTAAATAGATTAAGACAATGTATTTAAAATGTTTGATTTAACAAAGAAATGTTTTTATTTTGAAATTATGTTTTAATGAAAAATGTCTTAGATCTAAATTTGTTTCCTAAATACATATAAAGAAAATATTCTTCAAATAGAATGCAAGAGATAAGGTGTACTATTTTAGTATTAGGAATAACAGATAACAGGTGACCGTTTGAAATGGTTTTTCCAACCCTTAGCATTCTACATCTATCTATTCCATTCTCATCCTCCTCTGATGAAATGGCATATGGCCAACAGCTGATGGGCAGGTGACAACATAATGTCCAGAATCCTCGGGCTTTGGTTTTCTGATCTGGATTTCAGGGGTCTTGTCTGCATTTTTTATTCTTACTTCTTGTTCCGAGGTTGCAATGGTAAAATGAAAGTAGTTTTCGTTGAAAGAAAAGAAAGTCATAATTTCTGAGATCAAGAAAATATTACAAAAGACAAAGGGGACTAAAATATGTCCGGCTCCAATTATTTTTAATCTTTGTTCCTGTAAAGATTTATCTTCAATTTTATAGTAGATACTTTTAATTTTTATTTGGTCAACTTTTGTTTACAAAGTTTTATGATTCCATTACTTCAAAAAATTTTTGCTCCAAAATATGTTTGCGATACCGCGGAGTTCACTGTAGAACTTTTTATCTAATTTCATGATTGACAGAAACTAGGGAAACACCTCCAGGGAAATCATGTTTATAAATAAATGCAATAATCAAGATGCATACCAATAGGATCAACATGAGTAATATGGTCCACAAAGTCTCGTTTTCCAAGATATACTGTAATCTGGAAAAATACAAGAATTAAAAAACAGAAGCAAACCATAATCGTTAAAAATTGATATACTTATGTATGAAATAATACAAATTAAGTCCCTCAAATACAACTTTCACTGCAGAAAAGTTCTTTAATGTTCCATCCTTTAATGCTTAATTCCCTTTTTCTTTTCACTTAGTAGTCTTTGTTTCACCACTAAGCCACCTGGAACGGCCAATATTTTGTCACCCACTTTCACCTTTGAACTTCACCCACCTCGCTGAACATGGCTTTCAGTTTGCCGGTGGAAAAATTCATGTGCAACCAAGACAGACTTTCTACCAATGAACTTCCTTGTTAAGATTCCCTGCTCCAATTATCTTTCTCTAAAACCTTAAGACCCTAGAGGACTAATTTTTAACAACTCACTTTTTCACAAGCCCCCTAGAAGCTCGGAGCTGGTCCCAACATTCTACACTCAACCCCACCATACACAATGTTGTAACTTGTCAATTATTGATGAACTAATTTAGAAACTTGGAGGAAACTATTTTTCTGGGATTTGCTGTTCTTACTTATGAACTCACCACACAGCCAATATTATTCTCTGCCCCAATGGATCCATTCACCAACTGTTTAAACCACTCCTGTCAAGACTGGCTTTAAAGTCAGTTATTGATTTAACCATATACATGTAAAATCCATGCCCCATACCCCCACCAGAAGTCGCACAGAGCAGAATTGTAACTTTATTTTTTCCAAACTCAGTTGGAGTTGTGACAGTGACTGATCGACACACTTCCATGAGCGGGTGGAGCACCGTCCAAAAACAACTAAAAACTATGTACCAGCATGCTGTGCCATGATCTAAGTGTAATCCCTTCTGTACCTTTTAGTATTTAATTAAATGTTGCATTAGTCCTCATCTCAGTGTAATCCAGTTTCACAACTTCATCACACCCTAGACACCGTACTATACATATAGTTAAAAATACTGTTAACACTTAATGAAATACGATTTGCATCTATAGAAGTATGACATTTATTAAAATATTTAAATATTTTAGACATGATTAAAAAATCAAGCAAAACCATGTTATAATAAATTTATTGCAATCATTTAACAAATAATAATCTGATAATAGAAGCATATTTTGCTTCCAATTTACTTACTTTACACGACAATATTACCACTTTATCTTATTTTGTGCACATATATAAATATTTATATTTTACATAATCTTAAACTTATAATTCACAAGTATCAATAATATATATTAATAAATAATGTATTTCAAAAATAAAAACATAAACATTAAATAGTTAATTTATACATATCAAACATAACTAAAATAGTAGCAAAATTGAACATAAATAATCAATAACATAGCAACATTTTTCTTGTTTTCTTTTAGCGCTATTGTGAATTTTATTTTTGTAATACATATATTCACTTAGGTACAACAATCCAGCTCCATATTTTGTGGCACTTTTGAAGTGTTGTAACAATGCTCTGGGGCAAGAATACAAGTTGAAAAACAACAAGTTAGATCAAGTACTTCGAACGACATGTGCCCCATTTTCTAAGTATTTTTAAATTTTATTGATTTATTGATGCATATTTAAAAAGTATCTTTCTAGAAAAGCGTTTCTCAAACTGTGCTCCGCAAAACAATTCCCAGTGCTCCGCGAAAAGGTAGGACATGTTTAAAATTAAAAATATTTTTATTAAACATATTTTAAAGTTTAAAATTAAAAATATCTTTTAAGAAAAAATGGGACATAAATATTTGAATATTATGACCTTTTGTGCCCTCGGTGTGTAAGAAAAAATTCGAGTATAAATCATTTATCACCGATCGGGTGAAACATTGACTATATAAAAAGGTAGTCGGCATTTAATGTGTCAGTTTCTCGTCCGCCAGTCAACAAAACAAATTTACATCAAAAGGCAACACCAGACAACATGGAGCCAGAGGCTGGACCCACTGTCTCTGCGTTTGCAGAAACAATTGGAAGCTTCAACACCTTTCCAGAATTATCGGAAAATGTTTTACTGCATATAAAACTGGTGGTTTACTCACTTCTGAAATCAGTTGCATTTTAGTCAACATTCAGTCGAGAACTGACAAATTATTAAGTTCATATGTAATTTATTATTTTTAAAAATCAATTTTCTGTACCTTCTCAGATTTTTCGTTTTGATGACAAAATACTTTGACTGATTGATACTTTGAACTCTTATTTTCCAAAAGGATTGCATGAAAACATAAACGAAAACATTTGGGTTGGAACACCATACTCTAAATCCAAAAAAAAAAACCATCCTCTCTGACATCACAGGAATATGAATGCTTGCTTGATTTGACATCAGATACAGTGATAAGATCAAAGTTTGAAACTGAGAAATCAATCTCAGACTTTTGGTGTACGCTAAAAGATGAATTTAAAATCCTATCAGATAAAGCGAAACTTATTCTCCTGCCCTTTGCAACCACTTATTTATGCAAAACAGGATTCTCCGAATACGCCGCTACTAAAACAAAATACAGATCACGTCTCAATGCAGAGCAAGATATTCAGTTGCAACTATCCGAAACTCAGCCAGATATAATCGCATTGTGCAAAATCAAAACAGCCTCATCCTTCTCATTAAATTTCTGTTTCACGAAACCAAGTAAAAATTTGTAACAAATGTAATAATGCCAAATTAATAAAATAACAAATTGTGGATCTGCAATATTTGCCCTGAATTTATTTTCAAATGTTTTTTTTCATGTGTGTGTTTTCCGTCTGCAATGGGAAATTAGTGCAGAAAAAAATTAAACGGTGAAAAATCTAATGTCCTGCAAGCTTAAATGACGAAACTACCTTGTATCGTCAATGCTATTTTGTTGTTCTATTTACTAAATACAGTATATAGTTGCGAGATAAATGTAGTGCTCCGCGTTGAATTTCCAATTTCAAAGGTGCTCCGTGACTGAAAAAGTTTGAGAACCTCTGTTCTAGAACATAACTTGATGATCCAAAAAGGCATTTGTTGGCCATTGAACAGTAATTAAGCAAGCCCCTCACATATGGTTTATAAATCTTGGAAGTTTACTGATGACAATTGCTATTTAATACACAAACAGTAGTTGATAGTTACCCTATTTCTAACATTCACGACTTTATACACATAACTTGTCCGGCGCTTCAATTTATTCTACTCCGGATTTAAACAAAGCTTATTTATCAAATAGATACAGAGAAAGATATGTTAAGAAAACTGTTTTCATTACACCCTTTAGATTTGAAATTTCCCATGACATTTCGTCTCTGCAATGCTGCATACATTCTTGAGATTAAAGAACTCTATTTTTCAAGCTCTGGAATTTTGATTTTGATAAGGCGAAGAACAGAAATTTCTCACCATCACGAGCAGGAAAATTATTATTAAGGCTTTATCTAAAAGCTGGTCGAAACCAGCTTTCCAACTTTCATTTTATTCCTCACAACTTCGTATTCCTTAAAGTTCCATTATGCAGACATCATTTGACTGTGTGGTTCGTTCTGGCAGGACTGTCCATTTTACACTAAGTAAATATTATTTTTATGTGCATCCTGTGGATCTGGAGGAGGGGTACTGTAACTCAAAACCTCAAAGAGGAAAGGAAGACACACTATATGCACATTTTGTTTTCTTTAATTGTTGCTTAAAGCATAACTTTCGCTTTTCACTCTTAGCTTTGCCAAGTGCCTGCAAGTCAGGTGATAAGATTATTTTCTGTTAAATTATTTTTGTGTATTAAGTTGTTATTTAATTGTTAAAGGGGTGGTTTGTTAATTTTTGTAGTTTAATTAAGGTAAATGTTTAAAGGTGCATATTCATCTCTCAGAGCAAGCCACCTAAACCCTGATAAAAGTTTCTGAGAACTTTTCTTTGGGTGAAATGAACTTAATGTGGATAAACATTTTAATACACTTCATAAAAAAGTTGAGAAATTAAAATGTATACATACTTTTCCATTTGGTGAGCTTTTCTTGAAAACCCTAAACATAAAAAATATTATTTATAATTTTTGTTACACATATTTTTTCATTGATTGCATTATTTTAAATTTAAAAAAACCTGGAAAATACATACTTCAATAAGTTTTATATTAAAAGTAAAGAATAGCAAAATATAGGCATTTCAAGAATCAGACTTTTTCAAGTCACTGCACAAAAACCAATCCATATTCATCACACTTCACTTTAGCAAGCAAAATGTAATATTCTTGTGGGATTCTTTTAACCTTTTGAATCAGGGAGCAGTCGAAAGTTGGGTACAGTTGTGTCCTGAAGTTTGTTTATTAGCTTGTTTGTGAAGTGGACTTGTCTGTTGTCCGAGTCTTCACAGATGGCCTCAATGCTTTATTGTCCGATTAAATGTCAATGGGAACCACTCCACCTCAGGTAAGGTGCCAATTGAGGAAGAAAGCCATGTTGAGACGGGTTATTTTTATATTGCAATTCTTTTGTACAAAAGATAACCTGTTCAAAAGTGATAAATTGAAATGAAAATAATGCTGTCTGTTATCAGTGTTTATCAAAGAAACATTACCGTACAGGCATTTGAGTCTTATGAAATAAAAGAACACCGATTGCCGTCATAGGTTTCTCACAAATAGGAGGAATCTTCACTAATTTCTCATGAGCTTTGCTAAAAATATTTGTTACTTTCTATAGAAAGCGGAAAGCTCTCGATCATTGCATGAAAAACTATTCTTCGAATATTGTACATATCTGTATTATAACCATTAGAATGGTCATTGCATTCCTTTTTGTTAACTGATGACATCTGGTATGCAGGAGATAGCATATTATCCCTTTTATGATAATGGTAGAATGGGTTAAAACATACCACACAACAATAATTCTCACGCTCACCACTGAAGGAGCTTTTCTTTCTTATTGTCAGAACACTGCTCATGAAGGAATGGTTACAACACTTTTTACTAATCACCACTTGGGTTTGAAACATTAAAAAACATTGTTTTTTAATGTTACTTTCAATCTTCCTGCTTTCAGTCAGTCTAGCTCTCATGTTGCAAAAATGAGAGAAACAAACCTGCTTTCAGTATTACATATTATGCTGTACGTAACCCATTCTATCATTATCATAAAAGGGATAATATGCTATCTCCTGCATACCAGATGTATCAGTTAACAAGGAACACAATGATCATTCAAATGGTTATAATAGACATGTACAATACTCGAAGAATAGTTTCGTGTGTATGCATAAAATTTTATTATTCCAATAATTTACTTTTACAAAGGTTTCATTGTACACAAACAACTTTAATAGTTTTAGACAGAACAAAGAGTCTATAAATATCATACCAAAAAATAGACGCATCTGTCGGTCAATATTCATATAAAAATTTGTTCTTTATCATAACTGAGTGATTTTCTAAAACCAATGGGAATTTCACCGCTATATAAATATAAAATTTGATCAAAATGTTGTAGACTAGCACACATATTGACCTCGCATAAGGAAATTTAAGTGGTCATATAATATTGGGTCATCCGGAAAGTTCTGCGGTTTTTCAAATCGAAGCACGCTTTCTTATTACTATTTTGCTACCACTGATAAGGAGTGACCTTAATTGAAGCAGATGTGTAAATTCGGTCTTTTCTGCTTTCACTGCAGTGCTAAGAATGGAGAACCAAAACGTTCATTTTCGTCGTATTATGCTCTTCTATTTTAAGAAAGGAAAAAATGCTAGTCAGACTGCTCGTAAAATTTGTGCTGTATATGGACAAATGCTGTTTCTGATGACACAGTTTGAAGGTGGTTTGAAAAATTTAAGCATGGAAATTTCAGCTCCGAAGATGATGCCCGATCTGGACGACCATCCTATGTAAACGAGGACCTATTAAAAGATGCCATCTCTGAAAATCCACGTTACACAGTTCAGGAACCATCACAGACTAAATATTCCAAAAAGTACAGTTCATGATCACCTGAAGAAGATTGGGTATGTAAGCCGCTACGATGTATGGGTACCCCATACTTTAACACAACAAAATATGCTAGCTCGAATTTCAACAAGTGATTCTTTGCTGAAACGAAATGAAGAAGCTCCTTTTTTGAAACGGTTCATTACTGGAGATGACAAGTGGATACTATACAATAATATTACAAGAAAAAGATCATGGGGTAAGCCAAATGAACCTTCCCAACTAACATCGAGGGGGGCTGCATCACAAAAAATCAATGCCTTGAGTATGGTGGGACTACAAAGGAATTGTTCATTATGAATTGTTGATACAAAATCAGACAATAAATTTGGAAAAATACTGTTCTCAAATGGAAGTATTAAAAGCAGAAATCAAAGCAAAGCGGCCAGAACTGACCAATCGTCGAGGTGTTGTCTTCCAGCATGACAATGAATGTCAGACAAAGACTTATTGAGTATGGCTGGGATGTTTTGTGTCACCCCCATATACACCAGACCTTGCCCCCTCAGATTTTCACCTCTTCAGGTCACTTCAAAATTATCTGAACGGCCTCAAACAGCACCTCAATAACTTCTTTATAAATAAGCCTAATGACTTTTAAAAAGGAATTTTCCAGCTGCCAGAAAGATGGCAAAAAGTCAGAACAAAATGGTGCTTATGTGATTCAATAACATTTTCTTACGTTTTTGTACTGCTTCGTTGGTATTTATCATAAAAAAACCCGCAGAACTTTCCGGATGACCCAATATTTTATTCTCTCGTCTATTATAGAATAACTAATTTATAAAGTGAATTGAAACTTTTACAGCAACTATTATAATAACAACAAATACTTTTGCTACAAGTACAATTTTCGATACATCTCAAAACAGGCATTGATAGAAGTTAAAATAATAAAGTATTCTGAAACCAGAACATTAAGAGCTTTTCTCATTTGATATGATCTTATTAAATATTGTTAGTGAAGCAAACATGGTTTCTGAAGACTGAGTTATGTGCTAATGAAAATTTAGAACATACCCACCTTCCTGCAAAAAAATTTTAGATTTGAGGAGCTATGCAAAATATGATCAAGTAATAAATATCATGAAAGCTCTTTAAAAATAGAGATCGATTATCACATTTGAATTATTCATCAAGGGTAACACTTCATATTTTTTTAAAAGGTATATGAATTCTAATAATAAATGTTTGATACAAGGTGTTTGTAGAGATCAAGATAAAAAAATTTGAAGAGATTATACATCATTGCATATCACCATATATCTAAATCTTTAATTCACAATTAAACAATTTTATTACAAGTTACCTCAAATGACCTCCATACATATGATTTTTTATCTATTTTTAATATTTCAGCAATCTTATGTAGTGTCATTTGTAAATATTTTTCACAAACATTTATTCAAGTGGAATAAGTTCTTTATTAATTCAATTGTTGTGTAAAAATTGCTTATGTATGTCCAGACACATTTAAAAAGTATAACACTTGTTCTTTAACCTTCTAACCAAAATGTTATGAGATTGATTTTAGTAATATTTTCCAGAAAAAAATTAAATTATTAATGTTGGTTTCTTTCATTCTTACTAATGGATAAATTGGACTAATTTAGAATAGCACTGCTTAAACTGTGCTGTACATCCACACTTTAAATTTCTTCTTCAAATACAAATAGCAGTGTTTCCCATAGGGGAGCATATCTCATTCTCAGAGTGAACCATTAAACCTATCCCCAAGCAACAGCAGTATATCACTCTCAAGTGTGAATGAAAGGTCTTCACCCCCAAGGAACCAAAGTGACCCCTTGAATAACTAGCTGCACCCTTATGATGGAACCATCCATCCAGGACTTCCGATAAAGGCATCTGGGGTGGTTCAGGATTCAGATGGCTAAATACATGGAGTGAGCAAGATGCATATTCATTTTCATTATGAAGTAAAATTCCATTTAAACAACTTTGACGAATCAATAAATTGTGTCCACTAAAGAAGTATTATGACTAAAGAACCTCATTCATTTGTTTATAAGATGAAGCATTAAGACTAAGATTAAAGAACCTCATTCCTTTGTTTATATTAGTGCGGAGTTAAACTTAATGCTCTTTAGAAAAATATTAGACCAGTTCCTTTTCATGGCGTCTTACCAAGATTATTGTGTTCTAAGTGTAACATATATTTCTGCTTGAAAGATATGAACCAATTTTAGAACTTTCCTTTTGCAAATATATATTAATCATTAGAAACACCTTTTAAAAGCTCTTTATAAAAATTTCTTTACTCATGACTAGCATAGTAATGGAAAGAAATAAAGTTAATTTAATAAACTCAAGTTCAGCAAGACATTTTTCAATGTTAGTAACAAATCAAAACAACGCATTTCAAACAGATAAATAGCTTGTACTACTTTCATTTTTTAGAATATATTGATGTAATAATTTGTAACTGTTAACCAATCCTAAATAAAATAATGACATCATTAATAACTACACAGATTTGAAAAGTTTTAAAGAATGCAATGTTTTCATAATTACATTTTCTAGCCCCCCATTGAAAATTTAATTATGAAAACAGAGATCTTAAATTCCTCAAACATTCTTTTCAAGCTTAATTTGTCATCAAACTCTCAGTATGAAAAAGTATCTAAAATCTTCCCCAATTCAATCATTTATAAATTTATATTTCCTTTCCAACAAAAATTGACCTCTATAACTATTACAATTAAATAATTCATTATAATTAAGAAAAATAAATTGAAACCCTTCATGGCACAGAAATGTTTGAAAACAGTATTTGTTTGACAAGTTTTCAATTTATACAGAGAAAAAACCAATATTCTAAATAACTTAATTTGGAAGACGTGTGGTACATTTGGTTCCAGAAAAACACTTATATTCAAAATGCAAAAATTGAATGACTTGAGGGTTTAACAGACTGCTTTAAAAGAGCATGCTTCAGTAAATTCAGATGCTGAACGAGATAGACATCGTGTATGTGTTCAGTTTGGGTGGGATAAAGGATGATCTAATAAACAAGATGCTTTGTCGCCAGAAGTAAAATGGATATCTAATAATTTTATGTATGAATTACAACTCTCTTATCCTAGCAGAGATTTATTAAAACTAAGCAAAGAATCCTAACATGACATTCGAGAAAGACATATTGAAAGAAACATTGCTTTGACTTGAAAAGTAATGGCATTGGATATAGAATGTGTCCAACTTTCAATTTTCCCTCCCCAATTTACCTTCACATTTTATTATGTAAAAATTAATTTTATTTTTCTTAGTACGAGCATATATAATATTTTGTAACACATATAAAAGAAAATAGAGGAAATTTCCACATGTAAGCATTGCTCTAGCTTTTTGACATGAAATGATCCTTAAAAATTTCAAATCAATGTGATAAGGTAGGTAGGTAGTTGAATTAATGTTGCACTGGAGCAACACAACGGCTATTGGTGATATAAATATGATAAGAGTTATGAATAACAAATGAAGTTATCCTGCTAAAATCCTGTTTTAGTTTGACAATGGATGAAGATTTAATACAAACCTAGTTCCAGGCCTTTTACTTGCTTCATCCGATTCCATGTTTTCCATGTATCAGGCAGATAGATATTTTAAATAGGAGTAAAAATTCAACTTGTCACCAGACTTATCCAAAACCATTAATTTCTAAACATTTTATGCCTAGAAAGAAAAACAATAATAGTACAAATAAGCACAGTAAATGAAATAAGTAGCTAATGAAATATTTTCCTTAGGACAATGATAGTTTTAAACTTTTAGAAAGAACTGGGGTACTCTTCCAGTATAGCCATGCCACTCGTTTCCATTAAAGCCACACCACTGAGATAACAAAGAATTGGCACATACTTCTCATATAATTATTCCAATCTACCATTGTGTTGATTCATTTGAAGCTGTAATTCAGAGTTCATAGGACGTCAACTCTTGGCACAATAAATAAATGAATCGTACGGTAATAACGAAAGGAATGCATGATCCAGAAAATCACGTTTTCGTTAGGACACTTTTTCTTCCCAGCATGAACAAAGGATACATAACCATTTCAGCTTTGAGTCACATTTTAATTTCATTAGGTGGTTATTCGAAAACAATCTTTCTCTGTGAGGAATATTTCTTTCCTGAAGAAATAAAATTGCCGTTGGTTCATCTCAAAATTAGCAAATCCCAAATAATGAAGTTTATTGCACTAACAAAGTAATAAGCTAAAATGGTGCCAAGAAATAAAAAGCTGATATGGAAACAAATAGCAGCAAGAAACAAGCAAAAATGCATCAAATTGGTACTGAAGTTTATTGGTAAGGCTATAACGGAAAAGTACGGGAACTGGATTAAAAAGAGTGCAAAACACAGTATAAATGTAGATAATTTACCAATAAATTGTCATCCCATTTACAATAGTATTTGATTCTCATTAGTTTTTTGAAGAAACAAATTCATGTATCTACCTCATTGGACAAAACAATGAAAATTTGTAACAGTATGTTATGCAGTAGAAAAACCAGGAGGAGCCTCTTGGTGTATTTTATGATATGCTGAATGTCCATTAATAAATGCTAATGTGATATGTGGTTATGCTATCCTATAAGAATGGACAAAAAATTACCCTAGAGAAGTTGCAACTTATGAAATCTTAAATGACTCCCAAGAGGCTCAGTATTATAATTTTCATCCTTTCGCTGATGTTAATGAAAAGTAATTTATTTACTCAAAAGTAGTTGAAGTTAAAAATAAATAAACCTTGAATCAAACAAGTAAATAATTTGTGCCTTTCTTTTCCCTTGACTTAGAAGAATGACTAGTTATTCTTAATATCGTATGTCTGAGGAACAGCAATGAAAAGTATGCAAGGAATGCAGTAAGGAACTATAAGGTTGTCATTATGCACTGTTGATATACGGTCAAATGGGGTAAAGTGGGTAGTCCACACATGTAAAAGCTAATTCATTAATTGCAAATCCTGTAAAGATGGAAAGTACAACTCACAACATTTAAGTTCTTTAAAAGTTTTTTCAATTGAAAAAAATTTACTGGTAACATCGAGAAGATCCTGGTGGCCTCTTGTTTGTTTTGATCCAGTCATAAGAAGGTTGTTGTCTGAGAAACTTTCTATTTATGTATGCCTTTCTAAAGCTATTATATATTTTTTGTTCTCATGAGCTAGGTAAAGGACTTGTTAACAGATTTCAATAAACGGACAAAAAATTACAATATTATTTTTAATGCTAGATGTTTTTAAATGAAATGGGGGTAAAGTGGGTATAGCTTTAGGCTTAGCAGCAACATTGAAGAAACTTCTTTTGGGGGTTCTTTTATACTCAAGTTAATTTTTAATCAGCAAAAATGAATAGGTATATAAGTATTCAATAATATATGTATGTATAGGTATAAAATTATGGGTACCCCAATTACAAGTCGTGCCAAGCCCTTAGATGTTGAGGTTTCCATGTCCATGAAAATAACATGGAAGCAATTTCAATATCATGGTACAGGGAAAACAACTTGCAAAATGTTTCCAAGGTCACATTTCCATGTCTTTTGCAACGGTTATGCAAATCATTAAAATTGACCATGCTGTGAAAGAATTTAAGGAAAGTGGTTATATACAGTAAACTGAAAACTGGAGTGCAATATTTTAAGGATAGAAAAGGCATTCATTTTCCAGAATAAGCTTGTATGAATGTGTTGTAAGCTTGTCACAAAATGAAGGGAATCAAGCTTCACAGGAAATAATAACGTATAATTTTCAAGCAACTTACATGCAGATAAAGTTATTATTTTCACTGTTAAAAGACCAGAAATTAGCAATATTAACAACCCTCTCAACTCCTATGTCTACTGATTTTAGAAATGCTGCTCAGAATTCATTGAGGAAAGTGGTTCAGAGGTATAGGTGAGGTATTAACAGAGGCTCTAGCAACCTACAGCATTTATTTCAAGATAAGATAGGTCTAGTAAGTTAGCATAGAGGGAGTTGTCAGTAACATGGACCGAGAGCAAAAGGGAGCTACAAAAATGTGGGAAGTCTTGTACTAAAACTTTAATCAGTTTAAAAAATCATAAACATCACTGTATTTATAAAATGCTGCACAATAAGTGTGGAAAGGAAATGAACAAAAGTATAAATTTGCGCAAGTTAAACATTGAGTACTTAAAATACTTCAGGGGTTTCTCTGAAGGGTCTAATCTAGTACCAGGGCCAGTCAGTGAACTTGGTACTGTGTCCTAAAATATAAATGTGGAGGGCCTGTGTTTAGCAATGTCAAAATCTAAACTATATAAAACAGAGCTTCCAAAACTATGGTCCAGTACTGGTATGTAGGGAAAGAACACAGGTCTTCTGAAAATATTAGAAAAATGTCCGAGTACGACTGACCTAGTGGCATTGCAACTGCAGCTCCATGATAGTAGTGGACCAGCACTTCTGGGAAGTAGATTCTAATTAAAATTTTGTGACACTGCACTGAAATAAAAACTCTGATGCTCTCTAATTCTTGGTTAGTTTGTGAACATCCATACATGTGTGAGAAACAATACCTTTTTTACATTTGTTATTGCAACACATAAGTGCAAAAACATATTTCATTTAGACATTTTGTCAAGGACAGGAAAAATTAGCTAATTAAATCTTAGCTATAATTTTTAGGTCAACAAAATCTGGGATCAATTCATCAGACTTCTGGTCGGTAGAGTAATATGAGAAATGAATGGACGAGAAAAGTTGAAAACAAGTTTATACGAAATCTTAAAGGTTAAATTCAAGTTTTTCTTATAGGCATGTAGTGTCCTATAATAGTGTTTAACCAGCCATTTGATTCTTCCTAGTGAAATCCATTCTTTTAATCTGAAAACATGAGAGCTAGGTCATTTCTGAAAAAACAAATACAATTTAGATTGTTTTCAAGCAAAGGGGATCTATAGAAGAATGGTAACAGGGCTCAGCAAATGGTAGAAAATTTAGTACTGTAATGTGTAGTTTATTGTCATGTTACATGTTATCTTTTTAATGTATTTATAATAAGCTCATGCCTTTATTTGTCTTTTCTGCCGTTTACAGGTTTTGTTGTTTCTGTGTTTCTTTATGAAAATAAACTATGAATTCAAAATAGGGTTTTGTACATGTCTGATTTGTTGCTCATTCTAGACTTTTTCAGCTAAGATGAAGAGTGAAAGCTCATATACTAGGTAACAAACTAAAATTGCACTGAAAACTTGCTGTAGTTAAAAACAAACTAGACAGGAAATGTCCCCTGTAGACTAAAAAATACCCAGAAAGATCTCTGAAAAACATGGATCCCTTCATGGACTAAAGGTACTGATTTTTTTTTTTTTATCGAAATTCAATACTTCTATAAACTTTCCTTTTATCTGTATGAATGAGGTATAAAATCAAAGTAGAGCTATTTCACATGCATGTGTTAACATAAACATAGCATTTATAATTTAAAAAATCTTCGATCAATAAACTAAAATAGCTCATATAAACATTCAAGTTAGTCAAATAAATCCAATAAAAATTCTGAAATTCAGTGGCTAGTTTTACAATTTGAAGGTTACACACTGCAGTATTGAAATAATGCTTATTTCATAAGAGACGATGTCTGCTCATGTTATGCTGACAAAATTTTGACAGATGATATCCATACATTGCACAGCATTTGTTTCTCCAAACAGATAAGGAGAAAATGGGTGAAAGGGATTGTCCTTTTGCTCACAGCTCTTGAGTTTAAAAAAAATTGTATAATTACAGAAACATTTTTGTTTTGAAAATTTTCAAAATTTCTTGAAATTTTAGTATGTTTTTGAAACTTAATTACATTTATTTAATTTTTGATGGGTCTTGTCATACTAAGCACTCCAATCTAGCCCATTTACAGGTTTCAACACAACTTTTGAATGGAGACAAGGTTGTTTTTAATGAGTACTAAGTGTACTTAAGAGCAATGGAGTTGATTTAAGTCAATTACACTATCTAAAATTATTCTTTATAGGGGGAATTTACTGTTGCTTTTCAGAAACAAAGCTGATTCCAAAATGGGAAGAAAGTTTTAAATTTTGGATTATAAACAAATAAAAATAAACTTACACCAAACTTCCTTTATTTTAAAAGCGGCGAACAAATCATGCATATATAACTCTCTGCCTCAGAGTCACAAACACATATCCATTTGTGGAAACAAACTGTGAAAACAATATTTGAGTTACTTCAAATTTAACTTGATTCTCATTTATAAAAATTTAAATTCTAGAAGAGATGAGCTGTAACGCAGCAGGGCTTTGTGAAATGAGTCTTTCTTTTTCAATGAAAAAGAGAAAACAAATCAGGTGTCAATAACACCTCAAGATTTTTCCTCAGTTGCCAAAATGGTCTACTTGGCTTCAATTTCAATTTTACATTGTTTATGTGCATAAACAATGTAATGACTAGAGCCAGTCATGTGGTGGTAATATATTTTTTTAACCTTTTTCATAAAATAGGTAGCATTTTGTTTTAATGAAGGAGTTTGTCTTTTTTTATTAAAAATGTGTCGAGTTTGAAAAAAAGTACATCATATCAATCATGGTAAACATTACCTTGGTTACAGACAAGGGAAAGGAGCACATAATCTCGAAGGATTATTAAAAAAAATCCAAAAGTAGATTGTTAGAAGGAAGAAACAGCATAGAAGCAACAATAAATTTGTGACATACAAGCAAATTCTGAAAATTAGTAGTCAAAATTTATTAGGCGATTAAGTTGAAAAACTTAAGTTGTCAAAATGGAATTTATAGGAGCTAAAAATGACTAATGACCACAAACATCGAACCACGAGTTATCCAGTTTCGCTTCAATGAAGGGAACATAGTGGTAGTAGCATGCACCAGTCTTTTGTACTTTGCAAATTTTAACTTTGTAATTCAGCAAGGGTTTATTTAACATAAAAATTGTTAAAGTTTACTTTGCAATATAGTCAAGTTTGAGTAAACAAAGCAAATATGTGCTATATCTGTCTATGACACATCACTATTATGAACAGGACATTACTCTTACCCAGGAATAATTTAGGTAATTGCTTTCCAAATGCTTTAAATATTTTTTTTTTTGCTTTCAAAATGCATTTTGCTTAAAATTAATTTCTTCGAAAAACTTCTGATTCATGATAAACTAATGCTATTTTACCTACTTAAACAAAATAAAATATATAAAGCTGGAATCTGTAGGTCAAATTTTTCTAGACAAATCTATATTATCTATTCTGACAATGTATCAGAAAATTAATTGAGAAAAAAAAATGTCTTTAAAGTTTAATTTAAGTTTCTTACAATCACATTAAGTACATATGAACATTACATAAACACTGTTTTTCGAAGTTTTGTGCAACATTTTCCCCTTGCTAATTTTTCTTTTTTAATTATCTTTATAAATATAACTTGAACATAATGACATTCTTATCACCTAAAGGTATCCATAAAAGAGGGCATTGCTTAGGAAATGTCCAAATTAATGTACTCTGTTATATAAATAACTTAGGTTGAAAATTTATGGATTTTTAAACACGATAGGCTACACAATGCATGTAAGATTGTTTCTATACACATCAAATTTTCAACTGCAACCATCAACTTCAATATATGGAAGTCCAACTGTACATACAGAATGTTTAAAATGAAACAACTCATTTGTTAACAATTATTACAGCAATATCAGCAAATGCGAGAGCATACATTTTTATCACTGAAACTTTAGTTTCCAGCTGTCAATCAGCAAAATCAAATCTTGAAATACAAATTCTAATAGTTTTGAAAAATGCCAATAATCACAAATAAACTACTGAAACAATAAACAAAAATTTATTCTAGAATACAGAATCTATTAACATTTTGTTTTAGTTAGGTTGGTTTGATGATCCAAGGTGCAAAACCAGAAAAACTGCCAAGCAAGAGTTGGGGCTTAGGATTTTGGTTTGTTGCTTGTCCGCTAATTTTTTGCTACATATGGGCGAATTTGAGTGAGTTACCAACAGAGCTGGGAGGTACACAAATTAGGTGTACATATGTTGTAAATTTAACTTATCATAGTGCTCTTTTTCTGAATTAAAGCGAAAAAAGATTAAATAGTACAAAATTAACGAAGAATAAACCTATATACTACCATTTAAAGTATAATATTTATAAATATCTACATTAAGTTTAAAAATTGATTATCAAATGTTTGATGCAGACATAAGAGATTCAATAAGATATTTCTTACTGATATCAAAAGTTTGATTCAATACTTAGTTTTGTGGCAAATTAAAATTGAGTTTTACAATTATAGCATAAAATTGCAATTGTATATGCACCAACGAATACATTATGATATTCTACATAATGGTTAGTAACATTTTAACCAGACAATAAAATTTATGTGAAACAATCAACACAAGATCCATTGAAATAAAAATAAATATGCGTTCAAGTGTTCAACAAAAGTACCACTTACACAAGTTCTGTTGCAGATTTTCCACAACAGATTTCTGTTAAACCGAAAACGACTCTGAATATTTGTTGAATATAACATCGCGTAATACCGGATATAATGATTTAAAATGAATCATCGCATCTGACGTGAGTTCATACCGCATGTATTAATTAGGAAGTTATCAACTACAATAAAATCCTGCCAGCACCGATCAGATATTTGATGCAATCAGACAGAATAATGGAAAACTTTCGGTTCGCCCGTGAAAACAATTTCGTAATGAAAGTATAATATTTACATGTTCTTCCTTTAATATCAGATTCAACTACCACGGAAAATTCAGCATTACATTCAACGGCGTCACACATCAGAGAAGATATAAAGGTAAATAAAAACTAAATGAATGTTTCCGCATAACAATCTTATTAGTTACAGAATGACAAAAACCTACATTGACTGTATTTATTTTTCAAGAAACTGCAGACTTTCAATAAAACAACGGATTTCCAGCTTCATAACCATAAGATTTAGATTACTCAATTAACAAAAACATACTGACAATTTACCCTATTTTGTTGCCAGCTTCGTAATTCTAACGAAATTGCTTCTATGAAAAATACATACCGATGGCCCGCTGCACAGAGTAGTAGAACCGAACGTTTTTGCGGATATTCATGCGCCATTGACGTCATAAGGCACTAATGGGGAAGCAAACTACCTGGTCACTCCAAATCTGTACACGATTGTTAAAAAGTTAATTACTCGTTTGGTGCCAACTCTTTTTTAAGGTAATTTAGATCTTTTGAGATCATTGATATTGTTCAAGTGGGTCTGAGTCGGGCGTTCCAATCACAGGCAAAGAATTGGATGAAAGAGAAATGGAGCGGATAATTCACGAGGAAACCGAACCCGCGCATTTGGGCTATGATAAAATGTCGAGCTTCGTTTATAAATGTTAAAAAATAATTAATTTTCATTAACCCCATACGACTAACTCATTCTGAACCTAATGGTAGTGTGGTTCAAAATTACGTGGTGTTGTTACGTGGTGATCTTTCCCTTCGGGTTTGAGGGGGGGTATTTCAATTAACGTCACACTGGAGCAACACAATGGGCTATTGGTGACGGTCCGGGATCAATCCCAAAGACCTTCGGGTTTGAGTAGACCATTGTGTTGCTCCAGTGTGACGTTAATTAAAATACCTACGTACCCTTCGGGTTTGATTTTTTGGGCCGTGGTGGCTCAGTGGGTATGCCCACTGTGCTAGCAACCTTCGAGTTGCATGCGAAGCAAGTTCGATTCTTGCCAGGTTCATTCCTCCCTGGGTGTATTTCTCTCTTCTGTGTCGGGGCCGCGGTGGCAAGGTTGGAAGAGTAACGGACTTGCAACCGTAGGGTTGCGAGTTCGAATCCAACCAAACACCGTCGTGTACAAAGGGGGCTGGTGCACGTTAAATCTGTCGTGGCCTCAAATGTCCTCACGTTGGCGTGGTGTGGAAGTTTGGAGAGTGGGGTGTCAGCTCAGGTGTTGCCTCGTCATCTGACCGTGGTTCAAAATTACGTGGTGTTGTCCTCGGATCTTTCCCTTTGGGATTGATCCCGGACCGTCACCAATAGCCCGTTGTGTTGCTCCAGTGTGACGTTAATTGAAATACCCCCTCTCTTCTGTGTCAGTAAAGCTTTCACTGTGTGTTCGTCAATTACTTGATATTGTACGTCTTGTGTCAATTACTTGATATTGTATTGTGTCTGGCGCAGCATGGCCAAATATGGCCCTTGTGCCATAAAACCTCCCAAACCAACCAACCCTTCGGGTTTGACCGTCACCAATAGTCATTGTGTCGCTCCAGTGCGACGTTAATTAAAATACCTACCTTCTGGTAGTTTTAACGCATAAGTTTGATTAGTAGCTCCAACTAGAAGAGATGGTTTTCAGTCGCGAAAAGGTAGCAGCAGTCTCATACATGCCGTGGTAACAGAAATCTACCAACAATTATGTCTTTATCACATCTTTTATGCCACGTGCTGCTCACGCATAGTATCGTTGCAAAACAACACTAGATATCGCAAATGCATCGTTTCTATCAAATGATCAGACTATTAAGTTAGCAGCGTTTACAACAGCTCTGCCGTTCACTTTTTGTGCTGTTCGTTTCATTCACGATGCAAACAGTGTAAATACACTGCTGGCCACCGTAAATGCAACACCCTGAAGGAAGCATGCAAATAATATGAAATTTACAACATGCATTAGCGGAGGTGAGATATGCAAATGATTAGAATTTCAGCGGAGACGCACATCACGCGCGAATGTGGCGTCACTTCAAAGCGCTATTTAAGGCTTGGAGATTTCGACGATTTCAAGTACGGCAATTGTGTTTTTCTTGTGGTTTTAAAAAAAAAAACGATCAATTGTGCCTCGTAGAAAACAGCGATCATCTTTTGATCAAGTATCCGAGTTCGACAGAGGAAGGATAGTGGCCTACCGAGATTGTGGATTATCTTTCAGGGAAATCGGTAGTCGTGTTGGACGAAACCAAACAACTGTAATGCGGATATGTGATCGTTGGATGCAGGAGGGTACGACGGACCGACGTGTTCGATCGCATCCACCTCAGTGCACCACTTCACGTGATGACAGGCATTTGTGCGTATGGCAGTGACGGATCGCTCAGCCACATCACGAACCATAGCACAGCACATTCAGTCTGTACCGCATCATCCAGTGTCTGCGCGTACCATTCGACGCCGTTTACAGCAGAGTGGTCTGTCCGCAAGACGTCCATTGCTTCGTCTACCCTTGACGCAGAACCACAGACGTTTCCGCCGCCAATGGTGCGATGAAAGAAGGATGTGGACGGCAGAATGGAATGAAATTGTCTTTACTGACGAGTCACGCTTCTGTCTGCAACACCACGATGGTCGGATTCGAGTCTGGAGACACCGTGGAGAGAGGATGCTGAACAGCTGCGTTATGCACCGCCACACTGGTCCTGCACCGGGTATTATGGTATGGGGCGGTATTGGATATCACTCTCGCACTCCTATAGTACGCATTGCCGGTACTTTAAACAGCCAGCGCTACATCTCCGAGGTGTTGGAGCCAGTTGTCCTTCCTTACCTTCAGGGCTTGACCACAGCCATATTTCAGCAGGATAATGCGTGACCACACGTGGCACGCATTGTCCAAGGGTTCTTCGTCAATCGCCAGATTGAATTGCTTCCCTGGCCAGCTCGCTCTCCGGATCTTTCGCCGATAGAAAACATGTGGTCCATGGTTGCTCAACGATTGACCCAGAATACATCCCCAGCTGCCACACCAGATCAACTTTGGCAACGTGTGGAAGCTGCTTGGTCTGCTGTACCCCAAGAACACATCCAAACGTCAATCGCCAGATTGAATTGCTTCCCTGGCCAGCTCGCTCTCCGGATCTTTCGCCGATAGAAAACATGTGGTCCATGGTTGCTCAACGATTGACCCAGAATACATCCCCAGCTGCCACACCAGATCAACTTTGGCAACGTGTGGAAGCTGCTTGGTCTGCTGTACCCCAAGAACACATCCAAAGTCTCTTTGAATCAATGCCGAGGCGTGTGGCAGCGGTGATCTCCAACAATGGCGGCTACTCTGGCTACTGATTTTGGCAGGAACCACACTTCACAGAAGTCTATAAATTTAATCATTTGATACTTGGTCAACATGTTATCTACAAAATAAATTTTGTTGTGATATCTCTTGTCTTTCTTGGTGTTGCAATTTGGGTGGCCAGCAGTGTATTATAGGGTAGGTTGTTGGATTTATGTCCCACTAGAGAAACACATTGGGCTATTAAATATAAGGAGGAAGAGGTAGTACCATTGATTTTCTGAGCGTCTTATTCGTGTACCTATGTGATACCAATCGATAATCGTTAACACATCTTAAATACATGTCTGTGCTACTTGGGGCACTGCTCTTTCATATCGGTAGGAATCAACGTCACACTGGAGCAACACAACGGGCTAATGACACCGGTCTAGGATCAATCCCGAAGGGAAAGAATCGAGGACAACACCTCGAGGAAATATAAAACTAGAGTAAGCAATGGTAACCTTTTCATGTGCCCAGGATCCATGTGTCCCAAACTAGAAGTAACGTGACAGACTACTTTCATCTGCTGGGTGGAACCTAACATTCATCATATGATTGGTCCACGCAAAGGGAGAAGACACCCATCCATTGATTCATGATCTGATTGGCTCATTGATTCATGATCTGATTGTCCCATTGATAGTAATAGAATAGCCCGTTGTGTTGCTCTACTGTGACGCTAATTAAAATACCTATCTACCTACCTAATAGTAATAGACTTTGGCGATTTCATCACTTATATCCCACTCTAGAAATGCATATTCACTTACCAACCCTGATGTTATATCACCAAAAGGGTGATAAGATCACGTGACTACTAGTCGGACATGTTGGTCACACTTTTTAAAGCTCATCTCAATAGCAATGCTCAGTTTACTTACATCTCACGTCTATGAACCCACTATCCTTTGGTTCGATCGACTTTCGAACTCGCAACCTGTATTTCATGTAGCATTTAGTCTTTTATTTTGAAAAGCTATGTTCTGACCCTTTTTCCCAGCTTTGAAATAATTAAATACATTGGTTAATTCTTTTCTGACATATTAAACGCATAAATAATATTGATCAACCCATATTTCCAATTTTGTTGGCGTGGAGGTGGAAGTTTGGAGAGTGAGGTACCAGCTCAGGTGTTGATCCCTCCCACGTCTCCTTTCGTAATTTCATTTGAAAAGGAAAGTTCATTAACACGTTTTTCGCGGTTTCCATTAACTTAAATTATTCCAAATTATAGTTAGAGATTTCTTCAAGCAGTGTTTTGTAAATTTGAAGTTCGATTTCCCGAAAGAAAATCATGTAAAATAAAGGTTGGTAATTAAATTTACGTCTCACTGGAACAACACAACGGGCTATTGGTGACAGTCTGGGATCAATCCCGAAGGGAAAGATCAGGACAACACCACGTCATTTTGAACCGCGGCCAGATGACGAGGTGACACCTGAGCTGGCACCCCACTCTCCAAACTTCCACACCAATTTGAAGCCATGACAGATTTAACGTGCACCTGCCCCCATGCATTGGATCGAATATCGAACTCGCATCCCTAAGATTGCTAATCCCCTAATCCTGGATATCGCAGCCCAGTAAAGTAGAGTGTTATTCAGTAGCGTAGTGTAACATTTACAACAGGAAGCCGAAAATTTTTTCCTCTAGTATGAACGATGTGTAAAATTCCTCTTGTATGAATGATGTGTGAATGAAAGGGGAGGTTAGATTTTTTTAGTAGTACATCTAGTCAGTTAGGGGACCTCTCATACCAATGTAATAGAAATGTGTGCGTGATTTCAGCCCGCAACTTTGAAGGTTATAGAATTGGATCCTTTTATTTTTTAGCAAAAGTAATCGCTCGCATAATAAAAGTTACAAAAGTCGTCCTAAAATCGAAACATTTTCTTCCTCTACCAGAATATCATTCATTATAAAATTATAATAGTAACAAAACAGTCGGTAAATGGAACACAAGGAACAAAAAAAAAACTGTCTGCAACTCAACAACGAAATATTCAGCAAATGAAAATATGTTTTGTCTAGAGTTCTAAGCGCTGCAAAAAGAAGCACTTAGATGTCTTGAAGCTATAAATGTTTTTTGCAAAGACGCGCGTATGAAGTTTGATAAATCATGCTCAGGGACCAACTGTTCATCAGCTGGACTGAGGGTAGCATCTTTGAAAGGTAAGGGAAGGTAGGTTAGGGGTATCTATTGAACATGACAAACACCGCTAACCAATCAGATACAGAAATCAAACGCTGAACCATCAGGTCTAGCATCTAGATAGTCCTTGCAACTAAGTATTACTTTGTACATAGGTCAAAAAAGTATCTGAATATTGCTTGTTATTCCCGTTCTCGGAGAACAAACCAAAATGGTCATTAGACTTGGAATACTAGTGTATATTACAAATAAATGTGAATTTCATTTGTGCATGAGACCGTAATCCTATTAATCAACTTTTAGCCTCTTCAACTTGGTCAATCTAAATTACAGGCTACGAACAATTGCTTCCATAACAAACAAAATCATTTATTAATATCACTTAATAGTTACACAGCACGAGCGACTACACAGCACAAGTGTCTACACAGCACCAAGCGTCTCCAGTAGATTTCCAGTTCTTCAAATCCTCTTCCTTTTTTGGGTGATGCAGCTTTTCTCTCCAACCACTTACGGCTTCACTTCCTCTGATCTTTTATCAGATTCTCTGAGCGCCTCGAACCGGAAACTAGTCTCGGTCGCTGCCGCTACAAGCAGCCTCCACAGAGATATTAGCTGTACCGTGGGTTAGAACGCACTCGTCGGCCAGAACGTATGGTCCTTTAAGTATTCGGCTGGTCAATGCCTGCTTCAGAAGAAGCTGGGGTTTGCTTGCTTGTCTCGATGCGGGTTCCAAAGTTCTGTGCATCTTCTCGGGTTATGTAAGCTGGCTTTACCCGATCAATTCTCAGTTATTTGCTTACCCTGCATCGAGATCTTGAAGGTTTTGGCACTACCCTTGCCTACTTCGAAAGGACCTGTGTAGGGAGGCTGTAGATTTTCCTAACGACATCGGTTCGCAGAAAAACGTGACTGCATTTCCCAAAATCCTTGCTGACAAAAACAATCTGTTGACCATGTGGTTGGGTCGCAGGAGATAGAAAGCGCTGTATGTTTCCTCGAAGTCTCCCCACGAAAGTGGCCGGGTCTGGGCTGCTACGAGCAGGGCATAGGAATTCTCCAGGAATGCGAAGAGGTGTTCCATATACCATTTCTGCTGTTCCATATACCATTTCTGCTGTTGTTGCCTGTAAATATTCTTTCCAAGTAGCCCTGAACCCTAAAAGGAGTGTAGGCAGCGCTGTTGTTTATTGGATGTTGCCATGGGTCATAATAGTAGATTTCAAATGTCTATGAAATCGCTCTACCTGGCCATTTGCAGCTGGGTGATTCAAGGTGGTAGGTGTCTAGCAGTGCCCGAAAACTTGGTTAGTGCATCAAAAAAAATATTCAAACTGTGTGTCCTGGTCAGTAGTCAACAGCAGTGAGGATCCAAATCTGGAGACCCAACCAGAGTAGAAAGCTGTTGCCACAGAATGTGCGGATATATCTACCAGAGGAAAAGCCTCTAGCCACTTTGCAAAACGATCCACACAGGTAAAACAGTATCGAAAAACCTGTGATGGAGGGAGTGGTCCCACCAAATCAATATGCCCATGTTCAAATCTAGAGCTGGGGGAACAAAACTACCAGCCTGGCTTCTTGTATGGCTCTAAATCTTAGATTGCTGACACTGTAGACATGCACGAGCCTACGATGCCACATCTGCTCTCATAGAAGGCCACACATATCTTTCACTGACAAGCTTGTTAGAGGCTCGAATTCCAGGGTGTGATAGGGAGTGAAGGGCATTGAACATCTCCATACGAAATAGCTCTGGCACAAACAGAGAAATGTGTCCTGTGGATACATCACATTGTAGAGTGACAACTGACTGAACAACAGGAAGGGGCTATAGCACAAGCGAAGTAGCAGTGGTTGACAATAGGATGTCTTACAGCTCTGTATCATTCAGTTGCTCTTGAGTCATCTGCTGTAAATTGCTAATGGAAGGGGTGCTGATTGTAGAAAGATGTACAGGATACAGCGCATCAGCTACCACGTTGTTTACCCCTTTTAGACAGCGGAAATCTGTGGTAAACTGACCTATAGAATTCAATTGTTTAATTGGTCTTTGGGAACACTTGTCCTCTTTCTAACGAAATGCAAATGTCAGTGGTTTATGATCTGCAAAGAAAGTGAAGGAACGACTTTCCTCCACGTGGCGAAAATGCCTGATGCCCATGTAAGCAGCTAGCAATTCCCTGTCATAAGCACTGTACTTTTGTTGGGTAAGGGTCAAATTTTTTGAGAAAAAAAGGAAGAGGTTGCCATCCTTTGGTTACTTGCTCATGTAAGGCAGCCCCCATAGCGGTATCTGATGCATCAACAGCCATGGACAGCGGAGAATTAGTGGAGGGATGGTATAAGATGGTGGTGTCTGATGGGTCCTTACACTTTTCAAAGGCATTTGTGGCTTCTTCTGCCCAGACAATGGGTGTCTTGTCATTTTTTTTGCACATTTCAGATATGCATTGAGTATTGCTTGTGTTTTTGCAGTCTGGTTTGAGGTATAAAGCATCTGTAAAAATTACTCATTGCCAGAAACAGGAGAAGTTCTTTAACAGTTTTTGGTTTGGAAAAGTTGATAATGAAGGAAACTTTCTCTGGGAGAGGGATGATGCCTTCTGGTGTTATCATGTGACCCCAAAACTTGACTGATGACTTGCGCAGTACACACTTAGGCGCATTGAGGACCACGCCCCATTCTTCGAAGCATTGGAAAACTTGTTTAAGATGTAAATATTGGGTCTCATCTTCTGATGTTACCAGAACATCATCGAAGTAGGGAACGCAACAATCAAATCCTCTTAGGCATAGGTGAATGAATCTCTGAAATATAGCAGCAGCGTTTGACGACTACCTTAAATTTGCCGCATTGCCGTTCTGGTGATGTTTGGTGTTCATTTAATCTGTCACTATACTCGTGTGTGTGTGGAACAATTACAACCAGATTTCATGGAATTGTCATTTGCTACACATGAATTGGCATGTTTACAGTTGAATAAAAAACAAAACTAAAAAATTAAACTCTGAATTGCATTTGAGTGACATGCCAAGTTACATCCCCTCCAGAATGAAACAGGATTTCATATCCCAGCCACGCTCATGCCCTACCAACTTACTGGGTATTGACACTTACAAAGTCACGAAGAACTATTGGGGCCAAACATTGTCGATGGCATAAAGAGGCTCCCGCGAGAATACAGTCGACCTTGGATCAGTTGATATCTGAATAGGTGTGAAAAAGCTGTTGGGGAAAGCTACCATAAGCAAAAGTATGAATGAATATTTTCCTCCTGACAATTCATTATTAATGCTACTGCTTTCGGTCCCGAACGATAAACCGAAGAACCAAAATCCGTGCTAACAACGCCAATTGTGGAAGGATTTGTTTACTTTACCACCTGTCCCTATTTAACAAATAAATTTGCTCCGCGTGACTCAACTGACTTCTCTCAAGAGCCGCTATATCAATAAGATTTAATAGCCCGTTGTATTTTGCTCTAGTGTGACGTTAATTAAAATACCCTACCCCTACCAATAAGATTTTTGCGGATCTACATTCACATCTGCCAACGATTAGTGGCAAAGTCTCCGTGCATGAGCACTCTACAAGAACACCCATCGCTGATTAAGTAGTTTCCTCACTTGGCTTCCTGACACCGTCTTGCAAACTGCACGCCTGATTTCCTGAGAACCTGCACTTCTAATTAATGTCTAAATTTTAACTTGTATGTATTTAACTAAATATAATCTTATTTGTCGATAAATGTATACGTTTTAATTTTTTACGTAGAGTCAGAAACAGCGTATAAGTGATTTGAATCGCCCAAAACACTAAAAGATCGTTCTAACACCCTTTTTCTTCGTAGATACGCTAAATAATTAGACGATGATGTTTTTTATTAAACTTTTAACGTTATTGAAGTCAAAGTAATCGTCTATTTGTTTGTTCCATTGATGCTAGAAAAACTTAAGTTGGTTTAAATAAGATTCAATAATTCACAAGCAAATACACTCATGTCCAAAAATTAAGCATAATTGCCGTTTATGTGAATATTTCAGAAAATCTACATCGGAATGGAAGGAAACGCGGTATGCTGGTGTAATAGGGTTATAGAATAATAAAACAATGCAAAACAAGGATAATAACGATTTTTATTATCCAAAGAAAAGGGTTGAAATAAAAAGGTTCACAATACGAGTGTCAACTTTAGTGAAACAGAATGATTAAAACAATGTGATGCTAAGTTTAATATGGTATGTGGGAAACGCTGGTAACCACGCATGCTACACAACGATTTCCCATACTTTCGTTGAGGGTATGGATGAGTTGTGTGCTTAGAGTTCCAAGCCTCACTTAGAGCAGTTTTCAATTCCGGAACGGAGTTTGGTGGGTGGCGGAGGGCTGCAATGTGTCTCCCGAGCATATCCTACACATGATCTATAGGATTCAGATCAGTAGAGTTAGTAGGCCACTGTATGCGATGGATATCTTCAATTTGAAGGAAGGCGTCGACCAGGGCTGCACGGTGAGGAGGCGCGTTATCATCCATGAATATGAAACCAGGACCGACAGCACTTCGAAAAAAGCTAACGGTAGGCTCAAGTATTTCGTCTCTGTATCTTTGACAGGTAACAAACCCCGTGTCAAAGATATGGAGGTCTGTGCGGCCGTCCAGCATGATACCTGCCCAGACCATGAATCCCCCTGAAGGAAAACGATGTCTTTCCGTGATGTTCCCGGGTGAAAACCCGTTCCACGTTCTCTCCAGATCGTGGTGCGACGAGAATCAGTTTGCAGACTAAATCTGGACTCGTCACTGAACATGACATTGTCCCACTGTTGTCGATTCCACTGCTGATGTTCCAAACTCTGTAAACGCGCGTGTTTCTGTGCAGACATCAGGGGGATGCAAACTGCTGGTCGTCTGGCATAGAGACCAACGTGTCTGAGTCTCCGGTAAACAGTTTGTCTAGAAACTATGACTCCTATGGCGGCTGTGAGGGCTGAACCCAGTTGTCTGGCAGAACGGTTCTTCTGCGTGCGCCGGGTTTTGCGCATGTCGACGTCGACTGAACTGTTTTGCATATGCACAATGTTTTACCTTCATCCTACGATTCTACACAAGTGATTTTGAACCATTGTATCCATATTTACTCCGATTTTTTCGCATTTTACGAATTATGCTTAACTTTTGGACATGAGTGTACTTTATTTATTCATAAAAAATATAAATTTGTGAGATCAAAAAGTCGGACTATCACATAAAACAGGCAAAACCTTTATAAATAATATATACATAAAGACCATTTAATATTTCTATTGGTTATCCTATCGCTTTGACCACAGCCCTACATTTGCGAGACATGGAGTCCACCAATACACCCAATTTAACTATAATCAGTCTTTATTGATCTGAGAAACTAAATTTTTATCTTCTGCTTTTACTATCTTGCTACACTTCTTTCTATAACGCAGCTTGAGTTCTTCCGAGATTCTCTACCAGATTTAGATCTGGGGACTGATCGAGAATAATATTCTTTTGTTTTGAACCTAGATTTGACAGAGTTGGCAATGTATGTTATCAGGTGAATTGAGGAGGCTTTAAAATGGCGGAAATATGCTTTATTACCGGAAACAGAACACAGCTACTTCGAATAGAGCTATTCTAACATTAAACTAAGAACGAGACACGATTACAGTTAATCTCCAAGTACAGTTAATTCACATCACAACGGTATTCTTAGGTGGGTAACACACAGGACGACTTGAGCTCGCTTTTTCTTCCTAACAGGAAATCTGCTCAGATCGCCCCTGTGTTCCCCACCTAAGAAAATAATAGGTTGACGAGGTGGTGGGACTTGTAAATCACAGCTGAGTAGCGTAAGGTCGACCGTGAATTTGATCGGTGAACAGCGCTACCTGCGTGACAGGAGCAGTAGAAATGTAGGTATCAGGTCGCCCCTTTAGTCACCAACCTTAGGGTCGTTATCGTGTAGAATAACCATCCTCGTGGCATTTGATTCTTGTAAAATGGAAGCATATGAATATCCCAGTATTGCTTTTGGTTCATTATATCTTGTATCTTTTACTCCACTAAACAAAGCAGTACGAATTAAAAAACTCCCATACCTTGACACTTCTTAGTTGGGGGCGCAGCCCTTCCTTTCCGACCAGCTGAGGTCACTACGGATATAGGGAAGGCCCCGTGAGGTTTCGGTTGAGGGTAACTTGCGAGATTAGCTTTTCACTTGGTCGTTGTGAAAACGAAATAAAGGCATCGCTTGTCAACCGCAGGATGGTAAATTTCTCAGGACGCACGTGTAGCCGGAGGTAGGTGTTCTTCAGGTCATCCTACGTGAACCCTTATCGTTGTCTTTAAACGGGGGATGGATAGGGCCTTACCCTATTTGACCATTCTACATTTATAGCCTGGTTTGGCTTTTAGCTTGCAGGGCTAACGGAATTTTTGCATAGGCATCTATGTCTTATTCCTGTGACCGTCAATGTTTAGACTTAAGTGAACCTACATGCCTTGCCAGGGTTCAGATGCGTGAACCGTTCTCCGGATCCTCGGCGGAGGGCGAGGAATTGTCTGCCACACAAATTTACCCAAGCGGCTTAACTCGGAGACGTTTCGGGTGACGCATAATGTCACTGAGTCTATCTCTGATAAATTCTAATCCTTCTCGGAGATGCATCATAAGCCTACAGTCAATGAAGAGAATCACCTACTTCACCCATAAATAGGTGTCCGACGTCGGGTATCCCATACGGAAGAAGTATTCCAGAAACCTTCAGAGGTTAGAAAGTACTAGGATTGCAAAGGGGTCGTACAGATGCATTCTGAGATTTGGTATTGGGAAGAATTGTCTTGTAAATCGACCTTCTCTGAGGTTTGCCATCTGACCTTCCACTTTTTTTAATGTGATTTCATTTAACATTATCTTCATTGTTAAGCTTGATCTCTGCATCTTTAAGTGAACGACAGCACTCTCGGTAGCCATTTTGGCCGCCTCGTTACCTCGGTAGCCAACGTGAGCTTTAATCTAGTGCATGCGAACACACTGGCATTCCACGACCTTCCAGTACAGTCTTAAATTCTATGCGCGATTGGATTGTTGTTATTCGGGTCTTTAAGGGCTTGTAATGCGGAGAGACTGTCCGAGAAAATATGTGTGATTTTCTTCGTATTGGATAGGGTCTTGACTCACACCATTCCAATGATTTTTCAATTGCAGTCAGCTCCAATTGATAGACCGTACAATTATCACTTAGTCGGTACATGTACTTCTCAATGATAGCACCGTAGTATATGACCACAAACGCGGCGTCGTAGCGTCAGTCTATGCCTGACCCATCGGTGTATAGTTCAGTCTCCGTACCTTCCGGAAGTGAAACGTCGAAGGGTACGCTTATGCGATCTAGCGGGTGGGTGTTCTACACGTCTCTCTTTCTTTCGAAAAAGGACTGACGGATCGCCTCCCCGTTCACCACCACCTCCTACTCGATTTTTGTGCGGATGAAGCGGTACTACATTATAACAGTTTTGAGGTCCAATGACATTATTCTGGCAAAGACCTGCATTGTCCTTGTGGACACCGTCCGGAAAATCCTTGTAATATGAATCAAGGCTTGCTTTTGGATCATTTCCAGGTAGCCGCGGAATGCCTTCAAATTCACACGTCTACCCCATGCATCATGACCGTATAGAACTATTAGTTTAACCTTTAGATGTATCCTTTTAAGCAACCAGGGTTTTCTGACGTACAATGTACGTGCTACCCTGTTTAGGGCGAAGATCAGTGCCAGAGCCTTCGCCCTTTTTTGCAGGAAATGTGCGTTGAAGCTCAGGTTCGAGTCCCAGGTGACACCCAAGCACTTAAGCTCCTTCACCGCTTCTATTTTCATTCACTCTCATTCGAATGAAGAACCCTTCGTTTTCAGAGTGTTAGGAAGGAAATAGTCAATGGTTTGATCTTCGTCGGATTAAACCTGAGTTTAATTTTGCGACCAAAGCTGGTAACGGTCTTAAAAAATTAAACTCAGGCTTAATCCGACGAAGATCAAACCGTTGACACTACCATCACTATGGTTGACTGGGGGAAGCTGGAAGCATGAACTATATCTTTGACAGAGGTTTTAACATGTCGTATCTTACTGGCAAAAACTTGGGTGTAGCTAAAGACCCCAGCTGTTCCTTTTGTTCACGGGAAAATATTTTTTCTTAGCCCCGTCATAAAAATTGACGGTGGAGCGATAAACCAAACCAAGCTTAAACCCGACAGTCCTTAACATGCTTAAATCATTCATATAGGGTGGGTGGGTGGGTATTTCAATTAACGTCACACTGGAGCAACACAATGGGCTATTGGTGACGGTCCGGGATCAATCCCAAAGGGAAAGATCCGAGGACAACACCACGTAATTTTGAACCATGGAAATCATTCATATAATAAACTATATATATATATATATATATATATATATATATATATATATATATATATATATATATATATATATATATATATATATATATATATATATATATCATATACATATATATATCATATACATAAACTGAATTAGATTTTATATGTGGCCCTAAGACACAATTCCTCTTCACCCAATACAACCAGGTAAAGCCGAAAGGTTGGATATCCCTGACTTAGACACTTTTTTGGTAAAAAAGTGGGATTTTGCATACATGCGCGATCTTTGAATCTTAGAGAAAAATGTCAAAAAATCCCAAAGGAGACTCGGAGTTTTTATGTTTATGTGCCATCAGATCACTAAGTTAAGTTCTTTTTGCTTCTGATTAATTAATTACTTTGATTTAAGTAAGTTATTTCAAGAAAGTATTTTTATTTTTTAAGTGAATATGTTACCACAAAAAAAATTGATTCTCCAACCATACGATATTGGCACCGGACCAGAAAAAAGAAAAAAAAAATTGTTTTCCAAAGATCTATACTTCCACAAGAGACTGGCTATAGCATAAAGGTAAGCAAGCTTCTGTTATAAGCTATAACTCTGAAATTTTATTTTGCATTATGTAGGCAAATAAAACTATTGCAAAAACTAAAAAAATTCAGTCTTAAAGCAGTTAATGTGAGAAATTTGATAAGTTTTTGCTTTCATTTTTAATTGTAAAAAGTTGTTTTTCGAATTTATTTGCTTTCGATTATTGTGTTTATGAAGTTGTTAATGTCAGTTGTACTTTTAGGCAAATTAGTGGATTATTTAATCTGTGGTTATAAGATTCTGCTTAAAAAATTAAACTTTAAAGCAGACCTAAAAGATTTTGAGTCACTTCAAAATCAAATTTGTGGAGTTTCGTCTTATTTTTATTAAAAATTATAGAACATTTGCTGCTTTTATTTCTATTTGTTTTGGTTTAAAAATTAAATTTAGAAAAGTATTGTCTTTGCATTAATTGTCATTTTAATTGTTATCGTGAATTGTTTGTTGAACACTACATAAAAATAAGTACGGAAGTTTGTTGAACCGAAAATTTTTATTGTATACTTTCGTATAAACATCACATTTACAAAGATACCAAATTTATCACATAACTATATATATGTAGTTACACAATGGGCTCTCTCTATGTAAGTTGCACTAACATCCTCTAAGCCAGTCAGTAAATAGTTGTATATGCAAAGAGAAAAACAGTAAATGAATCTCATTCCGTACTTTAAGTTAATTTTCTGGGCAATAAAAGTACAATTTCCTTGTTTCCTTATTCAAACAGTTTTGTACTCAGCAATCGATCAATTAAGTTTATAACCTTCTTGAATAGAGAAAGCTAATTTAAAAATCTGCAAGCAATTTGAATTATCCCTCAAATTATTACTGAAATAAAAAGTTGGCATTTTGTTTATGTGTTTTGTTTACTAAAACATATCTTCAGATGGTCTTTCTTTTAAATGCTTTAAACATGAAAAAATCATCCCTTCTATACAGTAATTTAAAAATGATATCTTAAAAGGAAACGAGTTTAACAATAGTGGTGGAATTTTAATCCCTTTGTCTCTAAGGGAATTTGATCTCTTAAATCGGCAAGTGGTAAAGCAAATACATTTATTTTCACATTTCAGATTCCATTGAAATGTTATTTAGATTTTCGTAAAATAATATTTTTACATTTCATATAATTAAATTGATCTGAATTCCACCTTTGAGCACATACTTTCCTTTCAGAATGTACTAAGCTCTAACGCTTAAAACTTTGACGTTGTCAATCAAACCGCAAATGACCGCTATTTTCAACGAATCGGAATGAAACATGAGATTTAAAGATTTCAAGGTATGCGTTTAGAGAATTATGTAATTCACAAGAATCGAGCTCTCATGGTTACAGAAATACAAACAAAATCAGTAAAAAAGACAACGCCTTTTTTTCATCATAATGTGTTCGGCACAGTGAAAAAACAAAAATGATGTTGAAACTTTACTTAAGCTGTAAAAACCACTGCGAAAAAGAACTGTCAAAGAAAATGAGTGTGAATGACAAAAGAGGAAAGAAATACAACACGCAGCAGTGATAATGCACGTAATTTGCATAAATCACAAGCATCTATCACAAAACTCAAATTGGCACTATCATTTGTAATAAAGGTAGAATGTTATGGTTTCTTGTCTTTCCTCTTTTACCGTTCGCACTCATATTTTTGAGCGTTCTTGCGGAGCTAGTTATAGAGCTAAAGGTAGTATTTCAACGCCATTTTTGGTTTTTCAAACGCCGATCACATTGCGATAAAAAAAGTGGGTGTTGCTATTAGAAATTTTCAAAATTTGTTAAGTATATCCGTAACCGTGAGAGCTCCTTTCTTGTGATTTTAAATAACTCGAGCGCATACTTGAAGTCTCTAAATTTAAAGTTTCGTTCCGATTCGTTGAAAATTGCGGTCGCTAGGGACTCGTATATAGGGGAAGTTACTTTATGACCATCTTGTACTGTTATTACAGATGAGAGAAACACAAAATAATTAACACAGAAAATGCAGCGGAATATACCTCCTAAATTTTATGTGTAATCAATATTTTCAATTGCACGTTCTTGGTGTGAAAAGTACCAATGTGGTAAAAAAATTTCTGTGACGTTTACACAACTTCAATGAATTACTCTTAATGAATTTTATTATATGTTTATAAATGATACTTAAATTAGTAATTTCTATGTACAAAGTTCATACACTAAAAATCAACACCCATTCCTGTACAAACTGAAATTCAAATGAGACTTTCTGAAAAGTATGACCATCGATTGGTGAATTTCAGACGTTTGGAGTCCCCACGCTTGCGACGCATCGTGGAATTTCCCCAGTCCATGAACCTTCTTTACAGTAAAGAGTGTGCTCAGTGCTCGTGAAAACAAAACCCCCAAAGCATTTGTATTTCACCACCATGTAACTGTTGAAAGGGTACAGCTTGTTCCTCCTTGTTTCATAACGATACACGAATGCATTGTGTAGCTGAGGTGCAATCATGGGTACTTCTCTTCGGTACATAGATTCTACGCATGTGGTGTCATATTCGGCGAGGGATTCCGTGTGATTCAGCTGTGGCTTTACTTGTTCCACCGGCCTTCTTCTGAGTTCTGCAACGTCGTTACGAACTGGGTACGTTGATTTGATCTGGTATCCTGTGTCGTACGGATAAACACCACCGCTATTCACTCGCGATTTCCTAGAAGTGATGAAATTAGAATAGCCTGGGTTTTCTGCGTAGAACTTCTTTTTCTTTTCGCTGTGTTTCTTTTTCCGACCTCCACGATGATGTCGGTACTTGTGTTTCAAGTGAGATTTACCAGTGTCGTTGACAGGCTTTGCAAAGGCGATTGACAAGGCTTGACCATCTTCAGTAGTTCCCAAGGACACAATGGTTTCCCTTGGAATCGAGTTATGATCTATGACAGAATTCTTGTTCTTGCGTCCTTGTCGACGTTTGCCTAGAAAGAAAATCACTCGATATAAAGCTTTTGAATTGACACTTTTCAGTTGAGCCTTGCAGTTTATAAGAGATTTTGTGATCAATACGTACTGAATTCAAAGAAAATATTAAGGCAATACCATTCAAGGGTCAGATAACGTGAAAATTAGCCCCAGAAAAAGTTAATTTAAATTGGATATAAGTTACCAAAAAAGAAACGTTTATTGCTCATTGGCACAGAGAAAAGTGTTGTGGATAGCCCACAATACACTTATTCACTTCGATTGTCTATCAACATAAACACTCCTTGTATAGAAGTATTTGGATGATCTTAAAAAATTACACAATTTTATGTTCCTGAGCCGGAGAGAACTTTTACTGGGAACATTTGACAAGATTGAACAATTCACAATTCATTACTTCTTTTGATCCAATTCCTATTTCATGACCATTGCATTTCATGTATACGGAAGATAGCGTGAAAACAGAGCTACCAGCTCTGGAATCACGAAATAAAGTTGTTTTGTAAAACAATACAAAATTAAATTTCTACAAAAATAAAGTACACTCATGTCCAAAATTATCTTTACATGCATAAAATCACGGATTTCTCAGAAACTGTGAACTATAATTTTATGAATTTGTGTTAAATGATACATAACATCATAACACATAAATACAAAGGAAAAAATTTAAGAGCACTGCACATGATGAAAACTGTAGCATGAAACAATAAAAATGGCAATAATATGTGGGACAAGGAGAGTTCAGAAAAAAAAGAATAACTCAGAAAAAAATTAAGGAAATAATTAAGGATTTAAATTAGTACATTCCATATTATGAATTTAATATGGAATGTCATCTCCCCTGACGTATACACACATATCACAACGTGTTTTAATGCTGGCAGTAATGTTGTTAACCACAGTTTGGGGAATTAAGTTCCTCTCCTCCAGCAATGCGAACTTCAGGGCATTTATATCTCTAGGAGGAGGATGTCTCCGTGCAACTGTTTTTCCAAGATAGTCCCATAAATTCTCTATCGGGTTCAGATCAGGAGATTTTGCTGGCCATGGTATTCACTCAATGGCTTCACTTTCAAGGAATTCGTCAACGAGGTTTGCTCGCTGTGGACGAGCATTATCGTCCATAAATAAAAAGTTAGATCCATGTGCACCTCTGAAAAGTCTTACGTAAGGTTCTAAGACCTCATCCCGTTATCTCTGGCCGGTCACAGATCCGCTGTTGAAAACGTGTAGGGGCGTACATCCATCGATCATTATTCCTCCCCATACCATCACACATGCACTACTGAAACGGTCACGTTTCATATTGTTCGAAGGAAGATTTCGCGTTCCTGACTCCCTCCAGATGTAAGCAAATTTAGAATCAGATGTTAAACTAAACCTCGACTCATCAGTAAAGAGAATGTGAGTCCATTGGTGTTCACTCCAGTTCTGATGTTCTCTGCACCAATTAAAGCGATCCCTCTTTTGTTGTTAAGACAGTGAAAAACATACCCTTGGCTTTCTGGCATAAAGGCCTTTTTTATTAAGCCTTCTGTATACAGTTTGCCGTGATACAACAGTTCCAGTGGCGGCTGCAACCTCTGAACTTAACTGCCGAGACTTCCAGTTACGACGGGCATTTATTTCCAGATATCGATCTTGAGAAGCAGCTGTTATTCGTTTACGACCCTGTCCAGGCATCCTTATAACAGTTCCAGAGTTCTAAAATTGTTTCCATAGCGTAGACACTCTTGAAATATTCACACATCTCGCTGCTTCCGTGATTGTCTGCCTCTAAACGGCCGATAATTCGTCACTTCACAGATTCTTCCAAATATTACTTCGGAGCCATAACAAACCGTTTCGAGTCCTTACACACTGAAATCAAACGCTGTATTGCAGAAATTCACTTTGCGCAAAGCGCTTGATCCACCGTCGGATGACGTAACGCCTTGATTTTCATATCAGAAACCGTTTGATCACTTTTGATTGGATAATGCTAATTAGGCTTGTCTTTTACACATTCCCTGCAAAATGGATTACATCGATTGGATATTTCATGGAATATCATTATTTTTGTGTATGTAAAGATAAATTTGGACATGAGTGTATATAAAACATAACAAATGGTGACACTGTTTTTAAAGCGAAGAAGGTGAAGAAGTGTTTTCTAAAGTGTTTCTCGGGACTGTGAAGAGGTTAATACTCCGACTTATGACACTCCGGCTCCAAAAGTGGGCCGCGGTAGCCGGGTTGGAAGAGTAACGGATTAGCAACCGGAGTATTGCGAGTTCGAATCCAACCAAAGATCGTCGTGTACATGGGGGCTGGTGCACGTTAAATCTGTCGTGGCCTCAAATATCCTCAAATTGGTGTGGTGGGGAAGTATGGTGCCAGCTCAGGTTTTGTTTCGTCGTCTGACTGTGATTCAAAATTACGTGTTGTCCTTGATCTTTCCCTTCGGAATTGATCCCGGACCTTCGCCAATAGTCCGTTGTGTTGCTCCAGTGTTACGTTATTTAAATACCTACCTGTTCTAAAAGTAACAACTTAAACATCTTATTTAATAAATAATTAAAGTTAAATCAAAATCGAAATTTATTTCTAAAACCTCAAAAGTAAATTTAATTTTTTGACGGTGTCTTGTGTTTGGCACAGCTTGGCCAGATATGACCCTTGCGCTATAAAACCTCAAAACAACCAACCAAAAGTGCATTTCTATAATTTTAATAAATAGAATTACAATTACTGACTGCCCTCTCTCGCTCTCTCTTTCCTGTTTTTCGGTCTTTAACTGATACAAATTATTTCATATACAATAGAAGCGAAAATATTTGAACAAAGCTTTTTCCTCTTTGAATTTTATTGTAGGTATAGGAAAATGTAACTAAATTTTGACTAGCAAATATTTCCCTTCATCTATTATACCGAAAACAGTGGCCAGATAGTGACAAAATACAAATACCAAGATAAGCAAAGGCTCAAGGGAGAAAATCGCAAGAACTTGAACAGTCAATGAGAACTGTCGAACGGGAGTCAACAATTTCAAAAAGAGTAGGGAAAAGGAGAAGAAATGCAATTTATGGTAACTTCGTTTAATTCTGACTAGCATTACAAATTTTCAGTCCCAAATTGAACGTTTAAAAACTGGGATGAAGAACGAATTATCCTAAGTTACGCGTCGTTTAGAATTGTCAGTCAAAGATAAATTGGTCCTATAGCAAATAATTTAAAATGATATATATCATCATTTAAATAATGCCATAAATAAATTCGAATCGACTGACAAAATAGAAAAATGCAGGAATCCAAGAGCTATTACAAGATGGCAAAATGACTCAAAGGTCAATTAGAATTCTTTTCGTGGAGGAGGACATTTGAGGCCACGACATATTTAACGTGCACCAGCCCCCTTTGTACACGACGGTCTTTGATTGGATTCGAATTCGCGATTGCTAATCCGTTACTCTTCCAACCGGGCTACCACAGCCCAAAGAATGTAAAAAGGTTTTAGCATTGAAAGGAATTTGTCTATAAGCCATTACAATTTTTAAAACCCGAAATATTTACTGATGAAATAACGTATTATTTTTGGTTCCATAGCGAATAATGCAATGAAGCTTGATGAAGGAACTATACTCTATACAGGTGAAGGAAAATATATTTATTTTGTTGGTGACAATTATATATATATAAGGATAAAAAGGAACGGTAATTGATAACAATTCAAAGGACGGAGAGTTGGATGAGATATATAAGCCACAGATTCCATAAGAGTTTTCAGTATAGGAAAATTATGACTTATATTTAAGTTACAATGGAACTGACATTCAAGAAACTAATTTCGCGGTAATAATAAAAGACATCTTATGGTTATGGGTAGTAAAGGAGAAATTTTATTCTTTACATGGAAAACAAAAAACGAATTCCTTTCTTCCCATTCCACACAAACCCATAATTTATTTTCGTTTAGAAATTTTTATTATGATAATGCAGTGTTTGAGGCACGGTCCGAATTGGTTGGGTGTCTTGCGGTTTTATGGCGCAAGGGCGATATTTGGCCCAGCTGCGCTGGACGCAAGGTAGACAATTCAAGTAAAAAATGTCGTGAAAGGGAAAAAAGAGGGTTCGGTTAGGTATTTAATTAACGTCACACACTGGAGCAACACAATGGGCTATTGGCGATGGTGCGGGATCAATTCCAAAGGGAAAGATTCAAGGAAAACACGTAATTTTGAACCCCAGTCAGATGACGAAGTCAACACCGAGCTGGCTCCCCACTCTCCAAACTTCCACACTAAGTAAACGAGAGGACATTTGAGGTCCCGACATATTTAACGTGCACCAGCCCACGTGTACAAGACGGCCTTTGATTGGATTCGAACTCGCAACCCTCCGGTTGCTAATCCGTTACTCTTCCACCACGGCCCCCGGAAAAAAAAAGAACAGAATAATGGCTAGGTCTGAACAAATAGACAGGTACAAAAATAAAAATGATCATTCAGCGGCACTAGTGGTGAAAATGTATCTTTCAGACCACAAGGGGGGGGTATTCATATAGAGCATTCCAACGCGCGCTTGATAAGGGATTTTCGAGCACTTCTTGCGTACAGCCATCTGACGTTTTTACCATCTCAGATTCTGTTCGGCATTAAATTGTGTTTTTCATTCCTCGGCTTCTTATGTTTCCGAGTTACATTGAGGGTTACGGTATAGGCCAACGGATCACTGAGAAACAGTACTTTGTATGTGTCAAATTGTGGCATTATGAAACGGTTTGATTAACAACTCGAAAATCCAGAACTCTGATGTGATATTTCGTTTTTTACTGTCGAGACTAGAGTAAAAAAAATCCCCGTAACCTTCACTATTTTCAGCATAGATGATTCACTCACCAATCAAATATAGTAGAAGGCTTTGTTTTGTGTTAAGATCACAGATTGGCCCAAGAAGTTAGCAGATGAGCCATTTTTAATGCGTTTTGTTGTAAAAGTGAAATTGATGAAAAATTGTGGCTAGGGAATATTTCCCCCCAATAAAACTTTGATAAAACAAAATTAAATTTAAAGCCTTATGCTAAAAGCTGGAAAATGACCAGAACAAATTCCTAAAGATCGCATAAAATCTTCTATAAATCTCAAAATTGTCAATAAAATAAAAAATGTCTTAAAATTTACATTTTTAAATCAGGTGATTAGAAACAAAATTTCTATTTATACGAGCATTGTCTTCAAAGTATTATTAAAAAGACGATGTCAACGAAATCCGGCACTGATGATAACTTTTCTTTGACTGTTATGTTATTTTTGTTGTTTTATTGTGTTCCTTCGCTTTATAATTATTTTTTAAACAATTTCCCTATAAATATTACAAAAAATATCTATCTCCACACACCTTAATATATCAGTATGCGAAACACATTATATAGCAAACCATAAATTTCCAAGAGTTCCGAGTACCCGCAAGAATATATATATATAATATATCAAGTCATATCAAGTTTAATTTAATACGAGCGATGCAAAATTTGAAACTCATCTAGCATATTTCAAGTTGGGGACATTAAAAAGTAACTTTAAAGTTTAGTTTTAAATGGAATGCTTAAATTATTTCTACAGGCGTTTCCCGCTCACGAAAAGTGAAACGGACAGCTGTCAGTATAAGTTACCTCATAAATAAAACTACCGACTATCTCCTTTCGTTGTAAACTATCACATTTTTGTAACAAGTTTTGCATCTAATCGGGATGAAATTTCTTCAATCCGATTAAATTTTCAACCTATTTTTAATGACTGTAAAAGTAAAGCAGTGCATTAAGGAAACAAAATGCTCCATTAAAGAGTGATATCTTCTGTATAAAAACGAGATAAATACTTCCTTTTGGTTGGTTGGGTTTTATGGCGCAAGGCCATATTGGCCAAGCTGTGTCTAATACAAGATATGCAATATCAAGTAATGTACTCCTTTTGTGTTCATCAAGAATATCTTCGTCAAAAGAGTACCGCAAAAATACGAAAGATGCAATAGAAAAATTATTTATTTGAAGAAAATCATGTTTTTAGTATCGATTGGATGTAAAATTTTAAGCAGATCTGATATCCTTTGAAATTTCCACTTTATTTTTAACGATCGCGAAAATAGAAATTTGGACTATTGGAATAAAAAAGGCCCTAACGCCAAAAAACAGCTCCTCATGTGAACAGCGCTGTTCTTTTTGTGTACCTCGACACGTCGTCGAAACGTCAGTGCGAAAGGAGAATTTTCAATCGCGCGAGTGATAGCAGGTGGAAGTTTCAGCGATTTGTGCATGTGTTCACTCCAGTAGAATTCCACGGACTCTAATTACCAGTGTTTTTTGTTGACATCAAACGCGATTTCGATAACGCTTCATGTCAACAGACCCTTGGATATAAAAAAAAATATACGAAGATATTTTTTTATCACGATAGAGATAAATGTTGGATCCGAATGCCACAAGATTGTTAAGAGGAAAAATAAAAAAGGCTTATCCCCTGAAAATGTCTAACTGTAATACACGGTGATGATAGTATTACGCTATGGGGTTGTATGGAAGGAGGAGTGGAGCTCGTAATTTAGCTGCAATGAATTGCGAAAATATCTGGACATACGAGATCATTTACTTACTTGAAAGGACATCAGAAATCGGAATAAAAGATATTTCTGGTTTCAACAATACAACAAACATAGTAATAGACATGAAAGAGTTTTTATAACTGACCAGTTCCTTTGTCCTGCTTGTAGCGTTGTTGCTTTAATTCTTCTAATTGCTTGTTTCTTAGTTCTGCTATGTCAATTTCTTCTTTAACCATCGTTCTTGGTCCAGGAGTGCTTTGTGGCCCCAATGCCAAGACTTGCTCTGCGTGTTCTTGTGGAGGCCAAATGCCGTTAATCAGAGGCAACCTTCTTGGACCATCACCATACACATTTTGCTTCGATGTCTGATCTCCCCAATTGAAAAGCTCACGAGGCTCTTCTTTTCCTCTGCTGGTAGGAGGGTGTGTTGCATGACGATAGTGGTACGTGATGTTGTCTTGTCCTACAGCATTGTCATAATGAAAGGACCCTAGGAAGAATAGATTAACAGTATAGAAATATGAGTGTTAAATTGATGTCTTTCCCCCGGTTTTATATGTATTAACTTTGAAAACATTAAATAAAAAGTCTGTATACACTGGTGTGCAAACCTTAAGAAAAACCGCTAGGTTTAAAGGTTACAACCGAAAATTAAACGATAAAGCCTATGGAGATTTGCATAACTGACAATATTCAGTGGAAAGCTGGTGCAAAATCAAATTTTGGAATCGTGAAGTCAGAGGTGACGCCATAGCGAATAAATGATAAAACCAGAAATTGAGGGATTCTTTCCAAATTTCCAAGCGGTGAGTACCATCGTGATAGACCTTAAGCGAGTTTCCTTCTGTATTGCAGACACGAAATGGCCTCCTCTCTTTATTTAAGTTTTCAGTTACCTTTCTGTCTCATGGCACACAGTGCAGTGTCATCACTTCAGTTCAAAGACATTTTTTACTGTTCGCTTCTGTTATTGTTATCGTTTTGTTTTCGGTTCAATAACTCTCAAAGCTCCTTTTGTATCATTTTATCTCATTCATCTCACATTTCACTGCAAAGTTGCAGTGAAAACCTTACTGTTAAGTTTTGCTCGCCAATGTAGAATATAAGTAATAATACAAGTATATAATATATAAAATGTTTTTGGCTTGTCTGCAATACCCATAAGTCTACCGATACCAACTTTTGTAGCGCGAAACAATTTCCAAAGATCTAGCGTCAGTATATGGTGATTATTGCAGGTTTTAAATTAAAAAAATTAAAAACATTTTAATATAATAGTAGAGAGAAACTTCCTGTAGACGCCTGCCACAAATACCACTGCATTTCCAAATATGCGGATACCAACCGGCAGACATCATCCAGCGCTAATTTAGAATTTAAGAATTGATTTTAAAGTGTTTATGGAAGGAAATGGTAATTTTTTAGAAGCGCCTTATTTTCATTTAACGTAAACGTAATACAGTTTACTAAGCGTTTCTATTTTCAAATATTGGTTTTCAGAACTTTGCTGTTTTGCTACAAGTCACAGGTATGAAAGCTTTTTTCATATCCTATTTTCCCCAGAATTGCTGGTCACTTAAGCTAGCAACTTTACCCCTCCCTGAAGACCCTAATAATATTTTAACCCTTTCCGGTCCGGTGTCTAAGACATATTTTAAATTCTTATTTCTTTTAAATCATTCATTGGCTGAAAATTTATTCATGGACAGATGAACAACTTTCAGGAAAGGATCAACAAGAAATTGTTGATCCTTTCCTGAAAGATCTTGTTGATCAGGACTTGAAAGGATCAACAAGAAATTGTTGATCCTTTCAACAATTTCTCGTTTTTGTGTTTTAGCAAACAGCAAGCAAGTTAGCAGCTAGCAACTTTACCCCCTGAAGACCCTAATAATAGTTTAACCCTTTCAGACTTGGTGTCTAAGACATAATTTTTAAATACTTATTTCCTTTAAATCATTGGCTGAAGAGTGTTGAAAATTTGTCCGTTGACAAATGAACAACTAATCTTTTTAACAATTCCTCGCTTTTGTGTTTTCAACAATTAATGGATTAATAGACCTTGTGTTTACAACAAAGTACATTCCTTGAAAATGGCGTTGGGTTTTATTTTACAAAAAATTGGTAATTTTTTATTGATTTATATAAATTAATTAATCGAAACTGTCAATAATTTTTTTCATCGATATGAATTTATCAGCATAGAAAATAGTCTTATTTCATAACTGTTTGTTTACACAAAATGTGAGCGGTACCACATATCCATAAAAATGCGCATATGTGGAAAAATAATAGAACCAACTCTTTTTATTCGTGCAGCCTTCATAAAACAGGAAATTCAAAGGTACCATTCAATAGGGAATAGCGTCTACACATTTGAGTGCATAAAATTTGCTTGAGGGGTTGTCTTCAAATTAAATTAAGTACTAACTTCAGAATTTTAAATGACTAGTTGAGATGTAGAATTTCGAATCTATTCCAAAATTTATCTTCGAACATCGAGTTTCAAATTATTTGGTAGCATAGTTTCGATTTTATGAGAAGTGACAATTGGGAATACCTAAAGTTAAATTTGCTTCCCGGACTTTCTATTCATATTTTCCAAAAGAATCTTCCGATAACTCTGACCTTGCGCTGTAAAACCCCAACATCCAATCCTAAAACTCTGACATTCTTTATTGTGTTACTATTAAAGAACCAAAACAAAATCTATGAAATGTTTGATATTTAAGTTAATTTTTAGATTGCATTATTAATTATGAAATTAAAATTAGAAAAATCATTCAGACTAATTATTAAAAAAACGATTCAGAGGAGCATTTTCTGACTTCAAAATTTCAGCTCTTTCCTCTAAGTAGAGATGTTAGTAATTTCTTTGTGCAAGTAATGGGCTAAAAATAGTGAATATCAAATTTATTAAAGTGAAAAACAATTTAGCAAAAAGAGCTGAAATTTTCCATAATCATATAAAAAGCCCTGAATTGATTTGTATCAAAATACGCACACGAAGATTGTTGTTCATAATTTTTTCAAATATTAATTTCATTATTAATATTGCAAATTAAAACTAACTTAAATAAGACATAGCTTTTAGATTGTTTGGGTTGTTTAACAGTAACATGCTCCAAAGTTTACCTTATTCGTAATCCAGAAACGGCTGGACAAAATCATTTTAAACTTGGTTTTCGAATCGAAATTTTGCTATAAATTTTATTTAATATAGAATTTATTTTGTGTTTTAAAACTTTTTATCCAATTATTGAATAAATTATTATCAGTAGAAAGAAAATGTTACTTTTTAATTTCAGTTAACTACAATTTAAAATATTGTAAAGATATCTAAAAAGATTGTTTTTTGGGGGGAATTGCATTAGTACCTCTGAAATATCTGATATTGAATATTGATATTAAAGTAATGTCAAGATATTTTGTGAAGTGTATATAGGAGTATCATCATAACAATGTTTTTACGGTGACATGCAGTCGAGATCGACTTCTTTTCGGGAAGAAAAGTACAAATTGCAAAATGAAAACTGATGTACATTTTTAACTCAGGATTAGTAATTCTTGTTTCATACAAATCACGAAAACAGTTAAAAAAGCAAACCAACATAATCGCTTTTTGATGCTTAATTTAAACTGACCTCACGAAAAAAGGTTCAGATTCGATTTCTGGCGGCGTTATGTCTTATAATGACTGTATCTGACGCTATTGTATAAATTGACCCTTGAAGTAAGGGGACTGTCGTGGTTCAGTGGGTATGTTCACTGCACTAGCAGCCTGTGAGTTGTAGGGGGCGCAGGTTCTATTCCTCTATGGACTTATTTCTCTCTTCTGTGTCAGTAAACATTTTCCTTGTGTGTATGTCCATTACTTGATTTTGTATGTCTTGTAGCTGGCACAGCATGGCCAAATATGGTTCCTTGCGCCATGAAACCAAAAATCAATCCAACCCTTGAAGTAAGATTTTAAAACAAAGCAAATAAAGCTAAATTTTAAAAATATAGTGATTAAAAAAACCGGTAATGATGTGTGTGGGTAATTCTCACCAGATTCCCTAAAATAGTTTTAATTATGGGTTTTGAATCTTTAAGAAATAACTTACTACTGAATTCGCATGAATTCCAAATTTTTGCTAGAGTTCACTTTGTCAATTTAGTAACAGATAACCTATCCTGGTGGTTTATCTTCGCGTCGAAAGCCACCCTGTAATGGCCAGTCTCAAGCAAAAACATGTCCCAAACTGTCACCAGTTGTAGGTAGGGAACCATTTGTTTTTCCTACTTGGATCTTCATTCCCTTGGAGTAAATACGACAGTTTTGTATCAACAAAGAATCCCTTCATTAGCAAAACTGACCAGATCTTGATGGACGAGATATGTCGTCAAAACCACTTGGAGGGTTAATAATTAGCTTGAATAAGGAAACAGTACCACTTGAGAAATTTCAAGGGAACATATTAGATTTTTGCATTACAAAATGAGATTAGCTAATTGAATTTTTTTATATTTGTTCAGCAGAAAAACCAAAAGGAAGATCTTCATTACCGCCTGTTGTGCAAAAGAAAAAGAAATTTGAAGGAATGTTCGGTCACATTTCGAAATTGTTAATGACTGTAGATTATCGTTTCCCAAATAGGGGTAAGGTTAATTGCAGTGTTCCGCGATCGAATGTAAAAGAGTAAAAACTTTTATAGGTGAGGTGAGGCAAGGGAGGTGTGTTTGCGGTATAAGTTCGTCCACCGTATATAAAAGGTGTCTGATTAAAGTAGGGCCTCCACAAGCTGGAAATGCTTGACGGAGTCAGATTAGTTTCATCGCTAGAGCTAGTGTAGTTAGTGCAGAATAAATAACTAGTAAAAAATTTCATTTAGTTTGCGATTGAAAAATTCGCTAAGGTCAACTAATCTTTTTCGAAAGATTTTGGGGCAGTGGTAGCCCTGTTGGTAAAATTGCGGATTAGCAACCGGAGGGTTGAGAGATCGAAACTCGATCCAACCAAAGACCGTAGTGTACGTGGGGCTGGTGAACGTTAAATCTATCGTGGCCTCAAATGTCTTCACATTGTTATAGTGTAGTAGGTAGGTAATTGAATTAACGTCGTACTGGAGCACTACAACTGTCGTGATGTGGAAGTTTGGAGAGTGGGATGCCAGATCAGGTGTTGACATCGTCATCTGACCGTTGTAAAACATTACGAGGTGTTGTCCTTGAATCTTTCCCTTCGGGACTGATCCCGGACCATCTCCAATAGCCGCACGTGTTGCTCCTGTGCGACGTAAATTCAACTATCCACCATTCCAATGGACCATTTGCATTAAAAAATCTTCAAAATTTTTTTCTTTAGCATGTTTATTAACATTAAATTATGGTTAACTCATTAATTATTTTTTATGCAGAGAAAAACAGTTTGGTCTGAAGGTTAAAAAGGAATTTGAGTATTTTATGCATCGTAATGTTTTGTCTATGAAACAACACCGAATTCTGCTCTTTGTTGAAATTGCAAGTAATTTCTATCCTAATAATTAAAGTATTAAAGATTCTATGTTACGTACGAAAGTTTTCTTTTAAGGTATGTATGTAGGTAGGTATTTTAATTAACGTCGCACTGGAGGAACACGAGGTTTCTTTTAAAAATTACACATTTTTTAAATTTACATTTTATTTTTGTCCATCTCATTAGCGGAAAAATAAATTATGAGTTTTTATTGAGAGAGAAGGGAAAAAATTGGGAGAAATGCTCAAAACGCTCTTATTTCTAGTCAACGAAATGATTAAAATTGAAGAATACATTCCAAAGACTATCTCTTATAAAAGCATCATATGTTAGAAAACATGTTGTAAAATGCTTATACAAACATCGTTATATTTGCATAAACACTGCAACAAATTAATCATCTTTAAATCTGAAGTAGTGTAATGTAAAAAACAGCTCAATTCAAAATCGTACTTTTATTTTCAACTCAGTCAGAAATGTTTGAACGAATAATTGTTTAAAGACAAAGGTAGGTAGTGGAATTTACGTCGCTCTGGAGAAACATAACAGTCTGGTAGCGACGGTCTGGGATCCATTCCGAAGGGAAAGACCGAGGACAGCACCTCGTAATGTTGAACCACGATCAGATGACGAGGTCAACACCTGAACTGGCACCACACTCTCCAAACTTCCATAACACGCAAACGTGAGCACATTTGAGGCCACGACAAATTTAATGTGCACCAGTCCCGCAGTACACGTCTTTGATTGGATCGAGTTTCGAACTCGCAACCTTCGGTTACTAATCCTCTTGTCTTCCAACCGCGCTACCGCGGTCCTTAAATGTGAGAGAAGTCATCAATTTATCTACATACTATAAACGACACTAGTTCATTTCTTTTACATGTGGCGTCTAAAGGCTTACTTAACATGGGTATTGGGTGCACTGAATAAAGAAACTTTATGTAAACTCGAGTTTTTCCATCCATGTATATTTTGATTCATCAATAGGCGCGTCATACGGAACAGCTTGTAATATGGAACAGCGCTATATCTTGACAGATAATTATAAAAATCTACTGAAATTTGCATAAAATGCATTTGTGTTTGAAGGCACCTATATCCTGCTTTGAAGGACTGCCGAAAAATCCTTATTTAAAATAGAAGTATTTTATATTTCGAAGCTCTAAAAATTTTATGAGGCTCATTTTAAAAGCAATTATTGAAGAGAAAATAAGTTAAAAACAATTCTTTTGTTTGATTCGAGTGTGCGAGTGTTCAATACTAGTTTTTAGTTAATTTTCTTTTAAACAAATGTAAGTTTTCCTTCGAAGCACATGTGTACGCAATACGAGATACCTTGCATTTTCCATGTTTCTGAAAATGTATTTTGAACACCACAAAATTTCCATGTTATAAACAATTCGCTATGGGAAATGAGAGTTTTTAATTAATTGAAAATAATAAATCAGAGTTTTGCGCCCAAACTCGGAGAATTGAGTTTGACTAAAATAGTGCAGTCATGGAATACTTGAAGCCCAAAGAAATCCAGTCGTTTCTTTTGTGGATTCCTCACGAACACTTCCATATTGTCGGTAGTATAGATTCTAATGAACTTTGTTGAATTATAATATGTAATGTCGTTTAGTACTGCATTATTGTGATTAATATCTGCACACATGGAAGCTCAAAATGTACTTGAAAAGGGAAATCATGAGACTGGCGTGGTGATGGTTAGCCCTCCAAGTGGTTTCGACGAGATATCTTGTCAATGAAGATCTGATCAATTTTGCTAATGACGAGATGTATCCACATCAAGTTATTGGTAGCTTTTTGACGATGACGAGATCAAGATCTGGTCAGTTTTCTTCTAACGACCAGCTATTTCGTTTTTTAAGATTTGCTAATGGCTTTGCTAATGACGAGATACCTCATCAAGACAACCACCAGGAGGGTTAAGATCGGACGGGGTCAACATTGGTAAATACATCATTATGTAAAAAACCTGCATCGCTTGAGATTTTAATAGTAACCTGTCTCGAAGGTCATTGTTATGATCAATCTTTATGTGTTCGTTAACGATGTAGTTACGCTTATATATTTAGCGATTAACATGTTAGTAGTTTAAAAAATTTCACACTTGTAAGCTTACGCTTTCTGATCGGTATACATTCCGGAGCAGCATACGTCCATTCGTTGTTCTCACAATAAGCAACTCGGTGCCCTCTCATCTGGTATCCTGGATGACATCGGAAATGAACCATCTCTCCGTTACGAAAGATGAAGCTCAGGCCGTTGTCTGGAGCCCTCGGAGCCGGACAGTTCAAGTTGTTCCATGATGCTGCCTTTGCAGCGGCTAAAAAAGAATGGAAGAAGTAAGTTTTTAAACAGAATGGGGGAAAGTCCACGTAGGATTTCGAATATTAATGGTTTTAACCCTCTAAGGGGTTTCGACGAGATGTCTCGTCCATCAAGATCTGAACAAGTTTGATATATGGAACGAGATATCTCGTCATCAATACGAGATATCTCGTCATCAATACGAGATATCTCGTATTGATGACGGCTCTCGTATTGATGACGAGATCTCGTATTGATGACGGCTCTCGTATTGATGACGAGATCTCGTCATCAATACGAGATATCTCGTCATCAAGATATTACCGATTTTTCGATGATGGCGATATCACGATCAGTTTTCTTCTATTGACGAGATATTTCGTCTATCAAGATCTTGTCAGTTTTACTAATGACGGGGTACCTCATCGAGACAACCACCAGGAGGGTTAATGATACAGCTCTAGACTACTCTCAAAGTATTAATACATTTATTTATTCAGAAGATTCATAACGGGCATTAGAAATTGTGGATGCAGAGAGCTGTTTGGTAAGTATCCAGCCTTTGTTAATATGACGAGAACGGTTTGCGCGGCATCGATGTAACTTGTCAGCCAAGGAGAGGAAGCATTGGTGTGCATGCGTGAAAAGTCACGAATCTATGGGATTAATCAATTGGAGGCTAGACGCCCTTGAGTCAGAGAATGTTTTGTGAGACCGTTGCATTCACACTGACTGAGCGAGTAGAGCAGCTAATTTGCATAAAATGTATTGCGTTAAACTTAAATATTCGTCCACGGAACTTTTGAGTTGACTAAGTAAGCTTTCGGATATGATGCAATGAATGCAGTACAAATAAAAATGTTGGCTGTGAGTCTGTTGAAAGTTATCGGCGTTCTGGAAGTCTTTCAACAAGCAGAATACTTGAGAATGTTGAACATGTACAGGCTGCAATCAACGAAGATAGACGACTGACAATGCAGAATTGGAAGATGACCTAGAGATTCCCCAAACTTCTGTGTTCGAGAGTTTGACGGAGGATCTTATGAAACATGTGGCGGGATCCATTCATCACGTCTTGTGCAGTCTTTTTTTTTTTTGGTAAAACGTCAAATCACCCACGTCTCAGGCTCCCTACAGCCTAGATTTGGTCTCCTGCGACTTCTGGTTTTTCCTAAAACTAAAATCACTTATAAAAGGGAAGAGATTTCAGACCATGAATAGCGATTCAGGGGAACACCATGTAGCTGATGGCGATTTCAACAATGGACTTTGCAGAGTGTTTTGAAAAGAGGGAGAGACGCTGGAAGAAGTGTGTGAGGCCCCAAGGTACTTTACTTTGAAAGAGATTAAGTGCCAAAAGTCCTAGGTGCGATGTATCTTGTTTCATATTACATGGCTGGATACTTTTCAGTCAGACCTCGTATCGAAGCCTGTTCCCACATCCGCAGCAACGCGAGAAAGAACGCGATACCCGTTACACTAGTAAATCCTTACTGCTGTTCAGGCTTTGAAAATTACCGACATTGACGGTAAATTAACGACAATCTCATTTCCAGTAAATTGCCGATGTAAATACTCAATAGAAATTTATATAGGCATTTAAGTATTTAAAGTTCTAGTTCTTTCCTTAGCGAGCCGTTTTGAAGCACATTTCCGAAATGACAGCAATTGATGTTGTAGGGCTACTTTGGACATTGAGAAGCACACCACTACTGGTTTCAGAAGGCATCTGCAACTACTTATTGATCTCTAAGGTCAGTGACGAATTGGCTCAGATCAACAGCTTGGGAAATGCAACCATTCACCTTCCTCAGGAGGGGACCATTATGGTTTTTTAACTTGCGAAAAAGATTTTCATTTGTTAAATATTGATATAATATTAGCATAAAACATTAAAAATGATCCAAGTGACGTTTTTTGACTACCAATGAGACTTATTAACCATGGTCTATCCTTGATTCCCTTCCTTGTTGAATACTTTTATTTGTGAGTGATAAGTCAACGGTGGCGCTTCATTAACTCTAGGTTTCTCATATCACTACCGTGTGTTCTTTTTCCTGGTCCGATGCTCCTTGTGTACCTTGACGATTTAGTTCAACCACGTTTAGCCTTGCTACCAAGTACAACAGAGAACCGACGCTATTGGATATGACGGAATGGATTTCTTTATTTACTCATAATATTCCATTGTTTTTACAATTAAAAAAATATTAAAATTTTCTGTATAGACTAAATTATTATTATCTAAAATCATTAATTTTGAGTTGCTTTCATAAAAGGATCTACCGGTCTCCTAGAAGCACCGGCCTCTTGGAAATTTTCCGATTTCCCGTTGGCCCTGTTTCTTCACTGCCTGAAGTAGATATTAAAATTAAAGCTAAAATAATAAAATATCATAGCCCAAAAGCTGGTAATGATGTTTCGCGCGGTAACGGTAATTCATTACCGGTTTTCAGTGACGGACTGACTCGTTAGAACTCCTGGGAAATGTAAATCATCCACTAGCCTCAGGCTCCATGGAACCATTTGGGTTCTACAAATATAATTATTCCTATCCTTCTACAATTAATTTATGACCTTTCCGAATGATTGTCCCTGCTTGCATGATGTTGATATTGAAAAGGTGATAAGAGAATTCAACAATTGACTAATTTGACCATAATCATCACTAGTATTTGTTATTTACTTTTCCTGAACGAGGCCTCTGTAAGCCTCCTTGACTGGATTGATTTGTTAAATCCAATTGCAATTAATACAAAGAGCTACTGAATTCCCCATTTAGTTATTATTTTGTTTACTGTCTTTCTAATTAAAATATTAAAGTGGGTTTTCAAAATAAATTATCTGTCAAATTTCATAGTAATTTGATTAATTTTCACCTACCGAATTCCGCAAGCACCGAAAGCATCTGGGAATTTCTAGTTGGCCTATACGTTACTGCTGGTTTTTAAATCCTACTATGACAACTTTCAGAGATTGGCACCGTTAGAGTACTAGTGTTAAAGCAGGCTAGGATTGTTACATAATTATTTTACATAGGTAACGTAGAATCGTTTTGATAAATTAACTTAGATTGAAGAAAACTATAATGCCCTTTTAAACTTTATTTTACTTTCAGTCTTTTATTCTTAATATGGAAAATGTACGCAATTTGTTTTCTAGAAAATTTGATTATTTAAATTTCCATACCTAATAGATTTTTCATTCATCAAATTTTGTTTAACATTTAAAACATGAATTTAACTGCTTTCCACCTTCAGATGTGGAAAATATTTTAAGGCACAAAAATGCAAACAAAATCTTTTAAGCATATGACACAGAACCCATTTAATTTTTTATTCCCCAATTGCATAAAGTCGACAAACTTAATTAAATTTCTGATCATAATAAAGGTTAGTAATAAAATGTTGACTTATAGACATGAATGATACAAGCTAGTTTTATTAATTAATATTTATAAGGTGCGGTTATACTTCAATTAATATTTTATACACATTAATTACTAGACAATTAATATTTTGCCGCAGTGTGGCAACCTCAAAAGGATCGAAGACTCGCAGCATTATAAGCATACCATTCTCAGACACGGAATGTCTACACGACACTTAAATATGAGTGGAAGAGAGACATAAAAAAATGTTAGTACTTTACGCGTGGTTGCTTTTATTAGCACTAAATCCCAAAACGAACTTTGCATGTGATATTGAACAGAAATTGAAAAGAAAACACTTTCGGAATTTTAACCCTCCAAGTGGTTTTGACGACATATCTCGTCCATCAAGATCTGACCAATTTTTCTAATGATGAGATATCTCGTCCATCAAGATCTGAACAGTTTTGCTAATAACAAGATATCTCTTCATCAAGGTATTGCCGATTTTTTTTATGATGACGAGATCAAGATCTAATCAGTTTTCTTCTAAAGACGAGATACCTCGTCTATCAGGATCTGGTCAATTTTCTTCTGACATACTTCCTTAATGACAGATTTTTTTGATGACAGACTACCTTAACCCTCCCGGTGGTAGACAAGCACCAGGAGGGTTAAGGAAGGAACGTTTTCAGGCTGCACAGCAGGGGAAATCAGAGGATTTATGCCAACTTGAAAAAGAACTGTCCTCCAATGTTACTAGTTATTAGATGTCCTATGATAGTGATGACGATGATGAACTTGGTGATTAGTACTCCAAAGCAGGAGTTCTTCCCTAAGGACTCCACGTGCCCTCCCAGGGACTCCGCGGCAGCTCCAGGAAAATAAAATAAGTAAACATTAAGTGAAATAAAGGATAAGAAACAAAAAGTAGAATCAAAATAAGAAAACTAGAAATTACATCCTGGCATCGAAAATTTGCCAAGTTGAATTTCGTGCATCCTCTAGCAGACGAAGCTTGGTCATTCTGCTGCAGCTAGCTGTAAAATTATTGTATCGCAAGACGGACAGACGACGAGGCTGAGCGGTGTGCGGGCCTGTCTCGCATACTCTGTTTTAAATCTTTGTTCTTTCTCTGTTTTAATCACCCCTGTAACACCATTAACTTGTAAAACATAGGGTAGGCCTAACGGGCTCCGCCATAGAAATTGATTTTAAAAGGGCTCCACGAGCCAAAAAGGTTGGGAACCTCTGCTCTAGAGCATTTACTGATTGAGATTGTGGCTATGTTAAAGCTGAAAACTCAGCCACGAGCAAATATCTATTCTCTGCTGTTCTTTTGTGGTGCTACAACAGTGGAGAAAGATTGTGACCAGTGGCAGATCATCCACTAGGCGCGGGCCTATGATGTTTTTTCACAGAGGGTCTCACAACGGAAACATACACTCATGTCCAAATTTATCTTTACATACACAAAAATAATGATATTCCATGAAATATCCAATCGATGTAATCCATTTTTGCAGGGAATGTGTGAAAGACAAGCCTAATTAGCATTATCCAATCAAATGTGATCTAACGGTTTCTGATATGCAAATCAAGGCGTTACGTCATCCGACGGTGAATCTATCTGGAGTGAACACCAATGGACCCATGTTCTCTTTACTGATGAGTCGCGGTTTAGTTTAACATCTGATTCTAAACGTGTTTATACATCTGGAGGGAGTCAGAAACGCGAAATCTTCCTTCGAACATTATGGAACGTGACCGTTTCGGTAGTACAGGTGTGATGGTATGGGGAGGAATAATGATCGATGGATGTACGCCCCTACACGTTTTCAACAGCGGATCTGTGACCGGCCAGAGATATCGGGATGAGGTCTTAGAACCTTACGTAAGACTTTTCAGAGGTGCACATGGATCTGACTTTTTATTTATGGACGATAATTCTCGTCCACATCGAGCAGACCTCGTTGACGAATTCCTTGAAAGTGAAGCCATTGAGCGAATACCGTGGTCAGCAAAATCTCCTGATCTGAACCCGATAGAGAAGTTATGGGACTATCTTGGAAAAGCAGTTGCACGGAGACATCCTCCTCCTAGAGATATAAATGCCCTGAAGACCGCATTGCTGGAGGAGTGGAACTTAATTCCCCTAACTGTGGTTACAACATTGTTGTCAGCATTAAAACACGTTGTGATATATGTGTATACGTCAGGGGAGATCACATTCCATATTAAATTCATAAGCCTTAATTTTTTCTGAGTTATTCTTTTTTTCTGAACTCTCCTTGTCCACATATTATTACCATTTTTATTGTTTCATGCTACAGTTTTATATCATATGCAGTGCTCTTAAATTTTTTCCTTTGTATTTGTGCGTTATGATGTTATGTATCATTTCACACAAATTCATAAAATTATAGTTCACAGTTTCTGAGAAATCCGTGATTTTATGCATGTAAGGATAATTTTGGACATGAGTGTATTATAGTTACATAAGAATTTTTCACATCTTTCCAGCAAAATAGAAAATGTTTCTTTTAAATATTACTTTTGCTGGAAATTAATTTGTTACTTTTGCTGGACTATAGCAATAGCGTTGTTGAGGCTTTTATTCCCAGCTTAACGATCGGGGCCCATCGTCGAGAGAAAAGGGAGTTTTACATTGACCCTCCACTGAGAAAAACTTATTATGAATGAAAAAAAACCAGACATCCTAAATGGGTTATCCATCCTATGTAGATAAGAGACGGCTGATGTTCCTCTCCTGGTGCATACTTCCTCTGGCAAATTTGTTTCTCATTTAAACTATCAACTTTAGATGCATGAAGTAGATAGTCAACCTTTCGATCAATCCCGTTCTTTTCATTTTTATCTTAATAGCGTCTGGAAAACTCATAAAGTCGCTAGGGTTTTCCCCCGTTGGACATCATCCATGCTGTCCAGTGAGAAGCTCATTAGCGCTTGTTTGACAAGAAGCGGATGCGTATTTTGGGGAAGGGTGTGTGTAAAACAGTTTCTTGGAACATCAGTTTATCCTATTTCCCCATAGAAGCTATACTGGAATGCATTTCGTTTTCGAATGATAAACTGCAATAACAGGGTGGAAATCCAATTCCTTGAAATTCTTTGCAGGTGATTTTCAATAGTTAGATGTTGGAATTTTCAAATTTCATCTTTTTTTTTCGGACACTTATTTACTTTTCCTTTGCAACAGGTAAAATTACTGGAGTACAACACGGATTTCTGAACTATAAAATTAAAAAAAATTACAGTTCTTGAAATCCAGGTAAATGCGACTTATAATAAAAAAATATGCTTTTGATATATATTTGGGGAAGTTTCTAGCAAATTTTGTTTATTTTTTTATAAAAGTTATGGAAATACTACTGAGATTTTATAAAATTGTAGTAAAATAAAAATTCCGAAAAGCTATGCTTAACCCCCCTTTAAAGTCTAAAATAAAATCTTACTCATGACTGGGAAAACAAAGCACAACTTTGCAATATACTCGAGAAAATTATCTAAATTAATACTAATAGTATAAAGTTGGGTTTGAAGTTATACTAACAATGTTAGTATAACTAGTACGTTGAGTATGCCCGGGTGAAAGCAATACCCGTGTGAAATACACCAGTATGCAGAGCGACAACCTCTAGGGAAGTCGTATATGGCCATTGGTCACTTGAAATTAAGTCTTCTAGTCTTTAAATTAATTTCTATTGTCGTGAAATAATATTTTAACCAAAACTAAGATAAGTGACACGCATAATGCCAAATAGTAAATAAGATTTGCGCTGCATGTTGGTTCGTTTTGATTCCGGTATTTTATATCCCTGTCATATAGCTTCGAACTCTATGCTACTTGATTGCGAAATGAAAGAGTGAAATTCTGGGTAAATAGTGAAATAAATTTTTGTGGCAGTTTATAGTATCTGAAAATACAAATCGTACCTATATTTATGCATAGTTAATTCATAAACATGCATATTGTATGTAAAAAAAATGCAGTCCAGTTTTCAGAAGAGTATTCATGAGCTGTGTTCTTCTTGGTGGTAGAAGTTAATCAGGTATATTATATATTTTGATTGAAATAATTTGTTTATATAGAAAAATATCACTAGAAAAATCACGAAAATCGACCAGAATATCGATTTTGCTGGTACAAAATATTTTCCAACTACTTAGCTTTCAAGCCCAAGGACATCAAGATACCAAGATCTTGTAAATATTCGGAATATTTTTCTAGGTACAAGTGTTTTTCGTTAGGTACTGTCAACATGTACAACCATGTTTCCAAAACGTTAAACTCAATTTCTGAAGAATTGTGTTTTTGCAATATGATGCTTTGTTCAAACGGTGATAAATCAACAATGAATTGATCTATTATAATTATTTTTGTATCATTATACTTTATACCATACAGTGAATGTCAGAGTTATTAGTTAAGAAATGAAATTTTAGTTGATTTTATATGTTAAATTCCTGAAAAAATCTTGATTTTTGTATGCTTCCTGGGTGAAAAATTGTAAAACAACACTATTCTTTCTAGCAACTTGAATGAAAGTCAAAACATGAAGGTGACTATTAGGAATAATTTACAACAGGAATTGTGTTTCTGAAAAAATTAGAATCTGAGATATTACTGTTCAAACACATGCTAATTAGCTAATTATATCTAAGTTAGATAATTAATGATTAGTTTAATCTGATTTTTCACACTGAAATGATTTTAAGCATGAATCCCATGACCTATTGAAAAAACTGGATTTTTAAAGTCAAATTAAAAAGAATCTTCTAGAATATAAGCACACTTTTTAACAGATTACATTACAGGATGAAGTCCAACTTTAAAAATATTCAATAAAAGGAATGCTTTCCCATCCAAGCAGCTTTTTTAATGCCAAACGCAAACTTTTTCCGGAACGATATATATATTCAGACTCTACCATCTACAAATTAGTTATAGTATCCCATGTGTTGCAAAACTAATATAATTCAATATCATCCTTTAGGGTACTATCAGATAGAGTGGAAGCATAACATCTTATACGTCCAGCATACCACTGTATAATCCAGCCTTGTTGTAAGACAGTATACTGCCAGTGTTATAGTTCATAGAGTAATAATTAAAATTGTTGTGTAGCTCTTGTGTGTTTGAATTAATAACAGCCAACGAGTGACATGCTGACAATTTGCCGACAAATGTGTAAGAGTGAAAGAAAAAGTCCTTCCTATTCTCGAGTCGAAACAAAGGGCTAGACAAGGCAGAAAAAATTCAAGTTCAAGACATCTGGAATCTCAGACTTCCTTGGGAAGTCTCATGCTTTCGGTCACGTTCTCAAATCAAACTTCGCAAAAGCTGCAAGTAGTTTTGAGGTGAAGGTGTTAGGAAAATAAAAGAGTTTAGCAGCATATACTACCATGAAATTATAAACCCAAAATGCACTGCTAAGTATCACACGCGCACTTCCTTTTTAGTCTAATGAGTTGCGCCTTTTAACAATTTGACGCTTTATATTTGCAACTAGTTAATTAGCAACTACTAAAATTTATTGTGTTTACTAGCGATTCAGAATGAATGTGAAGGTGAATATCTTTGAACCGTTTATCATAGAGGCATATCTCCAATTAGAAAAGTATTCCGATCATATATAGATGTTGGTTTCATGTATAATGTAGAGCAACTTTAAGCTTGCTGTATAATTCTATTTAACATCCATATGGGAAATAATGTTATCTTCTTTTGGAAAAAGTAAAAACAAAATTGTTCAGTTTTCTCTTTTTTCTTTTTGTACATATACTTCCGGAAAATTTCTCCGAAGACATTTTTCAATTCATGAATAAACCTTTTTTACATATAAATCATGAAAACAATACAAAATAAGATAATAGCTTTGGATGTGGATGTAGCTTTTCCTTACCGATGTTTATTTAACCTTAGACCTCACTTCAAAAATTGCTGTCCAGCATACTGACTGCATTTGCTGCTATTGTATAAACTGATCTCTGAATAATACATCAAAAACATAAGGCAAACGAGGCCCCATTAAAATATCGTGATTAAGAAAACTAGTTTAGGGGTTTCGGTAACGGTAATTTTCACCAAACTCCAAAAAACTCTTTTTACCGGTATTTAATTATCAGTCGAACTCTCGAACCTCCAGTTGCGAATCCGCGACTCAACTAATTGGGCTACCACGGCCCTTCTTTTTTATCGAGGACAAGTTAACTCAAGATATAAAACGAGAAAAAATATTTTTCGTTCCATGATTCTTTCCACTTTTATAAGTAATGGAAAAATCTCATTTCGATCGTGTTTTATTTTATATATAATTTTTCATCACCTCTCACACTTGAAGTTTTAGGAGGAAAAAACTTAGTAAATCGAGATGGCGTGTGAAGAATAAATAACAACTCTTCATATATATGAAATTCCGAGATTGATCATTGATTCGTTTATTGGTCTTTCCAAACTTCTACAATGTGTCTTTAATAATACAATAAAATAATAGATCGAAATAACATCGGAAACTGTATCAGCAATTTTTGATATCAAATGAATGAATTCTCCTTTATTACTCATACGAAAGTTTTTATTGACTAAATTCTATTCCTTATAGTTTAAATGAATAGTTTCAAGCTCATTCATAAAATTATTCGATTATTTCAGTATTGTATTGTATCCATCATCTAGAACAGTTTTCTCCCAACCTTTTTCAGGAAATATCACCTCCTATGTTCTAGTGTACCACCACAAACAGTTCCAGCAAGGAGTGATGATTTTATAAATGTTAAAATAATAAAGAGGAACAACTATTTATTCGATCTCACGTAAGTTACACACGTTAAGATTCTTATAAAAACTCAAATTAAGTTTAACCTGATCTATTTTCCATTGATAAGCTTAACGGCGAACATAAGGGCAGTTTTGGTTATAAAACAAACGTTTTTGGAACTGAAGTCTGTCGATATCTCAATCAGGAGCGGGGATCTCGAAAGTCTGTAGGTTTATGGAAAGGTATTGAGACTTTTGGAAACATCGAACAATTACAATAAAAACACATTTAAAGGGAACGGAGGACAGTGATTTCGACTGTGAAGCTAACAGTTGGTGTGTTTCGCCCAGAAATCAGATTGGGATGATAGTCAAGTGTCATCGAGCTGTATCTATTTTGTGCGTTATAGGTTATGTAACACACATTTGAAGTGTTTCATTAGAAAAAACAAAGTATGTGTGATTCAGTTTAACTTCGTAGAGTATTTCTAAGTCCATTCTGTGTAATAAAAGACCACTCATAATATGATTCCTCTGATGATTTTCGATCCCTTACCCTTGCGAAATAAGTTTATTGTTTCTTGCATTCTCGTGTACCATCTGTTAACAATGGTAATCAGGAATCCTACTTAGGGGTGAGTGAAACTATAATAAATTTCACTTTTCCCACTTTCAGAATGAAAAATAGTTCTCAAAAGGATATTGATTCATAAATCATTTGCTAAAAATTTGAAACGAATGGCTGTATGTTTTGAGGTATCCCCAAGTCATTAAATTCAAACATGTTAGCTCATTTTTGAGTATTTTGTGGACTTAAGTAAATGTAAAATTTAAAAAAAAATATTTTTAACGAAATGATGATTAACTTGTTTATTAGGCTCTATTATAATGCAATTAGAAAAAAATTAATTAATAATTAACTATTACTATTAATAAAAACCTATTACTGATTTAATAAATTAGTAATATTACTATAATAAATGTTCAGGATATGTACCCTCAAAATACCTCAAAAACTTTGAATTTCAATTAAATTTTAGAAACCTTCATCTGTGTGGCGTATTGACTGTGACTGAAATCTTTAACTACCTCCTGAAATTGATCTGTAGACAAATTTAAAGATATATATATATATATATATATATATATATATATATATATATATTAAAATCAGGAAATCTTGAAATTAAAATCAGGAGTAATATATCGAAGTGGCATTGTTAAATTCCAAAAAAAGAAAATTAATTTAAATGAAGCTGACAGATGAAACATTGTAAAGTTCTGTATTGTCGGCAGAGCCATAAGAACTCAGTCAATACAGGCAAATCAATATTTTTATTATTCAGGTATTTTAAAATACTAGTTGTAATATAAAATATGAGTTACCGATTCACACGAAAAATATAACCACTTTAAGCCCGTTTTTTTCTCTCGAGGGTATATTCTTTTATCCGAGAATGTGTATTTAAGAACAATAAGTCCAATGAATTTCACTGATCCTTTTCTATTTTGTCGCCGGTAGTGCATCATCGACCATTCATGTAGCAATCCACAACAAAACATTTTTCAACTCGAAGTACAGATGATTTAATTGCAACTGATTTATTAAAACTCAGTATGATCGCAGGTGAGAGCTAAAGATGGAAAATTTCATTTCATTTCAGCTTCTTGAAGATTCTGGAATAATATAAGCTGTGGCAATGTGCATTTGACGGAGTTGGTAGTTTTCAGTGTTTATTGTATCTATTGAATAAAGACATTTTTCTATCTGGTCTTGGGTGAGTTAGAAAATCCCTTTTAGTTCGTTCGGAATACTTGAATGTTTTCACACACACACACACACATTCTAACTTTTACGAACATCCATGACAATGCCAGGGTTAGAACCTGTTGAATCGAGAGCCAGAGACCTAAACATTCGGCTACCAGGCTGGTAAGATTATATTATATGAACAAGATATCTCGTCCATCAAGCTCTCGTCTCTCGTCGTTAAAAATACTGACCGGATCTTCATGAACAAGATATCTCGTTCATCAAGCTCTCGTTGTCTCTCTTCATTAGAAGAAAATAGGCCAGATCTTAATCTTGTCATCATAAAAAAATCGGCAATATCTTGATGACGAGATATCTCGTTATTAGCAAAATTAATCAGAACTTGATGGACGAGATATCTCTTCGAAACCGCTTGGAGAGTTAATGATCAAATCTATCATACAGCTAAGTTTACCTTGGAGAAGTGTTTTAAGTGATTGTCGGAGATGGAATATAAAAATCAAGGAACAATACATAATAAACGTTGCTTAGTATCAGTGGTTCTCAAATTAAGATAATTGGTAGTTTCTTAGGCAGATGCTTCTTGGTGGTTCTCCCATTGTCGTATTAACACATGGCATGTAGATGAATTACAAACAAATTTAGACTTATTTTAATGGAATATTACTATTGATATCCGCAGATCAATAGTAAAACATTTTAACTCTGATTGGTTTGCTGATTTTTTAAAATTTTGATTATTGCTTTCATTACTTCCCAAATGTATTTCTCAGGAAATGGGTTCTTTAGTTGGTTAGCTATTTTGGTTACTGTGTGAGAAGTGTAGTCAAGAATCACCGCTTTTGCATCAGTATCAAGTTCCAAAACATCAAGTACTCAAACCACAAATTCCATACTTTTGAGACTCATTACAAGTCTAAAGTTATGACGCAAACTACACGCACTTTTAGCGTTGCATTAATTGTTCATGAAAATTTGAAGAGAAGTTCATTGCACTAAATTATTACACGTTCTCGAACAGAGTGGGTTTTATCTGTTACAAGACAGCACTCCAATACAATTATCGTAGGAAACACCAGAGATTTCTACTCGAAACAAATTCCACTTGTGCCCCAGAGATTGCCCTTAATTGAATCTTAAGGATACCGCCTACTTCTTTCTTTAAGGATGCGGCGGAAAGATTTTTACGGTCGTATCGGCAGTCATTATAAGGTTAAGTGGAGGCTCTCAGTAGCTAGAGTTTGTCAGGGGTAATTGCCTTGTACCAACTTGATCCAGTGACTTAATTTGTTTTTCCCATACTTCAGATAAAGAAGTATACAACCATTATACAATTTAAACATAACAAACTAATTTACTATCAAAATAAATGTTCCGCAAAATACGATGTTATTGAATCGCACCGCCGCTTCAAAAATGGCATTTTCTATTTGCAGCTCAAAATGGCTCAACTTTCAATTGAGTTGCCTACTGTGACGCTCCAAGTTCCCAATAGCTGTTTTTAACTCAACCCTCCTAAGAGAAAAATGGAATCAATATTAAAAAAACCCAGGCAAATGAAATGGGTAGTGAAATGAATAAATGAAATAGTTTGAGTTTATAGAACAAACCTATCAAGATCCTGCTGGGTAAATAATGTATTTTTCTACTAAGAATTAATTTGCAATAAATATATATAAAACAGGAAACAAAGAAACAAATGCCTTGTACTAGGAGGGTAGGTAGTTAATTAACATCGCACTGGAGCAACACAACGGGCTATTGGCTACGGTCCAAGATCAATCCCGAAGCCTTGTACTAGGAATGATTTTATGAAGGACTTACGAGGTGAGATAGGCATTCTTAGCAAATTATATAATACCAGCATTCGCCAGGTTACCTATTGGTTTGGTTTGTCATTGCACGGCCATTTTTTGCTACATGAGGCTAAATAGACCAGGTACCTATTGGGATTGACCAGTTTGAATAGTAATGGCCACAAACGAGCCTAATAAAACCCTATACCTCACATTAAGATTCTCAATTTGGCATTTATCGTACTACTTTTATATATATATATATATATATATATATATATATATATATATATATATATATATATATATATATATATATATATATATATATATATATATATATATATATATATATATATATATATATATATATATATATATATATATATATATATATATAAATTCAAGATCAAAAAACAAAAACTGTTCTGTTTTCTGTTCTGTCTTTTGTGTTCGGCTTTCCAGCCATTTGACTTTTTATTACCTCTGGCATCTTGCTGGTCTGCATTTCTGCTGCTTTGCGCTTTAATGTTCTGTATGTTTGATTGATTAATTGTTTATCATGTATGTATATAATATATATATATATATATATATATATATATATATATATACATATACATATACATAAGGCAATTAAAATAGTTCAATTAAAGAAAACCAAAGGTAAATTTTAAGAATAATCTAAGAATATTTCAAAAAATGAAGCAGAAGACACATCTAGTGCTGCCTGGGTCAGGCTCCTCCCTGATGACGCCCTGATTGAGCAACACTGCTTCATTTTTCGAAATATCTTAAATTATTCTTAAAATTTCCCTTTTTTCCTTATATTAAAATAGCTAAAATATGCAAGCAAGTAAAGAGCCAAAAAGCTAAAAAGCCATATATATATATATATATATATATATATATATATATATATATATATATATATATATATATATATATATATATATATATATTATATGTATACTTCTAAGCTGTCTCGTTTACAGTTTAGTCATCACAGCTCAACTGCAAGTCTTCGCTCCACGACTTTATTTTCTTATCTCAACTTAAGACTACCTGAGGAAAGGCAAATAAATATATCAAGCCCTCAAACGGATTCCATTTTTTCTCTCTTCCACAGTTTAAAGATTTCTTGTAGAGTTGCCCGTTCTGGTGGGAGTTAAAAGCTGATCGCTTCTTGCATAGCAATGACTCAAAAGGAGTCACTTCGTTTCAGATATGAAGCTCGTAAATCTTTTCTGACGACGCAGGGAGTGACCTCAAAACTCACCCTTTTTCTGGAGTTTAGAGTGACTTTAAAGACTGCCAAGTGAATAACCTCCAGTGTAGAGACGCTAAGTCAGCTTACTTGATTACCCATCGTGGCTTGAATCGCAATTCCCTTGAAAACATGTAGAATCTTTTTACAACTTTCCTTTTAGTTTTTCTAGTTTTGTCAGCAAAAATGAAACTAGTTACTCTGCACATAAGTTGTTTAAAAACTAGAGACTGTTTCTCTTATAATGACACCCTGGCATAAGCATTGCAAAAATTTAGAAATTGTTAAATTTAGCGTCATGTAAGGTAAAATGCGAAATTCAGCATAGTGCAAAGCATTTTAAAAATGCAAACAAATCAATTCAAAAGCGCTCTCTAGAGTAGATTAAGTTGAGTCATGTTGGTACATGCCCCATTTTGGAACACTGAGTTCCAGGTTTTATTTTGTAGTCCAAAACTAAGATGTAGGGAATACAAAATTCGCAGAGACCGCGTATGTCCATAAGAGCCACCCAGATGTGCTAAAGGATACACTAAGATATCGAAATGATCAAATGAAAGACAGAAAGGATGTAAACATTTTTACTAGCTCTGTAATTTTACATTTAAGTTCATTCACATAGTCAGGACAGGACATATCACTTTTGGAGCACCTGATGCATAGCAGCTAATTTCTATATCATAAAAATAAATAATAATTAAAATGCTAGTAGCATAAGGGTGGGTGAATTTAAGAAAATGTCGATCTAGGGGCAGAATATACTTAAATGCTTCTGACAATCTAGGCCCCGCCGAGCCCCAAAAGGATGAGAGGTCACCCTCGCATCTACTGACCTCGACCGACGGTGCTTAGGTTTGGTCAAACAGTTGACACGGGACGAATCTTCTAGACTGCTGCACACTCGCACAGAGGAGCGTTAGCATTAGATAAATAAAGGAAAGGCAATTGAACTTGAGATAAATTACGATTTAAATGTTAAAATTTAACTTTAAGTGATACAATTAGTGGTCCCACAGTGTCCATTTACATCCCTAGTTGTTGGTGTACAGAAAAATCAAAGCAAAAAGGGGGAAATTAGTTGCGGAGAGAATAAACGGAATTGAAGTCATGGACTTCAGGGCCCAAACGGAACACCACACATCGGCGTTTAGGCCTTTGCAGGAAGGTATTAAACTGATTTACACAAAGTCTGGTGATTCGGCACACGTTTGTCGGTCTACGATACAATCTCACGAAGACTCGCCCGTTCCCTTTAGCTGCTCCTTGCTAGGTTCATGTTAGCCATCTCAGTACTCGTGAAACGATACGCGTTAAGAGTACAGAGTCAGGGGATGTTGAAATACTGCTGTAGCCGCTTTGTATAATGAGCCCAAGGCTCCACTCTACTATTGAATTCTGAAATTTGCCCGAAAGTGGACATCGTAGAAGCAGGTATCAACAAGAGAAGAACAAGTTCGCCGAAGGTTTGACGAATGACGCACGACGAACTTGTATTAAATCCGATCCCGTCCTCGTCGCCAATTTTTGTTTTTGTGAATTGAAAACTCATTTGAAAATAATTGTGTTCTTTAATTTAACATAAGGAATACAGATCACACACAAACATTTGCGATGACGCCAAGTGCGGACGTGGGTGGGTATTTCGTGAAGCATCTGGGTCGAAGGCCCTCTGTGTCCAGATGATAATAATCAGAATTGATTCGAGGTTCTTGAAGCTTTCGTAGGTATGAGCTGAAGCCAAGTACAAACTGAATTTATAACATGCCGACCGTTGAACGCTGTTCTGATTGGACACTGATTGTTATTGTTCTTCCAAATTTCTAGTTAAAGAATCACGTGTATTAAATTCTGGTCAGTCCCGGAATCGAACTTCACAACAACGTCTAAAAGGACGAGAGCTAAGCTGGAAAGTTACCGAACAGCGCCCTCTAGCAAATCCAGAAGCGCACTCTACATGAATATAGCATAATTTTGTGTTCTCTACTTCGCGTTAAAATTTGTATAGGGAATTTTACACACACTTTATAATGTGTGTAAAATTCCCTATACAAACACTCTGTATAATGTAATATTCGCGTTCGGTAAATTTAATATAATTGATAAAATGAGCTCTGTCTGTAAGACATAACCCCCTTAAAGTGACAATAAGTAATAATTAAGTATATTACACGATATAATATATTCCCTCGTGTATTCATGGGCCGTAGTAGCCCAGTTGGAAGAGCAACGGATTAGTACCGGAGGATTGCGGGTTCGAAACTAGGTTCAGTCAAAGACCGTCGTGTACACGGGAGCTGGTGCATGTTCAATCTGTCGTGGCCTCAAATGTCGTCATGTTGGCGTGGTGTGGAAGTTTGGAGAGTGGGGTGCCAGCTCAGGTGTTGTTCTCGTCATCTGACAGTGGTTCAAAATGACGAGGGGTTGTCCTTGGATCTTACGGGATTGGTTTCTGACCGTCGTCAATAGCCCGTTGTGCTGCTCAAGTGCGACGTTAATTACCTACCTACCTCAATAATCATGAGCAGTCTAAAGAGATTACAGTACAATATGAATCACAATTTTCCATCCAATCGCTGCATAAGAAGTAAAAACTCATTATATTATGAATTATAATTTTTTCCGTACATTTTTAAAATATTTTATTTTTCTAAAATTCTTAAAACTCAATTGAAAAAGTGCATTATAGTTTGGATCTAATAAATGTTGAATCCAGCTGTTAATAGGAATAAGATCTCCAAAACCATCAGCCCAAAATATTTCACCCAGGATCTCCGAGTAATATAAAAACACGGATTGGAACGAGGAAATGACATACGGGCGTGGTGAATAGTTTTAGTGTTGTCCTTGCTGCGGTCACTGTCACGTTCGCATCTTCAGGGCATGCGAAAAAACTTCAAACAAAAATCAAGCATCCTCTAATGACTATGGATTTCTCGAGCTCAGAGTTCATGAATCAAACGTGGTCTTTAATGTTCTTATAGATCGTCTTTTCTAGCCTTAGCATAGGTGTAACTACACCGGTTATTTCGCATGTCATTAGCGTTATGGATAATTTTATTCCAACCTACTGTTCTTTTATCTCATGTATTTTTGTGAGAAGAGATTAAATATGTCTACAGATTATGAGTTAATTTGATTTGAGGTAACTAGGTGAATAAAATAATCAGAAAATCAAGTTTGAGATTTTTTGTTTTAAGTAGTTTCAAACTTTAAAATGATATATTACTTTTCCTTTTTGCTGTTCGGAAAATATTGTTTTAAGATATTTTATAGATATAAACAACACTCAAGCCTAGTTGTAGGCGGCGTAGGTTCGATTCCTGTTAGGTGCATCCCTTCCTGGGTGTATTTCTCTCTTCTGTGTCTGTAAAACGTTCATTGTTTGTGTGTCTATTACTTGATATTGTATGTCTTGTGTCAGCATGGCCAAATATGGCTCTTGCGCCATAAAACACCCAAACCAACCAATCAACCCATCTGAAACCTTCTAAATGCTCTTTAATGGCCGATTTCTCAAAAGAGACTTTTTTCCACATAATGTACCAATTAATAAAAAACTATGAAAAATATAAACACTGAAATCTGTTTTATTACTAAAGTACACTGAGGTTTTCCAAGATATTGAAATAATTTATGTTTCAAATTGTTTTGTGGAAACTAGGGATAATAGAGAGGCCTTAATTTCTGACCACTTGCTAAAATTTGTTTTCAAATTGAACTTATATTGGTTATTAATTAGGTAATTATCTGGGAGATTCAGAACACACTGCATTTGACTGCTACAAACTAGAGAGTTGAAAAAAAGATTTTGCTTTTCTGGTACATTCAGACATGTTTAATTGGAATTTTAACTATCATATAACAAGGACAGATAAAAAGAAATTATAATTTACTAAAGTTTTTCCGTTTTTGGACCTTACGTCATAACCCAACCAAACTTTTGAAAGAATTAAAGCCAATAATGGCAAAACTAGTCTGATTAGAAGTAAAGGATTCTTAAAACTATCATTTTTGAGTAATTTATTAATGGGAATACACTCGTTTTTGCAAAATACATTATTTCTTTACTTATTCGTTTCTCTACAGAAAAATAATCAATTACAGAGAACAAAAATATATGATCCAAAAATGTAAGAAAAAAGACAAATAGTTAGAAAAAGATAAAACAAACCCTTCATTGAAGCAGATCACTTATTGTATCGAAATCATTAAAAATATATTAAATATAAAAAAATATATAGAATCATAGTTTAAGTAATCTATTTGTAGCAAAATTGTTACATACATTCTTTTTAAAGGTTTAACAAAAAGAATTGAGTTCCAGGTGATATATGTGGGGACGTTAAAATCAATACAAGAAACTGAAAAAGGCGAATCAATTTTGTTATGTAGAAGGTTGTAAAACGTTTTTAAAGTAATGTCTCTAAAAATATCCCTCTTAAAGATGGATGATTTAATGTCTCAAAATCATAAAATATTGGGCAAAGTAAAAATAAGGCGGGAAATTCAGGATATTGTCGGAATACAAGTTAGACTGATACTTTTAATAAACTTATTTCAAGAGATAATGGTGTTGGGTGCTCATCCGATCTTCAGATTTTTCACACGGGTTAGGTGCTTTTTCTGTTGTTGGGAGATCACGGGGAAGTATCTGTAAGATTTTGATCCAATCGAAATATGTGAACACTAAATGATACTGATTTCATACCATTTCCGATTTACTTTTTTGTTAAGGGCTTAAGCGATATCTGGACAAGATTTATGTAGAAAAAGGCAGAATGTGTACCATGAATTGAATCATTTTGTATATTGCTTTTGCGATTTTCATCCGGTGCACCGCAAGAATGCAACTGGTTGTTTTCGGGGTTTTATGGCGCAAGGGCCATATTTGGCCAAGCTGCACCAAACACAAGACAGACAACACAATGAGGGAGGAAGTAAAAGCAGAAGGGTAGGCGAGGGTAAAAATGAAAGGCAGGGAAGATCACTCAGGTACCTCGGGGTTGTGATGCCCGTACACACCTAAAGAAGATGTGCTCCTGAGGCCAGAATGGCACTAGTAAGCCTTACGGATGGTGAAAAGGTTTAAATTGGGTAACCATTTCAACGGGTTAATTTCGAACTGTTGACAAGTATCACAAATAATTTCAACTAATATCCGTGTTAATAAATTTGAGTATTAAATAGGGCAGAAACTCCCCCATTAACTGTCAAAAACTAAATTTTACTGTACAGCCGTTTCAAGACAAACTATTAGCGTTTAGGTCAAAAATAAAAATTCTAATCATCTTGATAGTATCATATTTTGGTTCAAACAGATTAAAACATAAAAATTTATTTCTCATCATCATGGAAACAAGCCATTTAGTGTCAAAAACACACTTCCAAAAATGGCAGTTAATGAGTTTCTGCTCTAACCCAGCGATTATTTTTTTATTATAAAGTATAAATAAATTGCTTCAAAAAAGATTTTTATGAAAGCCACTTTCAAACAATAAGGCTAGATAATAATAATTATTTCTATTGTAAACAATCAAAATTATACCTATTCTTTTATCAGATCGACAAAAAATTTTTTCGTAGGCCGCAGAATTCCTGTATAATAAGTTTATGTGTGCCATGAGATGAAAAGAGTAAAAAATCGTTACTTTAGGAGACGTGTATAAAATCAACACTTTTAACTATGTATAATTAAGAGGACAATGCCATGCTTCTATTATATCGTATATTACCCTAAAGGTTGATATTTATTTATATTAGTTTTTTTTTAGTCGAACACATGGTATATTATAGCTAATCAATTTGTAGATGGTAGAGTCTGATTACTACCACTATCATTCAGGAAAAGTTTGCTCTGGGCAATAAAAACGCTGCTCAAAGATAGGAAAACATTCCTTTAACTGAATATTTTTGAAAGTCGGAATGCATGCTGTAATGTATTCTGTAAAAGTATTATTGAAGTATATAAATAAATTATTTCAATAAAACACCATGGAGGAATTCGATTCTAGTAAGGATTGAAATTAAATCAGTTTATGAAACTTCTTTTTTAGCTTCACGCTACTTCTAACTGAAATGAGTTGGAACATCAGCTTATTTCAGTTTACTCATTTGGATCGCAAAGGAAATCCGGTGAAGAACTTCGGGGGTAATAAGGGGTACAATAAGGTTCTAAAAACTGCAAATAGAAGCAAAGTGAGATCCATCATCTCCCAGTGTTCTAAAAATGAGATGCAGGAGTTAAGGCACTGGATCGGAAATAGCTTCTAAATCTTTGTGTCTAACTTGGATGTCTCATGCAACAAGGGACCAACCACTTCGGTTTTAACGACTTTTTGTTTGGACGATGGGGCTGTTCTGAAGTAGGTCCATAATTAATTAATTATTTGGCCCCTAAAATTTGTATTATAAAGTTAGTTTCTTAAAGTACAATATTGTGGGGAAAGAAATATTGTAATTTATTGTATTCAAAGGTGAAAACTTTTACCTAGATTTTTGGTATTTAGATTTATGGTACGTAGTTGTAAAAAGACCATTTAGTTGAACTCAAATTGATACTATTTAATTTGAGATGTTTCTGGTGGGTTAGAAATGTCTCAAGGATTTATATCTCATGTGTAACGACGGGATTTGTTATGGTTTGTTGATCAGTTTCTCTAAAAGAGGTATGGGTCGTATAACTTTAAAGTTTTTATACTTTTGGAGCTTGAAGAACAATTGTGCACAGAAAATCTGAACTGATTCACATTAAATGCACACTTTACGTCTGATTTTAGTAATGAAATTTATCGATTGAATATCAGAAGCCACATGTAGGACTGTCACGGACAAACGCAGACTGACATTGTTTGTATGGATGTATCATTCGTTTTTCTGCGTATAGCACCACGCTTTCCGTCAAGAAATGGTTCGGTTTGCTGCTAATTGATCATTTTTTTGCTATTCGAGGGCTACTTACCGGACTAAAGAAAATTCACGCGTTCTCTTTTATTTTAGCATCAATATTGTTTTAAAGTTACCCAAATTCTTATGGACGAGAAATATTCGTTTCGCAATTTTTGAATCGTAAAATAATTCGAATACTTTTTAAGCTTGGATATGCAGATTTGCAGAAATTCCTAAAGCAACACTCCAAGATAAAATAAAATCTTGACAAAATAGTACCCACAGCCTACGTAAAATCATCATGTTATAGATAACTTGTATATAGCAGAGTATTTAGTAGTCATTTAGGTGAAACTATGCATCTACTATCGTTCAGGATCCAAAATAAAACTTACTTAATCAAGCAATATTGGGTAACAAACTTCCAGATTCTAGTCCCTCTTTCGTGAAAAATCTGTGCAGTTTAAGTGGAACAAGACTGGTAAAAACCGATCCCCAAAGTTTTTTAAAATCCAATTTTAAACACACCCTAACATGTGTGCTCAATCAGATTAATCTCCAAGGCGTACAAATGATAGTGTAGAATTCTTTTAAGTCATTTTCAATCAAAATGAAATCTGAAGCCCTCACGATTGCACGGGAAACATTTAAAGTAAATAATAACCATCTTTCGAAGCACACACAATAGACATACCACAATTAAAAAGGCAATGGGGTCTAAACGCCCTTGAAGAGCTTGGAACAAGAGGCAGAAGAGAAGAAATTCTTAGGGCCTTCACGTGAGCTTTCTTAGGTTCGACGTCAAGAAACCACATGTCCTAAGTCCCCGTTTTACCAATAAAATTTAGCATTCTGTAAACAAAATTCTGTTATGCTAGATATCATACCACCTGAAGATTGAGGGACTCTGGCCCATATGCTTCTCATGACCAAGCCACCTTTCCAACCATAACATGTCGCATCTGAGAGGAATTTCATAGTTCAAAATTACAAGGTGCTATCCTCGAATCTTTCCCTTCGGGATGGATCCCGGGCCGTCGCCAATAGCTCCAGTGCGACGGTAATTCAACTACTTACCTGAGAGGAATTTCTCACGTACAAAAAAGACTGCGTAGGATTTATTTTTGCACTTTGAAATCTGAAGCAAATTATGGTTGTTTCACAAGCTGATCACTGTGAGACAAAAATAAATCGGTGTTGCCATTGGAAATTCCAGAAATTTATGAGCTCTAACTGTAACCGCTAGAGCTGGAGTACTTTTACCTACATACACTGACTCCAAACATTAAAGATTTACTTCTTTTATTTTCAAAATTCCACGTATAATTTAATGGATTTGAAGTAATAGACATAAATATGCCAATTATTATGACTATATATACAAAGTCAGACACTATTCTCGATTTATACACAAATAAAAAATATAGTTACAGTTAGCACTCATAGATTAAAAGTAATTATATACAGTTTTGTGCCAAAATATTAGGAATACACTTCTGAAAAAAGTGTTTCAAAGGCCCTAAATTTTTAAAATCCGAATCTTATAGCTAAATTTATATAAGCCTTTACGATAGACTAGAAAAGGACTAGGTAATTCTTGGGCCCAGAAAATAATTGGATAGAACAAAAGAGATGGATTGATTAAAGACGGAAGAGTAAGAATGAAATGCTACAGAAAGGTAGAAGTTAGGAAGTCAAGTTTTATTCAAATGTATAAGTAAGGTTAAATTTGCCATAAAAACTTCAACAAACTCTTAGGCATAATTATGTAGAATTTGTAGCAGTAGTAGAGTAGAGAGCAGATATTTCTAACTTTTTCAACGATAACTGCAAATAATACAAGCAGATTCAGTTTCCAAAATATGCATCAACAAAATAAGATCCAGGTTGAAGAAATCTGTCTCAAATGCTAGCCATAGCAGACTTCAGATTTATATAATTATGAGTCTCATTATTTTAATGTTTTTTAATGAATCGTCGACTATATGTGGAAAATTACTTTCCTTTCGAAGTTCAACTGAACTAGGAAGGAAGGGAGACCGTAATAGCTATCTTTTAGCTTATCTAATAAGGGATTTAAAGTAACCTCTACAGTCTGGATACTATACAATTGTGGGTGTATTTTGCATAGTTTACAGAAGGGATTTTCAACCTGTTTGTTTCATCTTATGGCTCACATAAATTAATCACTTAAATTCTCAGGCCAACCAAAATATATGTATTACATTTTTGTCGATCTAACTAAAAACATGGTATAATTTTGATTGATTTACAAAAAGATATCAATAATTACTCATATTGCTTCTAAGTGGCTTTTCGAAAGATCTTTTTCAAACAATACTCAAAATTACTTATAGTATTACTTGATACTTGTTAAACTTGTTAAAAAATATTTGTTAACAGTTCAAAACTAAACTTTTGAAATGAAATAAATGTTACACAATTTAAACCGCTTCACCATCCGTAAGTCACACCTGTGTCATTCTTTCAGAACAGCGGTTGAAAATCGCTGATTTACAGGAATGCATATTACATCGACTATTTTAGTGCCAATTAAAAGCATGTGTTTTTGTTGTAATATTTTGTTGTAATTTGTGGAATGTAATATTAATTTTGAAATTAAAATTATGAATAGCAACCTTCACATATATTGATGGAAATCGATTTAGAGACTTTATGATTAAGCAAAATATCAGCTCTTTTTAGTAGAAGTTAGTTATTTGTTTTTGCAGAAAATGGCTAAAAATAGCGAATATGGAATTTACCATAGTGAAATCTTCCAGGAGAAAAAAACAATGGATATACGGATTACAAATAAAACTTAAATATCCCCATCCATATTTTACAAATTTATTGTCCATCGTAGATTAACATTCAATTTGCCAACTAAGAAGCTGTTTTCTGGTTTATGTAATTTTTATTTGCACGCACAGTGATGTTTTTTGCTGAGTGAAGATCTTTTAAGGTAACTTGGAGTTTAGCGCAATCTCCATTGCTTCCAATGTTAAAATGAACAATACTTGACGCACCTTTTTCAGAATCTAATTACCTAAGACTTCATTTGTTTACCATTTATTCATTGGATAATTGCACATATTCGAATTAGCTATTCTGTTAATATTTTTGTGCTGATCTAATGAAAAATATATTAAACACTACCAAAAATGTTTTGAGAAGCAAATTTTTCTGTTTGTTTTATATTATTTTACATATATACTTAAATAAATATCAAAGTTCGAGTTAAAACGTGTATTAGTCCTAAGATTTCTTCGTAAAAATCAAGTGTTTACTTAATTTTTTTGAAAAGGCGGCGAAAAAGCCATTGTGAGAAACCTGCCATTAAAGGGGCATTTAAATGGCCCCAGTTAGGAATGCGTGTGAGCTAATATAATTTTAAAAACATTTTCCGAACAGCTGAAAAGATAAGTAATCCATCATTTTAAAGCTTGAAAACTTTAATTTAAAGTAAAATAGCACTGAAATTGAATTTTTGGGTGATTTTATTTTCCGGTGTACCTTAACTGGACCTTTCAAAAAACGCTTTGTCAATTTATTACGAACTTCATAACTAAAAATCTTAATTCACGGTGCGATGCTAACCTTCTGAAAGACAGAAAATGGAAAAATGTTATTTTATATTTTAAAAGTCTTATATATAATCAGATTTTAGCGATGTAAACTAGACTAATATTCAAACACTCTTAGATGATTTTCCGTTAACGCGTATGATAAAGAGCAAAGGTTTTCTTGCTTGAGGAGATCAGGCTTGCTCAAGTAAAAGAGAAACTAGTTCTTCCTTCACACTTCGACAGTCTTGTTGACTATCGGTGACCGCCAGCGACTCAGAGAACCGGAAGCGCAAGAAATTCAATTTACTTTTAACTTTATTTCACTTTTTACTTTTCTGCTGGAAAAATCACCCCAAGCGCGTTCTTTGGAGCAGAGCTTGTTACTCTTTTCATTTGCTTCCTCCAAGTTTACCCTTCCTGAGAAGTTTTGGGTGCCAACCATTATATTTTGATATAATGGAAAGTTGAGGTTAAATTTTCGTTTCCGTTGACCCTCTAAAAAGATCCCCACATAGAATACATCAGAACATTACAAATTATAACACCAAGGGGCGCATCATTCATGAATATGAAACACAAGGGCCTCACTGGTTTATATTATATGTATAAACACAGAAAGACCATATGAAACACTGCTATTTTAAAGTATGGTTCGCTTTATCGCTTCAAGACGTCAGATGTGTACACTATAGAATAAGGAACCTAATAGAAGAATCAAAAATTGAAAAAGTTCTGAGACATGACTGTGGAGCGCAATGTTAGAATCAGGTTGTTAATTCGTTGTTTGTTAAAGGAAGCAGCTCATAATTATTGAAAATTAAATTTATAAGCCAAGCATATGCTACAATAATTTTTGAACAATTATAATTTACCAAAGTGATTAAGAAGCTACTGGAAACACTACTCCCTATGCAATATAGAATATTCCTGGTTTAGTCGTCAGCAGAAGTTCAAAACCTCAATTTTTAGAATATATATATATTCTTGTCTTCAGATCAAAATTAAAAAAATGGTCTTCCAAATTTGTCAAGAAATAAGACAACATGAAACACGAACCTTCATATAGGGCAAGTCTTAATTATATGTATAAACACAGAAAGACCATATGAAACACTGCTATTTTAAAGTATGGTTCGCTTTATCGCAGTGTATCGCTTAAGTAGTATTTTTCTAATATATTTCCTAAAATCTAAACGCAATCCCAAGAGAGGGGAATTAATTTAATACGAAGATCTTGTTTCGGGAGGGGGGGGGGAAAAAACACTATAATCTTTTAATATGAGATTCTGTGGCGTTACAAATCCTATGTAAAAAAAGAAATTAGATGTTTTCTACAATATATAACTTCACAGAGATTCTAGTTTCAATTGGAAAGCTCATTTTTTCTAGAAAAATTGTCTGTTTTCCATATTTAGATTCTAGGAACGTTAGCGCTCTTACCTTTACAATAAAAATAAACGGAATCTGGGAAAGAAAATTTTTCTCTCCGCATCGGTCCTTTTTTACACAAATCTGTTTACAAATCTTCTTACGAAATTCGAATATATTTTGTTCATGGAACAACTGTAATGTTTAAAGCATATATTTTTCAATAAAAACGTCTATTCAAGGAAGATTCACCTTCCCTCCAGGCTTTTTGGATTTGGTCTAGCAAAAGCTCACCAAGTGGGAATGACTGGAATATTTCATTGGTAGTACAAATAATAAATTACTACGGTAAAGAATTTGAAACCTAAGGCCTTTGAAGCTCAGCGTTTCTGCCAGTTTGGGCAAACAGAAATCTGTTCTTTAGAATAAATAGAAATGTATTAAATAAAGACCATAAAATGTCAAATGAATTTAATAACAAGACTGCGTCACTACTATTAAATAGTTAGAATTCTTGAATTCCAAATTGTATGAAAGAAATTTCTACGAGGTGGGTATATGAATTAACGTCGCACTGGAGCAACTCAACGGGTTATCGACAACGGTCCGGGATCAATCCCGATGAAAAGATCCGAGGATAACACCTCGTAACTTCGAACCACGGTCAGATGACGTGAGGACATTTGAGGCCATGACAGATTTAACGAGCAACAGCCCCCATATACACGACGGTCTTTTCTTGGATCGAGTTTCGAACTCCCAACCCTCCGGTTGCTAATCCGCTACTCTCCAACCGGGCTACCGAAATTTAGATGAATTATAATATGCTGCAATGTAATTAGGTTTAGTCAAATGCATAAGCATTTTTTTCAATTTCAGGGAAGGAAATCAGGTATTTCTTAGAAATCTAAACATGGCCTGCATTCATTTGTTAGTCAATGACTTGATAGTGTATTAGTATGTTATTGTTGAAAGATAGTATATATTGCGGATCCCCGTTGAAACGAACAGATCGAGACACTAAAATATTTCGGAGTAAGGAGATCTTTGTTATATAGGAATTATAATTGATATATTAAGATGTAAAATATCCACGTAAAATAACATGTAGAGCATGTATGATTTGATGCTAACTATATGTGGTTTTGATGGAAGAATAGTTAAAGATACTTTGGTGAAGTAAAATCGAAAAATTAAAAATGGGTTCTATAAAAGTAGACTAACTCTTATTTACATTACTGAAGAAACTTCGTGTATTTTTGTACAAGGGAATTCATAGCAGGTTTGTAGTGACTGTGACGATACCCGATTCAAATGACACCCTCCTCAATGATATTTCCAAATTAAAAATGCTACACCTTACCTCGTATTTTATTTGAAGAATGTTTTATTTTTGTGATTGAAAAACATTTCAGTTCGAAGAAATTTGTAAAGGAATTTTCAACACAATTTACCTTGTCCAATCGGAAATTTTAGTACATTCGTTTAATGTCATTCGAAACGGGATTGGTCTGGATTTCTTAATAAGGAATTTTCGTTGTAAGGGTATTCATTGTAACGAGAATCTAGTGTATATATTTTAATTACTTCTAAATTACCAAAACATGAGTAGGAATTGCTTATTTAGAATATATTCTCTTTTTAAAACACTCCACTGTATACTTTTAAACCTTGTTTTATACTAGAGCAACGCGGAAATTGAGTGCAACAGAACCAACATACTAGACTACTTTTTCGTCTCTGTATTGGATGGCACGTCCTGTCCAGGACCGCCGGCTCTAGTTGCGTCCGCGTTGCTCTAGTGTAAAATAAGCTTTACATGGCACTTTTTGAAAACACACCAGTCAATGTAACATGTTATGAACTGATTATATCCAGGCAAGACTTTATTTCCTTAATTATTTCTACCAGATACTTCTATTTGCTTACTTTTGTGAAATAAGATATGGAATTCTATGCGAAAAAACTTTGGGAGGAAACTTATGGAAAAAGAGATTTTGAATGGTACCCGAAGTTCTTTTTATCAAGATGCTGATCAAAAGTTTCATCTTTTAGTTTTCAAATTTTCCAGAGATGTTCACGTTCTTTGAATTTTAATAGCTTACTCACAAGAATGTCATTCGTGAAGCAAATAATGACCTCAAAGTGACAAATAAAACCTCAAGAATTTCGAGCGGAAATTCAAGGGTAAAATACGGAACTATACAGAAAAATTCATTTGAAAATATCATTTCTGCTTAAGGCATGATCTAAGCATTTAAGCATTTCCCTCCGCTTTTTTAAGAGAGAATTTTACCCGCGTCAAAATTACGTCACTGCATAAGAATGAGAAACTTTTTAAAAGCTTATGATTCATGTTTTCTGTAAACGCAATTCACTTGCGAAACTACATAACATTAAAGTCACTTTACTAATTCTCTTGGTCTCTGAGAAACATATTTTAACTATTTCAGGTCGTTGATATTGGATATTTGCATCTCAAAGAAAGGCCACCGAGGTAGAAATAAGATTTTGGAAGGTCAGACTGACTATTGGGTTACTTTACACATTATCCTGATGCTAGTCTAGGAAAAGTGAACTCGGAAATGAACATTTCAAGAACATCAAAGAATAAACTTTGACGGAGTAATGGCGTTCGTGAACTTCCCAAACAATCAGCAACTAGACCCTACACACCTACACAAGGAAGACCCTCTTTTATGACAAGTGTACTTTCAAATCAGTGGCGCAGTCAGAGCGAGAGGTGGGGGGCACAGGAGTCCCGCCCCCTTCTCAGAAAGCGTTAGTTTAAGATTTCTTAAACATCTCTACTTATAAAATAATACAAATATGTGTGTGCATGAAATGCTTTTATATTCTTCAAATGAAACAATAGTTTCTATATTCTTAAACTAATTTTTTATGAATTAATATTAAACATATAACAGAATAGTCTATTGACTCGATATTCATTATGTAATAGACTAGTTTAATGATTTAATATTCATTTTATAATAGAGAGAGAGAGAATAGTTTAATGACTTAATATTCATTTCGAAGTACGAAATCAGAAGTGTGGTTACATTTTTTTTTACATTGACTCAATCATTTCGCTTATCTACGTATCATGAATCTCCACACAGTGACACAAAAGTAAACAGCAAATTTCCAGAAACAAGAGAGTGAGTTAAATATTTGCTTAGTGATATTTATGGAGATTTATTTCGTAAATATTTCGAAAAGTCATTTTATATTTGCAGGAAAAAATCCAACTAACCCGTTATTCATGCTTTGTCAATTCACACATTTGGACAAATTCAAATGTGTCATTCAATGGGGAATTACGTTTTCTATGTATTCATATGGCATAAAATTTGCTAAAGGGGTTGTCTTCATATTAAACTGCGAACCAACTTCATAATTTTCAATGACAACGCCCAATTTGGAAGCCAGATTTCATATCTATGAAGAATGTAACCTCGCTCATATTAAGTTTCTTTGGTCCAGTCGTTTCTAGGTTATGAGTTTGGAATTTTTGAGTTCCTAGTGATAAATTAACTTCTCAGACTTTTATTCATATTTTCGGAAATAACATACCTATCGCGTTGAAAATTTTCATTACGTTACTTTCAAAGAACCAAAACAAAATCTATGAAATATTTTTGAAGTTAATTTTTAATATTCAATATTAATTAGAAAATTGCTTTAGTTTTTTTGCTACAACTAAATTAAAATTTTTACGTTTTGCCATTTCCAAAAGAAATAATTAACGTCTTTACTTAGAGGAGAAAGTTGAAATTATGCGTGGTCACATGAAAAGGTCCTCTGAATCCATTCCAATAGAACACATGAAGGTTGCTTTTCTTATTTTCTTGAAAGTTAAATTTGATATGTAATATAAATATCATAATTAATATTACATATCAAAAATTAACTTTCAAATGAAACATTATGTAGATTTTTGGGTTCTTAAAAGTAACATAATAAACAATTTGAGCGTGATAGATATATTATTTTGGAAGATATGAAGTTTAATATAAAGACCTTAAGAAAATTTTATGCATATGAATTTGTAGAGAACATCATTCTCCACTGAATAGTACCTTTGAATTTGCTCTGATATGAACGGCGTGTGAATAAAGGGGGTTATATTTTTATCCAGCAGCTGTACACTGTACAATGCACATCATTGGTGAGTTTAGATCAACCAAGATATGCACAAAAAACTTACAGTAACTATTTGTCATACGCTTATAGTAACCAGTCTTTAAAAATGTGCAAAACTATTAGCTTTGCATAAAAAATTCTATTTTTAACTTTGGATCCAATCCGAAATAAAATCCTGGATACGCTTGAAAGTAAATAATTGCCTCATAATAACTGAGAACTTCTCTCATGAAAATGATACTATTTTTAAGTGATGCGCGCGTGAAGAACATTTTACTGAGTTGGGAGCTTTTGCTACATGAAGATCAGTTGAAAAATTATTTATATTTTTTCAAAAATAACCCTCATCAAGCTTTCAAAACATTTTACGTCTTTATATTAAGAAACTTTGAAATTGGAAGTACGAGGACGAGCAACATTAATGTAAATAAGGGGCTGTTCTCTTTTCTGTAAATAGACTCTCTGAGTAGTGTCGAAGAACAAATCAAGGGACGTTTATATGCCATGCTGGAATCAAAGAGAGCAAAGCTGATAAATACTTCAATTTTTGGACACCACAAGCCATAAAAATATCTTCCGTCATATGAGCTAGTGATCACAATACTTAATCCACCAAGTGTTTTCGACGAGATATCTTGTCCATCAAGATCAGATCGATTTTGTTAATGACGAGATATCTTGTCATTAACAAAATCGATTTTTTATGATGACGAGATCAAGATCTGGTCAGTTTTCTTCTATTGACGAAAGACTACAAGATCTTGATGGACGAGATATCTCGTTCATCAAGATCTCATCAGTTTTTTTAATGACGAGATAGCTCGGGTAGAGAAGACCACCAGGAAGGTTAATTGATACGGATACTCGTGTATTTATGAATCTGCATCTTAATACGTGTAGTCTTTAATATTCATGTATCCGGGCTTACAGATCCGTAATACACGGTGTAATGAAAAATGACCGTAGTGACAAACCGGACTGTATAACACGTGTATTTTAAAGCACAGGCACCCGTGTATTTATGAAACTTGATAAGATAACGTACTCTGACAGGCAGTAACAATTTTTTTCTCCAAACCTTAAACAAAATAGAAATGCTTAACATTTTCCCATTTACTTACTATAAAAATTCTAATAGCCGGTTGTGTGTTACTCCAGTCCTACGTTAATTAACTACCTACCTACCTATAAAAATTATTTCTCATTCCAGTACTAGAATCGCAATCAAGAAACATTAAACTGTTTGAAACGTTATAAACTTCCAAATGCATGAGAAAGTTAATAAAAGTTAAATGAAATTACGATAGTATTTTTTCCAATGCCAGCTTGTGGATCGTATGATCCTTAATGCATTAATTGGCGAGAACGGGCAGTCTCTCTCTGGCAATTATGATAATATTCCAAATTGATTCCTCGTTAACCGGTCGTGATGTAAAATCCGTGTGCAGGATAGTAAGTATCCATGTGCATAAAACGTGTATTTCAAATTCCCTAATATACGACACGTGTCCATTGTACACGTGTACCTTTAGTTCACGTTCAAAACCCTGACCTCTAGGAACACATCCTTAATTATAATGCACCGAGAAACGATCGCGTCTTTGAATGAACTGAATATTAAAACGAAAATTCGATTTAATAGATTAAAGTGTTTGTGATAATGATTTGTAATGCATAGTTTATTGAATTAATTTTCTTATAATACTACATCCGAAAACATAATAAATACACGCCTGAGAATTCTTTCAGTTTCCATGACATCTATTGAAAAACAAGGCTTGAAAATGGATGACAATGATAACTTCAAAGGGATTGTCGGATTAGTTTATATCAAATTCCGAGATAGCTTAGGATAAACTGTGCATATAGGGAGCATATCCCATATCGTTGCCTTAGAGCAGAAGCCCCTTAACAATATTTTTTACTGTACAGCTGTTTAAGGACCAATATTTTTTAGGTTAAAAAATTAAAATTATAAGCATTTTGATAATGTTATATATCTTTTAAACAGATCATAATCCAGAAAATAAGCATTTAGAGTATGCCAAAATATGTCAGTTAATGAGTTTCCGCTCTAAGCCGACGATATGTAGGCTACACGAAATCTATTCAAACTACGGAGACAGATTTCTAGTATTGATGAGTCAGATCTAAACTTTCAGAACTAAGTGAACCGTATTGATAGAAACCTTTCCCAGATCATTTCTGATTTTGTCCTGATCTGCGCTTACCACCATAAAAGTATCTAAACACCAGCATTCCGATTGATTTGACTTGTTGCTCTACTGCAGCGATTTTCAACCACTTTCATATCACGACACGCATAAACTAATTACTAAAAGTCTGCAGTTCACCAAAGAATATGCTCTATTTTTTTCCGATCTGACAAAAAAATTGGTATAATTCTGATTGATTTAAAAAATAATAGTAATTACCTATCCCCTTTTTGCTCTAAAGTGGCTTTTAAACAAATCGGTTGAAAACAATTTATTTATGACACTTGGCGATAAAAAATAGTATTCAAAATCATTCATACGGAATTACTTGAAATTATTTGTGAACACACGTGTCAAAGGTTCAAAATTGAACCGTTGAAATGAAATAAATCGTACACAATTTACACCGCTTCCCCCATCCGTACGGCACACTGGTTGAAAATTGCTGCTCTACTGTCATGTTTGGCTACAAGATGTTGGGATCTACAGCTTAAAATATATTCCGAATCACTACGAACGTCTTTGCCAGACAGGGAGGCTAGCGCAGATCCTGTTGAACCAAGCACCAGCATTCCGAAAATTTCCAGTGTCTGCTCCAAGGGTTTCGGACAAGAGACTCCTGTATTTAACAGGATTGACTACAGCAGAAGAAATTAGACGGATGAACTGCTCAATTTCAACCAAAATGAAAATATTTGTTCGTTCCGCTTCATTCAGAAAGTGACCAAGTCCATTCTCGTGACCTACTAGTCCCAATGACTTAAAATGAAAAGTCTAATTGAAATGAGACACAGTTCGCAAGTACATAGTCTCTGTGTTCTAACTTCATTAACCAATCACTTTTTTAGAATGGAGTATGTGTCGAACTTTTCCTGCACACCATCCATTACCGAAGAAAGTACATAAATAGCAACAAGAAATTAATGTTTACTTGAAGAAAAGGACATGTAACTCTCCGGCTCCATCCCATTTCTAAAGCATGGAACTCAGGTTGGAATAGAAACCCATTATTTGTATACAGTTGTAGAAAACAGCATATAAGTAGAACTCCAAGAAAACAAAGTTGTTCTAGATTTATTCTTCAAAACCTTCGCATTTTTTCTAAGATGATATCGCTCCACGAGGCATGTCTTCGAGGAAAACGCCATTGCACTAAATAGAAGTCAGCTGAAATAAAATTTGTAAAATTCAAGAATACAAAATGCGTTCAAGCAAAAGCGTAAATCAGATTGGATTAAATTACCACGCAGAGTGTTGCTTGACAAGTTTACATTGCGATCTCTCTGGATAAAAATAAACGAATAAAAATAAGCGTCCGACAGCTGTCAATTCTGATTTAGTTCTGAGATTTACAAACTAAGGGAAATGAATAGATGGCAAGCGGTGTGAAGGTACTGAAAATTTGAAAAGACTCCAGTAAAGGTTACATAGTATATTATTTACCAATAAAATTATACATGAAAAATGACTTTATTTGTGGAATATCATAGAAAGTTTCAAATTTCGTTATCAATTAGAAGAAATATTATCTCTTACGATTCCTTTTTTATTTTAATCGTTAATTTAATTCACGAAGTACAAAATTGAAATATTACCTATGAAACTGCAAGTGTAGCTAACCCTATTCTGTTTCTTCGAGTAAAAATATCTTCTATTTCATTTTTCTGTTTCAGGAGCCGATGTGAGTTTATTTTACTAGTTAAAGAGCAGAAGCAGACTCAAGGTCAGTACAGTAACTCAACAATGTTAATAATGCTATTCAAACTATTTTGAATGGAGCAAGTAGTTACTTTTAGTGGCAGGGTTTTAGCGAATAATCCTGGAGCACATTTTGTGATAGTTCTACGCCACTATCAATTCGTTATTTCCAACATTGAAGATCCATACTTGTTCACATAATTATTAGATCGGTATATTTTTCTGTATAAAATTTGCAAATTTTGTATTTGGCAGGCTTGTAGAAAACCATTTTCTAGGAAACAACTGCTTGAATAAGAATTGTATTGTAACTTGGGCTTAAAACCGGGTTTGGAGTTTGGTGAGAATAATTGTTAGAATTATTTATACCGACTGATATTATTAGATATTGAAATTATTAGTTTCCAGCGCATCATTAGAAGATTTCTCATTGTCGAATATTTAAAAGAAATATCTTTATTTGCTTTATATTTTTAAGATCTTGCTTCAGCGATCAATTTATACGAAAGCAGTGGAAAATGTCGTCTATATGGGACGTAATGCTGCCAAAAATCTAATATGAACAGAAATTTTTGCAGCTAGGCATAAGGTAAAATAAAAATGAATTATGAAATGCCACATCCACAAAAAGGACTATCTTATTTTTTATTGTTTTCACGATTTATGTGAAATATTTATGTAATTCTTTTTTCACGATTTATGTGAAAAAATAATTACTGTTGGAGAGAATTAAAAATAACTCTTACATTTTTCTTTTCGGAGTTTATACATATCGTCCGCATAGAGCAGAAACACATTAACTGACAGTTTTTTAATGTACAGCTGTTTAAAGATAAAATATTATTTTTACGTAAAAAAATAAATATAAGCATTTTGGTAGTGTTATATTACAATATGACATATATTAAACATATTACAATGTATGATATAATATGATAATAGGAATAAGTAACAACAGAGAGCAACACAGTATGACAATGTATTTTTCATCATCATGAAAATAAGTATTTATTGCTTCCGATAAAATATTCATAAAGAGTTTCTACTTTAAGTCAACGATATACTTCTGGAAAAGAAGGTCTCAACTGTCTGTCATCGTAAAATATTATTTTGATGCTTCTGTATGAAGTACACAAATTACTTCGAGAATGTTTTACATTATCCACTTACACATTTGAACTTTCTTTCTTTGAGTAGTATAGTACGAAACGGGATCCTGTTTAAGTTCGACATTCAGTCGTTGCCTCCTGACACAGAAAAAAGAACTTGCAACCGGTATTAAGAATTAGCGTCGGTAATTTACCGGTGTTGAGAATGTCGGTAATTTGCAAACCTAATTGTAACTCAATTTATTAAGCTTAACTTCAGTTCCAATAAATGTCATAAAATCTGTCGAAGGTGAAGAGTTGAAATTGCCTGGTTTTACTAATACCAGTGTATTTCTTTCTCGCTTCCAATTCCTTCCCAGGGCCGCCCTGAACTGATCCAGGGGACATCCTGAATATCCTTCCAAGCTTCTTCCGCGGGATGTTGCCTCAGTGAGTTTAAGATTAAGTTAAGTAGAATCGAGAATAGATTCCATTGGTTATTTTAGCTTCAATTTGAATTTGGTGCAGATAACTGACAAAAAAAGAAAAGCGAAAAAATAAGTTCCGAGGGTTAGGTTGGGATTAGATTTTAGGTTTTACGGCTCAAGTTCCAAAAACGAAGAAGCTGAAGATTATAAAAGTTAAACTATAGCCGTGTAAAGCTAACGGCTAAAAGTGAAAATATTTTACTCTAGGAATTGAATCAGACGCATAAATTTAATTTATATGTATAAGAATTTTGAAAATTAAAAAATATTACATGAGATTTGAAAATCCAATAGTATGTAAAAACGAAGAAAGATTTGAATGTGTGTATTTTCCTCAATCTCAAGTTTCCCGGTGTCCTAAATTATTATTAATATGCATTAAATTAAATTTTATACGCAAAAGAACTATATCGGATATTACAAATCCCACCCTTAGAAGTTAAGATAATAGTTTATGAGTATAGTCAAAAATATCAAGCCAATATATCACAAATCAAGGATGAGTAACATTTTAAAATTTGTAAAAAATTTCACAAATCCTTAATTTTTTTCAGAACTGAGTTAATTAACAATTTATTCTTCTGAATATCCTTTAATTATATTCAAGAAAATAAATTACAACTCGAAACAATATCGAATAACTGATATTTGAGAAATTAGCTTTTCGGGACTGTCTCCTCAAGCCCTTATCTACAGGATTGAACAGGTTGAGTAAGGTGCATAAGAATACAGTTATAGTTTGTATTATCCGAGCAGTACTAAATACAGTAACTTCTCGATACATCGCGTCTCTTGAGGGACAAGAAAAATCGCGATATAACAAGGCGAGCAATAAAGAGAGGACCGAGGATACTTATTAAAAATAAGAGGTAAGTAGGTATTTGATTAGCGTCGCACTGGAGCAACACAACTATTAGAAATAAAAAGGCACAGAAAGTACACTTTTTTGTTTAAAGTCATATAAAACTACAAGTTAAACATAAAATCGAAGGTAAAACCTATGAAATTAATAGTAATTACTGTAAAATATTCTGAAACAGAAATTCGTTCTTATCTACTCTTTCGAGGAGTAACCAATTCAGTTTTATTTACGTATTCAGTTTAGCATAACTGCTTGAAAAAGTGACCTAAATCGAAAGAAACAGATTGCAATTCGAAAATGCATGGGGAATAAGTAAAAAGAGCAATATCGCCGAATGTGCGATGTATCGATGTAAAGAGAGGTTACTATACTGCTATATTTTCTTCTCACTTTCAGAAGAGGAAACAATAAGGGGTATAATTACTTCAAGTTATTTATTGTTTATAGTTAATGTAAGACAAATTCGAGAATTAGTCTTATTTTTGCACAATACTTGACCTGGTCAATTGAACTAAGGAATGAAAGAAAACCACCTGTGGACTTAAATCACTTCCACAGGTCTTGCGTTTTGCACCTTTCATTCGGACCTGATTGCCAATCTGCCTCTTGAGCCCTAATTGTATCAATTCCATTAAATTTTGAATCTATTTTCAATCTTACTTCCTATTCACCAAGTACTTGACGATACTTATCTTTAACTTTTCTCTTTTCAAAATATTGGACAATAAACTCTCTTATTAACCTTCCTGGTGGCTGTCTCAACGAGGTATCTCGTCATTAGGTATCTCGTCATTAGGTATCTCGTCATTAGGTATCTCGACGAGGTATCTCGTAGTTAAAACTGACCAGATCTTGATAGACGAGATAAACCGTCATTAGAAGAAAATTGAAAAAAAATCGGCAATCAAAATCTTGATGAGCAGATATCCCCTCATTGGCAAAATTGGCCAGATCTTGATGAACGAGAATCTTGTCGAAACCACTCGGAGGTCTAATAATGACGTGGAGGTTCGCTGAAATTCAGTAGGTACTCCGTAATTGATACGTCCGTTTTGCTCTCTCTCTCTGTATTTTGCCGCATTGTTAAGATTCTCCTACCTGAAATTGTAACACCTTTTCGTTCGCTGAAATGAAGCAGCTCCCATACAGGGACTCTGGCAGGTATGGTACGGAGACACGAGAAATAGGATACATTTTTTGTACTATGCAATATTCAGTCTCTTTTCTAACTATAAAACCCTTTACATTTTATTTGCAATAAAACTATGCAGTAAATGCACGAAAGAGAGAAAATGTATATATTTGTTTAAGGCAGAAATTGAATACTTGAGATATGTATTTGCATTTCATTCTAGAGGTTTGCCATCTAACTTGGCAGTTGGGAGCATAGTGCAAATGGCCTGGATGTAGACCCGCTTAAGGGCGTAGCTAATGACGTGGGAGGGGAGACAGGGGCGGTGGTCCCGAACGTTAGCATCTACGAGGGTGGCATTTCAGAAATATTTATTAAACAGTTTTGTGATTTTTCGTGGAAAAAAGGCTAAAAAATATTATTTTAAGAAAATGACAATTTATCGTTTCTTTTGCATGTTTTGAAGCATTTTCCAGTGCTGTGCGAGTGAAGTGAATGCGTTCATACATTCCATATTCAGAATACAACGCTTAAAAGGCAATTTATAATGCAGCCCTAGAAATCGTATTTCTATTCGGAAAAGCGACAAAGCATTAAAATTATCTTCTCACGAACATCTGGAGAGCACAATATGTGACAGGGGATGCTTTTCGTACTGGAGACCCATCAACAGGAATCATAAGCAAACCCCGGCTTTTTGCTAGTTTGAATGCGTAGCCAATAGTTAAATGTAATCAAAAATAATACTGTAAACATTAATGTACTAACAAAAGAATTAGTATAATTTTATCCTAATTATCTTCATTTATCTTCATTTTTGACATTGCCATCAGCCTCGTTTGCCCCAGGTCCTAAAAAGTCCACTCTCTGGGTACCCAAGCGATCCTTTTCTACTTTCATCCCACTCTCAATACCTCTTTTTCTCCCTTTCACGGCACTTTTTACTTGACATTATCTTGTGTTTGGCGTAGCTTGGGCAAATATGGCCCTTGCTACATAAAACGTCCAAAACAACCAACCCAAAAAGTCTAACTTCGCCTCTGTGTAGACCATGTTTTTCTGTGCCTCCTAGTTGATATAGTGAATGATTTATATGAGGTATTTTATTTAGTTCTGTGATCTGTAAGATGGTAGCTGGAATAGAAATGGTTGGACAAAAAATTACTTATGCTGTAAAAAGCTAACTCTAAATGTAGTCAAAGCTCTAACGATGTCTCAAGATCCCGCCAAATAGTTCGTTAAATGGAAAATCCGTTGCATGGAAAATACGTAAAATTACTTTTTCGATGCACTTTTTTAGACATTAAGTCATATAGCATCATGCAATTCTAAATGAAATTTTAATTTTATAATATATAATTTTTTTTCATTTATGCAAGTGCGTCCATTGTGCATTGAAACAGTATCAAAGACAATTTATTTCGAAATACAGTCTGATTTATGTAGAATTTCGTCTGGACTGGTTTGTTTTTTATCGTGTTTCGCATGTTTGTAAGGTCGAAAAACATCTTCCGATGTATTGTCTTTAAATTGAAGACCTCGGAGTATTGTCTCAAATGCATTCATTATTCTTGCGAAGGCCCCGATAAGTTCGGCTTTATTTACATCTTTGTCTTCATCGTCGTCTTCATTTGTTGTATTCTCGAGATTTCTCACAGTCCAAATTGACTAAAAAAATGACCCTATTCTTAAGTATGCGCTAAAGTGATGAACAGCTAGACAAATTCGGCGTTAGTCATAAGAGTAAGTGTTTGCGATAGCAAACGTAACAAGAATATATTTTTAGAAATCTGCTTGGGCAAATTTCCGTAATACCGCTTGACTCCGATTTGCTACTTTTTAAATATTTATTTTTTATGAATAAGTATCCTTTCTCTCTAGGAATATCTGGTATCCGTATCTGGTTAACAGCTGAGGTAAACTTTCCGTATCTGAACTGCGGGTCGGTTAAATTTATCCGGAGGGCCGTATCTGGCCGCCTACAGGCAGAGTAACCTGTCTGGTGGACCTGGGACTGGACTGGACTATGGGCTGGTTAAACATACCCAGAGGGCTATATCTGAAGCATGGGCCGGTAAACCTGTCCGGAGGGCCATATATAATATTTGGAAGGTCGTATCTGGACTCCGGACCAGAAATCAGTCTATTCACTATAACTGATTTAATTTACGAGTAGTAAGATTTCTTATCTTCCGGTATTTTGCCGACGGGCTGGTTAAACCTCATCCCGAAGAGAACAAGTATTTCTAAATTTATTAAAAGGAGGTTTATGGAAGAACCGTTTGTAACGTTTAAACATTTCTTTGGAAATAACCCTCCTGGTGGTTATCTCGACGGATATCTCGTCACTAGCCAAACTGAACCAAATCTTGAAGGACGATATCTCGTCATTAGAAGAAAATTAACCAGATATTTATCTTTATAGATATCTCGTCATTACCAGAATTGGCCAGAGCTTGATAGACAAGATATCTAGTTCACACCACTTGGAGGGTTAAAAGGTTTATTAGGAGAAAACCTTTTTTTTTATTGGAGAATGGACTTTGCTTTAAGAGATATTTTATAATAGAAATTCGTAATTCATTATCTTCGTTATATCGCGAGTTTGGTTACATCATTCTTTTAACTTGTCACCAATGAATTTTTGTTTTGCGAACATCAAAAGAAGTCTCAACCAATTTCTTAAACGTTGGGAGTTTAAAATCACTCTTTACAAGCAGTTGTCCTAAACTGAATTGATTTGAATGTCTTGAAGGTTTGAAGTTATTTAAAACAAATTTAATTTCATATTAAAATCGATTCAATTAAAATTATTCACATCGATTTTGTGTTTAGGGATTTTCTTTTCTTTCCGCTAAAATTACTGCTTTTGGGAGATTTTTTTGACGAAACCATCCAATCAAATAATTAAAACTTTTCTATGGTCTCTGGTTGACATGATTTCTCAACTCCAATAATCTTAAGCAAAAAGAGTTGAACTGCGTTTTACTTCATTTGTCAAATCCAAAAGCAGCGATTTAGCTAAACAAAATTGACCGAATTTTGTTATAAAATATAAAACCTTAATATATCTCTTGCTGTTTCATTAAAGGATAAAAAGATGTTTGCTCGGCATGCTGAAAAATTTCAAGTCGATCATTCCAATAGTTTTATAGATATCATACCTACCACTCGCTCAAATGCTGTTCCGAGAAAAACGGGTTTGAAGTTTCAATACTGTTAACAGAAGCATATTCAGTACTACAGTATTTTTTGTTAATCTGATATACCAGTACCAAACAGTACTGTGTGTATATAGTTGCAGATAAATGTGATGATCTTTTGATAACAAATCGTTATTATGGAATTTATATCTTTATGAAATGGCTCACTCTCCAAATTCTACATCTGCGTGCCGAGTCTATTGATGGCTTATAACTGAACCAATTTTGGGAATATCGATTTGAAATTTGGTACTCGTGTTCTTAAGACCCCAAGTGGCGCACGCTTCCAAGACCCTAAGTTGTTCAAAGCTCCTAAGACCGCCTAAGTAATCCAAAGCTCCAAAGACCTAAACCCTCCAAGTGGTTTCGGCGAGAAATCTCATCCATCAAGATCTGACCAATTTTGCTAACAATGAGATATCTCGTCACCAAGATATTGCCTATTTTTTATGATGACGAGATCAAGATCTGATCGGTTTTCTTTTAACTACGACATATCTCGTCCATCAAGATCTGGTCAGTTTTGCTAATACCTCGAGATACCTCCTAGAGAAAACCAACCGAAAGGTTAAGACCCTAAGTGATCCAAAGCTCCAAAGACTTTAAGGTCCTAAGTGGCGCACGCTCCAAATTCTGCATGTTGCCGCCGTGTCTGTTAATGGCTTAAAAAACAAAGAAAATAATCAACTTTTTCGCCGAAAAAAGACACCTTAGCTTATAGTTGAACATAATTTTAATAAAAATATATCATTTAATGTAACGTAAATACGTAATTTGTGCTTTTAATTCATAATAAGCAGGTTTTCTTGACCTCGTTATATCACTTCCATCGGAATATTGTGCTTTCTTCTTGTCGATATGTGGAAGGGTTACAGTAGATCAGTCTCACAAACACATTCACTAAATTAAGAAATTCTCTCAAAATAGATGTTCCTTAATTAGAGGTCTGATTGTTTCAGACTCACAATTAACTTGATTTATATCTGACAATTGTCAACAGTTGAACTGCAAACTTCCTTTCAAATGAGCGGACTCGAGTGGAATCGAAGGCGTTTCGGGTCCACCCTCAAAAGTTTTTGGCATTGCAAAACAGTTCAAAATAAACTGTGAAGCTAGCTTCAACACAGCAAATAGAAAATTCGTTAATCGATTCGTACAAAAAAAGTAGACATGTCTGAAAACAGTTACTTTAAAAACCTTGCAATTGAAGTAAGCATTCAGTATCATTTCAACTCGTTTGGGATAAAAAAAAGAAATTTTTCTTAATGCCCGTCTGAGAGCAATTGTCATTTTTATTTGCCAGTTACAATTTCTTTTATTGGTTTTAAGCGACGTGAAAACAAAATAACTTTAATGTGTGATTTTCCTCAGTTGTATCTCAGGAGAGCGTCGTAGGGAAAAGATTATTTCCTAGGATGTATAAAAATGAATACATCTATTATCTCAGACTCAGTTTAATTAAGTGCAGTTCTAAATGACTGCAGAATGAATTACTCCGAGCTTCTGTGAATATTGGGAAACACCCCTAAAGAATTTGAAATTTAAATAACACAAGTTCAGAATACAACTATTGAAAAAGGGAAAAAAATGCAATGTTCAAGACACTTTTTTATTGAGAAACAAAGGTCCTTTTAATGAAGAATGTTGAATATGGAATACAATTTTCATCGAGTTGAAATAGTCTTAACGTTATTAAGTAATGTGTTGAAACTTTTTCAACTGATTACTTGCGAATCTTAAAATAATTTAACTACACATATGAACAAATTTATAAATAAATAAAAATCAAGTTAGAAATAAAAGAATTAGAGAGGGAATCAAACCATCTTTAAAGAAATTAAGAAATTTAAATTATATTCCATTTTATGATGAATTTATTTTCACTTAAAAAAGATAGCAAAACAAATTAATTCAGATTGTGACTCTAAAACTTGTAATTTATCTCCCATATAACAATTGATTGTGATAAAATTTCTACTTACCTGAAAGCACAAAAAGTAGGAAAATCGTGGACTTCATTTCCATTTTCATGTATTCATTTGTAAATTGCTTACAAATTTATATAAAACGAGCTTTAAATTGTATAAAAATTCTCATTAAAACTTAAAACTCTCAAAATTGCGGATCTCTGTGAAATGCCTTTCAATTTGGTTCTAATAAACCTGACAAAATGCGAGCCCGAATGGAGAAGAATCTGCACGCTGTCTTAAAAGAGAAAAGTGTTTGGCCACCGAATCGGCTGACAAGAGAGCGAGATGTGTTCTTTCGAAGACTTCCTTTTTACGGAGCTCAGTTGCCTGGATCGGCCGCCAGGTGGAGTGGCACATCTTGATTACCATAGCAACGAAGACATTGGTCGCGGTATTTATTATTGTGTCAGCTCGCATTTTTTGGTCAACTGAAATCGCATCAGATATCAAATGCAGCTTAATATCGTTCTCAGAACGTGATCCCTTATCAGGAAATTGAGATATCCGAATAAATCGCGAATATTTAAGCTATAGATCGAATGTAACATTGCTAAATGTGTACTCCCTTTTTACAGAGGCCAATCATCCACTAGGCGCCCGCCTATGTTACTTTTTATAGGAAGGCCGCACTTGGGCATTTTGAGTTCCAGAATTTAAGTTTTTGCAGATTTAGTTATTAAAATACCCGAATTAAAATTAAGACGGTGGATTTTCCTTTTTTCTGTAACCGGTTGAGAATTAATTCGCTTACAATGTTAACAATTTATAATTTTCGAAGAATGTGTGAGAATTTTATCACAATTTCACTTTGTGAAAAATTCCAAAATATTAGTTATTATTTTAACATGAGAATTTTAGAACTTGCACTGATCACAATAAATTTGTATACATTTTTAACTAGAATGTATCGAAACACAAGACTCATTGGAAAGCTTTTTTCGCTTCTACTTAACAGATTTGTATGAAAGTTTTTCTTGTCATCCTCTATAATGAATTTATTATTCATAGTTATCGTAATAAGTAGTATTTATTAAAAACACTGGCCAAACTTTTTTTCATAATATGAGTGAACTAAGGTTTTCTTACTAATTTTGAGGTGCTGAATTCAAAAATATGACTGTAAAAGGTCTCCACCATAAACCAACTTAGGATGAGTCTATGAATAGACGCCGCTCCTCATCATCATGAGATATTCCTAAATCTGTCATCAGCCCTGGGATATGTAAGCAAAAGCACATACTATCCAGCATTAAAAATAAAGAAAATAGAACCTAATTTCAATTTCTGACCACAGAAACACGTGTACCCTTAGTTAGGTTACTATTGAAGTCTGGAACCTAGAAGTTTAACTTTTTTTGGAAGACCTAGGTATCGAATGTCCCTACATTCGGCTCAATTAAGAGGAGCTCGTCTATGTGTTTACAAGTGTGTATGTAGGATTAGGATCTTGTATATCTTACACAAACATGCAGAACGTGTTTCTCTTTCAATGAAAAATACAACAATGGCGGTTCGGTAACATATTCTCTACCAGTGAAAAAAAAAAATCAGTGTTACCATCCACTTGTTATCAGGTGGTGAAACATAAAATAAAAAGATCTAGTGTCGACTAAAGGTGTTAATTTTGAAAGCTAGTAATTATTAAATGCCCAATAACAAAGAAACTTGACGTGGTGTCCATTTTTTAAGGTCAGATCTAGAACCAACACCCAAAAATAAGTTAAAAACAGCTAAATGTGTTCTTATTATGGTAGGTAGGTATTTTAATTAATGTCGCACTGGAGCAACACACGGGCTATTGGCGATGGTCCCGGAGGAAAAGATCCGATGTTCTTATAATGAAAATCTTCTAAACTAGTGTAAAAATAGCAATTTAATATATATTTTTGTAAAAAATAAAGAAACGTATTTGGGTCAAAAAATAAGAGAATGATTAAGGACAGGAGGGCTCTAAGTTACTTGCACCTAAGACTTCGAAACAACTTGATCCTCCTTTTACATCTAAGCATCAATTACTTGTTATTTTAGAAAACATTCAATCGAAATATCAGTTCAAGGGCTTCAAACATTCTCTCCAGCACAATTTCATTTGCACCTGATCTTTCTTCGGTTAGTTCTAAATTCAGATGTGCAGACAGATCGAGAAAGGAGGCGCGTATTGTTTAGCCATAGTTTAATTTCCAAACACATAAACTCATTATTTACATTGTAAAAATAAGCATTTAAATGCGACTAATTGAACCAAAATATAAAAAAATCTCAACCATTGGTTCGAGAGTTGAAAAATATTTCTACAGTTTAATTTCATTACGGAGACATTTTCTTCGGAAGATTATAAATTTAATTTCGTAGATTTACGAAATATTTGTCCGAATCTTTTAGCTATAATTCAGATAGCTACATTACCAAATATGTACTTATTTAAATTGCAAAGTAACCATTATGGGGTGCCGTCGTGGCTCAGTGGGTATGCCCACTGCGCTAGCAACCTTCGAGTTGTAGGAGCTGCAGGTTCGATTCCTGTCAGGTTCAATTCCTCCCTTGGTGTACTTCTCTCTCTTCTGCTTGTAAAAAGCTTTAGTTGTATGTATGTCCATTCTGTCTATCCCATTCCTTCCGATTTATAATCGGATCCTTGAGATCAAGCACACAAGTCGGATTGTATGTGTACTCAATCACTCAATCTAAACATTATGAGACAGAAAATGAAATTGAAATCTAAATACCAGTTTAAGAGTTTTTATTTCTCGAGCTTTATTTCATTTTCACAGACATTTCTCCACAAGAGATTCTAAATTTAGATGCGCAGATAAATGGAGAATTAGCAAAACCATTGAACTATAATCCTTCGAAAGACACATGTTACTCATTATGATATCGTAAAAATATGCCCACTATACCCCTACACACAAAATTTAATTTAAAATCTTAATAGCAGTTCATCGACACAAAAACCAACCCTATCGTGGCACTGCCATTTACCCTACGGGAGACTTTTCACAACTTTCTCACCAAGGTTTACAAGCTGATCGTAATTATTGCTCAATTTGGCGATAGACGTGAATCCGATTTGCGTTTTCAGCCACGATTAGTTATTTATTCACTTTAAAAGTATAAATTATCGTTTACACAACGAAACAATAGCCCGTTGTATTGCTCCAGTGCGACGTTAATTAACTACCTACAAAACAAAACATTACAGAACAATTTAAAAACCAATTTCTGACCAAGAAAAACTTTTGTCTTCAATTATATGTTAACGAATATATATGTCTGAATAAAGTAACTTGAAATCTATTTGGCATTCTATTTTTAAACATTGCAGAGAATAAACAATATCTTGGCCTTTTTTTTATCAGTTACAAGAACACGTAGAAACTAAAACGATCATTTGCATATATTTAAGTTGTACGTATTATGATATTAATTTTGGAATTATTTTTTAACCCTTCTGGTGGTTGTCTCGACGATATATCTCGTCATTAAAAGAAAATTAACCAGATTTTGATCTCGTCATCATAAAGCAATCGGCAATATATTGATGAGATATATCTCTTCATTACAAAATCGTTCAGATCTTGATGAACGAGATATCTCGTCGAAACCACTTGGAGGATTAAAAGTCATTCACTTAGTTTGCGTACTTATAATGACTTCAAGAATTAATTATTTTTAATATAATTTACCTTATAAACAAAATAGCCCGTTATGTTGCTCCAGTGTGACGTTAATTAAAATACCTACCTACCATACCTACCTTATAAATAATGAAATAAAGTAAATTAATCTCAATTAGTTAGGTGCTATAAAACCCAAAAAACAACCATCCAACCCAATTAGTTCAATTTAAATACAAGCCTGCGAAAGTCATTACTCTCTTCTGAAGTTTTTTAAAGTTGCCAGTATTACTTGCCATAATACTGCTATAGCAAATTCCACGCCTTAAAATTAGAAGTATGGATCCGAAAATCGTAAAATTCCCTTTTTAATTTCGTTATATTTGTGTCAGAATTTACATGTATTTTTAGAAAAAGTAAGAACACTTTTAAGCGTTTTGGATCCTCAGAATTGAATACTGAAAACTATTATGAATATTTGACCTGCACTACTTTGCGACGTTTACATCTTACAGAATATCCAGCAATCTCTTATGAGAAGTAACAGAACATAAAATTATACAGCAAATAAAAAAAAATATCTTCGAAAATCGTTTTATTTCGTAGTCTCCTTTAGAGCTTCTTCGATTGCTTGCGCAACAACAAATGAAACAAGCGTAGGACTTCAAAACGAGTCAGAATTACTCTAATTAGCTCATGTGTAGCAAATATTGACATTTATTGAAAAACATAATGGTTATAATTAGTTTCATCTTTGAAATCTTAAGTTTTGAATTTAAAACTACAATTTCGAATTACAGAAATATTGTGCTTTTCAATGCACTGTCATAGCATTTTATAGATTTTTCTTGTTTTGCATTAATCTCACTTTAGATAAACGATTTTGAAGTTCAAAAATAATATGAAAAATGAGCATTTCTTCTCGTTACACTGGTAATGATGAAATTTGTTAATAAATATTATTACCATAGTTTAAATACATTCTTAACTTATCAAGGTCTTGATACTTTAAATTTCTTTGAACAATTATGTGGCAATCAAAATTACAAGTATTTACATAAATGCATATATGGAGAAGGGCTGATATACATAGTGGTGTAAGTCACAAAACTTTAAAATTGAGTTAACCCCTGATTTTTTTCTCTCTTACATCCCTATATGATTCTTTATTTGGTGTCATTGTGTTTTAAGCTGTCATAAAAAATACTCACTAAATAGAAGTGTCTATTTTAAACTGTCAACATTATTGGCAAATTGTTTGGAATCATTGTGAAGTAAGTCAGATTTTTCCATAGAGAGAGGGTATATTTATTATTCCTAATAGTGTCGTGTTTGTCATTTCCTGGATAGCTTCCACAAGGAAAGATTTTGTATTCAATGTTAATATTCTAGGACTACAGGTATGTATGTACAGGTACTGTATGATAACATGATAATTGGACCTGGAATTTCAGTTTTGCACGTTTTTGTTTTGGTAATTCTGGAACATTATTCAAGTGTATGTAAATGGGTTTCATTAAAAACGGGCTGAATTAGGTACCTATTTTAAGGCAACTTTTTGCATTTTCGAGATTTTTGAGTGATATGAGATTTTTTCAGGTTGTTCAGCCATTTTAAGGCATTATTTTGTTGATTTTGAGTCATTTTGCTGTATTGCATTTTTGTTTTTGGCATTTTTGAATTATTTCATCTGAAACCCTATTTACTGAGCTCCATCTTCCACTTTAATTTTGGAAAACTTCCTTGATAAATCTTCATGAGACCAAACAAAGTGCGCATTGTATCTCAAATACGCTCCTGCTGTGTCCGAAGAAATAGAAAGAAGCTTTTCAATGTTTAAAACTTGTTGGAAAGATGTCCGTAAGGAAACGTTAAGTTGGAGGGAGATAGAAATGGATCATGAATTATATTTTGACGATGCTCACGATTACAATCGATCCCCAAAATGCCTTATCATTTCCTTAACTCAGATTCAGAAGCCGATAACAAGAGAAGCGTGTACTGAAAAATATAGATACCCATGAAAAAAAAACTATTTGGCGAATGTAGGTATGGGATGTGCCCACGTATGCTTTGCTTCACTTGTTTAGAAACACATTCAAGTAACACAGGGAAATAATTTATCACGACTTCTGCACCAATCAAATTTAACTATCAAACTTTCCACTAACACTTACGATATTAACCCAAGTGTCCTCTATTGATGCAAGAGGCCATAAGTTCATAGTGTTGGGTCATTCTACCTATCTACCTAATGATAACGATTTTATGTAGGTTGAGGACAGAAAGAAAGATCATTTTTGTTACAGATAACTGATACAAGAACAAACTAAAGCAAGGCAAAACATATTATTTTCCAGACTTCTTGTGTCGGCATGGTCAAGCGAATCTAAAAACTGCTGCATTGGGTCCATTTTTCAGTAATGCTCTTTTGAGGACACGTTTTCTTTTTGAGTCTAATATCTTTTTATAACTTGGGAACATAGTATAACCTATATCTCTTGAGTTGTTTTGAGACGAATTTTTAATTGATATGAGTGTGAATGAGTCAAGATGATCATTGGAGAATAGTTACAAAACTATAGTATCAAACGATTGAGAGTAATTAAACTTTCATCTGGTTGCCAATAGTGGCTCATTACTAAAAAACCTTTGCGTTTTTATAAATTAACTAAATTAGGATTTTCCTTTCAGTGAACTTAATATCAGATTGAAAATAAGGACTTCATATGTTACAAATATTGAAGACAAAACTGCATGATCTACATAAAATTGATTTCTTTGAAAAGATGTCTCTTTTCTCCTGAAATATACCCCTTTAGTACAACATTGATTTTTAGAAACAAAAGTTCTATAAAAACACAGGTCTTCTGTCTGGAGATGAAGTGTCATAAAACCCTTATGGGGGATATTTTAGCTCTATGTAAGTATTACCGATCTGGAAACATTTTGGTTTCATTTTGTATTGCTTTTCATTTTGCATTTCATTTTTGTCTCAATTAACTCAAAATATCAATGATATTTAAATATTAACCAGCTGAAAATGTTTCCAGATAATATATTAAAAGATAATATTGCAACAAAATTTCAAAAAGTAAAATATTGCAAAACATCAGATATATTTCTTTTGAAGTCAACGCTAAAGCTTGATTTTTCTCAAAATGCATTGTTTTCTAGTATTTAAATATTGCATTTTTTATAAGTATTACAAATTTTTAATTTTTATATACTTTTCAATATATACAAAAGAAGAAAAATACATTTTCAGTTTTAATAGCTATGTATCTATGAATATGAATACTTAAATTAAAATGACAATTATTTATAAAATTTTTCGTTAGTTTTACCTAATGTAACTTATATCAATAAATAAGAATGAATAACAACAAAGCAAAGAAATTTTGGATGGCCTGGAGCTTTTTAATGTTAAGTGGTTTTAAATAACCGAAAACGTATCCTAGTTCTTTTCTATTGAGATACTATATGAAGTGGGGCTGAACAACTTTATAAGGTTAATTTGATATTTGAAATGAAATACTTATCTTTTATATACTTCTCTTATATACAAATATTGAAGCAGAGAGATAATTTAAATAAAAATTTTCCCTCCCCCCCAAATTCTTTTTAGTTTAAAAAACACTCAATTCATTTGTTTTTCTTTGTCTTCTAACATGAATTTAAAGAGGTCACTTTTTATTCAGTTCCATTTTTTATACTTTTTATTTTCGTTTTTCTCTCTCTTCTCAGCTCTCATTTATCTTCCTCTCACTTTTTTCTCTCCCTACGAACTCGATTTCATATTTTTGTTGTGTTCCAATTGTGACTTTGGATGGAGCTTGATATCGAAATTATCTTTGCATTTTGAACTGTGCTTATGACTGAAATTCTTACCTATCATAGTCATTAATAGTCTGATAGATATTCCTTCAAAAAGAATGGCAGAATGTTTTAAAATTGAATTTTACTGAAAAACATGGCAAAATATAAAGTCAAATAATATATTTTATGAAACGCTCAATATTTTTCTAAAATTTAAGTTTTGGGAGTTTTTTATTATCTAATTATAAAAAATACTATAATCAGAAACTAATGAAAATTATACTTTTGACTTGCTAATTTATTCAACTCCATTTTTTCTTTTCTATTACACATAACAAAATTTTGTTTGACAAATTCAAAAAATGATTGTACAGAGCATAATTTTGGACATTATAACTCAGCCATCTGTTTTGTTTTAGAATGTTATCTTTTATTGTAATCTAAAAGAGGAATTATTTGTGTTTACAATTATTTCCTCCATAGTTCTAACTCATACGAGATACCAAACTAAGCAGCCATGAAATATAATTTACTCCTTGTATCATAGCTGTTAAATTTTTCAGACCCCATGGGACCCTTGGAATTGAGTTAAGTGAAGCTTATAACTTTGTGATTCGATCTTTGATAGTTTCTCAATGGAGGACTCACGTAAGCTTCTCTTCCATGATAAAAATCCAAATTTTTCATTTCTTCATAAAATGACTAGTAGAATTCCCGGCCTTGCCAGGTTGAATTGGTTGTTATTGATCGTAATATAACTCCATGTTATTCCTACGGGAATTTAGAATTATTTTTAGCCCCCTCTGCAGACCCAGAACATATCGAACGGGGGTTAGTATATAGCCTATGTTTTCCGCAGGATTCTAAAGAATGAGTGTACCAAATTTGGTGTGGATTGGTCAAGTGGTGTAGATTTGTATAGAGTACGAACAGCCAGACGCCAGTTCTACTTTATATATAAAGATGAATATTCTTATTTAAGATCGTCTTCATAAATTTTCTCAATTTACTGAAGGCTAAGGTTTAAGATGATGTATCAAATTTATGGAATGCTTAAAATCATTAAGCAAGCTTCCGCATAAATCTGAGACGATCTCTTCCCAATCTATTTCATGTGCATCGCCATTAGAAGCTGGAAAATGGGTTGAATGATGTTGAGTTAATAATCCTGTCCCTCCAGGGGATATTCGATCACTATGCACGTCGAGAAATAGGTCCAAACTGAAGCACTAGATATTATTTTGAGGTTTGACAAGTCTTTAGAGTGATATTCTGTCCCTAGTGCTGAGTAAATCTTTAGACAGGTTTTTATGTCCGTTTTAGTTTTTGATATCATTTCACTTAAATTAAAAGCGCAGTTAATATTGGGAAGACTACATTTTCTATTGTACTATTATGATAAGGATTATTTTCTTATAATCTTAGAGAGTAGAATCATCAAAAGAATAATTTTGAGACTTTTCACTTTAATTAAGTAATTTTCAAACTTCAAAATGATGCATTATACTTTTCTTTGTTGCTGTTCGGAAAGTTTTTAAAAATATTTTAGAGATGTAAACATTTCCATCTCGAGCCTTTTAATGGTTGATTTCTCAGAAGTGTCTTTTTTTTGCCACATAAAGTACCTGCTCAAAAAATACCAAAGGTAAACATTTGAAATTTTTCTGAAATAATCTTAGGACTAATACACATTTCAACCAGAGATTTCACAGGTTTTTAAATATATATGTAGAATAAAAAATAAATTGCACATTTTGCCCCTCCAAACAATTTAGCAGTGTATCACATAATTGTGTCAGCAGAAAACAACGTTAACACATTGACTGGTTAAAATATCTAAAGCTATTCAATGAGTATGTGGTAACCAAAACGTGGTGTCTATGATCAATAGGTTCTGAAAAAGGTACATCAAGTACTACTCATTTTATCATGGGAAGCAATGGGGATTAAACTCCGGGTTCCCTAAGGACCATACTTTGTTATTCCTAAATCCTATTGTTGTGTTGCGACGTTCATTCAACTACCAAAGTAAACCACATTAGTTCTCTCGGAGGAAATTATTAGTCTCAAGAAAATAGGTGAACCCTTGTGTGAAGCTGAAATTCTTTAATTCTTTTCTCTTCTTCTTTTTGTTACAGCCCGCGAGCTTTTTCTATCCGACCCGTGAAGGTCTTACATGGAACAACACTGAACTAGATTGAAGAAAATTATTGTAATTTGAATCGGGTTCTTAAAAAGTATGTTTTGAAGCACATTTGTTTCTGAGCAAAACTTTTTCAATTATAAGCCAAAAAAAGTGTAAAAAAGTAAAAAAAGTGAGAAAATAATTTAACTCATCACTTTGATGTTTAAAGCCGACATATTGTACGTTTCAAACTCATTCTATAATAAGATATAGTCAATTTGGACAACATTTATTAACCAAAACGAAATCTAATAATTTGGTACTCCTTTATTATTACGTCCCCATATGATTGCTGCCATAATAATAAGGAACTATAAAATAATATAGCAGATAATTCCACTCAAGGCAGACGATATTAAATATCTTGTGTCTGTGAAAAGTTATCACCTGGGGCTATGGAATAAAATTCTACAAGCTTTAATTGATATTTGATTGCTCAAGGAATTCGTAGAATTTAGGAAAGTGATCAGTGTACAACACAGCGGCTAATAGATTACGTTGTTTAATAAATATGCATTTTATTTTCTAATGTACTATTTATTAAAAGAAATTTCTTTTGTTTTTATGAATTGATGTGTAATGAATTGAAGAATATTGAGAATTTAGTTTGCTGTGAAATTCTTTTAGGCAAGCTTCTACAACATCGTGAACGTTTTCACTCTTCCACTGAAGTTTTGTGTGAATATTTCCTCGACCCGAATATCTTTTTAGTAATAAGAAGTAAAATCTCTCTTTTTAAGTGAAAACTGTCCAATTTTACACTACAATAAACATTGTAAAACAGCGTAAAAAGTTAATCAAAGAATTTTACCACAATTTAGGAAATGGCTTGCATCAGTATATCGTCTTGGAACGAAGCTTAACGATAAGTATAAGAATTAGTAGGAGGTTGAGGTTTAGGAAGGATTTTTCATCTTATGCTGGAGAAAGGCCAAGTCAAAACTTCGGAGATTGCTGAAAAAGATACAAAATAGAAAATCTCCGGGAATCGTTCTCTCAGAACCGAATTGACCCTGCTGTGTCATTTGATGCAAATACTCACTCGCATTTGGCACTGATTCTGCTGTTGCACATATTGCACAAGCAAAGCTCTCCAAATACCAGTTAAAAATTCGTCGCAAAGCATCTCAAGATTTTGGTCATAATATATTCCCAAGAATCAATTCTATAAAGATATTTGAATCAAAAAGAAAACGTGTCCCCAAAATGTCATTGCTGAAAAATCGGCATAATGCAGCCGACCCAAAAAGTTTGAAAAGGAAAACTCGAGATAAAATTCAAAAATTAGAGCAAAATGTTTTGTTACAGACGAAATGGGGCTGCGAAGAAGCATCAGGTCAAAATGAGTTCTTGCAAAAGTTTCGAAATCCTGAACAGGACATTTCAGATTCAATTTTCTTTATGACGCTAATCGTACCCGAAAAAATAACACACCTCGGAAAACAAATCAAGACAAATTATCGACCGTATTAAACCGAATTTACCAAGGAAACACCAGACCTGAATCGAGAAGAGAGAATTCGGGTTGAAAATAAAATAAAATCGGGTTGAATGCATGAAACAAATAAATAATTTGTACTAGCGCATTTTTAAAGTGAATCATACCCCATATCTTACCATGATGGATAGAAGGTCTCAAGCTGTTGATAAGTACATCATCTTCACGTAATTGTGTCATTTGTGGAACCTGTATCATATAGGAACAGTATATAGACTTCTGAACAAATAATCAAATGGAGCACCTCTTAATCTAAGAATGTCCCCATTGCATACATGCGTACGATTTATGGAATATGTATAACATTTGAGCTACAATTCAAGTTTTAAATCGTAGAATACGAATGAAGCAACTGGAACTAGCGAAGAAAAAAATTCAATATAAGTTTAAGGAAAGAGTTGAACTATGAGTTAACGTTATTAAACAGGAAATGGGACAGTAAATAATGATAATACATACAGAAGATTTTTTGGTAATCCCATCATAATGGCTGAAAGAACACAAATCGATGGAATCGATGGAAAATGATTGGAAGTTAACTTAGAAAAGATTCCCAGCAATTTTGAGATCAACTGAGATAAAATTTGGTGCACAAGAAACAGCTAAATTAACTACTTCTATAAACCCCTCGTATACTGTCAGCAACTGTTAATAAATTCTTATGCAAGAAAGGAAATAAGAGTGTGCTTTTTTTGCCATAGGTGCACTCTCAGAAAAGACTCAGGAAAGCAGAAATAAAGATTATAAATACTATAGGCTTCATCACAGGAAGTTCTTCGTTTGGTAGAAAATGAAGATACCCTTCATACATTTTTAAAATCATCGGATTCGTGCATTCTCACAAAAGGCCAGAACCAAAAGCTAATTTAAATCAGATCGAATTAACAGATACTCACAAGTCATCAAAACAGCATGTATATTTCTGTATGAATTCTAAAACTAATATTAATCTTCCAAATATTTTAATCATAGTATTTACTTGAAGTTCGTAGTTTGGAATGTAAAGTAATTGTATCATTAAATAGCTGTCAAATATGTTTGAGAATACATGATTATAATAAACAAATTAATGTCATTTATTTTCCTTTAGTTGTTCCATTTAATTCTCCTGATGGTTTATCTTCGCGTCTAAAACTGCCCAGTAGTGACGAGCTTCTGATGCAAAAACCAGTTACAAATTGTCACCAGTTTGGGGCAAGGGAGACTTTGTTTTCCCTACTTGGATCTTCATTACCTTGGAGTAATAGGGCAGTTTTATCCTGACGAGATATCTCGTCATTAACAAAACTTCAGATTTTGATGGACGAGATATCTTGTCAAAATCATTTGGAGGGTTAATGTATCTGAATGACTTTTATATTGCTATGTGTAAAAACAAATTTAGAAATTATATATATATATATTTCTAAATACTTCTATATGTATATATGTATATTTATATGTATATATGTGTGTATATATATGTATATATACATATATATATACATATATATACATATATATATACATATATATATACATATATATATACATATATACATATATGTATATATATTTGTTTTTACACATAGCAATATTTTTTACGTTATATCTAAATATTATTTACATATATGTAAAAAATTATACAAAAATATTGAAAACTGCCGAAATGATGAGGTTTTCATCAAATTCACCTTCTACACTATTGTTCGACGGTTGAAGTTCTCGAATGGTTGTGTTTAGATTTTTCCGCACGACACTATCTTCTGAAATTGCTCGAGCCAAGGGATTTTTCTCCATGACCTGTGTCAAAGTGACCTAAAGTGACCAAAGTGATCTTTCCACACTTAGAAAATCATGGAACAATGTACGATTGGCGCACTGCTGGCTGTTCGATAAAGTCGGATGAGAAATTTGAGCATTCCACATCGGTATATAATATATACACTAGAAAAGGATACATCGCCTGGAAATTTTTATGCAAAGTGGTTGAATATAAGGTTAATATAGATAAAAAGTTTTTTGTATAGTAAGGAAATAGCATATACAATAGGAAATATACATGGAAATGTATAATATGGAAATAGTATGTATAATAAGAAACATGCCTGAGAAATTTTATGAAAAACTGGTTGAATATAAGGTTGAAATGGATAAAAAGGTTTTTGGTTTGAAGATGAAGAATTTGTAGAGAATAGTAAACCAAAAAGCATTCTGAACGCTTTCCAATTTGTTGATGGATTAAGAGTAAATGTAAAATCACGAACAGTGTCTATTTGCTTCTATTCTTGGAAAAAATAAATAATTTTTACATAAAAAGTAAAGATTTATTATTGTTTGTGACAAAGACATTGTATTTCCTATTATAAACCATTTTTAAATAGACGGTTTGGACTTTTTATTGCTTTGTTTTAGTGAAAGTTGTTAAAGTTAGATATAAATTATCTATTCACATACGAATCTTAATCAGATTTCCCATGTTTTGATGATTTTATTTCTAAAAATCTCATTTCCTTAGTTTTGGCTATAGGTGTCCTTTTTAAATCAGGTGTTCCATATTACATGCCTTTACCTTATAAATAGTGAATATTTTTAATATTTAATTTGATATGATATAAAAAAAATTGTATATATAGCATGTAAAAATAGTAATGTACATGTATGTAAAGATAATATAATGATAAATAAAAAATAGTTTCTTTGTTAAAAAACATTTTAAAAACACCAAAGAGGTGCCTTTTTCTACTTTTCCTGAATTCACATTCAATACATCACTCCATGCTTTATATACTACTTAAAATTGAAATTTCAACGCAGCACCGCTTGTTTGGTTTGCCTATAAAAACGTCACAGTGATGTTTGCCTGGCGACATGGTTTGTAGACGTTTCATGCAATCTTTTCGAACATTGATTTTGAAACAAATTTAAAGAGGACTTTGTTCTTAATGAAAATTTAAGATGTTTTTAATGCCTGGAACATGTGACACAAGGAATATAACCAGCATTTCTGATTTTTGAGAGGACGAATGGACTTCGTCAGGATGGGTGGTTAACTCGATAAAAAGGGGCGCATAACGTACAGGATAACACTACTGACTCCAATACATAGTCGACTTCGTTCACGAGTGAGCTTATTGAATTTATTATTAGTTTTACTTATATTTTAAAAAACTTCTGAGATATATGGGGATGGGGTAGAAGTTCCCAACCGTGTCTGATACTCATTTCCTTAGTCGCTCTTGTTATGTGTGGTCTGGCGTCCTATTGGAAGAGAACTTCAGATATAATGGTTTACTCACTGGGCAGAAGCTCAAAGTGAACAATCCCGGCTGTGATCCACCAAAATTAAAGGAGCACTTTTTGTTGGTGGTTACTGGGTTCTGCCGTCAATAGCTTTGAATCTTTTGACGACAATTAATGATGAGTTGTTCGTTGTTGTTGTATTTTATCCACTTTTCATCGCATGTCAATATGCTGTCCCCCAATGGTTCGGTTCTGTGGCGTGACAACAAATGGTTGTTGGTTACGCTCCGTTCATAAGGAACTTACTTGCTCAGCTTCCATGCTTTTCCAAGCCAATGTCAATGGGTGCGGATGGTTTCATCGCTCACATTAAATTGTCTTATAAGTTCTTTATAAATTTGACTTGAATTCGACCGGATACGGTCCTTCATCTGGGTCTCTTGGAGACCTGATGGTCTGCTGGAAAGAGGAGTGTCTTCAAGAGTCTCATCACCAGATGCAAATTTCTGAAACCACTTTCGACTATAACTTACGCTCACTGCATCGTCTCCAAATGTGGAGGACAACTTTTAGAGCAGCCTGTGAAGCCCTGGTGCCCAATTTGAATTTATAAAGTAAAAAAGCTCAAATAATTGACTTTGACACAGCCATACTAAGATGACTTTCAAAACTTTAAATTATAAATTTCAGTAATTGTTACATACCGGTGAATTCTCTGTTAAACAAGCTTTCGCTTGTCCACACTTAATTGATAGTGATAAAATGTACAGTTTGAAAATGAGAAACATAGAAATGGCATGAACTTTCTTGGTTATCTGATATAATTTTTTGATAGGCATTCATTTTTGGCGTTTGAATATATTGTCTTGATGGCTACAAATATTTTATTAAGTTTAGTTGCTTCAGTTATCCTTTATTTAGAATTATTTTTATAAGTGGAGACTGACTAGACAATTTTTATACAATGCAAAATTTTTGTTACCGCGTTTCATAACATTAGAACCATGGGCCATACAACTTTTATTCACTCTTTAGAAAAATTCTCCCTTTTCTCAAATTTAATAGACAACTACTTTTTTGCTGATTTGTTTTCTTTTTAACACTCTATCTCTTTTCTGATTTTGTAAGTATTAGCTTACTTTGTACAGATTTTCCTCTTTTTCTCTTTCCTGATTTACTCGACAATTGCTCTCTTCGAATCTTCCCCCCTCTGTTCTTTATTTCTTATTTCCCTTTAACAATCTTCAGGCAGCTTCGATTGTTTGGACTAATTTTCTCTCTATCCCATCCCTTTCCACTTTTCTTTTTCCTTTCTGGGACATTTGTATTTTTAAACTGGCTACTTTTCTATTTTTTTACTCTCCCACTTTTCTCTTTTCTGATTTCGTAGAAAATCAATCTTTTTGAACTATTGCAACTTATTGCTTCCAAGCCGTCCAAATCAGCTTAAATTTGAAATTATTTATTTAGAAGTTGGTTCGTCACAGAAAAATATCCCATTATACAGAAACAGTCTCAACTGTTCCTCAGGCCAGCTTATTCACCATCCGGAGCTGGTTCAAGGGCCGAGGTAGCCCTGTGGGAAGAGTAGAGAATTAGCAACCGGTGGGTTGCTAATTCTCTGGGGTTCGAAACTCAATCCAACCAAAGATCATCGTGTGGGGACTAGTGCACGTTAAATCTGTTGTGGCCTCAAATGTCCTCACGTTCATGTGATGTGGAAATTTGGAGGGTGAAGTGCCAGCACAGGTGTTGACTTAGTCTTCTGACCGTAGTTCAAAATTACGAGATGTTGTCCCTTAGGGGTTGATCCCGGACCATCACCAATAGCCCGTTGTGTTCGTGCAGTGCGACGTTAATTAACTGCCTACCTACCTGAGATGGTTCTTGTGTGTCTCAAGTCTCATGAGCTAATAGACTTGGCGTAATTGAATTATGACAAGGGGATATAAGCAACAACACTGCTTCATAGCAACGGATTGTTATTGTATTGAAATCATTAAAATTATATCAAGTCCAGAAAAAAATCATACAATTAAAAAAACCATTTACAGCAAAATTGTTACATGCATTTTTAAAAGGTATGTAAGAACTTCTCAGTCTCCCGTAATATATTCTAGGAGTTCAAATCAATGCAAGTTATTAAAAAGAGAGTCAATTTTTTATGAAGAAGGTTGAAAAAAGTTGATAATGCTACGGCAGCTTTAAAGTAATAAATCTCAAATGATCTATGAATTCATAAGAATGTGCCTCACCCCTAAAGATTCTTAAAATAAATACATCTCAAAATTTATTCTGTTGTCTTTCTAAAATTATTATATGGCAGTCTCGTAACAAGAGTTCCAAATTACAGAACCATGTTCCAGTTCCAATTTAACGCAAGCATTAAATTTTTGTTAAACATAAAAAATGAACTACACTGCTGGCCACCCAAATTGCAACACTAAGAAAGACAAGAGATATCACAACAAAATTTATTTTGTAGATAACATGTTGACCAAGTATCAAATGATTAAATTTATAGACTTCTGTGAAGTGTGGTTCCTGCCAAAATCAGTAGCCAGAGTAGCCGCCATTGTTGGAGATCACCGCTGCCACACGCCTCGGCATTGATTCAAAGAGACTTTGGATGTGTTCTTGGGGTACAGCAGACCAAGCAGCTTCCACACGTTGCCAAAGTTGATCTGGTGTGGCAGCTGGGGATGTATTCTGGGTCAATCGTTGAGCAACCATGGACCACATGTTTTCTATCGGCGAAAGATCCGGAGAGCGAGCTGGCCAGGGAAGCAATTCAATCTGGCGATTGACGAAGAACCCTTGGACAATGCGTGCCACGTGTGGTCGCGCATTATCCTGTTGAAATATGGCTGTGGGCAAGCCCTGAAGGTAAGGAAGGACAACTGGCTCCAACACCTCGGAGATGTAGCGCTGGCTGTTTAAAGTACCGGCAATGCGTACTAGAGGAGTGCGAGAGTGATATCCAATACCGCCCCATACCATAATACCCGGTGCAGGACCAGTGTGGCGGTGCATAACGCAGCTGTTCAGCATCCTCTCTCCACGGTGTCTCCAGACTCGAATCCGACCATCGTGGTGTTGCAGACAGAAGCGTGACTCGTCAGTAAAGACAATTTCATTCCATTCTGCCGTCCACATCCTTCTTTCATCGCACCATTGGCGGCGGAAACGTCTGTGGTTCTGCGTCAAGGGTAGACGAAGCAATGGACGTCTTGCGGACAGACCACTCTGCTGTAAACGGCGTCGAATGGTACGCGCAGACACTGGATGATGCGGTACAGACTGAATGTGCTGTGGTATGGTTCGTGATGTGGCTGAGCGATCCGTCACTGCCATACGTACAATATGCCTGTCATCACGTGAAGTGGTGCACTGAGGTGGATGCGATCGAACACGTCGGTCCGTCGTACCCTCCTGCATCCAACGATCACATATCCGCATTACAGTTGTTTGGTTTCGTCCAACACGACTACCGATTTCCCTGAAAGATAATCCACAATCTCGGTAGGCCACTATCCTTCCTCTGTCGAACTCGGATACTTGATCAAAAGATGATCGCTGTTTTCTACGAGGCATAATTGATCGTTTTTTTGAAAAAACCACAAGAAAAACACAATTGCCGTACTTGAAATCGTCGAAATCTCCAAGCCTTAAATAGCGCTTTGAAGTGGCGCCACAGGCGCGCGTGATGTGCGTCTGCGCTGAAATTCTAATCATTTGCATATCTCACCTCCGCTAATGCATGTTGTAAATTTCATATTATTTGCATGCTTCCTTCAGGGTGTTGCATTTACGGTGGCCAGTAGTGTAAATTACCATAAACAATGTTTTAAGATGCTTATAATTAGTTTCCTTTCAAATATAGTTATAGGAAGAAACAAAACTTTTTGTAGACAGTCTTATCGTTCCTTAAAAATTTCCAGTTACTATTATTGCAAAACTTTTCTTTTTATTTTCTTTCTCAAGGTTTATTTTTATCTCTCATTCATGTTAGCTTTTTAAACTATATTTACCATTACCTTTATTTTAAAGAATGACCTAGAATGTTTCTCAATTTATAAGTTGATCTTGCCTTTTGTGTATTAATTCTAAAATTTGCTTTGAATTCAATCTAGTCTGTAAGCAGGGTTGACCAAAGAGCGATAGAGCGGGACCAAGACCTAGGAATAATACTTACGAGGAATAATACTTATAATACTCGTATAAGATAATAATTACTGTAAAATAATTATTGGTAAATAAAACACGTTTTATATCATTTCGAATAAGTAAGAAAATTTCAGAAGGGGGCAAGAACATTTTCTGGGCAGTCTCGTAATTTTAAACGCACCAGGGATTTGGAAAAACCAATAAAGAAAAGTTTGTAAATTTTGACTTATATGTGGTTGAACATTGAAGATCAATTATCTCCACTTGAAAGTCGGTGCATTCGAGAAACGCTGATCCCTAATAACAGAAACTTCGTTTTCTCAGACATGTGTAATGAACCTGTCTATAAGTCTTAGATCTCAACTTGCACATTTTTCTTCTTATTTCACCGATGTTCTTATATACATCTCTTAGAAAAATTAACCCAATATTTTTTAAAACCTATTACAATTATTTTTTCTAGTCTAGTCTAGCGTTAATAGGGGACGAGGAAGCCCGATTGAATGAGTAGCGGATTGGAAATCGAAGGGTTATGCGTTCGAAACTCGATCCAACCAAAGACCGTTGTGTACGTGGGGGCTGGTGTATGTTAAATCTGTGACCCCGAATATCCTCACGTTGGCGTGGTGTTTAAGTTTGGAGAGTGGGGTGCCAGCTCAAGTGTTCACCTCTCCATCTGACCCTAGACCGAGGTCATTTTGAACCTCATCTTCTGACCGTGGTTCAAAAAACATGAGGTGTTGTCTTCGGGTCTTTCCCTTCGGGACTGACCCCTGACCATCACCAATAGCCAGTTGTGTTGCTCCAGTGCGACGTTAATTCAACTGCCTACCAGTGTTAATTGATATAAGACTTTGCCGCCGGATAGAAGCATTTCGTCGACCGGAACGCGGGCATTATGCTGTACACCACTGATCTAGAATTTGTTCTGCGTGTTTGTTTCGTGGGAAATTTTCGAATATCCCTGACCTATGGAAAGAAATTCTCTTCCGATTTTGTAAAACTGTCCCTTTTTGAGCCACAGTTTGGGACTGATTCCAAGTAATCTTAATTGGTGTACAATATTTTCGCTCTGAGACTGTTCACTAGTAAAAAATTGTCCGTTTGGTATTAGGTTAAAATATCCACTTGCAATTCTGTTCAAACTGTATATGATTCGCTTCCCTTAAACACTAAGAGAATCTTTCCCAGCTACCACCGGAAGTAATCTAATCCAGTTAGGCAGCGCATAAAATGTGATTTTGATGACTAAATCTGAAACACATATTCATAGAATGAACACTCAAGTATCTTTATTCGGCTATTCTTTCGGCTCTTCAGAGCTGCTGCCTACATATAAAGTCGGCAACCTTCGGACAAAATGATGACGGCGGGAAAGAGCTTTAAATGCCCACATTCATCGTCATCTGAATTTCGACACCCACGGTTTCCACCACTTCAGCGCTCCTTACGAAAAGCAGCGAACAAAAAATTCCAATTGGAATCACATTTCACCCGAACAAGCATTTTTCAGGTTTCTTCAAAAATTATATCCATTAAAGGGGAATCATATTTAAAAATGTGCAAAAAGCGACGGAAATTTAATTGGATTCGGCAGTTTTTTCACAATTTATGTAAACATTTTAAGTAATTCTAAGAAAAACATGATCTTTTACGGAATCTTTTTAAATTTTGTTTTAGGATAGATTCCTTGTGGTGTATATTAAGGATTATGAATTCTCGTCATATTACAAGTGAAATAAATTCGGCTAAAATTTTGTTTATCCTTTTAAGCTGTGTGGCTCTACCGCATATATAAAGCGCTAACATTTGTACTTTTAGAATCACAAATCATCATTAAAGTGTCAAAAATAGCTAAAATAGCTAATAGATAAATAATAATAATAAAATAATAATAATAATAAATAATAATAATAAATAATAATAAATAATAATAAATAATAATAATAATGATAAATAATAATAAATAATAATAAATAATAATAATAATGATAAATAATAATAAATAATAATAAATAATAATAAATAATAATAACAAAACTGCTGAATCCAAAATTAAACGCTATTATACCATTTTATTTTTTTTTAATACTAAACATCAAACCTCTTAGGCCTTCGGCACTACAAAGGGCGAACTGGCGACAATTTGTGAGAGAGGACTCAGTGGGCAACAACCGTTACTCCTGACCAACAACTGGGTCGTTTTGGCTCAGTGGGTATGCCCACTGCTCTAGCACTCTGCGAGTTGAAGGCTGTGCAGGTTCGATTCCTCCCTGGTTATATTTCTCTCTTCTGTGTTAGTAAAACTTTCTTTGTCTATTACTTGATATTGTATGTCTTGTGTCTGGCACAGCATGGCCGAATATGGCCCTTGTGCCATAAAAACCCGACAACTTACCAACAACCATACGCTTACGTACCAGGATTCGAACACCCGACCTACTGGGTGGCAGAGAAACATTAAGGTCACTATACCAGGAAGGCCGCTTATACGATTTTATAAACACTGTCCAAATGAATTCAGCAAACGGATGAAAATATATTAATAATTTTCTGCTATAAAAACAATTTTTTGCTGTTAAATCGCATGTCATCGCATCTTCCAAATTCATTTTAGGTAAGAATATTCGAGAATATCAGTTTAATATTCTATCAATGACCTTTTCCCGTGACCAAGATATTCCGCTTCAAGGTTTCAACATTCAAGCTTTGTTATTTAATTACGCGAATAAAAATATGAGCTTTAAAGGGAAAATAATTCTCACTAAAAACATTGAAGAACATAATTGTACAATTTTGAAAACATCGAAGAATATAATTGTACAATCTGGAAAACATCGGAGAACATAATTGTACAGTTTGGAAAACATTTTGGATACTAATCCATTTTAAGCATTTTTTTAAAAATTATCCAAAGAAGTGAAGGTAAAAAGGAATACAATGAAACGAAATCATGGATTTTTCTCCATTTGAAGGAAACATCTACCAAGATGAAAATCACAATTAATCACACTCCACTGATGGTATTCAAAAGAACAACAAAGTCAAATCGATATTTCAACACTTGTATCAAGCGCGGTGCATACCAGATTGTATGAGAAAACGTTACTCGAATGAGAACATTTCTTGAATTTATGTACAACTACAAAATATAGAGCCAATCCTTCTTATTTGGGCATCATTATCATAAAAGGCACTATTCAATAGGGAATAGCCGCTTATGCAAATTCATATGCATAGCACTTGCTTAAGGGGGTCATCTTAATATTAAATTGCGCACAAACTTCATAATTTTTAATGACAACGCCCAATTTGGACCCAAAATTTCGAATTTTTATCTAAATTTAACCTCGATAGAGTTTCAAGTCATTTTTTCCAGCCGTAATTGAATTATGAATATGCAAAATTTGGAGCATATAATATAAAATTAGCTTCCCAAATTTGTATTCACATTTTCCACACTAATCTTCATAATACCGCTGGAATTTTTTTTATTACACTACTATTGGAGACAGCTAACAAAACTACGTAAAATTCCTTCCAAGTTAAACTTTAGTGTGCAATATTAACTTTGATATTAATATTTAAACAAATAATGTGTGTAAATAGTAATAATGAATATACACAGCAGGCGTATTTTGAAGGAAGTCGATTGTGGACTTTTTATATGAGCATGCAAAATGTCATCTCCTTTTCCCTCCTAGTATATAATTTCTTTTCACAATCAATGGCAAAACGTATGAAATTTATTCTAGTGAAAAATCGCCCGGGAGCTGCATGGTCATAAAATGTCCTTTTGAATCGATTTCCTTCAAAATATATGAAGGTTGCTATTCATAATTTTTCCAAATTTTCCAGCACGCAAAGTATATTTTCCGCGAGAAAGTATACTTCTGTGGTGTAATTTACGGATTGGGTAAAGCGCGTGTCGCTAGCGTCACCTAGTGGTCAGGCAGACAAGGGGAAATTCACGTTTTACACGGGAAGAATTTTTAAGCCCTTAGTCATCAAGGATTAGTCTTAGGATTAAGCAGTAAATTTTTGAATCATTTGAATTTCTAATACTGATGATTATTAATTTAGGAAATGTTTAAAGGTTTCAAGTCACTAAAGAGGGCTATTGGTGCCTCTTACTTTAAATCCTACGACTACAAGGATCTAACTCAGAAGTTCTCAAACATTTTAGTTCCCGACCGCCTTCCGAATCCACAAATATATATATACGGGGTCCTCTTCAAATTTTTAATGGAGGAATAATGCAATTATACATTTGCAAGAAAACCATAATTATTGACTTTTATGTGAAGAATAAAAATAAAATTAGATGCGAAAAACAGTACTTCAAAAATTGAACTATTTTTGTTGCCGTAGCTCATTTTAAATCGCCTTCTACTTATAAAGCTCCCTGGGTTTCCCTAATACCATTTGACCGATGACAAAAAACAATGTATAAATTATTGATATTACAGAACTGTAAGTCCAAAGGAACATGATAAAATCAGTCATTTGTGTGTCCACCTTTAGCAGTTATAACTGCTTGCACACGTCTGTGAAATGTCGTTCCACGAAGATTCAACACACATCCACAGTTCGTCAGTTGTGACTACGGTTGATGATACACGGATAAATTTCCGAACAATCATGTCCCGCATGAGTTCAATGGGGTAAAATCCGGTGACCGAGCCTGCCAAGGAAAAGGTGATACTTATTGGTCACAAAAGAAACATTGGACGATGTAGGTGACATGGGAACGAGCATTGTCCTGTTGAAAGATAGCTCCAGAGAGGGTCTGTATGAGAGGATAGGACTTCTGGTTCCCAAGACTTCTGTGATGTATCGATGGTTGTTTAAAGTGCCAGCGATCCATATATGACGAGAGCGTGAATGAAATGAAAGCACCCGGAACCATTACGCTCTACTATGACACTATCTGCGAATAAGATCAGGCAGTCGTGGGTCACGAAATTATATCTAGACTCATTAGAAAACATGATTCGCTCCCATTCAGCGTTCCAGCGTCTCCCCTCTTGGCGCCATTAAAGTCTCTGATGTCTGATGGCGCCATTAAAGCCTCTGGTATATGGTTAAAAGAAGCCGGCTCCGAGCAACGAGCGCTTGCTGCAGCAATCGCTGGCGAACAGTGCTGGCATGATGTGTCACCATCCTCTATCGTTGTGCTAAGGTTGTGGATGTAGCTGTACGATTTGTCATCGTTTATGCGTAGCAAGTGCCTATATTTCTTTTCTGAGTAGTCATAGGTACTCCAGATACCTCATACGATGCATAGAACCTTCTTCTGTCCATTGTCTCTAAGTATGCATAATTGTACTCGTGTTTCTCTCAACACGTGTAGCAATATCACAATAAGACAAATCGTCTTCTTCATTCCAAATATTCTTCCTCTCTCAAACTTCAACTGTTCATAATGCCTCTTTTTGCGAAGGGGCATGTTCATACTGGCACTGCCATACCAATCAAATTCACCTACACAATGTTTGGGATTTGTTTTTCGAGGTCTTTTATATCTTCCGAGTCATATTTCAGCCTGTATTGCTCACGAATCCTTTTGTATTATCAGCTGATATTTTAATCATTTGTATTTGCCATAGGCCAAATTTCTGGTCAATCTAACTATTCTTTCTTGGTGATGCCATTTCGATAAACAGCAGGGTATTAGAGAACTGGAAACGCAATGATTGTGCATCTCTTTTTTAGAAGCTCAATGTCAGACCTTTAAGATTCGGGTTCCATAAAAAAGAACGACACGTGAAAGGTCTGAAGATTCGTTTCACCCTTTTTAACACTTCTGCGCCACTACCGTTACGGACCCTTGCTGATAGCAAAACAACTGTAAAGTATCCAGGAATCAGAAAGCTGCATTCGCACGTGTTGGGAAATTTATGTTTCCTGGTCTGCAAGTGAGACGCACAAGCGGGGAGGGGAAGATGACAGATAATTGCGTTTATTTTTGCCTTCTGTAAATACATTTGAAAAGTGGATGCAAGCGTATTTTTTTTCCTGCTCGTTTTGCGAACGTAGTAAAATGAACGTATAACAGCGGTCCCAAAACATCTTGGTTTATGTCCTCAAATCTTGGGAGAACTTGTCATAAATCTTGCCCAGTTTCGGAGAAGCACTTTCATCTTAATGTCGTTTTCTTCTCTGTAGAAAGAAACGCTTAATATTGCCTCAACATCGAAATGAGATCACTTCTTTTTTAATGCCATTAGAACAAAATATTGAAATCCGAGACATGACGGAACTGTAACGAGTTGTTTGTTCTTTTCTTTCCAATCACTGTCTATTTGACAAAGTTGCAGTGCCGTGTTTCCTTAAATAGGTTATAACCTAGGATGGAAGATTTTGGGACATATGAAACGAAAAACAGACAGGCTTTTTCCTTTGGGACGAACTTAGAAAATGGGCATTTTTTATTTCTATTTCCTATGGCTAGGGCACAATCATGATACAAGAAAAATATTAAGTATAACACACAAAAGACAAGCAATAATTAGTAAAAAGATAGAAAAATTAATGTAACATACTTAGAGAAACAATGAAAAAAGTCATTGTCCTAAAAGTTCTCTTGCCTCCCAATCCCTAGACACCTTTGAAAGTCCGTGGAGGGTTCTACATCGAAACAGGTGGTTTTTGTCCATTACTTCTCCAGCATTATAGAGGGCCAGCAAGACTCGGTGGAGATACCTCATCGATGCAAATGAGCTCTACCACTGTCATGTCCTGTTTCCAGGTAGAAATTCGAAACTGCCTCTCGTCGTGGCTTGTCAAGTACATTTTTGAGACATTCACTTTTCCAGCATTTTGTATTTATTCTATCTAAAAGATTGTGCTGGTATTTTGATGTCATGAAGTGCTTTTATGTAGAAACAGTTTTATTTTCAAAAAGGAAATCTCATCATTTGTATGCTGCATGAATTTCGCACTCTTTAGCAAGAAAGTCTACTTGCCCATTTCCGGAAAGATTAAAATGACCTGGTATCCGTTGCAAAACAATTTGTATCTTGAACTTAAGAACTGCAGCAGTTCTTGGCACCAGAGAATGCCAGACTATAGAGGGGATTCTTCAGAGGAACTAATAGATTGAACAGCTGCTTGATAGTCTGACATCACGACTGCCTTTTTAAATTTGTTCTGAAGAATTAGTAACTGTTCAAGAGCTAACGAATAGATACTCCTCACCATCAAAGGCCGTATCGAAATTTTCTGCAGAAGCATAGAAGGCAAATAGCTTAGGAAAGACTCCAGCATCCACATTAGTTTGGAAGTCAAATTTGGAACCATTCCTATATATATGTATAGTCATTCATCTTTTGGACAGGGGTGCACACAGGATTTCATTCTGGGGTACTACCCAAGTATCGCAGTATCGTTCTTTTAGTGGATTGATTTAAGTAATTTAAATTATTTATTAAAACAATAGGGTAAAATTATCATAATTAATGCTTTATTAATCATCATTACTTAACTATTCACAGAAAATATTAATTGGCTGCGATTAATTTTTTTATTATATCAATACACATTTGTATTCATTATATAGCAATTTTGAAATGTAGATTATAATTTATTTTATACAAAGAGTATCTAAGCATGATGGACATACTTTTGAGCACCAACTTCTATCACATCTTCACCAAAAATATCACAAACAAAATACGGTTCTTTATCAAGGTGCCTGAAAAAATGTATTTTCAAAAAGCAATTCTGCAGCTCAAACCGTCTTTTTGTGGTTTTGTGGTCGAGTATTGGTTAATAATATTGTTGTACAAAAAAAATTTCAATTTCGGTGGAGGTTAGACTCTACGTCGTCATTCATCATAGTAAAATCCGAGATATTGGCGCAGGTCAAAATATACCAAAAGAGATTTTTGTAGATTTCAAGTCTAGGTTTTTCTGGCCTTAAAATTGTTTTGAGTTTTTATAAGTAGAATCACCAAATTAGGCAGTTTTAGATGTTATAAAATTTACTTATTTCCTTCAGTTTCCAAATCATAAAAATATGTTAAAATATTTGAAACAGAGATAATAGAAATAAATACGTAGTAACCTAAGAAGAATTCTCGGGGCTTGCTAATGAGATACAGTTAAAAATTCTTTCTTTTCAAGTGGGGTGAGAATCCTTTGAGGTCCCAATATGATCTGATGATAAAGTAACTTTCTGTGATGATAAACTTAGGGAATCACAGCGGAACGCATTCAACGCCTTGAATCAGAACTGAAAGAGATTAGTTGTAGCTCCAAACGAGTTATTAGTATACTTTTGTTGGATTGTATTCTGCTTTATGGTGCACATTTTTACTTACGAGCAACAAATTTGCGCCTGTCAGTTAAATTAGTCACCAACATAATAGAAATCTGGATTACTTGAAAAGGTAATGATTATATCCATCTCAGTGATTGAGGTGATTAAGATCTTCCGCATCTGAACGCCTTCTACCACTGCAGTACTCAGAAAAGAAACCCTGGTAAATAAATATAACATAAGGAAGAATTGCCCCTGTAGACATTATCCTTACAGATGATCTATATTTCTTTTGTCCGAGGTGCTGACAACCCCAGTCTTTCCCCGTCGGTCATTTATCATATATCTCTACCTCTTTAACTTACCATATGATGAAAATAGCCTAGTGAATACAAACATAAAATAACTGACCTAATTAAACCCATTCTGGGATTCAGAAATGGTTTAAGTCGAGAATTGAGAACAGTTCAATAAATCAAATAAGGACGAATTAACTTTTTCTCAGGTTTGGGTCCTTCGTTCCTTGGGCGAGCCCATGAATTAAGGATATTGCATAAAAATAGGATATTACTTTTTTTGGTTCTGGGTGGTTTTAACCCCAATGAATTAGCCCAAGTATTACAGACGGATATGTTTGCTTATTTCGGGTATAAGCGGCTTAAGCTCCATAGGTGTGATCATGAATTAAAAAAAGGATATATTTGCTTTTTTCGGGTCTCTGGTGCCCATCCCATACATGTACCCATGAAGGAAAAAGAACACATTTGCTTATCTCGTGTCTAAGGGGCTTAGGCCCCTGTAGGAACCCTCCATGAATTAAAAAACGATATATTTACTATTTTCGGGTCGAGGGGCTTTAACCTTAAGACCTATAGCCCTCAAACACAGGTGTCCACGAATTAAAGAAGGATATTTTTTTCGGGTCCTGGGGCTTAAGCCCCAAGACCCAAAAGTTGACCTGTGGACCTGGTTCCGATAGTTTTCAGGGCAAGACATCTCAAAACATCTGATAGTGTCTTTACTATGTACCGTTTTAGTAAAAGTTTTCAGTTCAGTTTTACTTCAAAATTTGATATTTCTAAGTTTCAGTAGTTGTACGGGGAATTACAAAAAAATCAAAATATTTTTTAATGTATAGAACTTTTTGAATACATCCAATTTGTGTTTTAAGCATTCTAGATTTGTTTTCATAATTCCTACAGTACGGATTTCCACTGTCAATATTTTCTCATAGAGGATTAGAGCTTTCTCCAGTATAATTCTTTGAAAGGTTCATTTTTGGTCAGTATTAACATTGTATCTATTGATGCGAGCTTTACAGCACCAGATCTACTTTGCGCGCCAAAAAAAGTGGTCATAATTGAAGTAGTTTTTTGTAGTTTGAAAGGATTTCTTTTCCCTTACAACTTCACAACTCGTTTATTCCATAGTTTTCTCGTTTAGGGCAGGAAGATGGGAGGTTATGAAAAACTAAACAATCAAACTGATTTGTAGCGCGAAATTTATATAAAATTTTTTGAAGAATCTTAAGACCACCATCCTTATCTGTTCAAGACAGGTGGTGGTTTGTCGCTCTGTGGTCGTTTTTTTGCTACATGAGAGCTAATTCGACCGTCAAGACAGAGGGGGTTGGAAATGAACATCGCTTTCTGAAATGAATATACGAGACATGTGTTATATCCTACTCTTGGCAGTATATACCCAGCTCACGGTCCGTTTTGGTGCTCGTTAAGGAAACGAGTAGAATTGAAACCATCAGAACTGAGCTGACCATAGAGGGTAACTTCTATGGAGTTGACCTGTCCCTTCAAGATAAAATTTACGTCTCCTTACCCGTGAATCCAACTTTTTATTAGATTGTAGCAAATCTACTAAACTTCAATTGAAGGAGTTTTAAGTCTATGAACATTTAATTTTTCTATTGCTTTGTGGGTGGCTGAAACCCATCAGCTGTATTGAAGGAAAAATATAGTCACTTCCTTATTAATGAAGAATATAAAATATTTTCAATTGTTGGTATTCTTTTGTCCAATCCCTGAAAATAAGAGATGGGACACTGGCAAATAGGATGCCCTCATAGACCTTAAAAAAGCAAAGATATCGTTATCTAAGAAATTTATCTCTAAAAGTCGTGTATGAAGGTATTTTCAACATTTTCTCCTTGATCAAATCTGATCTAATTTACCCTCATGTGACATAAAAGTGACCATTGTGCTACAAACCAAAACATGAGCTCTGAATAGGGTTGCGTTTTAAACCATCATTCTGTCCCACTCAATCGATTAATAAAATATGTTACAAGCCATGCTAGTAAAATCTTTAAATTAAAGCAGATCATTCATGGATTCTCATAGTTTAATAATTAATGTGGAAGAGTAATTATCATGTATAATTTCTTCCGATGTATAACTACGAAAAATACACCTTTTTATTCAAGCTTCGTTCATAGTAGATAAATTCAAAGTTAGCATTCTATCGGGAGAACCGTCTTGTATTGATTCACGTCAATAAAATTTGGTTAGGGGATCATCTTGGTACAAAATTACGCTCTAACTTCATAATTTTCAATGTCGTCAACCAATATTTTGACACTAAATATCGAATTTATATCAAAATTGAAAAACTCGGATACCAAGTTTCAGGTCCAGTTGCTTCTGGAATATGAGTATGGAAAATTTGGAGCATCTCATGTAAAATAAGTTCTGACTCTAATTCATATCCTCCGAAAAAATTCTCTTATCACGCTGAAACTTTCCATGTTGATATTAAATAACCTAAAAATCTACTTTATGTTTCATTTACGTTCATTTTTAAAACAAATATTAATTATTAAATTATTCGAAAAATATTGTGAATAGTAATCTTCAAATATTGTGATGGATTCAGGACTTCTTTGTATGCAAAATTTTCAGCTCTTCCTCTTTAGAGAGATAAAAGTTAATAATTTCTTTTAGCAAAAAGATGGTGTGTCATGGGTGAAAAAGGTTGAAAATCGCTGCTGAAGGCCATAAACATTGTAACTTGTTTTATATATGTTTACAATTATTTTAGCAACACTAAATTACTATTTTATTTGGCTTCAGTGTTGTGTAGTAAATTTTATGTAGCTGGTACTTTTTCACCATAATAAATTTAATATTCGCTGTTTTTAGCCATTGTTTGCTAAAAGAAATGACTAACTTCTAGAAGGAAAGATGAAAATTTTTCCAGGGATCGTTTTCCATCAAAATAATATAAAGGTTGCTACTCATAATTTTTCGAATGCTAAATTTATAATTAATATTGCATTCTAAAAATTAACTTAAAAAAGATGCATTACGTAAATTTTGCTTCGGATCAGAAGGATTTCTTATATGACAATGCAAAAGAATTCTGCCCTTTCGTTCTTGTAGAGAGAAAAGTTTGTCATTTCTTGTAGATAAAAGTAGCTGATATTAATTTTATTATAGTGGATAAACTACCGAGAGAAAATAGTTGAAAATTTTGCATTATCGAATAAGAAGTCTTTCTAGATCGATGACCACCAAAATATATAAAGGTCGCGTTTCATTATTTTTTCGAAAATTAATTCCATAACTAATTTTGCATACTAAAAGTTAACTTAAAAAAGAAACATTATGCAGGTTTCGTTTGGGTTCTTCAATAGTAAAATACTAAAACCTTTCAACGTGATAGGAAGATTATTTTGGAAGATATGAGAATCAAAATCTGGAAAACTAATTTCATATTAAGTTTTCCTTACGCATAATTCAGAAACGGACACAAGGACTTGAAACTTAGTATCGAGGATTAAATTTTAATAGATTCAAAACTTGGTGTTCATATTGATTGTCATTGAAAATAATGAAGCTTGTGCGCAATTTAATACGAAGATGACCCCCTAAGCAAATTTACTATATGTGAATTTATAGGTTATTCCCGATTCATTTTAGTATGAATGATGCGCAAATAAAAGAGGTTCGATTTGATTCGCAGAATCAGATTATCATCATAAATACAGGCTGAATAAGATATAGTTTGATAAATATGGATATACCACTTGGTATCATCCGTTTGCTGCATTCCTTGTAGACAAATAGATTTATTTTTCATTGGGTATTCTGGATCTCATTCATTTGGATCATATTAAAAGCAAAATACTTAGACAAGAAATGTTCATATTCAGTAAATCTGTCAGTGCTTAATTTGTCTTATTTTCCGATTACCCTACTTTTGTTCCCGAAAACAGTAATTGAACTTTAAGGGTTCATACGCATACTTCCACTTTGCAACCTGCAGACTTCCTTGAATGATTTCAAACCTGTTTTAACCTTATTTTTAAATATAATCTTTCCAAAGGATTCTATTCTAAGTAAATTAGGAATAGAATCTCTCCAAAGAATTCTAATGTAACGAAAAAAGCAATATAATCTTTCTAAATGATTCTATTCTACAGAATAGGCAAATAAAATTCTTCCTAAGGATTCTATTGGCCTATTCTGTAAGGATTCTATTCTAAGGGAAGGACCTGTAGAATATGTCTAAAGGTTGAAAGAATGCGTGAATTTTTACAACCAATAGACATGTTTACTTACTCATTAAGTGTGTTATTGGGTAAAAGCATTACACAACTCGGAATTCTCACGAAGCTCAGAGTTAAGTTCTGCTATGCTCCCTTTTTAAAGTAGCATTTACAAAAATTATGAAGCGTTTGGAAATAAAAATATGAACTTCTCAAGCCATACAAGTATACTAGTATGTAGAGCATATGAATTATAATTATATTAAATTAATTTTGGAAAGGATAGGCATTTTTGCAGGGAATAAGCAAACAATTGGATTTAAAAGGGTTTGCCAAAAAAATCTATTCCTCAAAAAATTGACTTAGTCCTTGTGTGGAAAAGTTGGCCGATGGATCACAGAGCTGACACAAAATGTCTTTGATTTTAGAAAAAGTATCTAGCCACTCCCCTATGGCTTTGAAAAAATCGAAAATCACCAAAAATAGTGATTTCAGATCAAATTAAAACATTTTTATCGAATTAATGACGCTTAGTAATAGAATCAAACTGTTGAAGAATGAGAACCTTACTCAATTCAGAAAAATTCATCAATCTACATTTATGCTGAGCCGAGTCCCTCTGGCTTTGAAACATTCGAAAATCACACAAAAAACAGTGATTTTAGACATAATTTTAAAATGATTTTTAATTAGTAGTAATAAGGAATAGTGAACCATAATTAGAGACTGGCACCCTTAAGCAACAAAGTTTAAGAGGTATGCATCAAATCTAGACAGGCCCCTCTAGCCTTGAAATAATCGAGTTACAATAAAGTTTTTAAAATCTCACATTTTAACATCGTTGTGAGTGGCTAAACAGGAATACACGATCTTGGGGGAAAAATTGAAAATAAAACAAAAATTGGGTTGAAATTTTTAGAAAAATACAAATTTTAATTAGTGCTAGTGGAAAAGTTGGCTAAGATATCCCATACTGCTCAAAAAATGAATCAATAATTTCATCTATTACAAGCTGTGTGCCTTAAGTGACCTAGAAAAATCGATATTAACACAGAAATTAAATTATAGAAGTGAAGATACTTTAGATATTTTGAACATACTTCCATTAACGAATCGATGCAGTGCTTTAATTTGAACGCAGCATTATAAAATTTTAATGTTCCCCGTAAAAGACGAATATTTTTGTTACGTACCATTAGGGACATATGACCAAAGTATCGTTCTCACGATTCTGATAGCTATGTGCTTCTCATATTTAACTGATCGTTCTGCTAGTTCCCCTCAAGAATTTTGTCTTTGCTACCATCAAAATATATAGACCCTTAATTGACTGTCTAGCGATGAACTCTTGCTTTTTTTCACAATTATCTTATTCTTTCTCCCTTCGTGTACCTTATTCATGTAAATTTTGTTAACGATCATTACGAAAGCGTTTAACCCTCCAAGTGGTTTCGACGAGATATCTCGTCCATCAAAACCTGACCAATTTTGATGATCGCACAATATCTCGTCCACAAGATATTGCGATTTTTTTTATGGCGACGAGATCAAGATCTGGTCAGTCTTTTCTAATGACGAAATATGTCATCCATCAAGATCCTGTCAGTTGTGTTAGTGACGAGATACCTCGTCGAGACAATCACCAGGAGGGTTAACGTATTTTAAGACAAGAGTTAAAATTTTTGCTTCTATCAGACGCACTTGTGCAATCTGTGGCTTTGACTTTGTTCAACAATGGAATTCTCGTTTGCTCTATTAGGCATCCTATTTTCAGTGTTATTTGTCTTTGGAATGGGAAAATCCATTTGTTATCAGTATCACTTTTATTCGTACCTCTAATCTGGCATGCAGTCGTGAGGTAAATAATCTTCTACTGTAATTTTATTACAGTAAAGAAGATTATTGCTGTTACCGTAATATGAATTCCACGTACTTACCATAGTATCGTCTGCCGCAACATGTGACCACGGTCTCTTCTCGTATCTGCAATATTCGTTTTGTTACTTTGTCAACATTTTCAAGTGCTATCTTTCCTTTTGCTCTTTGGTTCTTTAAAAAAGACTTGTCCGATTTACACGTGTTTTATCACAGCCATACAAACCTATAGCTGGACATTAGCATATACAAATATAGAATAATTTTTCAGAGCATCAACTTTACTTATCTTTGCTTTTAATAACGGCGTAATTTCATAGATTTTTCCCGACTTCCTCTTCTTTTTATTTATAGGTTATAATTTATCTATTTATTTAATTCTTGTCTCTAGAAAAATATCCAGTTACAGAATACAACAATTATACATCCAAAAGTACAAGAAAAACGACATACACAAGACAGATAAATAGATAAAACAAAAAACTTTATCGAAGCGGATTACTTATTGTATTGAAAACAAAAATTTATCAACTTCCGAGAAAGAATTATACAATTTAAAAACTATTTCTAACAAAATTATTCTATGCATTCTTTTTTAAAAGTTTAGCAAAAATTAATTGGTAGTTTCTGGTGATGTACCTGGAGATGTCAAAATCAATACAAGAAACTAGATAGGGAGAATAAATTTGGTTATGTTGGAGGCTGTAAAATTTTTTGTAAAAGCAATGTTTCTATGTTAAAGTCATGAAACCGAAGTGATTTCGCAATTCAGAAGAATGTACATTTAAGAATTCATAATTCTTAAAATAAATACTTTTCAAAAATTTATTCCGCATTTCAATATCTGTGATATGGCAGTCGTAATAAGAATTCTAAATTACAGATCCATGTTCCAGTCCTGATCTAATATAAACGTTAAATAATAAAATTATCGTGTTAGTATTACAAAATCTTGTTTTTCTCTTAACCAAGTTTGCAGTATTCAGGTAGGTAGGTATTTAATCAACGTCGCACTGGAGCAACACAAGGGGCTATTGGTGACGGTTCGGTATCAAACCCGAAAAGAAAGATCCGAGGGCAACACCACGTAATTTAATTACTGTCAGATGACGAGATCGCACTTGAGCTGGCACCCCCATCCTCCAAACTTCCACACCACGCCAACATGAGAACATTTGAGGCCACGATGTTACGTGTTACCCCCTTGTACACGACGGTCTTTGGTTGCATTTGTACTCGCAACCTTCTGTAACTCTTCCAACCAGGCTACCCCGGCCTTTTGCAGTATTCAGATTTCATAATGAATCTTATGTAGTAGTTGAAGGAAAACTTAGTCATAATGAATACATAAATCAACAAAATTACTTTTCGTTAGTTATTGTTAATATTCTCATAGCATTCTCGATATAATTTCTTTCAAGAGTGAAGGTGAATAATGATAAATACCGTAATTTGCTTAAAGAGTAGGAATTAACCCTCCAAGTGGTTTCGACGAGATATCACGTCCATCAAGATCTGACCAACTTTGATAAAGACGAGATATTTTTCATGGTGAAGATCAAGGTTCCGTTTTCTTCTTATGACGAGATATCTCGTCCATTAAGATCTGGTCAGTTTAGCTTATAATGAGATACCTTGTTGAGACAACCAGCAGGAGGGTTAAAGCCTCCATTTCAAGACAATTTTTTGCAACCATATTTACTGTCGAGATGCACATCGCTTAACTCCTAGTGTAATGGTGATGGAAGCCATCACTTAAAGACAGCCCTTTATTAATGCTACGAGGTAGTTTGATACCACAGCAATCCGTATCCAACAACTGTTGTCTTGCCTTCCATGTCACGTATCCAAAGGGCTGGCACGATAACGCCACACAAGGCTCGCCTCTTCCAGAAGTGGCCTCTGTGGTATTTAAACCATACCTTAATGGCCAGAGATCCCCAGATTTCCCTCTCATTGAGCATGTCTCGCATATGTAATCGCATCAATCCCGGAATAAAAGGAATTCGGAGCAGCATCTTTAGAATGCTTGGTATATTTTGCAACAGGATTGAATCAGGACTCCATGTTTTTAATATATACTCACTGCGGTATTTAAACCCTACCTTGTATCTCCCCCTTTGGGATTTAATAATTCATGATAGTTCTGATGTAATTACACAATACCAAAGAGTCCTCTAGATTTGACATACTGATTATTTCTTTATCTCTACATGTGCATCATACATGCTACGTTTCATTGTAATCGAACACTAACATCGGGGTCTTTCGAATTTTTGGTACGGCGTATTTTCAATCATATAAATTGTTTCACATTGCGTGATCTCTGCATTCTTGCACAGGGACGATTTCCTTAAAGAGAAACGGACAGGGACTTGTAGCCCTTCCCGTCTGCATGGCCCTGCTTTTAACTATCACTAAGAATCGGAATGACGTGTTCCTCCGAAGTAGCCAAGTGTGTTACAGTTTTTCGGTTGTTATATACCTGGGCATATATATAATAGCTACACCGAAGAAAGAATTACGAAAAACAAAAATATAAAAAAGAAATTTTCTACTAACTGAACAGGGTTCAGAGGCGCAGTGAGCAAAAAGAGAAATGCACACATATGGATAAAACAAATAAACAAAAATACTTTTTATTTCAAATGCCCTTAAGAGCCAAAGAGAGCGTAAGGAGCTACCCAGAATTCTAATGCGGTACAGGTGGACTGCCCAAGACAATTATAGCAGTAGTCATCCTGAAAGAGGCAACTGCTGTCGGATAGTCAGGGATCCCAACAAAAGCTCCTTTCCGACGCTTTTCTTTATTATGTTCCTTGAGGTTGAATTTATAAGTCTTAATTTTTACGTATAATTATTGTCGCTGATTCATATGAGGTCTCGATGCAGTTATATTGGATTAGTGTCGGGCCTCTCTAGGCAAGCACATCCGTGGCCTCGTTGTCACGTATGCCGCAGTGAGAAGGAATCCCACTGCACAGCGATTCCTCTTGCACGATTGAAACACTAGCCTAGGAGTAATCTGTGCTCTTGAACTCTCTGGCAAGTAGCCGGCTTATCTTGGTTAGCACAGTTTTGCAGAGCTGCAGAAGAATGCGAGAGTATTATGTCATGAGTGAACGCGATTCATCCCTTTTAGTTCTATGAAAGAAACTCCTATTGCCTCGTCTTCACCATCAAAAACAGTACTATTTGTATTCAGAAGAATGGAATGGCATAAAAAAACACCTACGTTAGCCTTGTTTCGCTCGATAATAATGAATAAAAAGTAAGTCTCACTGTTTTTCAAGGGGAGTGAAGTTAAAGTCATTAAAATATTTATTTTCGTTCTGTACTTTCCGGGCCAATATACAAAAGTCACACTCATAAAATCTCAAAACCTGAGGACAGAAGTACAAAATATAAACGCAAAATTATAAAACGCCAATATAAAAAGAAAATAGCAAACTCATGCAACAAACACTTTTATGTTGCTACACAGGATTAAGAAAGAGCCTTATGATGAAACACATACTGCACACACTAGCGTAGACAAACAAGTACAAAAAACAAAATAGAGTCATGACAAGTTTCCTAGGATAAATATGGAGAAAAAATTTATTCATTATTATTTGTGTTTATATATTTATTATCTAGAAGATAGAAGAAAGATAATTATGTATAGATTTGTAATTACTTGTCTTAATGTGTCTTAGTATCCCTCAAAGCGCCCTGGACTATCGTTGCATTTAGGTTCAAGGCTGCACTAGACTTTGGTAGATTTAGAAGTGGGAACATAAGTTATGACTTTTTTTAAAGGAATTGTGAACTTTTCAACATGTTCCTGCTCCGTAACCTCAGCAATTCCTTCCCATATTTCGGTTAGTATTGTTGTAGCTTGCATTGTCTCTATGAGACAGTTCCTGGATTAATAGGACTTACTGGATGAATCGCTGTACTACTTGAATAACATGGTCTTACTTGGTCTTGGTCTAGGTTTCACCTTGACCTAGGGGATTTATAACAGATTTGTAATTAGATAAAAAAAATAGTACTGGCACCCTTTAGATAGGTAGGTAGTTAATTAACGTCGCACTGGAGCAGGCTATTGGCGACGGTCCGGGATCAATCTTGAAGAGAAAGATCCGAGGACAACACCACGTAATTTTGAGCCACTGTCAGATGACGAGGTCAACACCTGAGCTGCACCCTTTAGGAAGAAGAAAAACCATAAGCAATTGTTTATAATAAGAATGTAACATAAACTTAAAAGTGGGCAAAGACCACTTAAATACTCGTTCTGTTCTGTGTGAATCGTTTATCTTCTCCCAATACTGGGAGCTAAGGAATCAAATGGGCCTACTTGATGTACTTGCCATTCCGGTTAAAAATATTATACAGATGCTAATGTGCAAAGTTTCACGGACGTTAACTCATCAAGAAATTTTTATGAAATTGTATCAATCTATGGAGACATTTTTGTTAGTTTATGAAATTATATATAAAATGCAATCGGTCATTGATCTCCGTATTCAATGATTGCCATTGAAGCTACCTACGATTCGACCGAGATACTCAGGACCAAAATATGCAGCTCATTCTATTTTATTGCTCGAGTGCGCTGTTTGAAGTTCAAATGTCAGGTTGCCACTCCTTAGAATAATAACGAAGCAACTGACGCTAGTGTCGGAACATTGACGTGTCCTGAAAAACAATCTTTATGGTGTTTTGTGAACAGTCCAAAAGGTTAAAATTGGGTTCTCAGAACCAACCCTTCAAGAGGCAGTGCGATGTGCGTCCGCACATAATTGGCCCCTTTCAGTGCAAAATATTCAAACTCGAAAAAAAGAATTTCTCACGGTAGTATTTCTTTTTGAATGGTGAATTTTTATCGCAATCTTGTCTTTGACACAGGATAATAGAATTTGGGCTAACCCACATTTTGTAAAAACAGATAAAATGAATTACAGGGACACGCTTTCAGGAATAAACTCAATAATTTCAATGACTGCTTAGGACCCAGATTGCTTGACCTAAGAAATTATAAAAATAACCTACAAATTTGTAAAAATCTGAAATTTAAGCTAAAACTTTAATTTATACGTATACCTTCTATTAGCAAATTATTTTCTTTTTTCGATTGCCTACAAATACATTAAGTTTTTGCAATTCTCTCTAACATGAATGCAATATAATCCACTTACTGACCCCCAGGTGACCATCTGAATAGGAAAGTATCAAAGGATCATAGGATACATACGGTGTGTTTCGGAATAAGACCACTGCAATCACTTGTATGTTTTTGCACAAGACATTTTCGAACGTTTTCGGATATTTTCGGATGGCCGGGTTTTTATTTATCTAGGAACCTGCATTAACCCACGGGTCACAGTTTAAGAAACCATGTTTTAGATGTTTCAGATTTCGATAGTATTAAACATTTCGAATTAACAACTCGAGGATCCAAAAGTATATATATGCGATCTTCCGGTTTCTTCTGTCAAGACTAAAGAAAAACTCCTCCAGTACTCACTCTTTTCGGAGTCATGATTCATCCACCAATAAAAAATCTCAGAAAAGATTTATTTTGCGTCAAAGGGTAAACCACGGATGATTTGTTTTGGTGCCAGAAGCTAGCAGATGAGTCATTTGTAACGAATTTTGTAATAAAAAACGAAACTACGAGTAAGATGATAGAAAGATTGCAGTTGGAGAATGTTTTAAGTTCCAACAAAAATTTGGTTAAAACCAGGGACAAAACTAAATTAAAAGCATTATGCCAAAAACTTGAAAAATGCCCCCTCAAAAAACTTTTTCTTCTAAAAATCGCAACAAATAACCAAAAAAGGCTCTGAAAACCTCAAAATTGACTTAAAAGTCAAAAATACCTAACTCATACTTTCCACAATCAACTACTGTGTGGATTAGCTCATTTTTGCAATGTCTTCAGTTTTAAAATATCAACGAGAACCATATTACAAAAATTTCTATAACCTCATTACTACTCTTTTATCTCCTATTTTAAGTATTATAGTTTTAAACCATGATTATTACCCGATAATCGTAGTTAAAAGTGAACTGAGCTCCGCAAAGAGTTTTTACATTGCTAAATATGCTTTCGTCCATTTTCTGGTAAATGAACTAAGGTCGTTATTTTATCACAATACAACACATTCTGCATTTTCATTGTGATCAGAGCTACAGAGCGTAAAACTATCACTCCTTGGAAAGTGATAAACAAAGTTCATTTTCTCGTTTTCTCGACCAAACAAATAAAAAGCATTTTTATTGGTATTCCTAAGATATCGCAGTTGTTAGCGGGAAAGATATAATTGAATGCTTATTGTTTCTTTTCTTAATTTAAGGTGTGTGGAATATTAACATAGAAGTCATAGAAGACAAGAAAATTTTCAAACCAATATGGAAACTAAATACAAACGCCCTCAGTGCCGTATCTTCTTTAGGTGTGTACGGGCATCAACCCCGAGGTATCAGAGTGATCTTTCCTCCCTTTCATTTTTACTCTCGCCTACCGTTCTGATTTTTGCTTTTTCGTCCTCCCTCATCGTGTTGTCTGTCTTGTATTTGGTGAAGCTTGGCCAAATGTGGCACTTGCGCCATAAAACCCGAAAACAACCAACCAAAAAGTAAACACGAAAAGGAAATAGGAAATTTCTGTTAGGTGTCTTAGAGAGGGGTTTGATTTTTGTATGAACGTCCGCGCCGAATCTCCTTTGAAACATTTGTTGCAAAAGGTAAGTAAAAGAAGGAAATGCGTTACGAAATAAAAAATTTGGGTTTGATGTGTCGTTCTGTGGGGTTTTGTGTGCTACCCGAGGGTTTATTAGATAGACATATCCAACTTTCGAATAAAATTAAATAAATTCCTAATCAAAATCAATTCGAATGAAAAAAATGCAAGCTACTAATTCGCAGTGATGTGAAAATTCTTGGTTGTTTGGCTGTTTTCGGGTTCTATGGCACAAGGGCCATATTTAGCCAAGCTGCGCCAAACACAAGACAGACAACCCGATGCGGGAAGAAGAAAAAGCACAAAGCAGAAGGGCAGAAGAGTTTAAAAATGAAAGATCACTCGGGTACCTCGGGGTTGTGATGTAAAGATGTGCCCCTGAGGGCATGAAGTGAAAATTCTTGGAGAGCTAATGTATGCGTTCAGTGACGTAGTCACTTTGGGGTCCGAAATTGTTGATTTCGGACTTTTTATAAATAAAATACAAAAGGAAAATAAAATACTATTCTGTATTCTTCTAAAGTTATTTTGTTTTTATAAATGTATTGTAATATTCTTTGATAGTCATAACGCATTATATGGTTTAATTTGGAGCTCTATGGTCATTTTTGATACATAAGGGTTAATTAGATCCACAATTATAATTTTTTGCTCTACTCACACATCCTCTATCATAAATACTTTCGTAGCAACCTTCGAACAGCGTTACAAAAAAAAGAAATTGAATTTCTAGAAGCAATGTTTGAGCACTTGCTTAACGCTGTTTAATGCAATTTATTTTGTAAAGAGCGGAGAAATCATTGTTGTCATTCTTTACTTAGTTCAATCGATACGTGTAACTTTTTATGAGTTCTAAGAGTAATATTTACAGTAACCAAGAATACCATTAATAGATCTTTTTAAAAAGCTGAAAAAATCTTAGCTTGACATTAAACGATTCCATTTTTAACGTTGGGTTCCATCCAAAATAAGATCATTTATGTTATTTTAATGATTTCGTCCATGTCGACGTGGAGAAATCCAAAAGAAATTTTATGTCCTTATTGTGACTAAGTTCTTCCATTGTTTTAACCATTTCAATTTTGCAATTTTTAATACTCTATCTAAAAAATTACAAGAAATAATAAATTCCTCTTTGTAAACCCAAAGAATACCATACGATTATTGCTATGGTAACTACATATAGAATACATCATAACTAAAAGGCGTAGTTTTTATAAAATAAGAGAGTGAAATTCCTCAATTTCCCTTTACATTTTTGCTTCCGAAGAAGTCGAATTGTATATTAATTTTTTTGTTTTATAATAATTTCATTCTAAGATAATTTGATTCTATATAATTTTATTCTTATAATAATTTGATTTTATATAATTTGATTCTACAATAATTTTTCAACATAATTTTCTTTCATAATAATTTTTCTACATAATTTTCTCCATAATAATTTCATTCTATAATGATTTTATTCAAAAAATTTGATTCTATGTAATTTGATTCTATAATAATTTTATTCTATAATAATTCGATTTTATATATAATTTGATTCTATGATAATTTTTTTACATAATTTTCTTCTATAATAATTTTATATAATTTTCTTCTATAATAATTTTTCGATATCGTCGGCTTAGAGTAGAAACTCGTTAATTGACATTTTGCTTAATTAATTTTAATTATATTTTTATAAAACTAAATGCTTAGTTTGTTTAAAAAATGTATAACAGCATCAAAATGCTTACAACATTTAGGTTTTGACTTAAAACGAATAGTTTAGTTTTTAAACAGCTATGCAGTAAAAAAAATTGCTTTGTCAGTTAATGAGTTTCTTCTTTAAGCCAACGATATACCGTCGGCTTACCATTCTATTCTATAATAATTTTTTCTGCCTAATTTTCTTCCATAATAATTCAATTCTATATGATTTTATTTTTAAAATCAACTATGGAGAGCATCACTAAGTTTGGCTACTCTACTGTATGCATTTAACATTCGTAATGTAAGAGAATTGTTACGAATGCGAAAGCACCCCTTGCTGCACTACTTGAGCGGAGAAAAGCACCTTGATGAGGCACATTGTTTGATCTTCTCGAAGTAAATCAAATCAGAAATGGACCTTGAATCTAATTGTGCGGAGTACTTAATTGACAGCTGAAGGTTCAACTAACAGTCGCTCTCAGCTACAGATTTAATAGATTGAATTTAAGTAACGTATTTTCATAAGATGGAGGTCGAGTCGTGCGTCTGCATTGACGCTGACTCTTGCTGGATTTAGAAACATTTGATGGACCAACGGCGAAACACGATTGGGGATCACACTAAACTCTAGACAAGTTCACTCAGTAAACAAGAAATTCTGAAAGTGCAGGTATTTTACAAAGCATTGCTGTCAGAAATGCTTCAAAAACTAATAGTTATATTAGATATTACTGGAAGCTTGTGACGAATCAAAAATTCTTAAACTCATATTCGTCAGAGTTAATCTTTGAAGCGAAGCAGTTGGTTAAGTCTCAATATGAATAAAAATACTTTTCAATAATATATTTATTTTTTAATAATAATTTCTTTATAATTTGTGACACCTCTGCGAAATATTAACATATTTTGACTAGACTACTTAGAGGAGATCCATTTAAATATTTGTCCTTAATTCCTAGACACAAATCGAAGTGTAGAAGTTAGTTTGCTAAAAAAGATTTATAGAGAAAGGCTAAAAGTCTTTAAACATATAACTAGTCTTCAGTCGTTTTCCCAATTCGCTAAATTAATGCTACATTGCATTTGACATTAAGCGAACTGTTTGAGCACTTAATGCTTGCATTCTGGATAGGAGTGTGTGTTTCATAAATTATTCTCGACACATTAATTGGTTCGATTTTACTTAGTAGTACGTGTTGTGTTGCAAACCTCATGGAAGGTTTCTGAAACAAAAATGTTTGTCTTTCGGTACATCGGTTGGTAAAAGGTCTCAAGAAGCGGTGTTTCGTGCATACGAGTGTGCCAAAAACAGCAGTTTGTTGTTTATAGACAAGAAAAGTGAAAAATCCTGATTTTTTTTTAGGTTAAGTCGTACTTTAGAGAGGGAATAGCTCAAAGTAAAAAAGTGAGGTTTGCAGATTGAAAAGTGTGTTGGCGTTTAGAATTTAAAAAATGCTTAGTTCTACTGACACACACTTTCTTCTACAAGGTCGTTAAAATATTTTGTTAAGTACTCTCGCTGCAAGAACGTATTTTTAAGCCATTTTGACAATTGATATGTATGGGCTCAAATGCCTTTTTAATAGTTTTTCCCGCCAAGTATTTTTGTAAAGAAATTATCTCTTCGGTACAAGCAACTTTTAATCAGACATTGAATCAAGCTAAGTTTTGAATGCTTACAGCATTTTGAATTCCTATATAAATGTGAGTTTGTAGAATTTTCAATGATAATCGGATCATTTATAAATGTAACAAAAACTTTCCACTTGAACTGTCTAATGTAATGAAATACAAACTTTTTCTTTAAATCCGAGGATGAAATTGTTTTTATTTTCTATTAGTGAATATTCAGTGAACTCTTTTAATGACTGGTAGAATATATCTGCGATACTCGACTGAAATTTCATTGACTCAATCTTCTAAGCGTGTTAAAAATAGAAGACCACATCATTTTTCAATTTTGAAGATGAACTAGATATTCCAATCTTATTTCAATTTGTGTATGGTATACTGCTTGTTATATAAAGTACAGTATGACGTATTACGGTTGACGAATAGGATTAAGGAAAAGCAGCAGAATTTTAATAAAATACAGAGAAAATTATCTCTCTGCTCTCTCTTCTCTGTTCGCGAATTATAAAACCCCTCTTGTAATAAATTAAGTTTTTATAAAATTTAAAAAGAAATTACTCGTCTATTTTTAAGTATAACCTCAACTATTCGGTCATTGAAGCATAATTTCACGAATGTTGTCCCATTTAAGCATATGAATTATTTAAATTCATCCGTAGAAGATAATTATTTTTCACATATTCTACGACTCAAAATACTTTACAGGTTTTCCGTTGTGCTTAGAACTGAACTTCGGTTTCAAAAGCAAAATATTTATTTTCTCTTCTATAAACCAGATTTTAATGCAATTAGATGCATGACATGAAACGGTAACGTGTCGATATTTCTACTGAGACCGCCAAAGAAAGGATCAAACGTTCATATTTTCAAATAATTCCTTATGGCTTGTTAGATTTAATTCGTTCCGAAATTCTCCCCACACAAAAGACAGAACCTCCATTTATTTGTCTACTAAAGTATTATTTGGGCTTTTAATTCAAATCATGCCAGTAATATTTGTAGCCGTCTGGTCCGTCAAAGCGTGTGCTGGACTTCTTCATTAGAAAAATGATTTGTTTTAATCTTTAACCCAGGACATAGCACTTTGAGTTCATTTAAATCAGTTTTCTGTTTCAGCAGTCGAGGTTTACTTTTTATTTACAAAATTTACCTTTGGAGTTTGAGTTTAAGCTTTACCACACTGTCGCATGAAATCCTCTTTTACTAATCTGATGGAGTATTTTACGAGTTGGAAGGTTTTAATTTGTCGGTGCTAGTTTAAAAAATCGTCTATTGATGATAACTTTTTCCTCCTTGATCATTTCTTTTTACCAAGAGTTTCTTTACTACCTAAACCATTACGAACTGCTGATTTTGAAAGTTTAAATATCTTTCAAATTTCCCCTTCAGATTTGCCAGCAAGTTTCTAAAAGAGAATATATATATATATATATATATATATATATATATATATATATATATATATATATATATATATATATATATATATATATATATATATATATATATATATATATATATATATATATATATATATATATATATATATATATATATATACATATATGTATATATATATATATTACATCGTGTTTTTTTTATTTTAAACTTCAGTAAGTAATAGTAATTTTACCAACTTCTTCCAAAAGAAATGTTAAATAATTATTCCTTTCATTGCGTTGTTTAATGCATATATTGTGAAATTTCAATATCGTTTCGTCTTTTCTGAGAGTAAAATTGTAAGTTGTCTTATATTTTCAATACATTGTAAATCGTCCTGGCAAATATTTCGTCTTTTTGAACTGTAACAAACGATTGTTTCGTCTCTCCTTTCAAATATTGAACACGATTAAGCTTTATCATTTCTAAAAAAGAAAGATTTAATCCCACTGACACACTCAAGAGGGCCGTGGTAACCCGTTTGGAAAAAAAGTAGCGGATTAGCAATCGAAGGGTTGCGAGTTCGAAACTCGATCCAACCAAAGACCATCGTGTACGTGGAGGCTGGTGCACGTCAAATCTGTCATGGCCTCAAATGTCTTCATTTTTACATGATGTGGAAGTTTGGAGTGGGGTACCAACTGAGATTTTGACCTCGACATCTGACCGTTATTCAAAATGGTGAGGTGTTGTTCTAAGATCTTTCTCTTTGGGATTGATCCCAGACCGTCGCCAATAGTGTTGCTCCAGTGTGACGTTAGTTCAACTACTACCTATCTACCTTCTTACCTTTTCTGAGAGTTGTTAAAATTACAAGTTGTCTGATACTTTCATCACATTGTATATCGTCGTTGTTAAATATTTCCTCTTTTTGAACTGTAACGAACGATTGTTTAGAATGTCCCTCCAAATATTCAACAAGACTAAGTTTTATCATTTCTAAAGAGACTTAATCCCCACTGACTGAACCCGAAAGAAAACGCACTAGCTAAGTGTTCCAAGACAAACGCAATTCATTCCATAAACCTCCTCAAGCCTTTGGGCGGCACTGTGGCAATGTTGTTTGCTTCGGGGGCGTTGAAATGTTCCCGCGGTTTCCTGGAAAATAAAATTAAAAAGCGAGTAAACATAACGCTTGAACTTGAAACAAAATATTCGCAACAAGTGAAGATCTGAAATGCGAGGGCACGCTTTTCCTAGAGACCTCTGGGAAGACAAAATATGGCATCCAACTTCAAACGGATGACAGTTTAAATGGACTCAATTTCCCGATTACCCGTGATCTGTTCTGCGGCTGGGGCAGGTGTAGTCCAGTTGAAAGAGCAACGGATTAGCAACCGGAGGGTTGCGAGTTCGAAACTCGGTCCCAAACCCGCCGTGTACACGGGGACTGGTGCACGTTAAATCTCTCGTGGTCTCAAATGTCCTCACATTGGCGTGATGTGGAAGCTCGGAGAGTGGAGTGCCAGCTCAGGTGTTGTTCTCGTCATCTGACCGTGGTTCAAAATGACGAGGCGTTGGATCTTTCTCTTCGGGATTGATCCCCGACCGTCACCAATAGCCCGTTGTGTTGCTCCAGTATGACGTTAATAAACTACATACCTACCTGTTCTGCGTCCGATTCGCGATTTAGCAATGAAATTTACGTCCTTTACTAATAAGGGTCCTTTCCAGACACATGTGATATGTAGATGCGTTGTTCATTGGAGTTTTGGTGGAACAGGAAGGAGCTTGATTGACCCTCCTGGTGGTTGTCTCGACGAGGTATCTCGCCATTACCAAAACTGTCCAGATCTTGATGGGCGAGATATCTCGTCGTCTCTCGTAATAAGAAAATTGACCAGATCTTGATCTCGTCCTCATAAAACAAATCGGTAATATCTTGATTACAAGATATCTCGTCATTAGCAAAATTAATCATACATTGATGGACGAGAAATCTTGTCGAACGTGGAGGGTTAAGCAAATTTTCAGTATGTCGCACAATAATTAAATGCCTAAATAGAACATGGAATGTATGTTATACACTTATTTTCGGGTCTAATTTACTTTCCCGTAAGATTTGGACTTTTCACGTTTGTAGATATCATAGATCATTGCGAATTGTCTGTAGAGTGTGAATACAGGGTGATTCTACGGTCATGGGACAAACTTGGAAGGGTGGTACAGCTTACTAAAGCATGCATTTTTCGTATAAGAATGTATGGTCAGAAGTGACGCGTGGAGGCACGAATACAAAAAATGAGACATGAACAGAAAAACATTGTTTATTTACAAAATCCTTGCAAAGTGCTTCTTTGCAGCAATGTTTACAATAAATGCTCAAAATTGCGACCACCAGTAATACATGCTTGATAGCGTCGAAGGAGTGATTGGCGAACAGTTCCAAATATGCCAGGCATTTCGCACACGCTTGCATCCGCAATGGATAGTCGAGCAACGAGGTCCTCAATTGAGTCAACTGGAGTCCCCCAAACGATGGTCTTCAGATGCCCCATTAGAAGTAATCGATGCTCGATAAATCTGGCGATCGAGGTGGCCATCGGACTGGTCCACCATGCCCAATCCATCGCCCCGCAAAACTGGCATCCAGGTAATTGCGGACAACCACGTTGATATGGGCTGGCGCATCATCATGCTGAAAGCACATGTGATTACGAACGACAGTCGGAACATCTTGCAGCAATTCTGGTAAAACCTCTTCCAGAAAAATACGATAATGTGAGCCATTGAGTCGCGGTGGTAGGAGATATGGGCCTATGAGGAAATCGTTCACACCACCCGCCCAAACATTCACAGAGAAGCGTTTTTGGAATGCATGTGGACGTGTAGCGTGTGGATTTTCTGTTGCCCACACATGAGTATTGTGCACATTGAAAACACCTTCCTGCGTAAAAGTCGCCTCATCTGTGAATAGCACAGAAGCTGGGAAATCCGGCTGCAACGCACACTGCTGCAAGAACCATTGGCAGAATTCTACGCGCAGCGGGTAATCACTTGCCTGCAACGCTTGGACTCTCTGAATATGGAATGGGTGTAAACGTTCTTCATTTAAGACTCTCCAAACGGTGGGTTGACTCACATGTACACGACGTGCAATAGCTCTTGTACTTGTGTGGGGTGTTTCATCCATAATGTTCAAGACGGTTTCTTCCATGTTTGGATGTCGTACAGTTCTTCCATCAGAGCTGGCGATGAATGAACCATTTTCACAAAGGTGCCGATGCAACCGCTCAAACATTTTGTGGTTCGGCATACGCCTTTTCGGAAAACGTTCCTGATACAGCCGTAGCGCTGCTCTGCCGTTCCCATTAGCAGCACCGTTCATCATATGCATGTCCGCCTTTCCACTATTTGTAAAATCTCCCATCACGGCCGACAGCAGTTGCAAATGCCGTTTTCCCGCAGATGCATCAGATCACGGATGGCCAGGCACACTCTACCCACAGCATTGCCAGCCAATCACAGCTGCCGAGTTTGTATTACTGTTGGTTGTCGCAATTTTGAGCATTTATGGTAAACATTGTATGCAAAGAAGCACTTTGCAAGGATTTTGTAAATAAACAATGTTTTTCTGTTCGTGTCTCATTTTTTGTGTTCGTGCCTCCACGCGTCACTTCCGACCATACATTCCTGTATGAGAAATGTATGTTTTAGTAAGCTGTACCACCCCTTCAAGCTTGTCCCATGGCCGTAGAATCACCCTGTATATAACCCGATTCTAAAAGAAAGCAATCCCTTTTACAAATTCGTAATCCATTAACCAAACAAAACGTAATAAGATGTCATAAGATCTTAACTTTGCATAAAAGTTCCATTTTTAACTTTGGGCCCCTCCGAAATTAAATCATGGCTACGCCACTTAACAATAATACGCTCCTGTTGATTCCGATTAATATAGCTGCAAAGCGCTCGAAATAGAATAACTTTAGCATGTTAACCCCGTACATTAAATTAATAAAAGCGTTAGTTACGAAAGCTCTTGACTCGATGACTCTTATAATAAATTAGGAGCATAAATTAGGGAGAATCGATTTCATACTATTTTCGAAAATTCTAAAAACTGATTTGTCATCTTTAAAAGGGATGGTGATGTTTTATGAGATACATGGGGTGTCGTCATGTTTAATTGTGTTCAAACTTGTACAAATAGAAAATAATGCAGAAAAAGTGACGTGGCGCTTCACTTTTCTAATTGTGAGAGCAACATTTGGAAAAATATTAATTAAATTAAATGTTCAATTTTTCATCACAGGCTTTGCTTTGTTTATTATATAAGGGTATCAGTGATACACATATAGCAACAAATATGAATAATTTAAAACATTGTCAAAGAAACAATGGTAAATAATTGAAACTATATTTTTCATCCCATCTTGTAAGCATTTTAAAATAGTGTGCTATACTACTAATCAGATGCATTTCAAGATTATGGCTCGTTTAATATGCGGATGAGTAATAATGATATAATTTATTGACCTGCCACCTTTTTGTTAATACTTCGTAGACACTGCTCGTATAGAGAGAAATTCCATTTGCAATCTCCTAATTCCAGATATGTAGAGTTTTTAGATTCTTTTTGAGATTTTTAGGACATTTTTTGAGATTTGTATGAATTCTTTTGTCATTTTATGGATTTTTAGCACAATGCTCTCATTTTGTCTGTGGGGTTTAAATCAAACTTTTGTTGGAACTTGAAACATTCTCGCGATCTTTCATCCGAAGTTTCATTTTTGCTACAAAACACGTTATAAATGACTCATCTGTTAGCTTCTAGAGTCAAAGAAGTTGGACATCTACCCTTTGTCGCAAAATAATTTTTTTGCGATTTTTGATTGGTGGGTGAATCATGACACCGGAAAAAAAGAGGGCCAAAGGTGTTTTTCTCAAGTCTAGACAGAAGAAAGCGAAAGACCACATCATTCGTTTGGATCTTCGAGTTGTTAATGGAAACGTTTGATAATGCCAAAATCTGAGCCATCTAAAGCATGGTTTTGCAAACTGAGGCCTCCGGTTCCTGGGACAAAAAGAACCAGTCCACTAAAAATATTAGAAAAACGTACGAAAATTGTCTATAGCCAAAACAGTCGTGACGAGAGTGGCAAGAGTGGTGTAAGGCAACCGGAGAGAATGATCCATTGGTATTGAGTATAATGCAGATTCCACAAATGGAGAGGCAGAAAGTTCCATAACAATTCTGTATTAATTCAATAGACGAGTAGTAGCATTATAAGGTGAGAAGGTTGTTGGGGGTTTGGAGTTTGGACGGCTCTGAGGGCTCCTTAGCCCAAGAGGCTCGTGAAAGAATGAATAGTTTTCAATGATCTCGCTAGAGGGATTAGGATTAAGAGAAATGTATTGGACCAGGAGATCTAACAAGAAAGTTCATTGGTAGAAATCAGTGGTTTAACAAAGGAGGAACGTGATCTTACATATGCGATTTGAAAGCAGGAGAGTCCGTGGGAAGTCCAAGTTAACGAGACGGCTTGAGTTCAAAGGAGAAAGGGGGTGGCAAGATATATTGACCACTTAGATAGGAAGACAAAGACTGGGAGAAAAGGGGACCACTAAGGAACTTATCTGTAGTGAGAATTGTACTTAGGGGTTAGTTTTAGGTATCGTTTCATATCCCCCATTTAGAAGGGAAAGTCTTACAGTTCCAGAAAGGATTTCACTAAATTCTCAACAATACAAACATATAATATAACAAAGGTACAAAATAACATTTCAAAACAAATATGATACCTAAACACTTGATACACAAATAATACAATATTAATTTACAAATTTCAAATAGATGGTTAATGAAAGTAAAAGACATCTAGTATAAGGGCTTCAAAATTTATCCTTACACCTTCATAAAAGCTTCCATTTTTCCTCAAGTTAGTGACAATTCTTAAATTTTTACTGTTCAGAAAATATTCAAACATTTTTCGTGTATTGTATCAAAATTTTCTATGCATGGTGACTAAAGAAATATACAGTATCGTAAGTTTTGTGGATGAACCATATACATCATAATCACATCACTAAACAATTTCTAAATTCATTGTTACAGCAGAAAAACTCTAATGTTCATTCGTTTTTCTTTTTATCTCTTATTCATTAATTTGACGCAACAAAACGAGTGAAAAGAAAGATGAAAAAACTCAGGACCTTAGATGTGCAATAGGGACAATTTCTCTGTAGCAGTACCAGCATGTCAGTTGTGTCTGTACCTACGAGAGCGTTATTGTAAGTAGGCCAGAAATGAGCTCCGTATACTTCTAAATGAGTAACTGCTCATTGCAAAAAACTAATTCACGTCAAGCATCCTGAAACCCTGAAAATGTGTGCTGTGTTGTACGTAATGAAGTTTTGTTTAATCATTTTTTAACTTCAAAATCAATGTATTTTGTGATCGATGTGTGTGTGGAATTTCGTTCAATCATTAGTACAAAATCATTATGAGTACAATCATTTCATTATCGATCAGTACAAAAATAGAAATAAAATCTACGTAATGAGAGACTGGAATGTTGAGGAAAAGTGTTTTTCATCAGTGTCCTCGAACGTTGAAAAATTAAATTACCCTAAAATCTTTTCATATGATTTGGTAGAAAGATTAGGACATGTTGCAAGTAAATACAAAAGATAGAAATTTTCGTTGGTTCATCCCTTACTAACACAATAGAATGACTTAAATGACAATGAGTTATTCCAATAAATTACATTGCATAACAAAGAACATTGTTCACCATGAAAAAAAATTATTTACATTATTCCACACATTACTAATTTTTAATTGAATACATTCATGCATCATGTAATCGAGTCGAATGTACTATTTCAGAATCCTTTTTGTGGAGAGGGTTAGGCCTATTTATTTCATAACTTACGTCAGGAAGTTTTTGCAGCATACGTATGTTCCTGTAAAAGTTGGATTTAATTTTCGACTATTGAGGTAAACAAATTCTTCATACATTAGTCTCCAATTTTAAAATCCCTTTCAGTAAAACGGGTGTCGTATCTCTTTTTTGAAATCTCATGGAATTTCTTAGTTTTTTCTTCGGCAATTTTTCGGGCCGCTTCAATGGGCGGATACAAATTTGGTTCAACTAGAGGTTCATAAGCAGTTTTCCATACATTAAATAAATAGGTGGGAACGTAGTAATCGAATGAGGAGTGTTGTTATATTCTTCCGTGACTTGTTTAAGTAATTGGGTCCAAGGAGTATTATTTGTTTGAGCATTAATTTAACATTTCAACCTAGTTATGAGGGTTTGGTTGACGCGCTCAACTTTACCATTAGTTTGGAGTCTGTGTGCAGGAGTTAGTAATTGAGTGACGTTATATTTTCGCAAGAAATGCTTAAATTTGGGTGACGTGAAGGCTGCATGTCTGTCACTTGGAATTTTCTTTGGAACTTGAATTTGGAATACCTGTTTAAGACAGTTAATATAAGCATCTGATGTCACACTTTCTGAAGGAATGTCCAAATATATCTTGTTGCATGATCTATTAAAATATGTAAGTACTTTTTCGGAGAGCCATAGTAGCTTAATCCGCCAACTGTATCCACGGAAATTAATTCGAAAGATTCATGACTTGTGGGAAGGGATTTTAACAAGCCATATTTCTTTTGTTTTTCCTTTTATTTAATTGACAAACTTCACAAAGTAGGACATAATTCCTAACATCATTTACTATGCCAGGCCAATAATTTTGTGGCGATAGTAAATTTGGATGACACTCCTCGGTGCCCATACTCAATATTGCTTTCTCTAACAATTTTGAATGTAGTGAAAATGGGACAACTTTATTCAAACCTTGTTTTCTAATCGTCCTAAGATTATCCAATTTTTTGTATTTTCGATTACAAACATCATTTTCTTGACTTTCTTTGAGCTCAGAATGAGTTAACAACTGTGCTCTTGGCAGCACAAAAGGATTTATGGGGTGTCTAGTTAGCATGTCAGCTTCTACATTAGTAGATCCTTTTTGTATTTAATTGTAAAATTGTACATAGACAATTTCAATGACCGTCTAAAAAGCCTACCGGTTGGGTGTTTAATATTTTTGAGTCAAACCAGGGCAGCATGATCGGTATAAATAGTAAAGTGATTTCCATGAAGATAGCAGTAAAAATTTTCGACGGAATCTATTATAGCCAAACATTCGAGTTCTGTTATCGGGTAATTTTTCTCGTAAGGTCGTAATTTTCTAGAGTAAAAGGAAACTGGATGTAATGAACCATCTGGATGTTCTTGTTTTAAAATTCCTGAAATTCCAATTGGGTAGAGCATTGTCAGATCAGAGACATTTCATCAATTTTGATTGAAAAATAATTTCTCGTTAAACAACGAGAAAAATATCTTCTCGTTTGCGTACTTTTGAATTTCTTTTATATATGTACAATTTTATAGAAGAGAGAAGAAATTTTTGTGTTGCATATACTCAACTGGTCCACCCAAATTTATGACTATGGTTAAATAGTTCAATCGCATAGCAGGGACTTATTAACCCTCCAAGTGGCTTCGTCGAGATATCTCGTCCATCAAGATGTGACCAATTTTGTTAATGACCAGATATATCGTCATCAAGATATTGCGACTTTTTGGTGATGACGAGATCAAGATCTGGACAGTTTTTTCTAATGACAAGATATCTCGTCTATCAAGATCTGGTCAGTTTTGCTGATGACGAGATACCTCGTCGAGACAACCACCAGGAGGGTTAAGAGAAATCGAGGTACCTCCGAAGTGTTTTTGATGTTATAAAGTAAATATTCAAGTTAGCTTAATTGAAGTTTTGTAAACCCCAGGTCTGAAAATAGTCACAAATATCTGCAAACAAAATGCTCTCTGAACATATATTTTGTTAAAAAGTGGTTAAAAGTGCACGCTGGAAGCAGTTTAGTCAACGCAAATCGAAGTTTGGCTTATCGTACATGTAAAACATACTGTGAGAGAGAATATTGGTTAACTACCAAAAAATTATTTTGGTTGTCCGTGTCTGACTCGCATTGATTTCCAAAGACGGGAATTTCCGCTGGGAATGTCTCGTGGTTCGACTCGTTTTCGACCCATTGAAGCAGAAAAGGCATAATTAATATACCCTTTTCAACATTCGTTAATATTCTACATGTTACGCAACTGGAAATGTGCACCTGCATTCTTTACTTAAGCTGCTCTCAGAGCATATTTCAATCTTGTCTCGCTTTATTGAAACCTTCTCAACCATGCAAGCTTGTTTTTGCTTTTAATTACTGATTACTTCGTTCTTCAAAAATTAATGAGCATAAACAAATTGCTGATAGCTGAAAAAGAAATGAATGGCGTAATGCCAAATACTTGTCATTTAAAATCGCAATCACTAGGAAAATTGTCTCGCTAGTTCACTTGGATCTTGTCTTTATTTGACCTATATTAAAAACAGGTGAACGTAGTGAAACGTTTGTTTTACAAACAAAATTGGGTGTCACTTTTCAATTTTCATGAGAAAAATGACGTTCCATGTATTAAACTTCCATGAACAACTGTGTACATGACAAAATGGCAACCAATGTAAATTTTATTTCACGCATTTCTCGCAAAGTAGACCCTATTTTATTATGAATAGTCTAAGAATTCCAGTTCGCAATGCTTCTAACATTGACCTCCATTTTAAAAGCACTAGCGGCTTATATAACTCAGCTCTTGATATTGATTAGAAGAGATATTTTACTTTCCCAGCTTGTCATCCGTTGACTTTCAACACCATAGTCACATCGGATTGAATTTCACTCGATCGTTCACTACTGTCAGCAGCCTTCAGCCACCTAATAAATCAAGTTCATCTCCGTAAATGTTGAATCAACACTGAAATATGATTAAAGTGTTTCGACATCTGTCGTAAACATTACATTTCTCATTCAGAGCACGATTCACATATTTATTTTCAGAAGTTTGATTTCACAGAGAATCTGATCCCTCTTTGAGAGTTCAATATCAAGCAATGCCAAACTTAGGTTGTTAGCAAACCATTTTCCAGTTTCAGTGGTATGTAATGACCACACTAATTACTGCAATGATTTTTAGCTCGAATCGATTAAAAGTTAATGATGTTAAAATGCTTTCTATGATAGCCGTTCAATCGCAACTCAACTCAGAAAGACATATCAAGTGAAGTTACTATTGTGAAAGCCCAGAATTTTTCACTGGAAGCGGCTGAAGATTAACGACATGGCTAAATTTAAATGCAATGAATGAATGCAAAAATTACAGAAGGTAAAACACCATACAAAGCACGGATAAACAAACAAGCACAAAATACTTATATGGTATCAAGGAATGAAACACAATCACATAAATTCAGGAAATAAAATTTCAGTTTTTTTACACTCCTAGTGATTTCAACGAGATATCTCGTCTGTCAAAATCAGACAGATTTTGCTAATGGAGAAATATCTCGTCGTTAAGCTATTACTGATTTTTTGATGATGACGAGATCACGATCTGGTCATTTTTTGTTAATGACGAGATAACTCGTCGAGACAACCACCAGTAAATTGGAAAATTGGTTGTTTTTTTTATGTAACACTTGTTATAAAACGTTTCAAAAAATTATTTTTGTATGTATTATATGAAGTCACATGAATATATACTTTATTTTAATATATTTGAATTTTGTAAAGCGAATAATATAAGAGCGAATGAAACTTTTTGATATTGTCAATTGATAACCGTAGATACTCATTAAATTATACAGATAAATTTTAGTGCAACTAAAAAGCATGAACATAAGATAAGTGCTTATAATAATATATTATAAGATTTACGACACTAAATGTTTCAAGAGTTAACAAATTCAATAAGTACTTTAAAAAGAGACTGGTGTCGGTGGAATGTCAGTTTTTTTTAAGTACCTTTCTTAGTCAAACAAATTTTCTCTACACAACAGTGAGCAGAAAGGTAATCCTGTCTTTCGTGGGTTTCCCACACTCAATAATACAAGAGATAATTGATACTTTGTGGTATGCAACAAAATAATACCGATTGCAGGCGATTAAAATAATGACTTTTCAACGGTCTACGGTAAGACAGTTATGACTATGGCTCCATTTTCACCATCGAAGTAAGCTGAATTTTTGATTCACAGATCGGAGAGTTGAATAAGTTCGAAGGCAACTTAAACTGAATACCTTTGGATTTAAATGAAAGTGAGAAAGTTCCTTGAAGCTTTGGTAGTCTCCAAGAGCTGCGCAGCTTATGACTGATTTCTGTTTAGGCACAGGTCATCATAAACACATAGTTGTTGGAATATTGCTCGTCGGTTGCGGTAGAGAATGTGTTAAGAGTGCATACAGTAGAACCTTGATTATCGGAGGTAATGTGGAGTTGTAGGCGGCGCAGATTCGATTTCTCCATGGGTGAATTTTCTCTTTTGTGTCAGTAAAACTTTCCTTGTATGCGTATGTACATTTCTTGACTTTGTCTTGTGTTTGGCGCAGCAGGGCCAAATATGACCTCTGCGCCATAAAACTCAACCCAACCAACCGGAATAATGTGGACCGAGGCCATCTCTGATAACCAGAAAATCGGATAATATGAACGTAGTAACACGAAACAGCATGTACAGAACAAAAATTTACTGTATACGTGTCACTACTGCTGGTATTGAGATTCCAAAAACTAGGATGAAGAATAATCTATACTCGGATTTGTGTTACAGTATGTATTTATCTTGATAATTTTTGTAATAAATCTCGTCGTGGGTTACGTATCTTTTAAATTCTCTTGAAAGAGATCTTAACAGTCTTCTGTTTCGCAGAACGTTATCGTCTCTTCGGACAAACAGCGCACACTCGTACCTGAAGCTTTATTTAAAGTTTAAAAAACAACCTTGATAGCAAATTCAACTAGGATAGAACGGACACTCAATTAATAGCTCGTATAATCAAGATTCTGCTGTAATTGTAACATGGATGCGTCCGAATCATCTTAGCAAGCTCGGATGCAAATTTTGACAGCCGTAGGATATCAATCGATGGATATTTATCGTCGTGTGCATTCGGTTTATGGTAATGCGCATCAGAATTCGTTTGCGCCAAATGTTCCATGAAGGAAGTTCCGATATTAAGAATCTTTCTAGTCTTTGCCAACAGGAAAACCATCACCAACGATTATATGACTAGAGATAATGCGATAAACTGATAATGTAATCTAGTGACTATCACACCTTGAGACCTCTCTTTTTTATGACCCTGGCCACCCAGCCTATCAACAAGGGCTTAAGGCGGGACAAGGGGTGGCAGGAGGAGACTCCTGGCTCCACAGTATCCAGCACCACTAGCTAGGTAGCATTTACGTGCATTAATTCAAAGGTGTTACAATCCCTTGGGCCTCTTAACCCTCCGAGTAGTTTCGACGAGATATCTCGTCCATCAACATCTGATGTTTTGTTGCTGACGAAATATCTCGTCTAGACAAACTGCCCTATTACTCCAAGAGGATGAATATACCCTTGCCCAGAACTGATGACAATTTGTTACAGGTTTTTGCATTAGAGGCTTGTCATACAGAGCAGTTTTCGACTCGAAGATCAGGAGAGTTAAGAAGTATCTACATGGATGGTGAATTATACATGACGATGATGATATACAAGAAATAACTAACTTTGTTCAAACGACGTGTGAGCTTGTTTTACGTGGTAGCCACCACTCGCCTCGTAGAGAGGTAGGACAAATGCTTAAATGTACCTGGTAATAATTTTTGAAAAAAGACTATTTTTGCTCTGTTATGGTAGAAACCATCACTTTCATTTAAACAACCCAAGTAGTAAGATATGTGTAAAGTTAAAGCAATTACGTCCGAGCAAAATCTATTGATTGGTCAGTGAAAAATCTGCTTTTGCGTTGATTGTATCGGAAATGAGGTAGGAAAATAATAGATATTCGTGGAATTTTCTTCTCGGTTTATCTTACACCACCCGCTGGCAGTCTGATAGTCTTTTCTCATAAAACGGCAATAAAACACTTTGCAAAACTGTAAGTTCAGGTACATTACTTCCAATTCATGACCAGGCTGTATTCCATCCTTCACGAGACAACTGGAAAGCGTCCCAATGAATGAAAGGAAAATGTTACCACATTATGCATTTTATATTTTTATTTGTTTTTGCAGTCGTATTTAATATCATTATTTAGAGTCTAATGTTGTGTCCTCAATCAAGTGTGCCTCAATTTACCAACTGAAGAAAAACATGACTTTGAAATCATGATTTTTATGAAAATCGTGTTTGTCTATCATAAGATTATGTGATTGAGATTTTCATTTAATGAAAGATGGTTTGTACAGCTATTAAAACTTTAAAGTAATTGTACTTTTAAATGTCAGAGTTCATGGTCAGAACAATATATAACCTGGGGAATAAAATAATCAAAATTTGATATAATTTTTCAGGTTACCTTAACCAAATGGTGTCATTTAAACGCCCTATGAGGTGACAGAGGAATCGTATTTAAATAACCTCACAGGGTGGTTGGAAGTCTAATAAAACATTAAAAAATCATAAAATCAAACAATAAAGATTTTTTTCCTGAAAATTTGCATACATGATACTGAAAGCATGAACTCTTCAATTCCATTGCTTTAGTACGATTGTTGAGTACGGTAGACATCAAAACGTTCTTTTAAATGAAGAGCACATCACCCTTCTTATACTGCCAATCACTTTCATCAATTTTGATAGCTATTGAGGACAGTGAAATACGATGACGAACAAATCTTTTTCGCGAATCAAGCGGAATCGAATGGAGCTACACTGGGCGAATTAGCAATGTCACAAGTCTACATTTCATTTCAGAATGCAGTCAAGTGACATCTAGGCATTGAACTATATGCATTTACGTATATCGGGCAATGCAGAGCTGAGCTCGTCACATGAAGCGAATGGGTTAAGAATTCGGAAGGATTCAATCGGAAGAACAGCGTACCTCTGAGACACGAATTACAACGAATGATCCAATAGTCTTGATAACTGAAAGCCCGCCTGGAATGTGAGACCTTGAACACTGGTGGAAAATCAACCGCTTGGGGCTGATTTCTCACGACAGGAGTCACTAAAGGTTGAATACGTAATTCAACATTATTATGGGGACAAGAGAGAAGAGCTGTTGTTAATTAAATGTATTAGAAGGATTAGTTCGATAGTATATTTGGCTGGATTGTGAAAATTGGGTTTCCCCAAGTAATTTTAAACAATGACTTTTAACCCTTCACACCTACATCCTCGAAGCATATACTAAAATCAACAAACCCTCTTTATCGTGTCTGATTTATACCAAACAAAAATTGAAAAGATCTTGAATTATTATTTCGAAAGTGTTAAGAAAATATAAAACTTACACATTTCTCAATCCTATTCATTCTAAATTATTAAAAGAAATTTTGCTTTATAAATATTTTTATACATTTCCGAAAGTTTTGCGAACCCTTGCTTTGTAATACGGACCCCATGGATATGCAAAGCAGAAGTTATTTAAAACGTAATTTTCAGAAAAATCATAAAGGGCTTTTGCAAGTTTCTATGGATAAGTCCTTGTTCTTAATCAAAATGTAATACAGTAATTGTTTTCTCTGAGCATGCGACAATCTAATATAAGCAGACATTTTTTCATTAAAACTGCGAATAAGATTTTATAATCGGTATCTTTAATCTGGAAGTGCATCTGACTTAAAAGATTATCTCCTGAACAACAAAGGGGCCACGGCAGCCCGGATGGAAGAGTAACGGATTAGCAACCGGAGGGTTGCGAGTTCGAATCCAACCAAAGACCGTCATGTACATGAGGGTTGGTGCACGTTAAATTTGTCATGACCTCAAATGTCCTCCCGTTGGCGTGGTGTCGAAGTTTGGAGAGTGGGGTGCCAGCTCAAGTGTGACCTCGTCATCTGACAGTGATTCAAAACGACGAGACGTTGTTCTAGGATCTTTCCCTTAGGGTTTGATCCTGGACCGTCGCCAATAGCCCGTTGTGTTGCTCCAGTGTAACGTTAATGAAAAACCAACCTACCTGAACAACAAACACTAAATTGGCGTGTGCAGCACCTCCCATAGTGCGCGGGATAACTCTAAGACTGTCACGTTTTCGTCAACTAATGCTAGAGGGATTATACTTTCATAAGTTAGTATCAGGAAAAAACAAGTTACTATCCGGTTGAACATACCTGATGTGTATATCTCGCTACTTTACTATCGCTGAAACATTCAAATTTTGTATCTGATGATTTTTCTACTTTCCTCTGTAGTTTGTACAGAACAGTGTTTCTTCTATGAAACCAGTGCTTGCACAATTTCAGAAACAACTTATTCTAATTATCGGTTTCATAAATATTCATGTACTGGATTCGGTAAACATGGGAGTTTTCACGGATGAGCACGTTTCTAAAGACAAAAGACGAGACAAGTTGCTTCCAAGTGATCTCTAAGTGATTTGAAACGAAAGTTTGTAGAGTGGTGTTTCTATGACACTGAGTAATTTAATCTATGTGGAATTATTACGAACTAATCTCATCTAGCAGACATTTATGACTAAAATCTTTCTTTGCTGTATGGCATTAAAATAGCTGAACCGATATTTTTTCGATCAGCACGAAGTCGGTGTAGATAACAAAAGGACTATACCGTCCGCTTACAAGTCAAACACACCAAGTCAAAGTTTTCTAGACATGAGTTTTTTAGCTTTTCTAGGTCGGAATGTGGTGATCTTTAAACTGATCTAAAAATAGCCTGTTGTGTTGCTCTGCGACGCTAATTAATTGCCATTACCATTAGACTGATCTCAAATCCACTAAGTCATTGTTTCTTTGCATGAAGGTTAAGTTTCTTGGGAAACACGTCCTACAAAAAATTCATTCCAATCGCTTTCATCAAAATATATAAAAATTGTTACCACATTTCTATAATTTCATAATTCATGTTTCGTACTAAAATTACTTTTAAAAGAAACATTAAATAGGATTTGTTTGGGCCTCTTAATATTAACTTTATAAAAGATATCACTTGATTTGAAGATTATTTCGAAAGGTATCAATAAGAGTTTGTGTGTGTAAAACTAATTTAACATAGTAACTTCATATTTTCTATACTCGCAATCCAGAAAAGGCTGGATCAAATTACTTGAAATTTGATATCCGAAGGTTAAATATTTATGTAGATTTCAAATTTTTGGCAACCAAGTTCGGTGTTGCTAAACGATGAAATTTCTGGGTAAGGAAAGAATCCCGAGAAGAGAATGACAACTCGATATAGAGAATTTTTGTTTTAAATTAACAAATAGGTCTATTCAACTCAACGAACTATGAAAATGAAATCGGGAGATGTACAACACATGTTTAATAAATAGGAATTAATTCTAAAAATTTAAAATAGCTTAATTCTTTTGGGACTTCGTGAAATCTACTTTCGAATTGTTTACGAGATAATACACAAGTTTTAAGCTTTTTTAAATTTTTACTACCACATTCAATATTTAATGTATTAATACTTAATTAAGCTGTCGCTGCAAACAACTTATTGTTCATTAACTTATTCAACACTAAATTTTCCATATACAGTGAAAATCTATTATTTTAAAGAAAATATCGCTTGTCTTTCATATTTAAATGATTCCATCATACATAGTGTTTCGTAATTCATAAACATGAATTTATCCTGTAGGAGAGGGGGTTGCTCGCCCAGGCCCATTCTTCTAAATAGAAAACTCACCAGAAAGGTCAATAACCCTATATCAAAGACAACTTTCAGCAAGTGAGTAGGTAATAACGCTAAAAATACATAAACTAAAATTTTATATGGTCCAACAGGCCTTTTTAATTAGAAAAAAATGAGATCATTAGTACATAAAGCTACCCCCACTTTTCGCTGATATTTAGGATGATAATTTCCGAAGTTTTAAGCATTTCAAGCTTGTGGTAAGTTCGTTTCATCACCTAGCTTATCTGAGAGTTAGTGGATCGACTGCAAATTGAGATGCAACACTGATACTTCGATTTTCTACTCTTATGAAACTTTCGAAATACATAAATTTCTGTTTATAGGATCTATCCCTCGGGGGCACATCTTTAGGTGTGTACGGGCTTCACGAACCCGAGGTACTCTAGTAATCTATTCTTTTCCCATGGGGTTTACTGCTTCCGGTACATATGGGGGTCGCGACCCTAGGATGTCCAAGCGACCTCTGTCTCTACTTTCTCCTCTCCTTTCTTTTCACAATTACTTGACATTGTCTTGTGTTTAGGGCCGCTTGAAAAAGTAGGCCCATAAAACCCCAAACCAACCGTTTATGGGTTAATTCGTATACAATTATCTGGTTAACCGAATCAACTATCGGTTAATAGGATAACTGAGTTACTCCATGGCAAATCGACGCAGTATACTATACCGAACCACATTGTACAATTTTATTCTAAAAATATATAGGGCCGAGGTAACAAGGTTGGAAAAATAACGGATTAGCAATCGGAGGGTTGCGCGTTTGAAACTCGGTCCAACAAGACCGTCGTTGCGTACACGGGGGATAGTGCACTTTAAATCTGTCATGACCTCAAATGTACTCACGTTGGCATGGTGTGGAAGCTTGGAAAGTGGGGTGCAGCTTAGGTGTTAACCTCGTCATCTGACCATGGTTCAAAATTACGTGGTGTTGTCCTCGGTCTCTCCCTTGGGGACTGATCCTGGACCGTCGCCAAGAGCCAGTTGTGTTGCTCCAGTGCAACGTTAATTAATTATCATTACCATCTAATTATTACATTCAATCACCAAGCACATAGATATACTCTTAAGCAATCGATCAATTGTTTAATACCGAGTGAGCATTAAGTTAGCAAACATATTTGACTGTTTTAGACAGGTACATCGATTCAGATCTCTGCATTTACTTTCGTAACATCAATAACATTACGGGTGGTGCTTGCCCCTAGGATTTCATGTGTTACGAAATACCCTCTTCAGATTAGAAATTTGTTAAGTAAAATATTTTTCACAAATTCAGGGCTTGGAAAGTAGGGAAAGTTTATTATTCACTGGTGGTTGTTTTGGGGTTTTATGGAGCAAGGACCTTATTCACTGATTGTAGCTTTTAAGCAAATAATGATTCTCTCCGATTTTTTCAATGGTTGGTAGAAGTTCTAATCAAGAGTTCTTAAGATTTGAAATTCGTAGAAGTTTTCTTGTATTTCTTCAATATTTTTATCCCACGTGTTTGACCTCTTGAGCATCCTGAACCATTTTTATTTTGTAGGAAGCGCATGGTTCAAGAAAAGCATTAAACGCAATGCGAGCAAGAACATTAAAAAACTAATTTACGCGATTAAATTCTGACAGATTTATTTGTTATTTAAAACCAAGGGAGAGCAAAAGAAAGTCTTCATGTGCTAAACAAGCATCTTTCATCAGCTTAGAAAAAATAGTTCTGATTAACTACTCGTCTTCAGAACTTGTTTTGGTCTGATAGTTTTAGAAAAGTTAAGAATATGCTATTGGCAAGTGTTTGTGTAGTATTTTGGTATTTTTAATTAAAGTCACACTGCAGCAACACAACGAGAGTTCGTATATTTCGGTTATACCGTAGATTAACACAAACCCCATTTTCCAAGTAGTTGATTTTCCAAATCAACTACTAGGTTTGGTTTGTCGTTTTACTGTCAATTTTTGTTGCAAGAGGGCTATTTATACCAAGCTGTTTCCAAACCTATTAACGCCGAGCCTTTACTTTTAGCAATTAAGGTAGAATAATATGTGTTCATGTTATTTACTATGCAAAATATCATGCTTTTTAAAATTTTTAGGTACTTACATCATTTGTAGCAAGAAATTTATTGTCTTCTCTAATTCAGTAGAATAACACTAAAATTTCTTCAGAAGTATTTAACTTTGTGTCACTGAGTGGACCGTAACTGCATTTTCAATCTTCATCCGCATTATTCCATAAAGATATCAATACTAAAATGCCCCGTCAGAAGACAAATACCTTGACGAATAGATGAGCCGATCAAAAACAACATTTAAACTCGAGTTTCCTCATATTGTTTGTTTTGGTCGGCTTTTTGTTCCAACAAAATAGCTATATTGGGAGTCATTTTTCGAAGATTTTACGTTGACGAATAGTTAGACTTTATTTATGACTTTTATATGTAGATGTGAAAGATGAATGCTTCGTCAAAAAGAAGTTCCGGAATGCTGTCCGGTCTGCGTCATTTTGGAAGAGGTTCCGTAGTGACTTCCTGTGCACTAAAGTATCTATGCATTTCTGCGATTGAAGCATTGGGTTCTTGAAATAACTTTTTTGTATTTGATGAGGGACCTTCAGGGTGAATCGGCACATCAAAAGTTCCCGTTTATTAAGGGCATTTTAAATTTCTTCTAATGTTGAATACGCTACCTTTCCCATGGCACCAAAGTCAGGTTGATTGGTTGTTTTGGAGATTTGGCCAAGCTGCGCCAAATACAAGACAATATCAAGTAAAAAATGCCGTAAAAGGGGGAAAAAGAGGTATTAGGGAACAGAGAATTAGAATGGGCAGGAAAAGATCACCAGAATACCTCGGGTTCGTGAAGTCTGTACACACATAAAGATGTGCCCCTGAGGGCACCAAGGTCAGAAATTTGAGCTTCATTTTAGCAATTTTTGTGGGTTCAATAAACGGTCATTTTTCCCACACTAAGCCTAATTTACAAGGCTTAAAGTGGTTTCCGAACCATAATAAACATCCATTTACTCGAGCCTAGCACCTGTTAAACACTAATCACTCACAGATAGGTTCATTTTTGTGGAATTATTTTTGGGAACTTCCAGTTTACATGAAAGGGCCAAATGTGCGATACTTTTTTCATATTTATTAAGCCTTACTCATAGCAGCTCTAAGCTAATTTGATAAAGTATCCAAATTATCATGGTTAAAAGAAATTAACCCTCCCGGTGGTTGTCTAGGCGAGGTGTCACTTCATTAGCAAAACTGACCAGATCTTGACGGACGAGTTATCTCGTCATTAGAAAAATCTGACCAATCTTGATCCCGTTATAAAAAAAATCGGAACATCTTGATGACGAAATGTTTTGTCATTAGAAAAATTAGATTAGATCTTTATCGACGAAATATCTCGTCATTAGGAAAATAGGTCAGATCTTGATGAACGAGATATCTCGTCGAAATCACTTGGAGCGTTAAGGAAGAGGGACCCATTTAAAGGAAAATTGTATATCCATTTTGAAGAGTCCACATTTTTCAACAATAGAGAAGGAAAATTCGCAAGATTCACCCTATTATCTGATATTTATACCATAAAATTACAAAAATGTTTTTTGCGATCGTGATTTTGTGTCAACTAGTGATGATAGTAATGGTTAATAATTGTTCCTTAATACTCATGCACACAAGAATATGACCAAGTTACGGGAAAAATTGAGCTGCTATTCGTGAATCGTTCATTGTAGACCCAATTCATATGTCCCATTCGATAGGGAATAAAGTCAATAAATTAATACGCGTAAAAAATGTGCATACGGTGTCGTATTCATATCAAAAACTGAACACTCACTTTTGTCATTTTCCATAACACCCAATTTTGACTGTAAATTTCAAGTTACCAAAATTTAATCTTGGGTACCAAGTTTTGAGTCATTCGTGCAGCCACTTCTGAGGGGCCGCGGTAGCACAGTTGGAAGAGTAACGGATTAGCAACCGGATGGTTGCGAGTTCGAATCCAGCCAAAGACCGTCGTATACAAGGGGGCTGGTGCATGTTAAATCTGCCGTGGCCTCAAATGTCCTCACGTTGGCCTGGCATGGAAGTTTGGAGAGTGGGTGGCAACTCAGGTGTTACTCGGCATCTGACAGTGATTCAAAATTACATGGTGTTGTCTAGGATCCGTCATCAATAGCCCATTTTGTTGCTCCAGTGCGACGTTAATTAAAATATATACATACCAGCCATTTCTGAATTAAGAGTATGGAGAGTTTGGAGCTCATAATGTAAAGATAGCTCTTCCACAAGACTTACTCATATCTTCCGAAATAACCTTCCCCAAAACGCTGTAGTTTTCATTATTTCGCTATTCAAAAACTCAAACAAGATCTATGTAATGTTTCTTTTTTTAATAGTGGTATGCAATACAATTTTAATCAATGCTCGTAAAAAATATGAATAGAACCCTCATATATACTATACGGACAAAAGTATTTGTATACTGCTGAAAATCAGGTTGTTTTTACTGGTTAGGACTCGGCCCATTGCTTTATGTACCCGGTACCATGAACGCTGACGTGTACCTCGACGTTCTGGATAATTCGGCCTTGCCTACACTATGGCAATACTACGGCGATGATGGTTGTTTCTTCCAACAGGATCGAGCTCCATGTCATATTGCAGAACGTGTGCTGGACTGGTTTCCAGAAAATGAGGTGAATTTGCTTGACTGGCCTGCTCAGAGCCCCGATCTCAATCCGATCGAGCACTTGTGGGACGAACTGGAGCGACGGGTACAACACCGCCACTCACGCCCATCTTCACAACAACCTCTTCTCACAGCCTTACAAGAGGCATGGCGAGCTATTCCTGCCCAGACTTATAGAGAACTTATGGGAAGTATGCCTCGACGTGTTGCAGCTGTAATTCAAGCAAAAGGAGAGCCTACCCGTTACTAAATAGAATAATAAAGCACTTTTTGTGAAAAACATGCAGTGTCCAAATACTTTTGTCCATATAGTGTATTTTGATGGAAATTGAAACTGAAGGATTTTTATGATATGCAAACTTTCAGCTCTTTTCTGCTGATAGTTTTGCCGCTATAAGAATTTTAATAATCGCTATTTTTACCCATATTTTGCACAAAAGAACTCATTTCTTGAAGGAAACAGCCTTGAAGTTTGTGGAATCATAAAATCCTTACGAAATTACTTCCATCGTAATGTATGAAAGTTGCTATTCGTATATTTTTCAGATATAAATATCCTAGTTAATATTACACAGAAACATTAATTGAAAAAATATTACGTAGATTTTGAGTTTTTTAATAATAACATGATATAAAAATATAGTGGGATAGAAAAATTATTTCAAAAGATATTAATAAGTATAAAAGTCAAGGATATATACTAATTTAACTTTAGGAACTCCGAACCTTCTTTGGAGTTCCTGTAAATCAGCGGGTTTGCCCGCTGTGCTACCAGCCTGTCGGTTGTAGGCGATGCAGGTTTGATTCTTCTCTTGGTGTGTATTTCTCTTCTGTGACGGTAAAACTTTCTTTAAGTGTGTATGTCCATTCACTTGACGTTGTTTGGCACAGCTTGGCCAAATATGCGTCAAAAAACCAAAAACCCGACCAACCAAACTTTCCTTATTCATAATTCTCAAAAGGCTGGATCAGATGACTTGAAACTCACTATTCGAAAACAATATTACATTTCAATGTGGATTCGAAATTTAATCTCAAGACTGGATGTTGGAAGTGTGGGAAATCGCAGGTAAGTTCAGGTAAGTTCCCACCAGACTGGAGGGTGTTGATCAATGTGAATCCAGATATTTCTAAGGCCACGGTAGTCCAGTTGAGAGAGTAACGGATTAGAAACCGGAGGATTGCGAGTTCTAATCCAACCAAAGAACGTCGTGTACATGGGGCTGGTGCACGTTAAATCTATCGGGGCCTCAAATATCCTCACGTCGGCGTGGTGTGGAAGTTTGGAGATTGCGGTCCCAGCTCAGGTGTGACCTCGTCATCTGACCGTGGTTCAAAATTACGAGGCGTTTTCCTTGGATCTTTCCCTTCGGGGTGGATCCCAGACCGTCACCAATAGCCCGCTGTGTTGCTCCAGTGCGATGTTAAGTAGATACCTACCTACCAGGTATTTCTAAGAAAAAAGGACCTATAGGTTCTATCCGAGCGTATTTTCTTCCTCAACGTCCATGCAGCAGACAAGCTTGGAAAGTCGGTGTTGGGCCGATTTGTTTTGTGTTGTCTTCTTGTCCCATTCGCTGAGAAATCTTTCTGCTGGAAAAGTGGCTTAGAACATTTGGGAAGAGGGCGGGTAAGTGCGGAATGATCCCTTCTCCACAGGCATACAAGTTGGTGTGGTGCAAACGAAATCTCAATAGCTTAGGAGCCATAACTAATCAAAAATGAAACCAGTGTCTGTTCGAAATGGGTCGTGGGCCCGTCATCTGACCAGGGATGTCCTCAAACAAAGGTGCGAAAAGAAATTGCCAGGTATCGGGACTGAAGTGGGTTCGTCCGCTGTGTTTAAATGTAGAACTACTTATACCCTGTCTTGTGTCTATAAGATCGTTCAGCTAGATGGTGGAATTTACGTAGCATTGGAGCAACACGATGGTCTATTGGCGACAGTCCGGGATTCATCCAGAAGGTAGGTAGGTATTTAGTTAACATCACACTGGAGCAACAGAATGGGCTATTGGACCATCCAGCAGGGAAAGATCCGAAGACAACACCTTGTAATTTTGAAACACGTACAAATGACGAGATCAACATCCGAGGTAGTACCCCACTCCAAACTTCCACAGCGCGCTAACGTGAGGACATTTGAGGCAGCGACAGGTTTAACGTGCACCAGCCCCTACGTCCAAGACGGTCTTTGGTTAGATAGAGTTTCGAACTCGCAACCCTTCAGTTGCTAATCTGCGACTTTACCAACTGGGCTTCCAACACATAAGATCATGAACGAAGTATAATGTGGGTGTTGATAATTTTATTTACTGTACTTTCTTCAATTCACACGGGGGCCGTTGTGACTCAGTGTATATGCCCACAGCTCTAGCAACCTTCGAGTTGTAGGCGGCGCAGGTTCGATTCGTGTCAGGTGCATTCCTCCCTGGGTGTATTTCTCTCTTCTGTGTCAATAAAAACTTTCATAGTGTGTTTGTCTAATACTTGATGTTGTGTCCTGTCTGGTGCAGCATGTCCAAATATGGCCCTTGCGCCATAAAACCCAAAAAACCCAGCCAACTATCAATTCACCCGACTAGTCCAACATTTTAACATTAATTACATACCAAAATCAATGTCCAATCACCTTTAGTTAAGAAGTGTTGAAAACGAAAGCAAAAGTATATTCGTGGCGCATAGCACAAAAAGGATCCGCTTCTTCGGCGGGGTGTCGCGAACTGCCATGGATCCGCCGGCACCACCACTTACAGTTGTCACTAAATGTCATGAATGGGCATCACACGATATTAGCGCAGTCGCCACGCCCGCGATAACCCCGGAGTCATTACGAGATGAAATCTGTCTCATAATTATGTAGCGTCCACCTCTAATCTGTATCGGAACATAATACGTAATTCTACGTCCAGAGTACCGACTCTTGGAAAAAGGGAAAGATTTTTCGGATTATTTACATGCTTGGTTTGCTACTTTACGGTCATTTTTTTCTATTTAGTTCGTATTCGTATGTACACTTATGCAATCGTAGCTTATACGAAACGAATATTGGAATTTGTGGATCATTGTTCACGGAATTTATTGGTTATTGAACATTAAAATATTTCTTGTAAGAGATTTAAAATTTATGCTAAATTGTTCTTCGAATAAAAGCAACTTGATGTATAACAAAAAATTGTGTCAGCCACCTTACAGAAGCTTTTCATGTGATGGCGACTAGAATGTTTAGGGTTGGTTGTTTCGTGATTTTATGGGGCAAGGGCCATATTTGGCCATGCTGCGACATACAATATCAAATAATATATCCCATATTTCATACTTACATATATCATCCATTGTTTGGGCTGTCCTACTGCGTAGGACATCTCAATTTTAAAATTTTTTAAAAATTGTATTTGTCTAATTTTTATTGTATTTTACCTTGTTTGACCAGTTTAAACCAGTCACTCCGTTCGAGCCCGGAGTTTGTTTAAATTATACTATATCTACCTTTTTTCTTTTTATATATAGGGCACCTTTTTATAAGCCCTACAAACTTTAAGCTCGTCCGAGCACGAGGAGAAAGAAATGGTACTGTTGGGCGCCTCATATGAGCCCACTTGCCTCCTTATCTTACTTGGCGTCTTATATAAGCCACTCTTATATTTTGATGGGCGCCTCATATAAGCCCCTTTTCCTCTTTTAAATATTGCTCGGTCCTCTGATCTGGTCCTGTCTCGGAGTCGAGCACCTTACCTTGTTTGTTTCTTTGCTCGACTCCGGGTTGTTTTTGTTCCTTTTGTGTTTTTTAAGTGTTCTTGGCCTTGTTTGCCGCATGTCATGGTTTTTGCTTTAAAAACAATAAAAGCTGTCTGGGGGGGTCGGGTTTCCCTTGGCCCTCTTTCGTGAGCAGCGGGAATCTATCTCCCTCCTCCTACCAAAAAGCTCCAAACCTTTCGGTGAGTTAGGAGGAGGTGAGTCTCCAATATCAAATAACAGACATACACACAATGAAAGTTTCACTGACACAGAAGAGCGAAATGCACCAGAATGTTTGGAGCCAAAAAACATTGTAGTTACTGGAGATAGTTTCTGAGCCTCTAGAAATTTAAAAAATCTGCTTTAAAAATTAAGCACGTAAACTTTTAAAATATGCTTTACTCTAAAGGGCATTCTTGAAAAGGGTACTTTTGATTCGTAGAAAAATACAGGGATTCGGTCCCCCGCAACCCTCCTTCTCTGCACGGGCCTGAAACACAAAAGTGACATCCCGTCAGAATGCACTTGTCAACCAAACTAGAAAAGAGTGCTGTCATCAAATTGTTAAACTATTCCGATTGAATGTGCGAGTAATTCAATATGAGCGTCTTCCCATTACGAAAGCAGCCGTCGAAAACACATTGTTTGAAAGCTGCGCCGGAGAAAATAGACGATCATAAAGTTGCACTCGTAAACGCCGTTTCGAAAAAATGCCGCGGGAACTACAGCACTTGCCCCGATTCTCTGAAAAAATAGCATTGTTTGTCATCAGATGCTTCTGGAACTTGCGTAAACGTTGCTACATCATAAAGTTGTTATTTTTGTGGGGACATTTTTCTGAGATGATCTTTAAATTGGTAAACATCCGTCTTTCACTTTCACAAGGCGACAATTGGGCGTACTCGGATCAGTTATAAAAATTCTCTCGGGATGGCTAATCAAAACACAACGATAAATCGCGAAACTATATCTACAAATGTCAAATATGTATTGTACGTTTTGTATAAACTTCCTAATTCCTTATGTATGGTGTACAAAGGGGGTGGTGCACGTTAAATCTGTCGTGGCCCCAAACGTACTCTCGTTGGCGTGGTGTGGAAGTTTGGAAAGTAGGGTGCCAGCTCAGATGTGACCACGTTACCGTGGTTCAAAATTACGTGATATTGTCATCGGATTTTTCCCTTCAGGTTTGATCCCGGACCGTCGCCAATAGCCCGTTGCGTAGCTCCAGTGTGACGTTAATTAAAATACTTACATACTATGTGTATGGTGAAGCCTCGTAATCATTTCATAGAAAATTGCCTTTATAAATCGAAAAAAATTCAGAAAATAGAATTTTGCCAGAGAAATCGGTCCTCCCGTAATGATGACGTTTTAAGGTAGGTAGTTGAGTTAATTCCACACTGGAGCAGCTCAACGGACTATTGGCGACGGTCCGTGATCAATCCCAAAGGGAAAGATCCCAGAACGCCTCGTAATTTCGAAACACTGTCAGATGACGAGATCGACACCTCAGCTGGCACCCCACTCTCCAAACTTCCACATTACGCCAACGTGAGGACATTTCAGGCCACGACATATTTAACGTGCACCAGCCCCCATGTACACGACGATCTTTGGATGGATTCAAACTCGCAACCCTTCGGTTGCTAGTCCGTTCCTCTCCCAACCGGGCTTACGCCTTCCGTCATGTCCAAAGCCGTGAAGTCTCACGATTTGTGTGAGATTACCTTTCCATTGATTAATTTTTGTTTTCTTTGTGCTTATACATAACTTCCAGAGAATTTGGTCTCGAGTAAAAATGCCGTAAAAATATTGTGATGTTTGGTGCTCTTGTATACTGTACACAGAATACCTTGAAATTTTTTTACATTGAATGTTGTAGTAAGGAACTAGTTCTACAGGCATATCCAGCTAGGTTCGCCCACTAATGAAAAAAGTAAGACTAAAAATCTGAGTATTTTCGTAGATAATTTACCGGTTTTGAGAATGAGGGTATTTTTAAACCTTGTCCTAGAACGCTATCAGGTTCGTGTCATTTTGGAAAACAGGTAGGTAGGTAGTTAATTAACGTCGTACTGGAGCAACACAACGGGCTATTGGCGACGGTGCGGGATCAATTCCAAGGGCAACGCCTCGTAATTTCGAACCACGGTCAGATGACGAGGTCAACACCTAAGCTGGCACCCCACTCTCTAAACTTCCACGCCGCGCCATCGGGGTTAGGTAGGTAGCTATTTTAATTAACGTCGCACTGGAGCAACACAACGGGCTAGTCCAACGTGATTGGGAAACAGGCAACCGGTAAAAACCAGTGTTGAAAATTTTGGTGGGCAATTTACTGGCATTGAGATTGTTGGTAATTTTCAAACCCTAGTTGTACAGTGGACTATAGAAAGTAGTTTAACTCGTGATGTTATAGAGGTAAGTGAGGGCCAAATGGTACTGTGAGGTATTGGTATTTTCAATTAACGTCACACTAGCAACACAACGGGCTATTAATGGTACAATGAGAGAATTAGAATGTTGAACGAATAACTCGAAAATTTCATGTGCATGTCCTGAAATTTGGTTTATTTTCAGTCAATAGCTTTAGGTAGGTAATTAATTAACGTCACACTGGAGCAACACAATGGGCTAATGGCGACGGTTCGGGATCAAACCCGAAGGGAAAGATCCGACGACAGCACCACGCAATTTTGATCCACAAAAGATATAGTGTAGCAAGTTGTATCGGCTCTCTTGTTTAGTCAACGGCTTTGATCATCTATATCAGAAAAGGACGTACAAAATATTTCGTTCTTATAATTTTTAAAACATCCGTTCAACTCTAGGGTATCATCAAGCGACTTAAATTCAATTTTTTATTGATTTTGAGGCATAGTGAGAACTATGAAGTGAACTATGGAATATCATTCTTATTGCAATTTGCGTAATCAACTAGCTGAGTGCATCGTCTCCCTGACATTTTGGGAACAGCGTGTCTATCGTAAAGTAAAAATGACGCACTGATATTCGTTTCTTTTCCCGAGTGGGAACATTGGTAAATCTAGATGAAGCAATCCTCAATAGTTTTCCACTGCAAAACATTGCTCTTGTCATTCGACAGTATTTAAGCTGCAACCTGGAATTCGATTATTGCCAAGAGCGAACAGACATGAATTCAGATTCCGGAAAGTTTTACCGTCACTCTCTAGAGCAGGGATGCACTGAATGCGGCCTTTTGATTTGCTGGCTACCCATCTCACCATGTGTTATTTTAATTTTAACAAGTCGCACGATAGGTAATTTAAGTTAAAACTTATTTTCTAGATAATGCATTAAAATGCGCAAGCCCCTTTGGGATCAGCATATATCCCTGGACAAACTTTTTCAATCATAAATATTAACAAAGCGAAAAATAGCAACCGCTTGACTAATGAAAAATTATAATCAATTTTGGGCTTGGCTACTACAAAAATTGAAACTAATATTAAAACAATTTTTAAATTAATGCAATGTCACGCGTCAAATTAAATTATTCATTTACTTTTTATATATTATCATTTTTGTAACAATATAAAATGTAAATACTAAATATCAATATAAGTAAAATAAATAATATATGATAGATAACTTTTTTTATGGTTTTTCTGGCGACTCTCCCATAAGTCACAGTGACTCTGCGTGGCCGTTGGTCTTAATAAGTCTTTGCATCCCTTCTCTAGGGGATATAGATCTGGTTAAAATTGGCCAAGAAACAACAGAAACAGACATTCAGAAGAAACAAGAAATAAAGTTTTTAGGTAAAAGATAATCTAAAAAGAATTTGCAAAGCATTCTTTCCGAAAGGATCTTCGCGAAGGAAGGTGATAGTTTTGATGATACAAGAGGATCCCGGGATAATTCTGGTGTAGTAGACTCAAACGTGTAGAATGTTTGGGAGATTAGTTCTTATAAAAATTATGATTCGATCGAGTGCATGGATTGTAAATTATAGTTGCATGAAAGTTGCACCCCTGCGGATCTAATTCCACATAATTCAATTGGTGAGTGCAGAAACCACGCGAGTCCCATTTTTCAAATTTCAAAAAACTGGGTACAGAAACCACGTAAGTCAGTGACTCATGTGGTCTTTGCCTACAACGCATTTTTTCATGGCCTTATACTTTACTTCAGATTGCAAGGTGGAACTATACGTGTAAACCCCGCAGAGAGTTAAATGAAAACATGTTTATTAATGTGGGATTCATGCTTTTTCATTTCTAATAAGCAGTTTTTCTTGGCCCTCGTTTTGTTGTTTTCTTGGTAAATCGATCTTTTGTCTTGTCCCCAAGGAGTGCGATATATCGAGGGGATACTGTATGCGAATTTTCAAAAAATGCTCCATCTTACCGCCCAACCTTAAGATATAAATGACGCAATTATTTTTATTTGACACCACTTTTGTATTTCTATAATAAAATGTTATTTTTGAATAAAATAGAAATTTTTCGAATCTTGAATCCTGAATCACAAGAGTCAATTTTCTGAAAATGAGCCAACTCTCCCTCGCTTACCATTAAATTTACTTTCCAATGTGTGCTTGTTCATCAGATCTTTCATGTTCATTCTTATTTTCAACCCTCCAAGTGGTTTCAACGAGATATCTCGTCCATCCAGATCTGACCAATTTTGCAATTTTGTTGACGAGTTACCTCGTAATCAAGATATCGCAGATTTTTTTATGATGACGAGATCAAGTTCTGTTCTGTTTTCTTCTAACGACGAGATATTTCGTCCATCAAGATCTGGTCTGTTTTCTTCTAACGACGAGATCTCCTCCATCAAGATCTGGTCAGTTTTGCTAATGAGATACCTCGTCGAGACAACCACCAGGTGGTTTAATACCTATATGAACAAATCTTGCAGACAATCGAATTGTTACTCATTTCAGTTATTTGTGAGAAAGAGTATTGATTATAAGAAATGTGTTTTTAAATACCGTATACCAGGGAAGAATTCAAGAGGAAGGCCAAAGAGATGGGGCCCCCGAAATATTTTTGGACTGGCTAGTTTGTTTTTGCTGAAGTTTGGTTAATCAGAGTAAATGGAAATTTCGCTAATCACAAATAAGATAATCGTAGATATTTTTAAAAACAATCGGAAAAATCTTTAAATGCCTTGACCATTAAATACCATACCTATTCGATAGGATGGTTGGTTTGGTCTTACAGCATAAGGGCCAAATTTGGTTTAACTGCGCCAAACACAAGACAGACAACATTAAGTAATGAACATGCACACACAAAAAAGGTTTTACTGAACCTGAAGAGAAATATATAAGTTGCAGGAATCTAACCTTCACAGCCTACAACGCGCAAGGCAATCCAATTGGTAGGTAGTTAATTAACGTTGCACTGGAGCAACACAACGAGCTATTGGCGATGGTCTGGAATCAATCCCGAAGGAAAAGATTTGGGGACAACATCTTGTCATTTTGAATCACGGTCAGATGACGAGGTCAACGCCTGAGCTCGCATCCCACTCTCCAAACTTCCAGACCACACCAACGTGAGGACATTTGAGGCCACGACAGATTTAGCGCGCACAAGCCCCGTGTACACGAAGGTCTTTGATTTGATCGTGTTTCGAACTCGCAACTCTCCAATTGCTAATGTTCGATCCAGCCAAAGACCGTCGTGTACAAAGGGGGCTGGTGCATGTTAAAACTTTCGTGGCCTCAAACGTCCTCACGTTGGCTTGGTGTGGAAATTTGGAGAGTGAGGTGCCAGCTCAGGTGTTACCTCGTCATCTGACCGTGGTTCAAAATTACGTGGTGTTGTCTTCGGATCTCCCCCTTTCGTATTGATCCCGGATCGTCACCAATAGCCTGTTGTGTTGCTCCAGTGTGACGTTAATTAAAATACCTACCTAAATACCTACCAGTTGCTAATGGGGCCGGTTGGAAGAGTAACGGATTAGGGTTGCGAGGTCGAAACTCGGTCCAATCACTGTCGTGTACAAGGGGGCTGGTGCACGTTAAGCCCCAAATGTCCCCACGGTGGCGTGGTATGGAGGTTGTGAGAGTGGCGTGCCACACGTTGACCTCGTCATCTGACTCTGATTCAAAATGACATGGCGTTATCCTCGGATCTTTCCCTTATGGTTTTATTCCAGACCGTCATCAATAACTCTTTGTGTTGCTCCAGTGCGACATTAACTACCTACCGGTTGCTAATCCGCTACTCTTCCAACTGAGCTACCGCGGCCCCCAATTCGATTTCAGAAGGGAAGAAAGAAGACTGGTGAAATTATTTTCTAAATATAGCACAATACTTATTTGTATAAAAAGATCATTTCTATGCATCGAAGTTTCCATCAACCGTGTTCCCAAAAACTACCGTCTTTGAAGGATGGATGGTTTGGGCAAAAATAAATTGGATGACATTTAAGTCTAAGCATTTCGAGACACTGGAAAAGATTCGCCCACCTCTTCCCGATAGCGTCGCCAGTGAGTTATCACATGGAGGGTCGCAACACATCTCCGTGATCAGGAACCCTTTTCACGAAGAGATAATCAGAAGTGTCCAGTGATTTATGCTGGATTTCAGGGCCAGTCGCGAATGCGCGTGAGTTTTGTATCAAATCGCTCACTTCGTGATAAGCTTCACCAAGTTTCCTTCATTAAATGATTGGAGATAGTGTAGTGTCTTTTGTGGCTATTTTTTAGATTGGTTTTCGAAGATTGTTTTCACCAGAGATCTTATGAAAGCATTAAGGTAACACGGAGAGTAAAACTCACAGACAATCAATTTTGAGATTTTTGTTCTTAATTCACCCTCCTTGTCATTAGAAAAACTGATCCAGATCTTGATGGACGAGATAGCTTGTGATTGAAAGAAAACTGGCCAGATCTTGATCTAGTCATCATTAAAAAATCACCAATTTCTTGATGACGAGATATCTCGTCATTCGCAACATTGGTCGGATCTTGATGGACGAGATATCTCGTCGTAACCGCCTGGAGGGTTAAGTAGTTTTCAAGGTTTAAAATGATGCATTGCTTTTCTTTGCGGCTGTCCGGAGGCAGTCGGAAATCCTTTAAAATATTTGAAAAATGTAAACATAATCGTATCTGAAACCTTTTAAAAGCCCTTTAATGGTGGTAACATTTTTTCCACATATCCAAAATAACTACCAAAGGTAAACACATGAAATTTTTATGTAGTCCTAGGATTCGCATACACGTTTTAACCAGAACTATTAAGTGTATTTAGATATATATGTAAAAAATAAATAAATAAACTGCAAATGTTGCTTTTCGCCAGTGTGTATCACATATTTTAATTACATCAGCAGGAAGAAAAAAATATTACCGACAAAGTGGCCTGTTCGAATATATGTATGTATTATTAGTTATATATGTATGTATATATATGTATATGCATATACATATATATATATATATATATATATATATATATATGCAGGGTGCCACCCCACTCACCAAACTTCCACACCACGCCGCTACTCTTCCAACCGGGCTACCGCGGCCCATTATATTACGATAATATTACGGACACTAGAAAGGAGCGATGTTTTTGAAATATGAGAGTCAATTTTATTTCAAAGGTTTTCGCAGCCACCATTATTGGAACTCATACCTTTTGGGGTTTAATTTGCGTGTCCTTTTTGCTTCACGAGACCAAGTGCAGAAACTCGCGAATGTGATCACTCGTCGCCTTTTGTTTCAACGCTAATATGCAACTCATTTTAAATATCAACTCAAACGGTGCAGCTGACTTCACTAAAACAGAAAAGACTGCCAGCAGTCAGGGAAGATAAATGGACACCGCAGATTTCTGTCAAGATAAATGCGAATCCCAGCCCAACTGACATTTGGAAGTGCTCATGAGATTTCCAACAAGATGCGAACAGAAAAGTGAAGCTCACGAGGTTCCAAGTTCATTTCGTACCCCGACTCAAAAATAGATGACTGGAGAATCGATTTACCACAGCTATTTAATCTGCACAGGTGCGGCGCTTATAAATCATTTCACTAACAAGGCGAGTGTTTGAATTGCGGGGCTTTTGGTGACACTCAACTACAGCAGATTGTTGAACTCAAGGAGGGGTGTAATGGAATGGTGATGCGACTAAAAATATTCCGTGTGTGTGCTCCTTTTGTTCATTGGTTTTAAATTTAAAAGCGTGGGGAACGCACAAAAAGATAATGCAAAATCTAATCCTCCAGTGTCGCTTCGAAGATTCATGGCGCTGTTTTTGACAGTTTTGATATCATCAAAGTAATGGTAATTAATTAACGTCACACTGGAGCAACACAATTAGATATTGGTGACGGTCCGTAATCAAGGACAACACCACGTAATTTTGAATCACAGTCAGATGACGAGGTCAACACCTGAGCTGGCACCTCACTCTCCAAACTTCCACACCACGCCAATATGAGGATATTTGAGGCCACGACAGATTTCACGTGCACCAGGCTCCAATTACACGACGGTCTTTGGTTGAAACGAGTTTCGAACTCTCAAAACCGGTTGATAATCCGTTACTCTTCCAACCGGGCTACCGTGGCGCTTGTTTCTATGTGAAGACTTTAATCATTTAGTTATAACTTTTTCGGGCTACGGTAGCCCAGTTGCGAGTTCGAAACTCGGTCCAACCTAAGACCGTCGTGTACAAGAGGGCTGGTGCTGTCTGACGTTGCCTCAAATGTTCTCACGTTGGCGTGTTGTGGAAGTTTGGAGAATGGGGTGCCACAGCTCAGGTTTTAACCTCGTCATCTGACCGTGGTTCAAAATTACACGGTGTTGTCCTTGGGGATTGATTGACCGTCGCCTAAATCTCGTTGTGTTGCTCCAGTGCTACTTTAATAAATTACCTACATAAGTAAAACTTTTTTCTAAAATGCTCCAAAATCACCAGTTAAAAACAAATGTCCAATAAAATTAGAACGTATTTGTAATGAGAAATATTTCAATTATGTCACCTAAAATTCTGTTTCCTACACTTCTTCAGTATTTAGCACAATTCAGTTATTTATTTAAAAGTTGTAGTATATATGATTATTCCAAAAGGATAATTTCACAAAACAATATTATTGTTGTCCACAACTATATACATGCATCCTACACTTTAAGCCACGTAGATGTGATTTTCTATTTAAATGTATGCTGGGAGATTACTTGCCATTGCGAAATTTGCTGTAAAAAAACTAGCAATCCATAGCTGGTAATTTGTCCTTCATCGGCTAATCACTAACATTTAGGGAATTCAATAGTCGATACAAAATTGTGGTCGCTGTATTTCAGCGATTTTCAACAGGTATGCCGTCGAAATGTACTGGTGCGCCTTACGGATGGTCGCGCAGTTTTAATTGTAAGATTAATTTCGTTTCAACGGGTTAATTTCGAACTTTTGACAAGTGTTGCGTTCACAAATAATTACTAGTATAAATAATATTGAGCATTATTGTTTATTTTTAAAAGGCCTCTTTGGAGCACACACACACAAAAGGGTAGGAAGAAATTACTCTTTTTATAGATCAATCTAAATTATACTTTTTTTGTCAGATATTAGTAAAAAATATATGTTTTTTCGGTGTGTCGAAGAACTTTAGTAATTAGTCTAGGTGTGGCAATGGATAAAAAAGGTTGAAAATAGCTGCTAAAGGCCAAAACACTGTAGCTTGTTTTACATACGTTTACAATTATTAGCGCTATTTTTAACAAGACTAAATAATTAATATCATTTGACTTCAGTATTCTATAGTAAATTTTATGTAGTAGGTGCTTTTCACCATAATAAACTTAATATTCGCTGTTAGCCGTTTTTTGCTAAAAGAAATTACTAACTTCAGTAGGAAAGAGGAAATTTATCAGAATAAATATAAAAGCAACTGAATCGATTTCCATCACAAAATATGAAGGTTGGTATTCATAGTTTTTTCGAATGTTAGTATTATAATTACTTTTGCATACTAAAAATTAACTTTAAAGAAATATGTAGATTTTGTTTGGGTCTCTTAATAGTAACATAAAACTTTTCAACGTGATAGAAAGAATATTTCGGGAATTTGAAAATAGTCTGAGAAACGAATTTAACATTTGGTTCTCTAGAATTTCCATACTCTTAATCCAGAAACGTTTGGATTAAGAGTATGGATCAAAGGTTTGGAATTCAGTATTCGAGGTTAAATTTTGATAGATTCAAAATGTGACATCAAAATTGAGGGTCGTCCTTAGAAATTATAAAGTTTTTAGGTGAAGTATGCGAATTCAAATGCCCCTTATGCAAATTTCAGGCATTTGAATTGATAGATTATTCCCTCTCTATCGAAACGTTATCTTTAACCCTCCTGGTAGTTTATCTTCGCGTCGAAAACTGCCCTGTAGTAGCCAACCTCTGGTGCAAAAATCTGTTCCAGTCAACAGTTCTGGGCACGGGAAAATTTTTAAAATCCTACTTGGATCTTCATTCCCTTGGAGTAATTGGGCAGTTTTGTCTCGGAGTATTTCGTCATTAGCAAAACTGACCAGATCTAGATTGACGAGATATTTCGTCGAAACACTTGAAGGGTTTATTATGCTCTTCAATGAACGACCTACCAATGAAGTGGAGTTTTTTGGGTTTTTCGCAACTGCACGAGTATATAAATATCTTCAGTTAAAATAAAACGTTATATTCATTTATTCAAATGAAGGAAAACCAACCGATGAATGATTTGTGATTCCTCATAAGTATAAAATATATTGAGCAGTAAAATACTATGAATTAATTACTAACTGTTACGTCGATATTCTTTTCTTGGCGTGTTGTTTTTTTAAGTGATGAGAAAAGAAAGTATAAATGGAAACGCAAAACGAATATGATAGGGCAAATAATGGGGATGAAAGCTTGGTGGCGCTTCTTTTCCACTGGAAGGTATACTAACAACTTTTCATCAGCTATATGATGATTATCGTTTTTAATTTTACGCTTTGATAGCGTTAGCAAGTTAACCCTCCAAATGTTTCGACGAGATATCTCGTCGAAACACTTGGATCTGGCCAATTTTGTTGAGGATGAAATGTCTCGTTGAGACAAAACTGCCCTGTTACTCCATGGGGAATGAAGTTCCAAATAGGAAAAGCAAATTGTCCCTTGCTAGTTGAATTGGTGACAGTTTGGCATAGGTTTTTGCACCAGAGGCTGGACACTACAGGACAGTTTTCGAAGCGAAAATAAACCACTAGGAGGGTTAAGTGTAGTGCATAACGTATATAGTTAAAAATTGGGCTTATTTTTCAGCTTTGTGGATATTAAGAAAGATTAAGATTCATTTAAACCGAGATGGAAGGCATGCAGGTCAAATTCATTTTCCTTAAGATTTGAGTTGTATTAGCTCTTATATAAAGACTAAAACACGAAGAGTAAGCAAAAGCTGCAATCATAAAATTAAATTGTATCCAATTCTTTTATCTCATCGTGATTTCAAAATTCAATTCATTTATCCTATTAAACTAAAATCTTTACTTTTTGACTGTTTCAATTGTAAGCAGTGGGAATATCCTGAATAGTTCTATATAATTAAGGAAGAGTTATTTTATCTCTATTTTATATTAATTAGCCAGATATTTCATATGCAAATGTACTAACCCTCAACAATATGACATAACTCGTGATTATTAATACATCACATAATCATTTTCAAGATCAATTTCGAAATCTAACACAAATGTCATTTAATTAGAATGAAAAACAAATGTTGCAATAGTTCCTTATAATCCATCGTATCATTGAAACAGTTTAGAAAATTTGAAAGACCTAATATGAATAGAAGTTATGTGGCCTCTGTATTGTCCGTTTGCACAACCCCAGATAACACAAACGGCTATTGTTTTTTCCCTTCGTAAGAAAACTGGCTTTGTTGCTGACCTTATGTTTGCAATTTTGAATTTAAATATTTATGTGGGTGAATTGAATATCATATCAGCGTCTAATGATGTTATACGCATTATCTTTTATGGCAAAACTGAAATTTAATAATGGTGTTTCACAAGGACAAAAATAAAAATTAGAATATCAATACTTTTTAGAAATCTAATTTATTTATTCTTTCTTAAAAATAATGATAATATTTTAATCTCTGTTGTAGTCTATAGTTCCACGAAAAGCAAGTTTGAAGCTTTGCTTTCGGTGCAAATTAAATATTTTAAATATTAATGCAAATATAATTTAACTTTTTCAGTTCTGTGACAATAAAAATAGGTCTTATAGAAAGACAAGAAAAATGCAAATTCAACTAGCATTTTCTGACAGTTCCTTAAGTGTAGTGCCAGCTCAGGTGTTGACCTCGTCATCTGACATTGGTTCGAAATTAGGAGATGTTGTCCTCGGATCTTTTCCTTCAAGCTTGATACCGGACCGTCACCAATAGCCCGTTGTGTTGCTCTAATGCGACGTTAATTCAACTACCAACTACCTGATAGTTCCTATGTCGAACTAAAAGTGAATTTTACTGGCAAAAAATATTTAATGGAATATCTTTAGTTTACCATGGCAAACTGAAAATTTCCGTTTCATATGCTCAAAATTCCAAAATCCGAGTGCAGATTTTTAAAAAGAGAGATTTTCTATGCTCTGACAACGAAACTTTTAACTTAAAAGGTCGCTTTTCATTCCCACTGAAACCACAGGAGCACATTTTAAGCAAACTATGTCACTTTGTTCAGTCTCCTGAAATTTTACGAAGAGAAAGTTTTCCCCCGACAAGGATATAAAATGATGTTTTGGGGAAATTGAATACAAAAATTCCCTTTTTTCCAAAACACGGAAATATACAAAATAATGACCCAAAAAGTACCTAAAATTGACCGAAAAATCCGATAAATGCTTAAAACGCAGATCTCGCAAAGCTGGGGAGCTTTTGAACGTCATTATAATGTAATGCGAAGATAAGGAAGCTCTTGAAATGTTGTTCCTCTTAGAAAGGTTGAGTGTCAGGAAATATATCGAAATTTGTACAACCTATTGTAAATAACGTAGTAAATAGTTTTCAAGATCTTGTTTTTTTCCAATTTTTAATTTGATTCCTTTCGATGCAAGATAGTTTTATTTATGAACATTTTGTATGCACGAATTTTTTCAAAATAAAAAAATGCTTAATACTGTGTGATTTTCATTTTTACTTATGTGTGTTCGAATGTATGAATTGAACATTATTTCAACAGAATAGTTATTGAGTAGAAATCAAACTTTAGAAATGCAGTAATCTCACGATATACCGGGCTTCTTGCGATTCAAGAAAAATGAGCGATGTAGTCAGGGCCGAGAAAAATTTACTTTTTAGAGGAAAAAAGAATAAACTACGCATTATATCACGCGATTTTTTTATTTAGAATGGTGTAAAACTGTATGGTAGAATGTTTTTGTATATACTTTAGATCAGTTTCTATTTTCATATTTTTGTTACCTTCCTTTCGGGTTCAACTCCTTAACCCTTCAAGTGGTTTCGACGAGATATCTCGTCCATCTAGATATAGTCATTTTCTTTTAATGACGAAATGTCTCATCCGTCAAGATATGGTCACTTTTCTTTTAATGACGAGATATCTGATCCATCAAAATCTAGTCACTTTTCTTCTAATGACGAGTTATCTCGTCCATCAAGATCTCGTCAGTTTTGCTAATGACGAGATACCTCGTGCAGACATCCACCTGGACGGTTAACTTGACAATGTCTGTAGATGCTCCTACGAAATTTCGCATTGGGTCCGAAGTCCCAAGGGAAAAGGCTAAGGTAAATGGTTGTAACAGGTGACCTTTGATCCCTCAATTTTAAAGAAAGAAATTGAGATTTCCTTCTGCTGTGGGCAAACTTAAAATTAATTGAAGGATAAGTAAATATGAGCGATGTATCGAGGAGTGATGCCACGAAAAAAGATTAAGCTAGCTTACAATAAAGGTGCCTTTGAACTCCCAATACTAAAGAAATCAATTACGATTTTTTCTCTGCTGCACACAAACTTAAAATTCATCAGGGGACTAGTAAGAAAGAGCGATATATCGAGGTTTTGGTGCATAAAGTGTCAAGCTTACAGGGTATAAGTACACGAATGTATATCATGTCACAAGACCAGGTTTATCGATAATGTGTCCTACTTGAGAATATGTTCTCACGCGCTCGTTGACTCCAAGATTCTGCATTTGGTTTGATTTGTCACTCATATTTTGCTACATGAGGGCTAATTAGAACGGAACCACGGCTCACAGATAAGATTCTGCGAGTATTGGGTCAGGAAGTAATAGCTATTCAAAAGTAACTAGCGACCCTAATTCGTACAATTTGGTAAATTTTGAACTGGCCTTCACATCTTTCGAACTCTTTTGATTCGGCTTTCTTCTCTACTCTTTCTCGAACGCTATCCTCAATCAAGTTTTATTTCTGTCAGGTTGACCTCCTTTTAGCTTTTATGCAGACTTTGTACTTGGCATGAAAAGTGAAATATATCACTTTTCTTTTTCGCCTTTTAACACATTACGTTCAATGACTCGCTCTTCCTCGGCAACTCACGTGACAAATCTTCCATACAAGTAAAAGCTGTCAAATAATTTTAAATCCTCATTTTTACTCATTTGATACAGGAAACTGCGCTTTAACGGCTATAAGGAACACATCGGTCACGATAAAGACTGCCAAAGTGGTGTCAAGGAATGGAAAGGCATCCCGCAAACAGAAAAGCACTCGACTGACGTTTGGTCATCATCTCTAACAGAATATCTATTGTCAGTGGAACTGAATGAGGCTGTTTGCTAGTGAGAAATGGTGACCACAATAGCAGCAGTTATGAGCTTTGGACTTAGCTCATGACGTTTTCAGACTTACTTTCGAGAAATGCTGAACATTCTGTTTGGCAGGTTAAATTCAATGTAATTGAATGGCAGACAACTCTTTCGTCTTTCACATATGAAACTGTTCAAGGCGAAAGTGAATAATCAGAAGTGAATTTTGGAATGATTCCCCAAATCTTTTTATAAGTGCAGCAGGAAAATATTTGAATATGCTCTATAGCAGTTATTTAAGATAGTTGATTAATTACACTAGCCAAAGGTTTTTATAGCATGAACAAATTTAATTTTTTAAAACTAGTTTTTGGATGCTGATTTCAGATATGCCCCTAAAAGAAGACCACCACGTTAAGGTTTTTTGTTGTTGGACATTTACTATTTAATGTTTTTCAAATTCAGCGCTTTGTGTGCAAAAGGATACTAGATATTTTTATTTTCATATTTCGCTTTCTGACATTTCAGTTGTGGCAACACTGATATTTTCTCTGATAAAGAATATGAAACAACAACCAAACCACCACTATTTTATTTTTCATTGAAGGAGAAATATGTTTTCATCCTTGTGACAAAATTTGGACAGAAAATCGAACAAAGGCAGTGTCGCGGATGTATTAACGTTCCTGATAAGTTTTTCTGTGTGAGGACAGTATATATTACAATATCAGGCATTCATTGATAGACTGTGAAGAAAGTCTACTATTTGTAGTACTTTGGATGCGATGTTGGAGATCAAATCCACAATCTGCTGCATTTCCTGCTTTGTTGGCCTGAGTGAATGGTTGAAAGGTAAGTTAAAATCTATGCCTTTTGCAGTTCCTATGATTTGGCTTGGACAATTAGTCACGTGGGATATTGTGTTTGTTTTACTAAAATGAGTGGCTTTTCAAAGAATAAAAGTAAAACACAGTGACCAGATTTGCTATCAGTCTCAAGGCCTGTTCTTCGCACGGGGAAGATCTTCCTACACCGATACCATAATCTCCAAGAGATAGATTCAAATTCGTCAGAAGATATGCATGCACATAAAAATCCGATCCTACATATACTTCTAAACACTTAGACGAGACCCACTTGATTGAGCAAAATGAACTGAATGATCTCGTTCAGGACCCGTCTTACCAAACAAGATTAACTTTTAGATTCCAGATTTCAAGAGTGGGACCTTCTACCTAAGAGTACACATGTTTCTGTGTTCAGAAATAGGCATTTGGTTATATCTTCTTTCTATGAAATACAGGATGGTATGTGCTTTTGTTCAGATAGTCCAGAGATAATGGAAGATTTAGGAATATCTCACACAAGGATAAGGTGTCTATTCATCGACTTACGTAAAGTTAGTTTAAGAGCTGTCCTTTTGTATAGCGGAAATAAAAGCCATCCATTCCAGTAACACATGCTGTAGTAATGAATGTCCTTAAAAATATACTTATTAAATTCTATCTGGAATTCATTCCTGACAATCTGGGAGTAGTCAGCGATGAACAAGGAAAAAGGTTCCTCCAAGATACCCAAAGTATGGAGGAGAGGTATTAGGCAGGTGGTATCTCTCAATGATGAGTAATTGCTGCTGTTTTCGCAGAACAACTCGACACATAAGAGAAACAAATGAACTTCTTGTATGGGTATACGAATACAAGAGTGCAAATTTAATTTTGTATTTATACATGCGTACTTTTTGCTGTCTCATGCAGTGATATGTGAATATGGTATTTATAATTTTTAACACTGAGTGTAATTTTATAGCTAACAATAAAAATAAATGCTGTAATAAATTACAATTTGAAGTTCAGCTTTAACTTGGAATTTAATAAAATATGACATTTACTTTCATTTCTAAGATATGTAAATATTGTATTATATACACATCTTTTGAAATGCAGCACTTGGGGAGTAATACAGAGTGGTGGAGAATTTTTACAGTCGTATTTGAATTCAGGACCCCAAAATTCGAAAAATTTTATTTCACCCATGTTATGAAAACAAATTTTAAATTGATGGCCATTGTTACATGAAATTGAATATTTGCTTCGGGATTTTTACATAATCTGTCATCAAAATCTCCTATATTTTCCTATAGCCGTGGCTCAAATGAATATGAATCCGAAGTAAATAGAGCACATACCTCAAAATAGATTCAAAACATTAAATATCTTAGCTCGCATTACCGCACATCTAGAAAGGGATGTAAAGGAAACATTTTCAACAATATTTAAAATGAATATATGAGAAAATGCATAGGTTATGTATACATACCTTTTACTTAGTTATTCAATCACATTGAATCTTGAGACTAGGCGTGAATAGGTTCTACATGCTCGTGGAAAAGAAAATGAAAGAATGGTAAACCATTCTGTGGTTTAGTCAGCTTGTTTATCCTTCAATCCTGAACAACAAATAAGTCGACGAAGATGAAAATATTCTCTCAAGAGAAATATGGATTGGGGTGTGGGATCTCGGACGTAAATTTCTTGTTCATATTATCGATCTAAACAACTAAAGTGAAACCATCCGCGTTTTAACAACCACGTAATACACATGCTGCATATGAGCTAACATGAGCATTCAAGAAATACTACAACATATTCATTCTATTCACTGTTAAACAAAGTTGGTATAGAATTTGAAGCTATAGTGGTTTATATAGAGCAAGCTATGTATTAAACTGTGCTACAAAATTAACTGGGATCTAGTATTTTTTTCTGTCATGAACCCGTTACATTTTCAGGATAAATCATTAAATAATCTAAACATATCAAACACGTAAATGCCACGTCAATCAAAACTTCAAATCATTTTCAAACTGCTTTTATGTGAGAAGGTTATTTTATGATTTATTTTGAAGCATTTTAGTGCATGGTATCACATTTCCACGTAGAAACTTTAAGCGCTATTTTTGTTTTAAAAAAGGCATTGTTTGCAGAGTAATGTAAAGAGAATTGTATACTTTTCAACCAACTTCATTACTTTTATGAAACAGAAGAGGTATTAACATGAAATCCCTTTTATTAAAACAGGAAAATATTATCTTCAGTTTCAAATCTAATTTGCTGCCCATTAGCTTATCGCTGTATGGTCAAATTTCTGTTGCTCAGAAAACTGCACTGCTGTCCCTTTTTAAGAGTTCCAAAACGTGACTTTGGCCAATAACGTTCAGTAGAATGAAATGATTTTGAATCGAGCATGATGAAGAAATTAAAGTCATGAAAGTCCGGCGATCACCTGTCTTCTAGTGAATGTTTGGAATATTAATTAAGATCCAGGAAGAGATTAACAGGTTTCAAATGTGCGTTTTTTTATGTTAGCATCAAGGTCAATGCCAAGAACAGATACATTGCGGAGAGCTAGAAAGGAAATATGCTTGTCTTATTTTGCAAGCCATCGCTCATCATCCACAGATGTTTCAGGAATGCTTCAAACACGTGTTCAAGGAAGAGAAAGAAAAAGAGGGAATGTGTCAGCTAGAAAATTATCTCTGATTTGAATAACAGTAAACAATTATCTTTAATCCCGAATTTGATATCCGAGTTCTTTTTATATTCTAGTGGGATTGATGGGTTCACCGAAATCCCATGAAAAAATGTTTTTCGGAAACTGAAGAACCACCATAAGAGATTTTTCGCGGAAGTCTAAAAAAATCCAATTCCACTCTTTAAATTTTGGACACAGACATATGATATGGGAGAATTATGTTTGTAAAATGAATGCAATAAAATAACTATGATAAATTTAGTTGTATGTACTTAGTGACTTCAGATTTATAACAATTGTTTGGTTTGTCTCTCTACGGACAATTTTTTCCTACACGAGGACTAATTAGACCTATACTATTAAATATGTATAACTGTTGTGCAATTATATAATATTTTACTTCACTCTTGTTGAACATTTCTTGTTGCAGAAAATCAATTGTTGGATTTGATTTTAACAATTGAAAAAGTCTTTATTTTCGATTTTAATTCAATCAGTAATGTGTTATAAAAATTTTATTATTTCCAGTGTGGCAGTATTATCTAATAGCTTTCTATGAAAATATTTTACTCGAGAACTCGTATATCTCGCCACATTCAAGTACATAAAATTCTGATCAAAACAACCAAAGAGCGATGTGCGAATCGCTGACTACTTACCGTTTACTACGGGAACCTCTTCCGTCACTAAGTCTTGGTGGTGGCAGTAGCTATAGGAGAAGGGCTCGTTAATTTTGAGTGGGGTGAGTCTGGTATGTCATAATTTTATTTGTTTTTTAGCGAATGCTAGCGGCGGAAAAAAGTTTACTATTTAAAATAATCTCGCCAACACCATGTCGAACTTTTTAACTTCTAATCAACAAAAAAATCGCGCCTGTCAGCCCATCTAAGGCAGTCGGCTTTGGAGGCCATCAATGGTATATCGTACGATGCTATAAAGATCTACACTGATGGAAGCAGAAAAAGCAGAAATGAAGATGGTTTTGCCAATTTGGCGATATTACAAAAACCCTTTTATTGTAACGGAGTGTCTTTTCCTGAATGTCGATTATGAGAGGGATTTTCAGTGTAAACAAATTAGACGATCTGCGAAGATTTTACTTCTGTTGTTCAAATGCTCTCAAGTGATATATATATATTGATATTGAGGTACTTTAAAATGTAGTTTACCACCGTTTTTGGCAACCTTTTTTCGTTCAATTTATTTGGTGTTGACCAATAAACAATCATAAATTCGGAATTTATCCTTTGGCATTTTTTGTGGCTGAATGCTTAAATCGTATTAACCCTCCTGGTGGTTGTCTCGACGAGGTATCCTCGTCATTAGCAAAATTGATCAGATCTTGATGTACGATATATCTCGTCCAAACCACATGGGAAAAACAAGCCAACTGATGTTACGTTCAGAATACGTATAGGAAACACATATCATCCCAAAAACACGACCGCCACCTGTACTTAGCTTTATAGAAAATGCCTCTCATAGTAGACTGACTTGAAAAAGATTGGTTGGTTGCATATTTATGGCACTAGAGTTTAGGCTATGCTGCTAAGGTTTTAGTCTAATTATAAAATAAGTTTATTTTCAAGGTTATAGTAGTAGAAAACAAGGTAAATGGGTAAAAGTACAAATCTTATAAGGTCTAGATCTTTATTTGACTAAAGTGGTTCTTTCCTGCGTTTGCTCGGAGAAAAAATTGTGGCAACACTTAAAAACATCTCTAGAATTTGTGTTCTTATTGTAGCAACACTAAGAATGTTCTTATGGTTATAAGTGTTCGCGTTAAGAATTCTGAATAGCAGTGTGCCGCGCATCTTTTCTCCGTACGCATGTCGAACTATTTGCTCTGTATTTATTTACCAGTTTTTAATTGTTATGCTTGAATAAAATTAAGTTTCCTTGTTCCTGAGATGCTTATGGCACAGTTGATAACACGCTGAAATAACATCGAATAATTAAATGCTGCTAGCCAGCATTTTGAGTTGGGATTCTTCCGGAAGCCAGAACCGGAACTAGAAAACCCAGGTGATATCCCAAAAAATGATTACGTTGGCCCCTCCGAAATGAAATCATGACTTATGAATACGATTTCGGTTTTAGTTACTTCTTTCCTTGAACATCCATAGATTTAAGGGCCGCGGTGGCCCGGTTGGAAGAGTAACGGACTAGCAACCGAAGGGTTGCGAGTTCGAATCCAGCCAAACACCGTCGTGTACAAAGGGAGCTGGTGCACGTTAAATCTGTCGTGGCCTCAAATGTCCTCACGTTGGCGTGGTGTGGAAGTTTGGAGAGTGGGGTGCCAGCTCAGGTGTTGCCTCGTCATCTGACCGTGGTTCAAAATTACGTGGTGTTTCCCTCTGGGATTGATCCCGGACCGTCACCAATAGCCGTTGTGTTGCTCCAGTGTGACGTTAATTGAAAATACCAATACCATAGATTTAAACTTTAGTCAAAATGATGTTTTTCTCCTGACAAAGAAAAGTTAAAACCTCTGGTCGATTGGACGGGATCCTTATCAGTCGAGGTGACTCAACGGGTTTGCCCATTGTGCTAGCAACATGCGAGTTCTAGATGGCGCAGGTTCGATTCCTGTAACTTACTCTATGTGTATTTCTTTCTTCAGTATTAGTAAAACTGTCTTTATGTATATACATTACTTGATGCTGTCTTTCTTTGGTGGAGCTTGACCAAATATGGTCCTAACGCCAATAAATCTATACAACCTATATGCCGAGAAACGGGAGTGTTGGAACTTTTTCTGTATAGGAATATGTGACTACCCACCGGCATCAGTAAAATAATCCGTTGTGTTGCTCCAGTGCGACGTTAATTAACTACCTACCTACCTACCGGCCTCAGTGAATCTTCATACGCACATCTCCAAGATACCCAAATTATTTTTTTCTACTTTCATCCTTTGGATCTTTCCCTTCGGGTTTGATCCCAGACCGTCGCCAATAACCCGTTGTGTTGCTCCAGTGCGACGTTAATTAAAGTACCCTATCCACCCCTCTACTTTCATCCCACTATTCTATTCCCCAAGTCCCTCTTTTTTCCCCTTTCACGACATATTTTATTTGACGTCGTTTTGTGTTTGGCGCAGCTTGGCCAAATATAGCCCTTGCGCCAAAAAACTTAAAAAAAAAAACCATGCATCCATCTTAAACACTTCTTTGCGGGTGGTCATGAATTATCCGGGAAACTTAAACTGAGTTGACTAAAATAATTGGACCTTCTGATGAACCCCTCGGGAGCACATCTTTAAGTGTGTACGGACTTCAGGTACCCGAAGTACCCTAGGGATCTACTCTTTTCCCATGGGGGTTACTGCCACTGGCAAATATGGGAATCGCGACGCCAGGATGCCCAAGCAATCTTTCTCTACTTTCTTCTCTCCATCCTTTCTTTTCACAATTATTTGACATTGTCTTGTGTTTGGCCAAATATGGCCATTGCGCCATAAAACCCAAAATCTACCAACCTTCTGATGAAACATGGTTTTCAGAATTAAACTTCACACACACAACAAAAGGAATTAAATGCGTTCCAAGGTCCTTCCTTGTTTATTTTGTTCCCAATGCTTTGGAATTTCTTTGAACGGCATTGTCTTGCGCGACCAGGTGCGGCATCATTTAGATTCATGATCCTGATTCAAGTTGTTGATACCCGTAATTACAATGCAATATCCCGAAGGCGTCCAAGATTGCAGCAATAATCTGTGCGAGCAAAATGGGTCTAACTGAATATTCGATAGCAAAATAATCAGGTAATTTGGACGAGGATAATAATCAGACACGTGAGGTGTCTTTGGAATATTGCTATATTAATGGAGTTTAATTGAGTGTTCTCATACGGGATACAAACAACATAATGCGTACGATGTGCAACAAGGTTCTCTGAGGATTGTCGTTTTGCAGTAATGCGTATTTCAATTTCTTTGCTTGATGGTCTTGCTATGGGGCAAGACTTTCCCGTGGAATTCTGTGGGCGGAACACGATAACAAAAATTTCAAAACAGGTTTCTTGATGACAGCGAAACCCTTTTCAGATGCCCTGTGCAAGATGTTTCATTTTTACACCTCTTAATAATTTTCCCGCAGAACACGCAAATCAAACTATGCAATTAGATTTTGCAATTCATTTTTCAAGCTCTGCCTGAATTCTCTGGAATATATAGAAATAACTATTTTCAAAAATATTTTGAAATTTTTTATTTTTATTTTCATGCAGATTCATCTCTAAACGTCTGCTGTCAATCCCGGAGTGCTGCAATTTAAAATCATCCGAATAAAATTGCAACTTTTTATGTAATATGTCTGCAAATCGCAGGTACCCACAAACTTAAAAATGTCTTAAAAAAGAAAAGGCCTCAAAGTGTAAAAAATGCAGCAGGCATTAATGGTCCCGGTGTAATTAAATGTTCAAAGGTAGAAGGAGGATGTCCAATGGAGTAAGTAAATGCCCAGACCCTAGTTATCAATATTTAAATCCAGCTTTCATATGCATATGAGAGGAAAATCTCAACTTATACTTTTGATACAAAAATGAAACACAGTAACCCTCTCGGAATATCGCTCCTCGATGTATCGTTTATACGGTTAAATCCCTCATTTTCACTTGTCCCTTAATGAATATTTATTCGCGAAAAGCAGAGGAATTCTCAATCTGTGTGTTTCTTTAAAATTGTGAATTCAAAAGTCACCTGTTTCAAATAGTTAATTAAGCCTTTCCTCGTGAGCTTCCTACCACAATGCGGAATTTCGTAGGGACATCTACAGACATCGTCAAGTTAGGGATTGAGGTTCTTAATCAACCAGACCCCGAAAGGAAGGTAGAAAATGATTCACCGTATATATACAAAAATATTCTACCATAAATCACTTTAAATAAAAATCAAATATGTAATTTGAGCTTTTTTACTCTATTAAGCAAATTTTTCACGGCCTTCGCTACATCGTTGTTTTCGCGCTTTTTCTTGTGCCTCTAGAAGCGTGACATATCAAAGGATATAATTATGTAAATTATTATAAGTATTTTAATCTCCATAACAACTCCTTTTCCAAAGTACAATCCCCGACTTTTTAGATCACGGTCCGAAATTAAATGTAACCCATAAAAAGTATTAGAAAGCCTCCTTGCATTAGCTATTCAATCATCTTGTCTTTCCACAAGTTGTAAATCTTTGGGTTCCCTTTGAAATTAAATCCGGCAACTATCATGGCGAATTAAGGCCTTTCCATAGTCAAGAGCTACAATGACAATGCTCAGCCCCTTGTTTCTTGTGTTAGATTAGAGAAATCAGAACTAAGAGCGAATAGGAGCTCCTTCGGGAGCTTATTCTAAAGGGAACCGATTTCAAAAGTTTCCTTTTTCACCGGGTTGCAACTGAACAAAGAAGGCTCAGTTAATTTCTGCAGTTTATCCTTCCTCCCGTGCAAAAGCGGAATAATAAAGGCAGCGACACATCATTAAATCATTTTAAGTGCTTTCGTGTATGCCATTTTGTTCACTATTAGGGACTCATTTCCGCAATTACGGACGATTCTTGAGAGCATTCAGAACTCTTCCCAAAATAACAAAACGGACTCTTTTCTAATCTTAGTCTCCTTTACTGGATTGTAATTGGATAATGACCGTTGTCACTGCCATAGGGCTCCCGACACTAATTGAAATATATCTGACCTCTAAGCGAAAGGGACTTTGGGGAGAAAAAGGCTGCATTTACGCTAATATTGGAGAAGGAATTTCAATTTAGCCATGCACGCATTTTTAAATTATGGCGTAATTTTTGAAGATTGTTTCAGTCAGCTTGGAGTTAAAGCTCATCTTGCGAGAACCTCTTATAGGACGGGCTTAAATTAACTTCTGCTGCTTAAGGAGCAATTTTGTTGTGCATAGTAAGTGGCTTTGTGGGTAATGAGAAAAGAATTAAGCATGTAACCCACGTGTAATTGTCGAGATGGTTACTTTTTGTTGCCCGAATAATACACACCCGTTGTGTACGAGTTAGAAAAATTGGTTTTCCAAGACCATGACTTGTGTGCAGAAAATTGTTCCTTTGGTGTTACTGGTACTGACTTTACCAGGAACATATTTAGAGAAACCTCCTCAGAAATGTCCCAATTTTACAAAAGTAAATGCTAAAGTTAGATTAATCAGTGATCAAAGTTTTGTTTACCCATATATAGAAAAAAATACATAGGTTTTGAAAATAGTACAAAATATCTGTATACAAATGCTTTTTTGTATTATAGCAATTTGATCGGTTGCTTGAAGCAAACGAAGAACCCATGCATGTGCTGGATGACTGTCTTTGAGTGGGAAGGGATGGGACTAGACAAGAAAATAATTTCATGCTTGGATTCTTGTCCGATTAAAAATGCAGTTGAAACCAGTTTAATCGGCGAAATCGAAGTTTGGTGAATCAAACAAGCAAAACATTAGGTAGGTAGTTAATTAATGTCACACTGGAGTAACACGACGGTCCGGGATCAATCCCGAAGGGAAAGACCAAAGGATAACGCCTCGTAATTGTGAACCACGGTCGCAAAACATAAGGTGAGGGAAAAGACTGAGTCGATCTGTATACCTGCATGGACCTTACAAGTTAGTGTATCAAAGCTAACTATCATGAAATAAGTAAGATATTTAAATTAATTTTAAATACAAATATGTTAAAATTTAATGAACCCCAAACTTTCAAAGAGAGCTGATAAATTACACTCATTAAACTCTACCCCCTCTCACATCTCCCAAAACACATATCCATTTGGGTTTGCGTTTGATTTGTGGCTTTAAGTTCATTTTTACTACACGAGAGCAAATTAAACGAATACCCATTCGAGAAACTAAATGTTAATATAGATTTGAAAACAACGACGGAAAGCGAAAGAAAATCATTCAAATTACTGCTACGGCTATTATCACTATGCATTCGGTGAGGTTACCTTTCCTTGTATACAAGGCCTTTTGTCTAACCTGTCGTTTCCTGTTATCGATTTGATCACAACAGCGACATGTCAGGATTTTATCAGACCGCATTTCCCCTGCTAAATTACTCTTTGAGTTTATCTATATTTTTATAAGACAACGTCGTAATGAACTAATTTGTAATCGTTGTAGATATATACATATTTTTTAAATTAATATCTAAAACTTATTATATTACTTATCGCTGCAAAAATTTCATCTGCATTGTGGTTCCAAATTACGTGGTATCGTTCTCGTATCTTTCCCTTTGGGATTGATCCCGGTCCGTCATCAATAGCCCGTTGTGTTGCTCCAGTGTGACGTTAATTAAAATACCTACCGCTGCAAAAATCACAAAATATACCAATCCCCAAGCCTATTTATCCCATTTAAAATACGGCATTGTATTTAGAACGATCAATTTAGAGTTGAAAACAAGCACAATTCCGATTTCAAGTATTTCCAGTCCAATATGACAATATTGCTTACGTCAACATGCAATCGAGACATACTTCTTTTCCTTCTAGTATTTGTATATAGCCCAAAACGAAAACTGGAGTTACTTTTTAATTCTGGAATAGTATTTTTCCCACAGCTCATAAAAACAGGAAAATTCTGGAATGGTAATCTTTTATAATAAATCAGAACAATAAAAAATAATTGCTTTTGTGGATGTGGCATTTCCTCTAACTGATGTTTATTTAACCTTAGACCTCACGGCAAAACAAGGCTCTCCAGAGTGTATTTCTGGCAGCATTATGTCCCATATTGACAGAAAAACATTGTTTGCCCCAGCTTGAACTGATCTGGCCATAAGAGAACGAACTAACTCATACAGACGTCTTTTGCCGCTACTTTTATATAAATTGATTTCTAAAGCTCTTAAAAACAAAGCAAAATCTTCATAAAATATCGTGATTAAGAAAATCGATAATGATATTTCGATTATGGTAATCTCTAAAACTGGCTTTTACCGGTATTGAATTACTTGTTTTTAAGCCCTAGTTCAAATGTATTGAATGCCCCCCAGGTATCCTTTGCAATCCTTCCTCAGTAGCAGCAAAGGTTGCAGAACCGCTTTCCATTTGGGATGACAAGCAGTGGGTGGCTTTTATTAATGTTCTCCGACGTCTTAATAGGCGACAATGGTTCGGAGCCGTGTTTGTTTGTTGTGGTTCAAGAAATAAATTATGCCGTTAAAAGACGACCTGGAAGAGCAACACAGAGAAAAAATAACACAACACAGAAGGGCCGGAAAAAGAGTGATTTGAAAAGAATAAACGCATGACCTTCACGTGCCGTTGCCAAATCCCGAAAACAAAGAGTGATCATGAAAAGTGTTGGGCAAAGTAATGACTTACATATGTGATGCTGGGATTTTATTATTCGCGAAAAGGGCGGATTTCGGTGCGACAAACTTTTTTCAGGCCAGCCTCAGTTTTGTCTCGCGGCATTTCCCATTTGATAATTGAGAATAAGAGCAGTTCATGTCACAAAATCAATTATTTTATGAAGCCCTGCTATTATATCTTCCATATTAGGGCAAAAGGGGTTAAGACAAAATAGCTGATTTTCAGAATCTTAAGTTGAATATTTCACTCTTTCTCACAAATATTCAGGGTGAAAAAGTAGTATGCCGTGATACAAATAATTATAATTTAGATTCGTAGATTCCTTTAGTTTTGATTTTTTAAACACATATTATTTTTTAAATTAATGATGCATTTGACTCCTTTGGACCAATCAAAAGTCAGACTCAACCCCTTTGGCCCTGATACGGAAGACATAACCTATATAATACAGTGCGGTTATGTTTGAATATAAAATTACTAGCTGAATTACCCGGTGTTGCTTGGGTTGAATTGTTTATAATTCATCATAATATTACTTCCTATGGAAATTTCGAATTGTTTTTAGCTCCCTGCAGACCCAGAACAAATCGAACGGGGTTAATATATAGCCTGTCTACAGGATGATTTTAGCAAATTTAGTGTGAATTGGTCTGACATTGGTCGTATAAATACGCAATGTTATTCCTATGAGGATTTCGAATTGTCTTTAGCCCCCTGTATCATATCGACGATAAAAAAAGACCACTTTGTATGAAAATAATCTTTTATTATCATAAAAATTTACATTCCAATAATAAAGCTACAATTTAAGAATTTACAGACGGGATACATAAAACGCTGATTCTGAGCGATTTTCAGCGCAAGCGCACCCATCTGCCATTGCATCATACTCTAAGATTCTAAAAACCTCCAAGGTCATCTTGAGAGACGACTCCTGTAGATGTTAACTCTGACGTCATCTGCACAGTCAGACCGGGAGACAGCGCCCCCTAGCAAATGCTCTGTCCAGGATGACGGGACGTTACATCCCTCTGCACACCAAAGACAAATAGAACGGGGTTAATATGTAACCTACGTTACCCGCAGGATTCCAAAGAATAAGTGTACCAAATTTGGTGTAGATTGGTCAAACAATGTAGATTTGTATAGAGAATAGACAGATGCCAACTCTATTTTATATGAATAGATTAATGCTCAATGAGAGGGATTTTCAGTGTAACAAACCAGACGGTCTGCGAGGATTTTACTACTGTGGCCCAATGATGTCACATGATACATATCGGGATTACCTTAAAATATAGTTTATCGCCGATTTGGTGACGTTTGGCGTTTAATCTAATTATTGTCGACCAATCAACTATCATATATCAATTCGGAATTCATTCTGTGGGATTTTTATTGGCGACGTACGGAAATCGTATTCGAAAAACAATTCAACTGATGTCACATTCGGAATACGTACGAAACATATCGCCACAGAAACACTACCACCACCCACATTCAACTTGACAGAAAATGCTCCCATACACAGAAAAATCGGAAAATAAAACTCTTGGATCAAGGAATAAAAAAAGGTGATGAATAAAGCAGTAAAAAGGGCTAAGGATTCCTTGCTAAAAAATATCAATATTGAAGGGAAATTATTCATTTACAAATAAAGTGTTCTTAAAAGGTATTTTTCAGATGAATGGAAGGAAATGATGATGGTAGGATGAATGTAGACTTCAGACAGACTTTCAGATGAATGTAGGATAACTTTGCAAAAGGAAAGGATATATTTAATTTTCCAAGTGTCAGTAAAAACAGATTTTTAATCATTTTTTGTAAGCGAGATATTAACATAGTATGGAGTCTTTCGCCAATATCAAAATGGATTTCATCAGAAAAGCAGCATCTCTCAGTGCGGAGAACATAGGATCTTCCATGGATAGTTGGTTGGTTTTTCATGGTGCAATGGTCATATTTGACCAAGATGCGCTAAACAACTTCAAGTAAATGGACATTCACACAAGGAAAGTTTTTACTGACACAGAAGAGAGAAATACACCAGAAGAATCGAATCTGCGCCGCCTACAACTTGCATGTTGCGGCTACCCCGCATTTTATGGACAGAGAAGAGAACAAGATTCCTTCAACACTAGAGATACCGATGAATGACCTTATACATCATATAGGAAGGTCTCAGCTATGGAGAGCATCATCAACCTTCTAAGATGGAATGAGACTTCTCATCCAGACCACTCCAACCGTGATTAAAAACCCTTAAATTTAATTTCGGAAGAGAAAGTTGTAGAAAATAATGCGCAAATACATGTCCTTGATGTCCATATGACGGGTGAGTTAAATAAATAAATATAATACCGTGCGCAGCTATTTCTCTTACTAACCTCTTAATACGAGAAGTGAACTAATTGCTTTCCATTTTATCAAAACCGTTCGATGGACCTCTCTGGTTGTCAAGCACTCAATCAATGGGGACGGCCGTTTGAAATGAAAATTACAAGCGTTATAAAAGTAGTTTATTTAGCCGGATTTGTAATCTTTATTTTTCAATAGAAAAAAAAGAAGATAAATAAATATAAAGGAATAAAAAAGAATAGGATACTAGAGCATTGTTAACTGGGGATGTCGAGATTCGATGGAAAGCAAAACAAATCTTGTGGTTAGCTTTAGGTAGGTAGGTAATTGAATCGCACTGGAGCAACACGCGGTCTATTGGCGACGGTCCGGGATCAATCCCGAAGGGAAAGATCCGATGCTTTACTTTAGAGTCAATCTGAAAGTCAACTCCATTCATTGTCTCATTTCCGCAAAGACAACTCATTTCTATACTTAGGTGGGTAGGTATTTTAGTTAACGTCGCACTGGAGCAATACAGCGGGCTATTGGCGACAGTCCGGGTCAACGGTCATATGATGAGGTTCTACCTGAGCTAGCACCCCACTCTCCAAACTTCCACACCACGCCAACGTGAGGACCATTTTTATCCCTAAGTTTAAAAAAGTTGCCCAAAAGGCGTATCAATTCTGTCTTAGAGCTTGATGGCAGTCTTACAAAAGTGGCAAAATTAGGAGGGAATAATAGGTTATGGGTATGTTGTTTGGACTGGATTAAAAGCACAGGGTTAGACGGAAGAATCTGCTAAAGGTCGTTTCAGCTTCAGGTTTTTTGGATTTTTTGCCACCCCTTTTATCCGAATTTTAATTTTTTTTGTTGGTATTTTGGTATTTTCAATTAACGTCACACTGGAGCAACACAACGGGTTATTGGTGACTTTGTTAAAGGATACCGGGATTCTCGTCTTCCATGGACGTTACTCCACTGTGCAATGCTTTCCCAAACTGGCGTTGCGTCTCATCCATAAATTGCGAATCAATTTCAAATGTGAAACAATCTTATGCTAGCAAACCCTATTTGCTTTTCATTTCCTTATCGCTCAAAAAATAGAAATCTTGGACGCAACAAACTTAAACGTAAATAAATTATTATTCACAATATCATTAGCTCCACAAAACACCTTTCCTCTCTTCAAAGCCTAACTATTCCTGATAATGGCGATACCTTAAATAATTTAAAAATACTCGAGAAAGATTTCCAAAGACATATTCATAAGTAAAGCTCCCTCTGAAAGGACCGTGGTAGCCGGTTGGAAGAGTAACGGACTAGCAACCGGAGGGTTACGAGTTCGAATCCAACCAAAGACCGTCGTGTACAAAGGGGGCTGGTTTACCTTAAATCTGCCGTGGCCTCAAATGTCCTCACGTTGGTGTGGTGTGGAAGTTTGGAGAGTGGGGTGCCAGCTCAGGTGTGACCTCGTCATCTGATCGTGGTTCAAAATTACGTGTTGTTGATCCCGGACCGTCGCCAATTCCCCGTTGTGTTGCTTCAGTGCGACGTTAATTAAATACCTACCAACCTACCCCCCGAAATGTTCATGATATACAAAAATGAACGTGGAAAGAAATTCAATCGATGAAATCGAAGTTTTGCTTACCCCGTAAGTAGAAAACTCGTGAAAAGGTTTGAAAATAGTCAAATTTAGTATTTGCGAAATGCTCATTTAGTATTAAATCAATTTGAGTGGTTGCTAAAGCAAGAGAAAAGGTCCATTTATGTATGTATGGGTCAGCGAGAATTCTGATTAGTTTGGCTTGTTCTATGGTCAATTTTTACTACACGAGGGCTAATTAGGCGTGTACCTACAACTTACAGTAGATTCCGAACAGCCATGCCAAGACCGGGATTCGAAAGAGAGCCTGTTGAACCAGAGCACTAACCTCTCGACTGCCAGACCGACTTCAGAATTCTCAATTTCAGTCATGTTCTCAAGGGAAACCCATGAAACTACAAACGTCAGTGAGCCAAGCTTAGCACATAGCATACAATGATTAACCCTCCAAGTAGTTTTGACGAGATATCTCGTCCATCAAGATATTACCGATTTTTTGACGATGACAAAATCAAAATCTAGTCACGTTTTTTTTAAACACGAGATATCTCGTCCATCAAGATCTGGCCAGTTTTGTTATACTCGTTTTGATAATGGCGAGATACCTCGTCGAGACAACCACCTGGAGGGTTAATTCTTATAAACTTGTAAAACACGAACGGTGTATGTAGGTTTCTTACGCAACTCGTTTATTCAGAGACGAAGCTTGACTTTTGGGGACATGGAGCAAATGAAGCTGATGCAAACTAAAATTTACGTATATAAAATGAAGATAATTTGGATAAAAAATATGATAATTATCAATTTTAACTCTCCTGTGGTATACTCTCAACGAGGTATCTCGCCATTTGCACAACTGACCAGATCTTGATGAACGAGATATCTCGTCACTAGACGAAACGAACCAGATCTTGAATTCCTCATCATCCAAAAATCGGCAATATGTTGATGACGAGATACCTTGTCATTTGCAAAATTGGTCGGATCTAGATGAACGAGATATCTCATCGGAACCACTTGGAGGGTTAATACATTAATTTTCCAAATATTATTTTGTATTGCAATTAATCATTGACTATGCATAAAAACTAAGAAAACTCTAGCTTTGTGAATAGGTCTCCTAGACGATGTCTTGTTTTGTGCTTTCCAGACGTTTGTGAGAAAAATTTCGATGATTTTTGCCCTCTTTTCCTAATAGCAATGATTGTAGGGGTATATTAAAAAGAATTGACTCTTAAACGACGTATTCTAAAGATGGCTTGTATGAAAACAGATTCACTTCACACGCAAATCACTGTAAAATGATTCTGTGACGAGGACAAAGTTGGATTCTTAACCTTAAAGCATTCTTTAAACACAGTTTACCAAGGAAAACCGCTTTTCAATAAGTATTTCTGAGTATTCTTAAAAGAGGACTGGTACTCTGGGCCTTTGTCCCTGTTCCCCCATACTACTCCACTATAGTTTATTTTTAGTTATTTTCAAGAGACGATGAAATTGGCGCGTGAAAAGTTACGAAATTAAAACGTAATTCAAAATATTTTCAAATAAATAAGTTGCTTTTAATTACTATTTGAGGAAAAATAATCCAGCACCACCAGATTTATGTATTAAAAAACAATATATACTAAAAGTAACATGAATTTTAGTTTTTCTATTATACAAGTAAAATTAGCTAAATAAAGTTATTAAATTAATTAACAATATGTAAAACAGTAGGAAAAGATGAAAAAAACTAGAATGTGCCTTATACTAAATGGAAAAGGTCTCTATTCACGAATAGAAGAGAAATTCAACGATACCATTCAAGAATGACGCTTTCAATAAATTCATATGTAAAAAATTTGCTTAAGGGGTCGTCTTCATTGCTCACCGACTTCGACACACAATTTTGAATCTACATCAAAATTTAACCTCCTTTGCGAGTTTGAAATTATTTGATCTAGCCGTCTTGGATTACGAGTATCAAAAATTAGTAGCTACATTGTTAGATTAGTGTCCTATACTTTAATTCTATATATCTTCCGAAGGCAACATGAATATCACGCTGAAATTTTGCATTTGGTTACTGTGAAGGGGAACCCAAGTAAAATATATGGTGTTCCTTTTTAAGTTAAATTTTAGTGTGCAATATTTGTTGGACATGAGAGTCAAGCTCACGATTAATATTTCAATTTATTTTCATTTTAATAATTAATTGTGTGTGTAACTTCTCCGTGCAATTTTTATTTTATCTTTAACAGGAATTGGAATTATGGTAAGTAGTTAGTTAATTAACGTCGCACTGGAGCAACACAACAGGCTATTGGCAACGGTCCAGGATAATCTCTAAGGAAGAGAATCAAGGACAGCGCCTCGTAATTTGAACCACTGTCAGATGTCGAGATCAACACCTGAGCTAGCACTTCACTCTCCAAACTTCCACACCACGCCAGCCTGTATGATTTGGATAAACGAAAAAGTTAGTCTTCAGAACACGGTTCGTCAGTTTTCAGAGCAGTCGGTACCATGTAAATATGCAATTTTATTATAAATGTCCTGTTTTTAATTCCAGTGTAGCTTCTACATGCACTATTTCGCAATACAGTCCACTTTTGAAATTTTTTGGACACTTGTGTCCTTACGTAGAATTAACGGTGGACAATATTAATTACGAAGTTAATGTTCCAAAGATTATTAATAGAAATCTTACCTATCGGCGGGAATATAACTTTTATTTTTTATTAAGCAATTATTATATTCTGAGCATCGCAATATATACTTTTTAAAAGTAAGCTTTTATCAAAATTCGAAGTCAAAAGAGAGTCAAATTGAATGACCTTAACCCTCATGGTGGTTGTCTTGACGAAGCATCTCGTCATGAGAAGAAAACTGACCAGATCTTGATGGACGAAATATCTCGTCATTAGAAAAAACTGACCAGATCTTTATCTCGTCATCGTTAAAAACAGCAATAGCTTGATGACGGGATATCTCGTAATTAGCAAAATTTGTCAGATCTCGAACGGACGAGATATCTCGTCGAAACCACTTGGAGGGTTAAATTAAAAAGATTGCTCAGTCCTGGCATCGTAAGAAAGGTTATGCATTTTTAAACAAGCCTTACTCGGGCTCAATTGGATAGTTAGATCCAAAGATATAGTTGCTTATGGTTTGTGTTTTACATGATTCGTTTACTTGGAATATTTTTTCACTGTGTACCCATATGCGCGTAGCAACTACATATTTTTCTGCAACAAAGATATATATTTCTTCGACAAAAAAATGAAAGATATGCTTTTCAAATTCAAAGCCAAAAGTCAGATTTAATGACCTTTGAATATATCATTAGAAAACTATACAATATATCATTAGAAAAGCCATACAGTACTATATATTACAATTAGAATGGTTGCACATTTATTTATACTGATATTTTTGAATAAATAATAGAAGAGATATAATTCTTTGGAATCTGGTACATACTTGCTGGGTGCAGCTGAGACAAAAAAAAAAGAAAAATATACATTATTTCAAAGAAACTTTAACAATCACTGATTTCAACGACAAATCTGTTTCTAGAACTAAAGCTTAAAATATTTAAAACTGTTGAAAATAATAAAAGGTTATATTTTGAATTCTTGCAATATTTTGTTACATAAAACGAATTTTTATCAAACAACTTATGAAAAGCGACTAATTTTGGTGAAATTTCTTTCAGAATTAATTTTTAATTAAAAATTATATTCAAAGTTTTGATAGGACGGAAACACGTTTAATGAACAGAAATTAGTTTCATTATTTAAAACTAGAAAGGGAAAAGGAATCTGGGATCCCATGAAATCGAGGAAAGGTATATATATATATATATATATATATATATATATATATATATATATATATATATATATATATATATATATATATATATATATATATAATGTTATAATACGGAAAAAAGGAAACAAACTTACCTTAAGCATCGTTACTTGTGAAGCTTCGACACGATAAGAACATTTTTTTTAGTTTTTATAATTTTAATTTGATGAAATTGGTAGGTAGGTAGTTGAATTAACGTCGAATTGGAGCAACACAACGGGCTTTTGGCTACGGTCCGGGAACAATCCTGAAGGAAAAGATCCGAGAACACTTCGTAGATCTAAACCAGGGTCAGATGACGACGTCAGCACCTGAGCTGGCACCCCACTCTCCAAACTTCCACACCACGCCGTGAGGGAATTTGAGGCCAGGACAGATTTTACGTGAATCAGTCCCCCGTACACGACGGTCTTTGATTGGCTCGAGTTTTGAACCCACAACCCACCGGTTTCTAATCCGCGACTCTACCAACTGGGTTACCTTGATGAAATTGGAATTTCAAAAGTAATACATATGACGAAGATACTGGCAGTGAGAGACAAATTAAAAATGGCACATAAGTTATTAAAAGAAAATAACTGGACCAGCAGAATAACAGCTTATACCTTAGCTCAACATTTTCAAAATGTGTCGTACTAAAACCAAGCAGTCATTGATCTTGTGGTGAAGACTTAAAAAAGCTGTTTTATTAAGACATAAATAATGACATTATATGAATTAGAAATAGCAGACCCAGGGGTGAGACCTCCGAGCAACTTAGAGGTTAAAGTCAGAAAAAGAGGAAAAATTTGAGCGCAACGACAAGCAAAGCGATGGAAAGGAGGTGCACAATCAGCTAATTTAGAGATTGTGTGAGAGGTGTCTGAGATAGGAATGCAATGGTATTGAAAAAGATGAGTCTGCCTGGGAACTCGATAGAGAACTGAATAGTGAATATAAATAGAATGATTAAAAAGTATTTTGAATTTCGTCACATGTATAATGTTGACACATTACTCAAAGTATTTTAAGCGATTTCGATTTTTAATGCAAACGCTTTAATCTTATATTTGATACTTTATTACAAGAAATATAAATATAATATAAATGCAATATAAATATAATTTCTGAATTTTTATAATTCATATATTTGTACAAAGATGAGAAAAACGTATTTTACGACAATCGTGTCTTATTTCTAATTTGCGATAACAGTTTTTAACTGTTAATATTAACAGTTTTATCAGCAATTGGCACAGATAGTTACTGAATTCAATGGTTGTTATTGACTTAGAAATCGACACTAATGGTTAATTTTAACAGTTATTAACTATTTAAAATTGCTATTAAGTGATGCCAAATGATATAGTGAGTTTCAACTTACTTTTATCCAATTATTTTTTATTTAAATTTAAATTATTTCACTGCTATCCCAATAACATTCATCGATAACTGTTTATATTTTCGATTAAAGATGTTCTTATAATAGTAAAAATAAAGTGTTACTACAAATTAATATTTAGTAACTGTTTGAAATTGGATATAGATAAAAGTTACGGATAAATGTTAAAAGTAACTTTTTTGACCAATAACTAATTTATAACAGATTAAATAAATTAAAATTAAAATTATGCCTCTAAAATCAACGTATTGACGAAAATTTAAGTGTAGCGAAAAACTCTCCAGAGGGAAGAGCTGAAATTTTACATGGTCAGAATAAAAGATGTGAATCCATCGAAATATCTTAAGGTTTCTAGTCACAATTCCTTCCAATATTAATTTAACAACTAACATTGCATACTAAAATAATATTATTTCGTAAGATATGAATAAAAGTCAGGGAAGAGGATATTAACATTAGGAACTCCAAACTTCTTATGCCCTCAGGGGCACATCTTCTTTAGGTGTGTACGGGCATCACAACCCCGAGGTACTCAAGTGATCTGTCTCCCTTCTGCTTTCTTCCTAGCCTGCCCTTCTGCTTTTTTTTCGCCCCTCGTTGTCTAGTGTTTGGCGCAGCTTGGCCAAATATGGCCCCTTGTGCCATAAAACCCAAAACCAACCAAACTTTTATACTCGTAATTCTGAAACGATTGGACCAAATTACATATATTGGGTATCTGAAGTTAAATTTCGATATGCATTCAAAATCTTGCATTGGAAAAGAGGGCTGCTTTTGAGAATTATGAAATTTGTGCTCAATTCAATATGAAGACAACCCATTCTGCAAATTTTATGTGCATGAATTAATAGGCGTTTTTCCCCGGTGAATGTATTTTTGAATTAACTTTACTGTTGAAAATGCTCGAATGAAGGGGAGGTACGTTTTCCTGCTCCAGCAGTACATTTCCTCGACATTTGACAGTGGTATGGCACTGCTTGTTTCGTGCATTCGAAGGTCAAGATGCCTGATGACTGGGGATCCGGGTGAATGTCGGGTATCGCTGCCTGTATACTCTACTCCCAATACTGAGTCATGACTCTCCCCAAAAGGAGATACATGGCGCAGTCTCTAGCACACTGCGCGACATAACTAAAAAGATCGGAAAAGTATCACCTGGTGGTTTTATTTTTTGTGGTTTTATGGCGCAAGGGCCATATTTGGCCATGCTGCGCCAGACACAAGACATACAACATCAAGTAATAGAAGTAATAGACACACAAAGAAAGTTTTACCGACACAGAAGAGAGAAATACACCCAGGGAGGAATGCACCTGACAGGATATCGCCTGGTGATTAAGTGAAATGAAATCGTTTAACAAAGTATAAACTACGTTGGTTTTCTGGCGTGAAATTTCTTCTTTCACCCACATTACGTAATATTTACGTAGTTTACTACCATAAGTAATAATGCATACACATATATATCTGAGACTGACAGTTTAACGCACATATTCTGATTTGCATGTCCTTTATTTTCCTTCGCACGTCTCAATTTACTCTTAGATATTGTGCGGCTACGGTGAGAAGGAACACGACCTTGGAGAAGTCCATTTAAACAAAAGTGGTTAAGCTCGCAGAGGTTGGTTGTTTTTAGGTTTTACGGCGCAAGGGCCATATTAGGCCAAGTTGCGCCAAACACAAGACAATGCGTAGTAAAAAATGTCGTAAAAGGGTTAAAGGAGGGATTTGGGGAATAGAACAGTAGGATGAAAGTAGAAAACGATCGCTTGGGTATCCCGGGAGTGCAACCCCAGTGTTAACTAAAGACAACAAATCTTATGGAAAAGAAAAGTTTACTAGAGTACCTTGTAAACCTTGTTGTTAACTAGAGTACCTTGTAAACCTTGTTGTTAACTAGAGTACCTTGTTGTTGGGTCGGTGAAGCCCGTACAACACTCAAAGATGTACCCCTAATGATTAAACTTTAGGCACCGACAGAGCCTGCGAGATGTAGGCGGTGCCGGTTCGACTCCTGTAACTTATCCTGGTCGTATTTCTCTCTTTTGTGTCAGTAAAACTTTCCTTGCTTGTGTATGTCCACTATTTGATGTTTGTCTTGTTTGATTGTCGCAAATATAATCCTTACGCCCTAAAACCCGGTTCGATTCCTGTAACTTACCCTGGATGTATTTCTGTCTTTTGTGTCAGTAAAACTTTCCTTGCTTGTGTATGTCCACTATTTGATGTTTGCCTTCTTCGATTGTATGTCGCAAATATGATCCTTACGCCATAAAACCCAACCAACCGCACCGATAGATAAACTGGAAGCCAGAAGCCGCGCTAAAGACGCCAATTGCGTGAACGCGTTGTTTATGCCACTCTGCCACCCAATTTAACGAATTGACTCGTCCCAAACCACGTGACTCAAATATGCCAACCCGCCGGACTACACCTGTAACCCCACGGAGGCCAAAATGATAGTTTGGTGTCAGGCCGAACGAAGACCAATTCGATCAATCTCTGAAGGCCACCACAAAACATTAGAAAGAAAAATAATTAAATGACGCCTTTTGAAATGAAGGTAATTGAGTAGTTGACAGTAGAAAACAATTTTAAAGTAAAAATAATCATTTAAATGTGCCGCTAAATAATTTAGGGATAAAATTATGTATTAACAAATGCATATTTTCTCAATTCGATTCCCCGTTAGAGTATGTGGGTCCCCATTTCGTGTAATCGGTAGAATCAGACTAAGGACGGCGTTTTTAGTGCTCCAAATGGTCGGAAGTGAAGTTACAAAATTTTCGACATGAATATCTCCGGAATGCCACGTTTAATCAGAAAACGGGTAGCGGTAGCTCAGTTGGAAGAGTAACGAAGGGTTGCGTGTTCGAATCCAACCAAAGACAGTCGTGTACAAGGGGGTTGATGCACGTTATATCTGTCGTGGCCTCAAATATCCTCATGTTGGCGTGGTGTGGAAGTTTGGAGAGGGGTGGCAGGTGAGGTGTGACCTCGTCATCTGACCGTGGTTCAAAATTACGTGTTGTTGTCCTCGGATTTTTCCTTTCGGGTTTGATCCAGGACCGTCACCAATAGCCCGTTGTGTTGCTCCAGTGCGACGTTAATTAAATATACCTCCTACCAACCAGGCTACCGCGGCCCAGAATCAGCATAGGTCCGGCTCTATTTCGCGTTGTTAGAGCTGAAATTCCAAATGGCCAAGTTGAAAGAGTAACGGATTAGCAACCGGAGGTTTGCGGATTCGAAACTTGGTCCAGCAACAGACCGACGTGTACACGGGGGCTGGAGCACGTTAAATGACGTTATAAAATTTTTGACATGAATATCTCCGAAATGCCACTGTCCAACCGAAAAACGAATGCTTTCGTGGTATTCGACAAGGAATCGCGTAGCATTCAATATTCTGACCACTCTGTATGTACCTTAAAAAGAAATAATGCACAAATTATTTAAGTTGGTTATTTTATGTATTCAAAAAATAGATTAAAAATTTTTCCAAATCAAGTCATATTCAAATAAAAAATATAATTTGAATTATTAGTAAAAGTATTTATTTTTTTAATCGAAACATTTGCCATTTCAGGCAGCAGCCTACTAGCTCACAAAAATGCGTCTGATTCGAAACGCTGCAATTGCCTTGTTCAGAGAACCGAAGCTGAAACAAGGTAGGCGGCAGAAAAAGTAACACATGCTTCAATCTGAAAAAATATTGTCGAGGGAAGATGATTTTTTACCCTTTGTTTTGTCGCCGAAAAACTGACCTCATTCGTGTTTACTTTGAAAAACGCGGTGTAATTCCTGCAGAGTCGAGCAAACAAGATGGCGCCACGGGATAAAGAGATCTCACTTCCTTTTGTGTTAACGAAACAACACAAGGCGTCAATTCGTCGGTGCGATACTCTGAAATGTGTGGTGACGGGGTTTTTTCATCTGTTTTGCTAAAAATCGACCATCAACACATGAAGCAATAGCATCCTTTCTTACACACCCTCGCATTTAGCTTTTCAAACTACAAGGTTACAAATACAAGCAATTTCGTTTCTATGCTCGCATTTTTCTTATCATATACGGGTTTTTCGCCTTCAGTTGCATTTCCCAACATTTGGGAAACAAAAAATGGCCTCTTCATATTAGGGAAGGAGAGGGTTGCTGGTCGTCCCCCTTTGAAAGGCCCGTCTAAAAAAAACAGAAGGCCCTAGGAGTATTAGTTCAATGAACATATTACTTAGGTTGGTTTTGGAAGTTAATTAATGTCGCACTGGAGCAACACAACGGGCTATTGACGACAGTTCGAGATCAATCCCGAAAGGAAAGAACTGAGGACAACACCTCGTAATTTTTAACCACTGTCAGATGACGAGGTTAACACCTGAGCTGGATCGCCACTCTCCAAACTTCCACTCCATGCCAACTTGGACATTTGAGGCCACGACAGATTTAACCAGCCCCCGCGTACACGACGGTGTTTGCCTGGACCTAGTTTCGAACTCGCAACCCTCCAATTGCCAATCCGTTACTCTTCCAACCGGACTACCGCAATATTACTTAGGAAAAAATTATTGATGCCGATAGTAAGTCTATTTGAAGGGGCAACTCCAAGTATTTTGAACTTCAGTGCTACTTGAAATAGCCAGAACTTCAATCTTTTCAGAGATCAGAACATTCATGTACTTGTACCAAGTTATACGTGGTTCAACATTACCAGGTGTTGTCGGTAACACGTTGTGTTGCTCCAGTGCGACGTTAATTAACTACCTACCTACCTATACCAAGTTATAAAGTACGTTTCTCCCCACCAAACACTTCCTGATGGAAGGTTATTCATTGTTCGATCAAAAGAGAATGTGTGCGAATCGATTTGGAGTGGTTTCATATATTGAAAAAGCAAACTGACGGATGGCAAAGGAACATCGTCGGCTGCGTCTGAAGTGGTGCCTTGAAGAGCCGCCTTCCAAAGGGGCTCCGCGGCCGCTCCAGGATAATAATATAAATACAAATTAAATGAAATAAACAATTAGAAACACAAAGTAGAATCAAAATAAGATAACTAGAACTGCATTCTCAACGGAAATTTGCCAAGCTGAATTTCGCGCCTCCTCTAGCAGACGACGCTTGGTCATTCTGCTGCCACTAGCTGTAAAATTAATCCTGCTGCTATTAGCTGTAAAATTAATCCTGCTGCCATTAGCTGTAATGATTAAATTGGAGAAACTGGGTTTATTGTATGGGCCTTATTGTTGCTCTCACCAATATAAAATCTGTTGTAACGCAAATGGTTCGATTTATTGAACTTTGGAAGAACTTTTATGTATCCAAGTTTTGACAACATCATGTGTATTGGTGGTAGTTGAGAATAAATTGAGGTATTATGGTAAATTTCAAAGTTTTTCAACTATAATTTCATTGTATTGACATTGCGCAATTGTTTAAGTATCTCTACTATATATCCCTTCTTCCTCCTCCTTGTAATACTACTTTAAACACCATTAACTTGTAAAACATAGGGTAGGCTTAAGGGCTCCGCCATAGAAATCTAATCTAAAAAGGACTCAACGAGTCAAAAAGGTTGGGAACCTCTGCCCTAGAGTAATGGTGTGGGAGCCATCACTTATGAGAGCTAGTCCCCTCTAGTAGTGATGCAAGGTGGTTTGACAACACAGCGATACGTCCAGCAGATCCTAAAACCTGTTTTACTTTTCACGTCACATGTCCAAGGGACTATTTACCAGAGCCATAACGCCCACACACGGCTCGCCTCTCCCAGGAATGCTTTCGTGGTGTTGTAAACCCTTCCTGGTCCAGAGAGATCCCCATATTTGTCTCCTATTAAGCATGTGTGGAGTCTGTTAGGCCGTCAATGGACCTTCCACTGGAATATAAGAGGTCTAGAGCAGCAGCTGCAGAATGCTTGAAATAATTTGCCACGGAATATCATAAGGGTTTTGTTTGACTACGCCACGTCGTTTATCGGCATCTAATCACCGACAGAGGCTTTACAACTTACTAATGTATGACCTGTCTGATGTGATTCTACAAGTCCTCTAAATTTGATACTGTGATCATTTCTTTCTCTTCATGAACATCACACATGCTAAGTTTCATTGCGATCAAACACTGGCTTATAGGATTTTTTTAGTGCAATATGGTTAATCCTAGGGAAAGAAAAAAACTTGAAGAGGCTGTGGGAAAAGTCCGCCTTTAAGTAAATAGTTATTAATTTACTTGACTTCTCACATGTAATGGAACGTGGACTTGATTCTCGATCAGACCAGGATGTCGGAAGTCGAAAGAAACCATTTGATCCCCAACGGACGTAGGTGGTAGTTGCACTTGAGACGATCATCCGGGTCTTTTGGAGTGAAGATAATTCCGGGATTACAGGGGATTCGAAGAGGAAGGAAGTGGTGGAAGTCCTTCAGGCGTCCAGATTGAAGTGTTGCGTTTGATACAAATGTATGATACTCGGAAAGAAAGAAAATGCTTTAATGCAATGAGTACCTTCTTTAGTGTGAAGGAATCATCACAATCATCCAATGGCCGTTAAGACACGGACAAACCTCTTTAAGCCCGATTTTTTAAAATCAGGGCTGGGATAGCTAAAACTGACCATACATCGACATTTGATGTTCCAGAACATGGCCTAGCATTTAATACAAATCATCGCGTAAACCTTTACTGAAATTCCATTTGAGTCCAAGCGAATTTTTACTGTAACAGTGCGCGACAAAAACTTACATTTCTTGCAAATATTTTGAGCAGTATTCAGAGCATGGTTTTTAACCCTCCAAGTGGTTACGAGATATCTCGTCCATCAAGATCCAACCAATTTTCTTCTGAGATATCTCGTCCAAGATCTGGTCAGTTTTGCTGATGAGATGAAATACCTCGTCGAGACAATCATTAGGAGGATTAAACGAAGAGCTGCTAGTAAAGAAACAAATCACTTTTCTTTATTCGTACATCATTCATACCTGAGCAAAGTCAGACACTATTATGACGCATACTTTTAAACATCATTTGTGGTGCATTCAAAAGTGAGAATTTCGGGTAGATTTTAAATTTATTTTACCAATTGATGTGATTATGATTTATGGTTTAACTATATAATTTCAAATCTTTTATTCTACATTCAAATTTTAAAATTGTCTTCAACTGCATGCACACTCAAAAGTTACTTAAGAAAACAAGAAATTTTTTCAAAGAAAAAATTCATACAATAAAGTTTTATATCCAAATTGCTGACCAATTACTTCGTAAGGTATAATCTATCCTTAACTTTTTATAATATTGAATGCAGCACAAAAATTAAACTCGAAAGTCAACAGAAAAACTAATTATCATAAATACCTTTAAATTTTGGACTTCATTATTAAATCAAGACTTATATACGTATGTGCCACTCCAAGTGAACAAATTATGATAGAATGACAACAATCTTGAGGATCTAATCACTGCAACTTGCTTCATATGGTCACAGTAAGCAGCAGTGGCCATCCAAGTTTTCCCCGTGTGATCACGGTTTATGGTGGTTAAAGAAATATTAGGAGCTTGTGCTTCAAAAATCTAACTCCTTTGTGAATTTTATCGTTTGAGAAATTAGTGGGAAATTTCTACTTTTTATCCACAACTCCTTTAAAGCATTTGCAATACAAGTGGCGTGTACAAGTGGCGCTGAAATAAAGACCTTACCTTACGGACTTCGCCGCTTTTACTATATGTGATACCCCAGTAACAAATGGTTGGGGTTTTTATGGCGCAATTACCAGATCTCAGTAACAAATAGATTCGTGCATCATGCCATCTAGCTGTAGTAAGAACTGGTCAAACAGCCTCCGGATATTGGAATGGTCAACACTTTCTAAAACTTCTGCTGTAAGCAAACATTACACCTGATCTGTCGGTTTCTAGTAAAGATCACGATTTTACTGAACTTAGACATGGGATACGTGAATTCACGAATCCACATTTTAACCTGTGTAGTCTCCAGTATTCATGCATCCAAGCTTACAGATACGAACTTTAAACACACGGATACAGCTGTATTTAAAAGCACTGGTATTTATATGAAACTTGCTTTTAAATATTTTCCATTTCCTATAAAAACTATTTCTCACTTCTATGTTAAAATTGTAAACCAGAAACACTCAACTATTTGAAATATTAGCGTTCAATGAAATTACGATTTTTCAAATTAACTCTTCGAACTCAAAACGAAACCTGTACATGAATAATAAAACCCAGATATCCCGTGAATTGAGAATATGGTCTTGGTGTGAAATACGTTTGCAGACAGTAAATATCCATATACTAAAAACAAGGGTTTCAAATTCTCTAATGCATGTGTACCTTTCGTTCACGTTCAAAACGTTGAGAACTCAAGTTTCTATAGCTTTTCCATTACATTAACTATCGTAACGAGCTTCCACAAGGTCTTTTGGACACGAAAATCTTAACTGATTCTTTCCATTCTTTGAATTACTGCTTCCTAATACATGGGACTTTAGAAAGGCAATAGTCATCCCGAACAGAATAGCCTGTGTATATTTTCCCAAAATTTCTATCTTCGAGTTAACTTCCAGTGGATGCTTGAAGTGACAAAAACCCTCCCCATATAAATTTTCTCTTCAAATTCAGATTATATACCTAATTGTTAAATGAAGTGACAAGAGGTATATTATTGAGGGGAAGTAAAACCTTTACTTCATGCGTTTTCGAAATTTTTTTTCCTGCAGTTGGAATACTATCTTTATGTTGGAGAGGGGCAAGTGAATATTGGGGTTCAAGGTGTTTGGGCCCTTAGGACTGGGAGCCAGTCTCCTGATGTAGAGGCCAAAGAGCAAGTTTGCCTCTCCACATGTGAATAAAAGTTTTATCAATATATATTAATCTGACATGTATCCCTTGTCTTGGAGTAACCGAGCCCCAATCATAAAAATATTGGGGTACCCAGGAAGTGCTAACAAAAGATGGCATGTGAACAAAATCCGAGCCAGGTTACTACTCATTACTATAATTACTACTCATACACCATAGAACATTGCTAATTTATTGGGGTAGTAAATTTTAAATTCGGGCATGCATCGGCTTGATATGCCCTTAGCAGTTAAACTAGGCAGGCAATTCTAAAGATGCCAGTCTACTTGTCTATGTAGGCAACAGAAGTTTCTGGTAGAAGCATGATTTGAACTTCATTGTATTGGTTGTATTACATTTGTAAAACTAAGTATTAGATCTAAACAAGTATTAGATTTGTAAAACAATATTCTTGTATACTAATATATTTATTAATCACATGTGTGAAAGGCGTTTTCATAAGGATTTATATTAATTGAAGGGCCCTGCTTTTGATGAGCAAGCATGCTGATTTCTTTCTGTAAAGATTTCCGAAGTAAAGGCTTGAAGTTTCTAGTAACTTTTATGATTACCCTGAAAAAATTGTGACTTCTGCAGAATGCAGATTAATAAGATTTGTTGCTAAGGCCTCTTCTGATAGTAATAAATCGATTTAGACTTTGTAGAGTATCAAACTGTCTGATATTTAGGAGCTGTATCAATACTAATTGTACTGTTTGTTTAAATTAAACAAATTTGATGCTACTTTTAAGAAATAAATTATGTAGTTCTTTTTTATAATTTTTAATCTATTCTCCATTGGAATCTTGTGAATAGTCTGAGTATGATTCTTAGAACATCAAATACAAAATATTTTGAGTGAACTCTAGCATTGAAATATCTGAACAATTTTGAGCCATTAAAACATGATTGGTATAATATAGTTTGGAAGTAGTTTTGTATAAAAGCTAACATTCTCATTTTTATTTATTAGTTTTATTGTCAATTAGTGACATTTTTGCTGTACAAAATTTAAGTAAAAAAGGTAAAGGAACTTAAAAAAATTTAAAGGTATAACTAATAGCATGATAGTTCATTTAATGAAATGGAAAACACAAGGACATTTTTGAATCACTTTAAATTTTTTTTATTCAGATTTGTATAATTGTTATTCTAAATAAAATATGTAGGGTTATATTAGGGTTATAACAGAAAACATTCAATCTTTATTTTAAGGAAATGCAGGTGCCTGAATTAATATTTCAAAATTTAAATTTGCAAGACAATTTATCCAATTCTTTTATTTAAATTCTATCATGAAGTTTTTCCCATTATGGATTGATGTATAACCAATATAGTGAATTATCCTTTTAGTACAATGACTTTCAGAATATATTTTTAAAGTTAAATCACATGACTATTTTATCATTAGTCTAAAATGGATTCTATCTAAACAATTTGATAAATCAGGAAGGAATGATTACAGGAAAATAAATCATGTATGCCATTATCATTGTAAAATTTCCATGAAATAAATATTGGGTAAATGCATATGAATAAATGCAAATAAATTCCAACGGACATCTACTTAGATAAGATAATTCAGAGGATTCTTTCAAAGGCTGACCAAGTCCAGTTGAAAACTATAATCTGGAATAAATGTTATGATCATGTTAATTTGTGATTCTTCTGGGACTCTTTCCTTATCTGTGTATACATCCTGCATAGTGCTTAATTCTACTCTAATTAGAATGTTTAGAAACCTAAATAAATAAGATATAACAATTTTTTCTTTGAAAAGAAAAGACAATTTTAATTTCTATGCTTTTTACAAAATTACGTTCTTAATTTGAAGTTTAAACATGCTGCTGCATTATGAAAGTGTTAATACTGATATTCATTACAACTTAAAGATTTAAAACAATGTAAACTGTTCACCACATTTTAAGAAATGTAAAATATGCACACAAATAAACATTACAATTCCAGAGCAAGTTTCAAAACAATTTTACAAAGGTTGATTTATTGAACAGTTCAATGATCAATCCCTTGCACTTTATTACTATTCAAAATAAATTAAAAACTGGAGGTGCAAACTTATTTTTAAAACTTTTTGCATGGGTCTTACCGAATAGGTGATAGAATTTATAGCATACTTATTTGACTCTACATAGACATACTCTACTACATAAACAAGTTTAAGTAATTTTCATGAATTCAGAATCTTACTCTTTCATACTCTTTTGGGAAATATTATTATAAATATAAAAACTAAAATGATACTTTATACTAGTGAATTAAGCCAGAAGAAAAACTATAATCTGAGAAACAAAAAGTTAAATTGCATTAATTATTAACTTATTTATTTTATATATTGCAGCATCACTTATAAAAGTTAATTAATATTTAAAAGTTGACCATAAGAAATATACAAAAGTAAAAAGGAATAACTATAACCTTTATGAATTTCCATATTTTTGCACAAGTTGTACATTTACACAATTATCTCATAACACATTTGTAGACTCCACTGAATAAAAATCTCTTAAAGGAGTATTACATTTTTAATAAGTGACAATTTTTAACAATACACAAACCTATGCTATCATTGAACTTCATATTATAAGTTGACAATTTTATATGCATTGTAAAATCTCTCAAAAGCAACCAGCTGAATTGTAAGCAGAATTGCTCAAATGGAGATCACTGAATACCAATCTCATAGAAAAGCTAACAAATCAATAATAAAATTACTGTAAGGATCATCCATTAAGGATTTATCTACATTTAAATTCAACTAGTTAATTCAATGTCAGGAATACAAAAGGATAAAGGCGCTTTGTGGTCCAAACAGTTCACAACACTCAAAAGAATGACATTGCTCATTGAGATTACTTTTAGTTCTCATGGTACTTCTTAATTAGTACAGGCTGAACATCAAAACTTAATTTTATATTGTTTCAGCCCTCTGTCATTAGTAGGCCCCAGCCCCTTAGGTTTTACCTATTTAGTTCTATGTCATTTCAAATCTGTAAGTATTTTTGTAATTTGATACATCTTGAAAAATATTATAACACTTAAATGTCTAATTCAGGGTTTAGGACCTAAAATAACCTAAAACAATCTTAAGTACCTAAGACCTATAACAACCTTTCAAACTTAAAATGAACCTTTTACCAATTATTTCCTCTTTAAATGCATTTTGAATACATTTTTATTCCAAATAAAGTGGTGTACTGGGTCATTTGTGGTAACCCAAGTGTGATACTTTCTTGCTACAAAAGACAACTGAAACAAAAGTCAACTAGGGCAAAATCAAAACTTTAGCCAGCCAATCATTGCTCACAATCCTTTCAATGTTCTATATTATGCTACTTTCATTCCATTTTTAAATATTTGTCTTGGTTAACAATTTGAATGTGAATTTTTACAAAGATATCTAAGTTCAAAATTCTAGAAGCTCAGTGCTAAAAAGCTGGATTTAAGGATATAAGAATTTTACTCTAGACAGCATACTCATTTTTTGCCTCGCATGTGAGAAGCAGGTAACATGTCTTTCATATTTACAAATGTGTAATACATGGAAATACTTAACTTCGAATTATTGAAAAGCTAACAGAAAAGTTGGTATACATATGTAGATCTTGCCAATTAACTATTTGGCACAAAAAATAGATGCTAAATATCATGAAATTTACCATTTCTTCTGCAGAAAGAAGCGAAAACATAATGCCCAACAAAATACTTTGTTTTAATTGAACTATTTCAAATAGTTTTACTCATTACAATAAGTAAATTTCAAGGCAATAATTAATTTATCTAAGAGTAAAACATAAGCAATTCCATCCATGTTCATCAGAAATTAAAAGATCAAAGCCAAATCCTCTTTCCTTACAAATCTTATAGGAAAGTATGAAACAGTTCTAACAATATATTGGCTTAAGAATCTGATTTTCTAGAAGTATATCTAAATGGTCATTAAGGTGCAAACCTTGTTTCGCAAAATATGTCAATGTAATTGCTTCACTTAATGGGATATTTTAAAAATAAAATTTAACAATTATTAGCCAAAAGAATGACTGAAACTAAGACAGTTAAAGAAATCTGATGGTATGTTCACTGTATGCAGAAACTACAAGTAAAGAATGCATCATAGGAATTGGCCCGAGTTAATCACGAATAATGCATATATCAAACTCAAAAAAGCCATGTTTTGCTTTTGAGCAGTTTTGATTGCTAAGAGTCTAAGCCTTTGGGAATAGCACCAAAACAAACTCCCCAGCATAAAACCTATTAAAATTTAAAAATAAATAAAACTTAATAAAATTGGGCTAAAGAAAATTTAAAATCTAATTGCTAAGTATAAAGTTTCATGTGCAAAAGCACATTGCTATGGTGTTTCAGTTTTGTTGTATGACTAGGTGTTCTCTTTTCCCAAAAAGATTAAATATACTCAACTGACATAAAAGGTAAAAACACTAAGCTATGGGCAAGTAATCGTCGTTAATATAAAAATGAGTCCCCGATTTCAGCCACTGAAACAGCGGAGTTAGAGAACTGAAACTCAAAAATCAGAACATGAACTAAATATTCTTATATACGATGCCCATAGTTAATGTAATCAAATTTCTGAACAATTCAAATCAATGCAATACGATAGTAAAATCGCTGTTATCAAAACAAATACTGTTGTGTATTTAAAAAAAATCAGTGAAAACGTCTATAAAAATGTAGTACTGCATTTGAGCAAAAAGGATCAAGGTCAAACAGGTCTTTCTTGAATTCCTCTGACAATTAGTTTTTTAGAATAAGTAATTCTTTTTGCATATTATCAAAACAGGGTGAAAAAGAGAAATGATGCACATGCTTAGACTGCTTATGACCAACAGTGCAGACTGTATGTCAAAAGCTGGAGAATGCCTTAAGGCACTTTATCTGAAGATGCTGCAAGTTACCTGCAGGGCCAGTCTTTACCACTGAACTGAACGAATTGTATCTGAAGAGCACAGGGACGTTTTTAATGTATTTGATTGTATAATGTCAGGCAAATATGTAAAAATTTATTTTTATTTATATAAAGTTTAGTTTGGTTTGTTGCTCTATGATAATTTTTTGCTACACAAAGGCTGAATTAGATCGGTGTAATCTAAAAGTTAAAGAGTACAGTTGAAAGGGATAATTTTTTGCCAATCATGACGGGACATAGATCAATTTGTTAACAGTCTAATACAGAATTCTAATGCTTGTTTCAGATTGTTGAATCCAAATTTTCATTCAGTTAACAATGCCAATATTAGTATTTGATCAGTCTCACTCCATTTCGAAAAAAAATCTAACCATAACCTCATGTTATCACAAATTCTGGACCTGTTTTTAAGTATGTTTAGTTGTTATTAGTTAATTAACTATAAAATTGTATTCGTACAATTGGTTGTCACCCCAAAGATCACTGAAAAATTGCAAATTTTACAATATTTTACAAAAATATATGTATGTGGTTTAAAAATTGTTATTATACTAAAGAAAAAGTGTATTAATCTTACAATCTGAAGTGATATTTTTGTTAGAATCTATAAAAACCTAAAATATCCATTTAAAAACCTGCAACATTTATTGAAAAATCTAATCTCTGATTTTAAAATCCTAATCTCTGATTTTAAAATCCTAATCTCTGATTTTAAAATCCTAATAATCTGAGGCTTAGTCATTAGCAAGATCTTTCAATCTCTTTGATCATGATTTGAAACAGCAGAAATTTCATTTATTCAAAATTTATGAAATCCATATCTCCAGTTATTCAATCATTCATAATTGAAACAGAACAGAGAAAATTAAGTTTTCTTGAATTGAAATTTCGGTTTCAATGACAAAGCCAATGTTTAAAATGAATTGTGGTTCTTTTAGAATTAAACAAACTCAACTTGATAGCTCAGAGTAAAAAGTTATAGATTGTAGTCACAAAAGAAAAAATCATTATTCGTCAATGATTGGTAAATTGGCCATTTCACATGGTCAGACAATACAGAATAAATCATACTAACTTGTATCAAAAACCCAAATCAAAAATGGAATAAAAATTGTACCAACCAAACTTCTAAATATGCTGCATGAGGAAAGCAATTGCAAGATTTAATGCATCTACCAAAGATGCTTAAGTAAATATCAGAAATAAACATTCTAAGAATAAGCATCCGTTTGACAAAGTTTAGGCCAGTGATTCAGTTTTGTATGAATGGCCTCTCAATCAAAGGATCGTAACCCTGCATCGAAATTTAAAGGTCCCTTTCATAATGAACATCCAATCAGGGACATGTGTAACATGATTACCAACATAAAAGAGAAGATGCTATCCAAAACTGCATATTCAAATTCTCAAGCTATATATATATCTTGCTCAGGCCTAATCCCATCCCATCAAAATGTTAACTCTCCAAATCCTGAGGTCAGACTGCAGTTTCTATATCATTCAGTCATTTTTAACCATCTACAAAGAGCTAGATGTTGATCTTTAAGATACATGGATTGAAAACAATTTAAATCATTTGCCCAGCAAAATTTTATGATATCGCTTAGACCTGTAAGTTGTCACATAATCCTCTTGTATTCAGTCTCTATTTTTTCTCTACAAATAGTTAAATAGAGTACATATACAAAGGGAGTTATTCCACACATAAGTTGGAAAATGTATACTCAATCAATGGTTATGTAAATAGTTGGAAATAAGCCAGTATCCTATTCTACTCATACCCAGATTTTCACATTATTTACCTGTTTAACTGTGCCCATGCACTCGGTTAAATGAGTGATTATTTTCATGCCTCTGAGAATCTACTTGAAAAATAAACATATCAGGAAAGGTTCTCTTCATTAGCCTTAAAAAGAATTAAAAGAATTATGCCCCTAAATAATGATGAAATTATTGATAAATTTGTCTCTGAATGATTCTTAGGTAAAAATCTGTTTCACATTCAAAAAACAATTCACATCTTATTTAAAAATGATTTGCATATAAATTTCTGACTTTTACTAGTTTCCAAGAAAACTTTACCTACCGTTAAAAGAGAGATGTAAAGAGAATTGTAAATTCACAATACTAAACAAATCAAAGAAATGTTACCAATGGTATACAATGACATAATCAGCACACATAAAAATAAAATAGTCTACATAATAATAAACATAATATACAAATACATAAAAGATAATTATCATTTTCAAATTTATCTTATTCATTTTGAAAATAATTAAACATTCAAATGCCATGTCTTAACATTATATAAAAAGGTTAATGATGTATCTCATAACTGGAACATGGGAATTATTTCCATATGCATGCAATAAACTAAATCAAAGTAGATCAAACAGTGAAGTAAAAAATTTCCTCTATCCAATACTTACAAATTACTCTAGTACTTTTAAGGTATGGTATTCATTTTTCAAGAAATATGTTACTCTAACATACACTAGCTTGCTTGATGCACTATTAGCTATAGAAGAATTTTAAAAAGCTTTAGACAAAATATTAGAATCTACAACTAGTTCTTATTGTTTCAAGATAAAGTATAAAGAACTAATATTTGAAAAACTAGCAATGCTAAATATTTTTTATATTTTAGTTATTCAAAATATTCTGCTTTTCTTCAGTTTGAAGTGTTTAGCTTCTACATTATCAAATCATAAAACATCATGCTGGTACACATATTGATATATACAAATAAGTTATAAAAGGAGATACACAAATAGATGCCATACTAGCATCTGTAGATCTGTCATATAATATGCATGTAGAATTATCTATATACTTTAATATAAAAAGCACTAATATCTCAAAGAAAAATATTTAGTCTGAACAGAATGCTTTCGTCTATAAGCAATGTAAAAGTTTAAAAATACCCAGAACAAGATAAGTGATATGAATCATGCCAGAAATTTGGTTAAGATACATAATTTCTGAACTCTGACTGCAGTCACAATTGCAAGACTAATATATAACAATGTATAATGTGTATATTATTCTAGAAAATCAATTATTGCTAAGAGTCGAAATGTTTCATTGAAAAAATAAGAATATAATCTAGGATAAGCAGATTTAGTAGATGAAACTGCAAGTCATGATTTCAACCTTAATAAAGATATCTCGCATACTAATTTTTTTCAGTACAAAAAGTTTCACGTCCAGTTCTCAAAGTGAAATTAACACTAATCTAAGAAATGAGAAGATTCTTAAAGTTTTTACAAAATAGAATTCTGCCAAACCCTGTTTTGTAAAAATTTTATTTTTATCAATTTTTAAAACAATGTCTTGTGAGTTTTAAAGTACATTAATCAATTTGAAATTCTACATGCATAAATGTTTTAATGTCTTCAATTTTCTCCTATATACGATAGTTTTGTCAAATATATTAATACTTTCAAAATAATATACATTTCAAGTGAAATATATATTTTTTGGGGAACTTTGTTGGACCAAAATGTTTTTCTTCCAATTCAAAATTAGAACTAGAATTTTACAAAGTATCCTTGAAGCAAATTTCTGTATTGTACAGTTTGGATTTTTTGGATTGAATTTTGTTAATTGATAGTAAAAATATACTGACAAAGCTATTCATGCCCTTCTAACTCAAATTCTATTCTGAAACAAAAGAATTGTGATGTTACAATTCTCCATTTTATCAATATGAATTTATATATTTTAACAAGGAAACCTAAAGATTTATTTTTAATGTAGTCTCCCTAAAAAAGTGTACTTAAATGAGGAATTCATGAATATATCTGCCAAATGTTAAAGAGTTCCACTTTAATGAATTCCAAAATCTTAACTGTAGAAGCATTTGTTAAACTATGGGATATAAAAGATCGCTTTGAAAAGTGTAAAATCCTTTTCTCATTTCAACCATTTCTGTTTTGTTTGATTTAATCCAGATGTCCAGAAAGGGAGAGGTATGTAATTATGCTTTCCCTACCATGAAATAACTTTTTCACTTTTTGCAGATGACTGCATCAGTACAAATGCACCCAAGTATATAAATAATTAAAGATAGTATGGAAGTAAAATAATTACATTAAATAAAACTTTTTTTCTGTATTTATCCTGACAGAAACGTTGCTTTTAAGCATTTAAAATTTTCTAGTAACATTCTGAAATATCAAGGCACTTTCAATTTTTATGCTGATGAAATCTTGATACAAAATTATTCTCCCCTAATAGCTTATAATTCTTACACTTTGATATTTACAGTTTGAGTTATGTGTTTGTTAGTTGATAGGAATCTAAGATTTTAGATTGGAAGCAAGAATTAAAAACTTATTTGGAGACACACTTTCTGAGACATTAATCTGTGTGAAGTCTCATAGGAAGAGTCTACTAGACCCAGTCACATGTCTGATGCTTCTGTCAGGGAAATACAAGTTCAAAATTCAGGAAATAAGATTGCAGTATTAATCAAAACAAAAACATGACCATCTGTCTGAAATTGTAGATACCTTTGAATTAGAGTTGAGTGAATAACAAAATTAATAGTGATTTTACTCCATTTTTAGTGAGTCAGGCTTTCTTCACTTATAAGTATTCTCATTTTAAAGTTTGCTTGCTATTTCATTTTAAAATAGTTCTGCAGAGCAGTCAGTTTTTATTGAAAAGTGTGAAAAGTTTTCAATCATAAAAATGCATTTTCTGACATCAACTTCCTCTTTTCATTCAGTTAATCATTTTCTAATTTGAGTAATCATATTAGTAAAATTATGTTCTAGTTATTTTTAGATTTAAAAAAATAGGGATGGGAGAAAGACTTTACTATATCTGAATATTTTTACCTTTAAAACCTATCTATTTTAAAACAGTTGCTGCTTCACTATTAAAAATGTGGAATATTTCTCCATAAACTGAATAATTTTTGTACAACTTTTGCTGCCATTAAGATAAAAGGGAAATGACTATCAATTCAATCAATGAACTAATAAGCTTCAGTTCTATATGTACAAAATTCAATGTAGAATTCTGAAGGAAATGATATTAGTATATTGATGAAATGTATTAAAATGTAACATTACATGGGAATCATAATGTAACACATTGTTATGCTCTATCATTTATTTCATAGATAATATTTATAATTTGTACAATGTCTCAATTTTTTGCATAAAAACTTTCCCAATAAAATATTTAATTGGATCGATCACAAAATGAGCTTCAATAAAAATATACATTTCATATGTGGTCAATTTTAGGCATAAGTTTTGTTATTTACCTCTTTATGCTAAAAGTCATTCTTTTAAATAATGAAATTAGTCTGTATTGAAAAGAAACTATGCATGTTTTGGAAAAGCAGGAAATTTGGCACAATGCAACAATTTTAAGTAGTCTTAAGATTTGCTTATTTTTCTTTGAGATAAATAACAAAATAATTATTAATATTTAAAGATGAATTGCTCAAACATCAGTAAATACTGTCTACTTTTAATTTATGGCTAATGAAGAAACAATCATGCACATACATATTATCACAGAATCATCACACTATAAAGAATATATAAATACTTTATATTAACAATTTAATCTTGGTCTCTGAAAAAATTTTCAGGAGGTTTTGTAACTTTAAATGTTGCAGAAGTTGTTGCTTTGACTTCCTTCTCATTGGTGTTCTGAGAAATATCAGCACTGGCCATGTCAGTATTCAATAAAAGTTTATCTCCCAGAGAGCCACGTGAATGCGTATATGATGGATGAGACAAACACTTCTGCTGACGTTGTGAATACTTTGATTCATCTTTTAAAAATTTCACTGACTGGATGTTTTTTGGCAAAGCCTAAAAAATAATTAATATTTTTCAGGATACTATGCAACAGAAATATTTCTATAGTACAAGGAATTGTACAAGTTTAACAAATCAATCCTCCATACCTTTAAATACATGCATTCCAAATGCTTACAAAGCAAAGTGGTAAATTGTAACAAATTACAGCCCCAATACATAATTGTTTGAAATAATGCAGGTATAAGTTAATTTATCAGAAAAGACAGAAGCGAAGATTGGTTGGTTTTGGGTTTTATGGTACAAGGGCCATATTTGGCCAAGCTTAGAAATGAAGAAAAGAAAATTCGAGAAACAGCTAAAATTGAATAAGTAAATTAAGCAGAAGATATAAAATTTATCTTAATCAATGACCAATTAAAATGTACATATTAAACCAAAACTATAGGTTATAACATTAACCATTAGGCATGAATATTATTTGTCTTTGTGATAAGATTTTGAGAATCAGGTAAGTTCTCTTTTTATTATCTAGATGCAGTGTTGATAATATTGAATCTAGGATTTTTTTTTGAGTTGGTTGTACTACCTTTGATTACCCCTGTATGGAGAAGTCATTCAATAATCCAGTATGCATTTTATTAAATTTCTGAAATAAGTTTTGTCTATTTTTATACAGGAAAAACAAAATCATTTGTTAGAATAAGTTTATTTCAAATGTCTAATGGTCACAAAAGTTTTAAAAGTTTAATAGCTATTGTAGTTAAAAATTTTATAAAAATACCAAATATGAAACTGATTAGTGATAACAGATCTTAATTTAAGCATCTTGCACACTTACAAAGAGTACAAGTATTTGTTTTCGTTTGGTAATGGAAATTCTGAAAATGACTTTCCAAGGTAAATAAATTAATTGAACAGTTAATTGAAACTTGTTGGAAAAATGTCATGCATTAAATATAAATCAAATGGTATGCACTGTTGCTAACGTAAGAGCTTAGAATGGCATATAGCAATTTCTGTTTTCCTTCTAAAGGCATAATTCTTAAATAATTACATTATACATTGTTGTAGAATTCAAATTTGTTTTTAGTAAGGAATGAAAGGCTTTTAGGGTAGGCTAATGTTTCCTAGAATGCATGTATAGAGTATGCACATAAAGTACATTTAAAACCACACAACTGTATTGCTTAAAACTATCATATTATCATCTCAACATAGATTTTAAAGAAATTAAACCCCCCCGTTACTTAACATCTTATAAAAGATTTCTCAGCCAAAACAACAAATTGAAAATATAGTTATACAGTGGCTTAAAAAATAGGCTAGATAAAAAGAACCTACTCAGTCAAAGGAATAAATGAGAATTTGCTTTGTTCAACTAATAAGTAGCCTGAAATCTAATCAAACATTTAAAAACGAATGACTCATTGGCATAATGTAAATCAATTCCATACTTGTTTTGATAGTGGGCCAAAGTTATCCCAAGTGACTGATTTATAATGTTCCTTCTTGGAATATTTTCTAACATAGTAACACAAATTCCTCAAAACATTCAACTTCAAAGTAGGGATTCTTGATATAAAAGAAGCAAAAACTATGCACGTTACTTCCTTGGATAGGTTTTTAATAAATCATGAGTTATTTTTCCTTTGTACTTAAGTTTATTTTTCTCTCCTCTACCTCAATAATTCGTTTCTGAAAAATTCTGTTGAATACATTCCACATTTCATAATACTATTATTGCAGCTAAGTTTTAAATAAGTCATTAATATGTTCAATACAGAATAATGCATTCCTTTTTTAGATTTGGTCCACAGACTTAATAACCAAATAAAATGTTCTACTCAATAAGCTTTGGAACACAGGTATTAAATCTTTTCAGAAAGAGTACAGAAAAAGGTCATACATAGAAAAAGATTCAAATAATTCAAAGGATATTAAGTTAACTTATTTAGTTTTATAGGTAACATTTTTATCAGTTTTCTAAAAAAAATTATCCTTTATCTTTATTCATTAACCAAAAAATGATGATTACTTCATTAGAAAAGAGTTTTCTAATACTAAAAGTGCGTTTCTGATTTTACAGGAAGTTCTAAGTTATAATTAAGATAAGCCAATTGAGATATAGAATCTAAATATTTGTCCTTTGTAATTTAAATGTAAAGCAAATGCAGTACATCAATATGAGAAGTTAAAATAATCGGGAGCATCACTGGAAAGGGCATCGCATTGTTAACTTAGATACATGAAATATGAGACCTCTAATCATAATTTGATGTGCATGAGCACATATGGGAATATTCCAAGTAAACTGCTATGAAGTTGATTAGTGATATTCTGTTAATATGGCTATTAATAAATTCCAATTATGTATTAGGAAATATGTTATATTATTATTAGATACATTACACATTAGATTAAAAAGCAAGAAATAACAAATGTAATTTCATGTAAACCATATATATTATATTTTCCATAGAAATTTTAGTTTTACTGTTCACCTTATAAATGCCTGGATAAACATCTCTTGGATACAAGAATCGTGAGATATATCCCATTGGGTAAGAGACAGGAAACCATTTAAGAACAAAGCAGAGGAATCTGTAGATTGCAGAAACAAGAATGTGTTTCCAAGAAAGTAAATGTTAATGGAACTAGTATTTTAAGGTTATGAAAAGTAGGTTACTTTAAGGTCTTCATATATCTATTTGTTCTCATATAGCAAAAGATAATCAATTTGACAAATCAAATTAATCAGTAACAAATCAAATTGAAAAGTTTGCACCAAATTTTTCATCATTTAAGACCCTTCCTAAGCGAAGAATTTATCTATGGTCTAAAAAGCTTGTTAGGTCTGATTAGACTTTGAAGTTGTATATTATTAAGTGGTCTGAGTTGTAACAGTCATTCCTAAATTGCAGTTAATAGTTACATAATAGTTTTAGTTCCTATGCTGTAAGCATGTCTAATGTCTTTCCATCATGTGCTTTAGATTTCATTACATTTTTTACACTGTGTTTGTTTTTATTGTGCTTCTGTCATGACTCACTGAACACAATAGAAGCACATTTTCTTGTCGAATAAATAAAAACAATGACCCTAATACAGAAAGTTTGGAATTTTCTTTTAAACCCTGAAAAGTAGAGAATTTTTCAATGAATCTTATGTATGATTTTAATCAATTACTATAATAAAAAAATAATGCAAGAAAATATACAAATGTTTTTACCATACAAGCAAGAAAATAGAAACTATCAGCAAACAATCTGTAACTTTCGCACAGAATAACACAAGACTTATTGCAGAAAACTCACCTAAGGATAAATTTCATGCTATAAATTAAAACCACATAGCTAACATTTTTCCACGGCTACAATAACAGGCTTTCAGCAGCAAGGTATAGTGAACTTAAGAGCATTGTACTATAACAGTAAAAAATAATAAATTCATTAAAACATTTAAGTTACAAGACATCTGACAAATTGAATGAAAATAAAGCCTCCAGCAAACAAAAAAAAAACTTAGCAATGCAAAATTATTCTCCATGCACTTCTTTACACATAAAATAACAAAAGCACAACACACAAAATAAAATTTTAACATGCAATCAAGCTTCGTATATACAAAGTATCGAATTCAGAAGTTATATTTAAACAGTTTGATAAATTTATTAAAAAATGTCAATGATTTCTATTAGAGCATTTTTATTAAATAAAGTGGAATAAAAGGAAAATATAAGAAACAATCAGGAATAAAACTAGTTTGAGAAGAACCTATATTTAAAAATATTTCACTAAAATTTATAAGTAATGCAGGAGTACTGCACTAACAAGGGCTTAGTATTACTGATGGCAAAAATGCAATTGAATAAAATGGCCATTTGCATTTTTAGTTTTAAGATATCCAATCACCCACATATATTGGCATACATTTTTTATTAAAATGCGAGTTCTTTGTATTTGTCCTATATTAAAAGTTAATCTTTTAGCTTTCTAAGACAATTTAATTTATATATTCCATGGATATAGAGCCAACATTTAAAACATTTTTATAAAACCAGAGGCGACGTTTTGTGAAACTGGAGGTAGCAATTAAAGGAACGATTAAGTTAGTAAACATAACTTTCCAGGTGAAAAAAGATATACCAGAAAATATATAGCCATTGGGTGCATGGAATTGTGTGTATGAGAATTTCTCTCTAAAATGTTTGATACAAGATATAAATGAGATTCAATAGCAACACTTGGTAGCATACCAAAAGAAAATTTCAGTAATTTAATGATAGATTACAGGGCTCTTTAGCAATATTGTGTGTGATAATTTTAATATGTGTATAAATTCTAGTCATCATTCCATAGAGGGAGACAAAACTTGACTTTTAAAAATATTTTATTATAAACTAAATGTATAGAACCCATGTCGACTTAAAATTTCTAAAATGTCTAAAGGTGATTTGATAACTTTAAGACATCCATATACTTAACACTTGTATTAGTATAACAAGTACATTCTTGTCATATATCAGTTTAGAAATAATCTGATTTAAACTGTCACATTTTGATGTTAAACACTGTGAACTAAAAGCCCCCATTGAAAAAACTTCTTTAAAATTTCCTCAGTACTTTTTGGTTAACAGGGCAGCAGTTGTAATTGGGGTGTCAAAGAACCAAATGTGGTAACTTCTTTATTTCATGTGACGATTAGCTATGCAATGACATTACTGTGAAGAATACATAATATAAGAATTGAAGTCATAGCGAATAAGTGGATAAATTAGGAAAAGCCAGATACAACACCTGCGAGTTAATCATAAATACGACTTTATTGATCTTGATGCCGGATGACATACGCAAACAGTTGAAAGGCTGTGGGGCAGTGCAAAATGGGGTAATAAACATCAGTGCAGCACTGTGCGCCACTACCTATATTCATACTTAATTGAATTCATGTTGTGTCAATTACATGAGAAGACGCAAATGTGTTTGGTGATGTTAAAGGATATCAGCAGTTTTATATGCCTCCAGAGTAATCTGAAATTGTGATAAAATCCATTTTGTACTTTTGTTATTTGTGAATTTTTGTATTTATTTTAATTTGAATAAAATGGTCATTCTTTCATGAAGCTGTATATATCGTTAAGGTTGTCATTCTTATCCTTATCTCTAGTTAAATTTTGGGCCAACATTTGGAGCACAATTATGACTGGAGCCACTTAACTGAAAAGAACCATTTTGTCATTTCTCTTATTATGAGTCATCTCCAAATTCCTTTTCCAATTTCTTACTACTAAGACTTTACCAAAAAGTGGAAAATGAGAAATACAAAAATTATCATAAAAGTTAAATCCTAGTATACGTTACTGTGCTCGCCTGGCACCAACTTGGCATCACAGCAATTAGAATTCATATTCCATCATTTGATTGTTTTCTTTTACAAGTATTATCAACATGCGGTATCTTAATACTTCTGATAGCCTTTTTTAGTTTTGTGCAAGACAGTAGATGTGTGTATCAAGCATATGCTTGAAGTTGTTACAATAGTAACTTTCTCAGATTCAACTAAACTAAGTAATGTACAATTTTCAGAACAAGGAGCCCATCAATAGCTGCTAGCAAATCAGACAGTCCAAGCAACGTTGGAGAAAAGGCTAGACGATTACAATTTAATTAACTTTTTATCTTTGCAGAGAAAAATTGGCCTTTCCTGAATTGGCACTAAAACTTGGAAATGAGCCAAAGTCACATCGTATACTAGGATTTTAACTATCAGTGCGGTTATATTTTAAATAAAAATTAAGAATGACAATTTTAGTTTAAAAAACTAAAATAAAGAAAGCATGAGAGCAGCAAAAAGACACTTATCTGAATGTACAGTAAAGATCAACTCTTGCAGTAGATTAAACAAATTGCTTAAATAATGATTACATTCCTCTCTAATTCACGTTTATTTAATTTTTAATAAATTTGTAGAGGAAATAAATAAGAAATAAAAATTCATTACCCTGTTAAAAGCATGCTTCTTTTCATTTATATAAAAAATTCCAAACTTTCACATTGGATTGTTAAAATATATATATATATATAAATTGAGGCAGTTAAACACACAACACGAGTCAAAAAACTTTTGACAATTTGCTTGAAGTGTGCCAAAATAAAATATCCATGTCTTTTAAGTTTAGAGCCATACTTGGCAACTCTTCATTGAATTTCATTTTGTCACCAAGCAAGGGTCCAACATCCAGAATAGGCCATAATGTTCATTGCTTCATAAGAGATCCAATTTACAAGGAATACAACACCCACAATAGTGCAATTTATGCTGGTAGGCAAGGTTTCCATGCTGCCTGGAACTGAAATTTTATGGCTTATCTCAGTTGTAAACAGAAATACGACCCAATTAATTCAGTTGCTCCATAGTTTTAAGGAATTTCATTGTGAAATTCAAAAAGTTGAAACTTGATTTTCAACTTTAACTTAAACAAAAATTTTAAATTTAACTAAGGATTTTGTAATATTTTGTTCTCAAAAATTTGTAATTAATTTAAAATTTGTCACAGGAAAATTCTGCTATTTTGATGGCTGAGGAAGACAAGGCTTTCAGATTTGGACGGTTCATAGCTAGTAATGTTGTGCGCTCATTGGCGAAGGTCTTGTGTCTTCAACTTGGCACCTCTGTTTCTTCCTTCCACGACCCCTCCGTCCAACCTGTACGGGCCCACTCGGCTGGAGCAGGGGTAGGCATATCCCTTGATTAAGAAGAAGAATAATATCCTGATACAAGTTTTTATATTCAAAACCTTATGAAATAAATTTTTATGTAGATGTTATTAAAACAAAATATCAAATCAAAACCTGCAAGAGAGTGATATGATTTCCAAATCCTCTCCTCTGGAAATATTGCTCTATACGACAAAATATCAAAATATACATTTGATGTCGATCGCAGGAATTTAAAAAATACAAGCTATAGATCTTACAATTCAGAACACCTTTTCATTGAAGAGTAAATAGAAAGGATGAATTAAGGTCAAAATATCCTAAACATTTTTTTAATGTCAAGAAAATCAAAAGTTTAAGTAGAACACATGGTTACTCATGGCTCGATCCTAGTTACTGGAATGATGGCCGAAGTTCACCAAATTGATATCTTATCAATAATGCCAACCATTGCCATTTGGCATTGACATAGTAACAATTTGAATCCCAGCAAGGTGTCATTGTTAACTAGGATTTCACTGTTATTCATTAGGGAACGATTGAAGACAATGATGCAAAATTACCTGCCGATTAAAAATTCTCAAAAGAAAATAATTTTTTAAAAATTATACAGCCAAATTTTAAAAAATCCAATATCTTCAATGATCAAAAACTTGTTAGCATCTTCATACATAAAATTAATTTTTAACTGATAATTTTTAAACATAGTTGCTATTAAATGATGAACAGAAATGGTTTCCTGTTTGCTAAACATTGTTTCCAGAATCTAAGAAATGAGAAAAACATTTAATTATACTAGATAGAGACAATTTTTAAGTCCAACTGCAGTAAAGCTTTTTTTTACAAAATACTTTATACCTAAATAAAACAAATTACTATCAATATTTTTTTTAATTTAATATTTTATTCGTAAGAAATAGTTGGCTATTTAATCAATCCCAAATATGAAGACATATGTATGGGTCACACCTAATACCAGACCTGAATGGAAAATTAACTTGCTTAACAGAAAAGTTAGACTTGTGTACATTTTTCAATCATAGGGATATATTTAATATTGATGTTTGCAATCGACACTTAAGTCAAACAGTATTTGAAAGTCCCACTTGTAAAAACATAGAATGACTAATTCGTTTTTAATTAGTTATTCTGATTCCATTAGCAATTCTATTATATTTTCAAGAGCTTATTTAACCCATATCTATGGCTTAATTTTAAACAAAAATAATCAATGTGTTTCCATTGTAAAATTATATATCATTAAGCTAAACACTGAAAGTATAATGAATGTTTAGAAATAATTACTCAAAACATACAGAAATATCTCCGTCACTTTTCACAAGTTCTTGATGTTTCCGAACATTCAGATGTCTCCGACCACTTTGGCTCGTTGTAGGGTACATGGCTCTGATACGATTCTGTTGGGATATGACTCGCTTAAAGAGGCGCTGATTTTCTAGTTCAACTTTCTTTCCTTCATCCCCACTATAAGATACGGTCCTCTTCCTCAAGGAATTTGCCCGTGCAGGTGGTTGTTCGGCTTTCTTTGCTTCCATTTCTAATTTCTCTATGGCCTGCATGAGAACATTCATTTCAGGAGGGCAGCAGTCCGCTCCTCGCTCAACATATCGAACGACAGTTTGGTTATTAAAAACCTTGTCCTCTGGTTTGGGCTCAAGAAGTCTACTCGGTGGTAAGGGGCTGTCACAATATGGAGAATTTAATGGAGTAACATCTGTTATGGATTCAGATTCTGACAATGCAAGCGAGTCTTCGCTATCTGTGGAGGTTAAATCTGAATCGGATATTGAAGCACTGGATGATAAGGAATCACTATTATTAATGCATTCATCTACATTACTTTCCATGTTTTGATCATTTAGTGAAGCATTAGATCCTGTAACAATAACGTTATTCTCAAGCATATTTACTTCCAAAATGTCCCCCTCAGAGCCACCAAAAGCCATGTTATAAATATTCATGAGTTCACATTCATACCAAAAAAGTTGTGTAATTAGTGCGAGATTCTAATAAACGATTACTTGTATTTTGATTTTCTGTCATTCACTTCCCAAGGCGACAAAACATTCACCTATCCACGTTAAAGTGAATTGAAAACAAAACAATCTGTCAATTTCCGAGGAGTTCTTGTATCATATTGTTGCCAAACAAACGTAAGTAATGTATACTACAATATTTAGTGCTTACTAATTATTAGTAGCCGCGGTAGCCCAGTTGGTATATAGGTATTTTAATTAACGTCGCAAAGAAGCAACAGATTATTGGTGATGATCGGGGTTCAAACTCGAATGGAAAGATACGAGGACAACACCACGTAAATTTGAACCACGGTCAGATGACGAATAGCCCAGTTGAAAGAGCAACAGATTAACAACCGGAGTGTTGCGAGTTCGAAACTCGGTCCAATCAAAGAACATCGTGTGGAGGGCTGGTGCACATTAAATCTGTCGTGGCCTCAAATGTCCTCACGTTGAAGTGGAAGTTTGAAGAGCGGGATGCCAACTCAGATATTGGCCTCATCTGACCGTGGTTCAAAATTACGAGGTGTCCCCATAGAGGAGATATAAAAGTAGAGTAAGATATGGCAACCCTTTTATGTCCGCATGAGCATGTGACCAAACACAGTAGTCACGTGATCCAGACTCTTTTCTCCAACGCGTATATAGTTTGCGCATTCCTTCTTCCATAACAAATGCATTGGAAGTGAAAACTAACATGGTTCTATCGTGCTGTGTATATGGATGTAATTACAAATTTATTAAAGGTGGAAACATTGCATTTCACAGATGAGCGATTTACTTGCATTTTACATTTGTTTTTTGTGTTTTTCAGTATTTGATAGTATTATAAAAATAGATGTTCTAACTTAGGAATTTTTTCTTAATACAACCTGCGGACATTTCCCGTTCTATAAAGATTTCATATGTTTGCTATCAATATATATCTAAAATAATGTTTAAATAAAATAACTGATGTTCGAATGTGTTTATTATTGTAAATTGTACATCTATAAGAGCTTAAAATATTAAAAATAATAAACCAAACTTTAAGAACTTGTGAAATCGTTTTGCCTTGGCGATGATTTTTTGTCGCCAACTAGGATCACCTATTCGTTCGTGTCCTACACAATAAAAATATTATGAATTGAAAACATGAACTTAAGTACACATAATTTAAATTATTTCTTGCTGAACAAAATTGTTTTGTATGCACCCATCTGTGGAATTAAATAAGAATAATAATTAAAATAAAAGATAAATTTTGAAACTTTTAAGAATTATAAATTAAATAAAATCGATTTGTTAAAAATAGGATTAAATTATTTCATAAACCGTATAATGTGAACCACATTCATGCACTTTAGGGAACCTTTTTGTTCATGTTTTAAAATACAGTGGACTCCCTCTTAGCCGGCTACCTTTTAACCGGTCTCCGCTTTAACCGGCCGCCACTGACCAATTATGTACTGTAAATACAGTAGCCTACAGTAACATGTGTTTAGTTTTTCCAACAAAGGAAGTTCTTCCAGGTTAAGTTTTTTTAATTATACATATCATATTACAATAAAGTAGGCTATATACTTAGTTTTATTCTAATAAAAACGTTTTTGGGAGTGTATTTTAATGCTATTAAGGGAACGAGACGGTTTAATCGTTAAATCATTATCCGGTTTGGGTCCGGTCCCGAAGTGGCCGGTTAAGAGGGAGTCCAATGTATTTGTAAAATCTTTCATTATAAGATTGTGCATTTGACAAGAGCTTTTCTTTCAAATAATTTCCGGGCCGCGGTGGCCCGGTTGGAAGAGTAACGAACTAGCAACCGAAGGGTTGCGAGTTCGAATCCAGCCAAACACCGTCGTGTACAAAGGGGGCTGGTGCACGTTAAATCTGTCGTGGCCTCAAATGTCCTCACGTTGGCGTGGTGTGGAAGTTTGGAGAGTGGGGTGCCAGCTCAGGTGTTGCCTCGTCATCTGACCGTGGTTCAAAATTACGTGGTGTTGTCCTCGGATCTTTCCCTTTGGGATTGATCCCGGACCGTCACCAATAGCCCATTGTGTTGCTCCAGTGTGACGTTAATTGAAATACCCAACCCAAATAATTTCCCTTGAACCTATAACTTTCTACTGGAATGGCGAAAAACAAATTGCCGTTCTCTTATGTGAAAAACAAAAACATAATTGAAATATTGTACCTGTTTTGACGTATTTTTATTCTTGTTAATGAAGCATGCAATATAACAAATTGGAAAAGCAAACAATTAGAGAACGAAATGAAACTTCTTTTGTATTAATTCCAAACAATTCGCGTAGCTGGAAAGTTCCTTTTCTAAAAACATCTGCTTAACATCCTGATTTTTTTGCTTCGTATTTAAATAAACCTAACATTAAAATTTAATTATTTTCCACTTTTAAGTCAGTTTTTATCTTTCTTCCTTATATTTTTTAATCTTGAGATAAATCATACTGAATTAGATTGTTTAACAATATTTGTGAGCATTTCAATGTTATATCGTTCTTTGACTCGATAAAAAAGCGTGGTAGTGATAAAAAATGACATTCCGCAGCGAAATGAAATCCTACACTCTATTGTTTTCTACCCTATGAAAAGGGGGCACTTTTTGATTTTTTTTCTCTCAAAATAGAGTATTTTAACGAATTAAGTATATTTGTGAAAATTTATGCACACAAAACATGCTCCTCAATTGAGAGAAACATTTATCTTCAACGATTTTTTAAGTTGAAAAACCTGTTTTAAAAGCGTTAAATCTGTGATAACTTAAACTTTTTTAAGGTTCCGTTCTTTAAAACAATAAACATAATTTTGTATTTATGATTTTTGGAACTATAAATAAAACAATTTATATTTACTTCTAATAAGAACTTGTAAAGATGTGTACCTGCTAAAAATTCATTTATTATTTTGTTCCATTTATTAGTTTTCCCAAAGATGAAGAAAGAAGATGGATAGTAAATTGCTACACGTTTCTATGAGTTTTATTCAGTGGATTTACTGTTTCTTATTTATCTTTCGTATTTATAAAATATTGATTTCACACACAGTAATTAATACAAATTTGATATTAAAAATCCAGCACAGAACTTTTGCACACACTTAAAATTATAAAATTTGTGCAGAGTTATTTACTTCATCACTTTGATAAATTTAAAATTCATATATAGACACAGTGTAACTTATTTAGTTTTTGAACACAAAATCGAAAATTGAGTAAAATAGCTAACAACTTTAAGTACATGGTTTAAAAAGTTACCTTTAATTAAGCCTTAAATTTAATTAAGCCTTAAATTTAATTAAGCCTTTAATTACCTTTAATTAAAGTTACCTTTACCTTAAGTTTACCTTAACCTTAAGTTAATCTTGTAAACATTATATGTATAACTTTTCACGTTAATAATACTTCTATGCGTAATTGTCCTAAAATAAATTTGCGTTTACAAAAACATAAGCAATGTATCCATAATATAAATGAAAGCTTTCAGTGGTGAACCAGGCGTGATTTGAGCACGCAACCTTATCTGTTTTCACTATTTTTATTCTATGCATTAGTAAAATATTTATTGAGGCAGTCATTTCTTAACTTGTGCATTTATTTTTCAATTTATTCCAACTCGTGTTAACCTCATTAAGTTTAAAAACGAAAGTTTGAATTATTTTCTGCTGTAGATCTTTAAGATAATTTTCGCACTTTAATACAGTTGTTAAAGAAAAAAATACAATATATTGAATTAAAGGTAGGTATCGGACAACTATGCTACACAAAATTTTAATCAGTGACGATATACTTGTGAGCATCCGCTAACACTTTTGACATTTTCTCTTAATATACAATTGCAAAAGGTAACAAACAGTCCAGCGATAAATCAAACCAGCACTACAGGACCGATTTCGACTGCGGGTCTGGTAAACTGCGGAGGATTGCATTTGGATTGCAGGCTGGTTAAGCCAATTTGGAGGACCGGGACTGAGAAAAAAATATTTGTGGAGGATTGGTATCTGGACAGCGGGCAGGTTAAACATGTCCAGTATCTGGTCTGCTGTCCTAATAAACATATTTGGTGGACTGTATACGGACTGTGGGCCGAATAAACCTGTCCGAAAACCGTATCTGAACTGCGGTCCTGATAAAAATTTGGAGGGCCATATCTGGTCTGCGAGCCGGGTAAACATATCCGACGGGGCTTATTCGGCTTGAGGGCCGGTTAAACCTGTCCAGAGGGCCTTATCTGAACTCCGGGACTGCAATCAATCTATTCACTACAACGTATTTATCTTACACGTACGGATTTTTGTTGTATATGTGCTAGTTAAATTTGATCCCAATGCGAACTTAAGCTAATTACACTGCTGGCCACCCAAATTGCAACACCAAGAAAGACAAGAGATATCACAACAAAATTTATTTTGTAGATAACATGTTGACCAAGTATCAAATGATTAAATTTATAGACTTCTGTGAAGTGTGGTTCCTGCCAAAATCAGTAGCCAGAGTAGCCGCCATTGTTGGAGATCACCGCTGCCACACGCCTCGGCATTGATTCAAAGAGACTTTGGATGTATTCTTGGGGTACAGCAGACCAAGCAGCTTCCACACGTTGCCAAAGTTGATCTGGTGTGGCAGCTGGGGATGTATTCTGGGTCAATCGTTGAGCAACCATGGACCACATGTTTTCTATCGGCGAAAGATCCGGAGAGCGAGCTGGCCAGGGAAGCAATTCAATCTGGCGATTGACGAAGAACCCTTGGACAATGCATGCCACGTGTGGTCGCGCATTATCCTGTTGAAATATGGCTGTTGGCAAGCCCTGAAGGTAAGGAAGGACAACTGGCTCCAACACCTCGGAGATGTAGCGCTGGCTGTTTAAAGTACTGGCAATGCGTACTAGAGGAGTGCGAGAGTGATATCCAATACCGCCCCATGCCATAATACCCGGTGCAGGACCAGTGTGGCGGTGCATAACGCAGCTGTTCAGCATCCTCTCTCCACGGTGTCTCCAGACTCGAATCCGACCATCGTGGTGTTGCAGACAGAAGCGTGACTCGTCAGTAAAGACAATTTCATTCCATTCTGCCGTCCACATCCTTCTTTCATCGCACCATTGGCGGCGGAAACGTCTGTGGTTCTGCGTCAAGGGTAGACGAAGCAATGGACGTCTTGCGGACAGACCACTCTGCTGTAAACGGCGTCGAATGGTACGCGCAGACACTGGATGATGCGGTACAGACTGAATGTGCTGTGCTATGGTTCGTGATGTGGCTGAGCGATCCGTCACTGCCATACGCACAATATGCCTGTCATCACGTGAAGTGGTGCACTGAGGTGGATGCGATCGAACACGTCGGTCCGTCGTACCCTCCTGCATCCAACGATCACATATCCACATTACAGTTGTTTGGTTTCGTCCAATACGACTACCGATTTCCCTGAAAGATAATCCACAATCTCGGTAGGCCACTATCCTTCCTCTGTCGAACTCGGATACTTGATCAAAAGATGATCGCTGTTTTCTACGAGGCATAATTGATCGTTTTTTTGAAAAAACCACAAGAAAAACACAATTGCCGTACTTGAAATCGTCGAAATCTCCAAGTCTTAAATAGCGCTTTGAAGTGGCGCCACAGGCGCGCGTGATGTGCGTCTCCGCTGAAATTCTAATCATTTGCATATCTCACCTCCGCTAATGCATGTTGTAAATTTCATATTATTTGCATGCCTCCTTCAGGGTGTTGCATTTACGGTGGCCAGCAGTGTATATAACAGCTCAAATTGCTAAAAGCATTAAAAAGTTACAAATTCAATAAATATTCAGTAGTATGCACATTCGCATCGCCTAACAATGTTAAAACGTAACTCAAATTAAAGATCTATTCAGTATTATACACATTCACATCGCTAACTTTTTATAAGTAAATGTTAGGTCGCCAAGAGAAGCGATAAAAATTAAATCAATCTAGCTGAATTTTCGTATAGCAGTCACGTGACTACTAGCGACATGTTGCTCCCGCATTTTGAAGCTCTTCTCCAATACGATGCTCAGTCTACTTATATTTCGTTTATGGTGTCCCCATCTTTCCCTTCGGGATTGATCCCGGACAGCTGCCGACAGCCCGTTGGTAATGGTAATTAACGTCACACTGGAGCAAAACAACAGGCTATTAGAGACGGTCTGGGATCAATCCCCAAGGAAAAGATCCGAGGACACACGTAATTTTGAACCATGGTCAGATGACGAGGTCAACACCAGAGCTGGAACCTCTCTGCAACTTCCACACCACGCTAACGTGAGGATATTTGAGGCCACGATAAATTTAACGTGCACCAGCCCCGTGTACACGGCGGTCTGGTTGAACCAAGTTTCTGAGTAGCAACCCGCCGATTGTTAATTTCGTCATCTGACCGTGGTTCAAAATTACGTGGTCCTCGGATCTTTCTCTTTGGGGTTGCTCCAGTGACGTTAATTAAAATATCGGCTTACCGATTGTTAATCCGTTACTCTACCAACCGGGTTACCGCGGCCCCGACAGTCCGTTGATACTCCAGTGCGACATTAATCCAACTCCTACCCTTCTACAGTGGCGCAGTTAAGGGGGTCAAGGGGCAGTGAAATGTCTAAAGGGGTGGCATTTTTCAAGTATTAGTCTTGTATCTCTTACGAAAACGTTGTCTTCTCGACTTCTAAAGTTTTATTAGCGTTAGTCACTTTTGTCGGTATCATTAGGTCGTTTTACTTATAGCCGTACGCTTACGTAGTACGTCAGTCATACAATATACATGGATCCAAGAGGATCAAATATAAGTTCATATATTTCACTTTCTTCGTGGTGTTGCATACTTGAACACCAGGTAAATTGTGCAATTTTCGCAATGCTAAATAATTTCACTAGACGTTTCCTATACACTGGGAGCTATTATAAGAATCAAATGTTTTGGCATAAGGAAATTTCCTTTAAGATTTTTTACATTATGCTCTGTCTTAAAACATTCCATTTGTTTTATAAAATGATAAACCAAGTACAATTGATTTGCTAAGTGTTGAATTCAATGTCGTCGAATTCAACAATTTTCAGTTCCCTATCGCGCGCATGTTGCAAATTGTATTTTTTTTAAATAAAATCTGAACACGTAAAACTAGTTTCCCCACCATTGACAATGCCGCAAAATAATTATATTCTTGCAAAAATTCATTGAAATGTTTTGATTTAGAAATCTGCCTCGCGTGTGAACGAGTTTTCAGTAGAATAAATCAGATCCGCAAGTTGCATGTAAAATGCTATGCTGAATTTTCCTGTTTCAATGGGCCGCGGTAGCCCTGTTGGAAGAATAACGGATTAGCAACCGGAGGGTTGCGAGTTCGAATCCAACCAGACCGTCGTGTTCAAAGGGGGCTGGTGCACGTTAAATCTGTCGTGGCCTCAAATCTCCTCACGTTGGCGTGGTGTGGAAGTTTGGAGAGTGGGGTGCCAGCTCAGGTGTTGCCTAGTCATCTGACCGTGGTTCAAAATTACATGGGGTTGTCTTCGGACCTTTCCCTTGGGGATTGATCACGGACCGTCGTCATTAGCCGTTAATTGAATAATTGTTTTAATTTAGAATAAAGGCAAGAATTGCTTGGTGTCGTTATTTTAAAGTCATTAAAATGTGACACCAAGTGACGTCACTTCTGGAATAAGTACAAGAAACACTTTCAGCCTGAAAAACATTACTTTGAATTAATTAAACATTGAAAAACATTTAGCTTTATAGAAAAAGCCTCATCGTACAACATGAACTCAGTCTCAGCGGATTTGAACTGGGTGTAGGAACTTTCCGCCTTTGAGCATGAGGTTGCTTACGTGAACTCCTTTTTCGCATTGCATTCGCACTACACAGGGTATGTGTGATTTTAACAGCCACTAAACTAATTATTAGTGCTAACACCAGCACACACTCCAGTGTGACTTATGATTCAATTAATGAGTAACCATTCAAGTGTGTTCAGTGCACTCGCGGACTTCAGAAATAGAAGCTGATGGATTAAAAGCGTTGCTAAATACCTTGCCATTTGAATGAGTTGCATTAAACACTTCAGTACGGTTCTCATTAATATTTTAGAGGATCTACATAAATTGGAAGCTTCTAAGTTAATGGTTATGTATCAAAACACACTATTTTTCAGTCATTCAATATTTATTCTTCATATATAACACTTGTTTTGTTTATATCCATACATAAAAGTTTGTTAAGAAATTGCGATTTCGATTTTTATAGTATTTCAAAACTCGTATTAAAATGTAAGTTTTCTTGATAAATAAAGAGGTTGGTTGGTTTTTGGGGTTTTATTGCGCAAGGGCCATATTTGGCCATGCTGCGCCAGACACAATACAATATCAAGTAATTGACACAAGACATAAAATATTAAAATTAAAAAAAAAAAGAATATTGCACAATCCATATTCCATTTTGTTGCAGTTTTCAACGAATTAAATCGAGTAGTGTAGCTACTGTAAAATAAATACATTTGATAAATGCAGCTTCTAACTCAATTTATATATTTTAGAGTACATATCTTCAAAACTTAATTTCACACCTGAAATAAAAAAGATCTGGTGTACAAAAATATATTTTCCCAAAATACTTGATAGAGAAATGAACTCTTATTACTTAAGAGTTTATAATTTAAAGTATCAAATGTATATTATAAACATAACATACTTCTATCCTCAGATAATTGTTTTTACATAAGTATATTAACACCATTTAAATAAGACGGCAATGGTAAAAGAATTTAAAACTTTCGGAACATTGTAAAAAGTCATACTTTAATTGTCAAATAACTTAATTTTAATGAGATAAAATGTGGTAATTATGCATTAAGAGAAAATATTCTAAAGACATGTTGAGACTTACATTAAACACGGGTAAATCGGATGCTATCCGAATTTCCTCAGGTGTTATTTCTATGGCTAGATTCTGGATTCTCAAGGCCATTTGAAATAATTTCAACACAATTTGAATCACTTGAACATCTCTCTGCCCCCACAGAAACTCTTTGAATGCACAATAATTTAACATTTTGGTTCTTAGAACGCCAAAGGAAGTAACATTTCAATTGGTATCTAAAAGTAAGTCTTTATTTCAGACCAGAGCAATAAAAAGTTAAGTATAATTTAAGTTGGGAAAAGTATATATCAAATGACATCAAGAGAAAATTTTATTGAGGTTTTTAGGGGGAAAGCAGATTGAGAAATTGATTCAAAATTGTCTCTAAACCAAAATTGTCGTAGGAAGCTGGAATCACAATTAAAAGTTAAAATACGTTGCTTATCTTTAAAAATAATGTATCAAAATAATCTCGAAAATCACCATTCGTAGCAATTATGCAAGTAGACATATCACTAAGTCTCAATGAAAAATTTAAATTACAGGAATTAGTAAAAAACAAATATTTTCAAAAATATCATTGGCGATTTGGTTGACTGAAGGCCTATAATGTTACCACCAAATGATCAACTATCAAATTCCCATAATGCGAACATTTATTTTCCAACTGCTTCACTGAGATTTTTCCCCTAGTTCGTTGTAGTCGTCAAAGTTTGAAGATCCACATACTTTGCTTACTTAACGACGAAGTATGATCCTTTGTAACGTACATATCTAGATTTTTCAGCTTCAAATGCGAGTTTGCTGGTATTGTTAGACATATATTTGTAATTAAAAATTTGAGAAACTCATAGTTAATGAAGACCTTACTGCTTCGAAGGGCTGTACCATAAATAAATGTTATGTTGATGGAATTGATGAGTTATTCTATTTTACCAGAATTTAGGCTAACCTAACGTTATCACTATTGGAATAAACTGGCATCCGATCTATCCCTGAATATTATAAATAATGTAATATAAAATGTGTTAAACCAGGGTTGTCTTAAGGTCACCAATTATCTTAAAGCTTTAATTAAAAAGTGCCAGAACGACTCTTCAGGGGAAATTTGGTAGATGGGCAGTTTATTATAGCAAATTATTAAAATCTCAGCTGAGTATGCGTATAGGATGTGCAAGCTGAAATATGATTCGGAAGATATAAAAGGGTCTCGAAAAGAGGCAATCCTCAAAGACTGTCGGTGAAATTCATTTGTGTTGCTCTGCTAGTACATAAACATTCCTCAACGCAAAACGAGACATGAAGACGGAATTTGAAAGAATTATTGGGTTGAGAAAACGCGTTTGTCGTATCGTGATGTTGCTGCACACGTTGAACGAAATGCCAGTGAAATTATGAGTTCTTGGTAACAATGAACCGATGAAGGTCCTACACATCGTCGTGGGGATCTAGAGCCCCTATGGCACTATGACAATCAACAGTACATCCCAACCAGAAATCCTACCCCTTATACACTCCCTAGAGATATCTTTCAACAGGACATTACTTGTCCCCATGCTACCCTATTGACCAACTTTTCTTCTGTGACCTATAACTACCACTTCCTTCTTGACCCTCTCGGTCACCCGATTTGTCCTCCATCGCTTAGAATGATTGTTCAGAACTTGACCTGTCATCACCCGCAGTCACAGCTGACGAATTGTGAATGCATGTTGAATTTGCATGGAACATTTCACATACACCATCCCGAATCTTTATCGGTCTATGTCACATCATGCGCGTGAGTAAGTAGTTATAACTATTAAAGGTGGACATAAATTACTGACTTTATCATAATCCGTTTGATTAACAGCTCTAAATTCAATCATTTATACATTGCACCACATGTCATCGCTCAAATGAATTTCAGGGTTGTAACTCAAGTCTGTTGGTGTTGCATTTGCAATGAACAGCAGTGTATTTATTAATTCTGTGTGATTTGAACTAGCTTTCCACTTGAATAAAATCTCTTGAAAACTCAATTTAACTATACAATTCAGTAACTTGCAACGCGACGAAATCCTAAGGACCTTAGGGAGCCAGGTGCACCATACATATCTAAATTTGTGTTCGCAATATACAAGAGGCTAATAGTTAGCACATGTTGAATTAATACTTGCTATTCGTTACTTGGTAATCCAACAGTTAAATTCTAAATATTCATTAGACAAACCTCACAGCTAATAGGTTCCACACAAAATAAACGGTGATGATGAAGGTTGCAAACAAAGCCATGAAACATCCTCCTTCCACTCTGTTTTTCCACACTTCACTTTTAGCTCCTTTAATACACAAGAAGCTGCCGACTATCGCCAAAGGAGTGAAGATAAGAAAGCAAGTGAAATCACGCACCAGACTACGACGGTGATAAGCATTGTTCTCATTGCAGCGGATCCACTTAAAAATAACAAATATTCAGCTTTGAAATACATTGAATCTTATACAAAAATAAAGAGCGGGGACAGAACAGCTAATTTATCTCATGTAAAAAGTTGACAACAGCCAAACCTCAGGTACCCACATCTGCAGCCCCAGTACCACTTGGATGGTACTAAATTGCAATTGTTTATCAAGTCATTTTGAGGGTGCAGGTAATTTTGAGACCAACTGTCTTGATTATTCTCAAATTTGACGACCAAATAAAAGCTCACAATACATGTTGATGGACAGCAATTGACCCCTTTTTTTGTCAGGGTAAAAATGAAAACAGAAAGACATCCAGTGCCTGATTTTTATAAGGGATAAATAACGCAAATTAGATGTACAGAACAGCATTGGTAGATTGAATAATCCCAGCAAACAAATTTTTAAATTTAAAAAATGTTTCTATTTTACTTGACATTTTATGAGAAATGTTAACTTCATTTTTCTGTTTTAAGACCCTTTAGTAAAATGCTATGGGTGTACGCCTGGTACGCGATCCACCACTGCTTGGTTGAGATGAATCCTTCCGAGTACCCATTGTTTAACTCTCTTGCACAAATATACGTTTTTTTCTCTAGTCCTTTGCACCCCCCCACATGTTCCCCCCAAAAAAACAAAAATATTTTCAAAATATCTCTAATTTGCCTTGGTTTCCTAAAGTAGTAAGCTCATTTTTCATTTATTTTTCTATCATTCTTACATTTTTATCCCTTAAATAGTTTACTTATATGTACTTATTTCACTGCCCATATCATATGTATTTTTTATTTAAATTTTTTTAGATGACATAACGTAAAAGTATTGGAAGAGCCCAAAGAGCTTGGGTTCATGGGAGGTGCTCCCTGATCTAATGACATGCTTATCCATTAGGCTAAAGATTTTTGTAGTTCTTCGAGACTACACAACTGCCTCTACTCCTGTATAAGTTCATAGGATCCAAGACCAACGGTTTGGCTTATCACACTACCATTATACACATTTTACTTTACGATTAAGACTAACGGATAAAGTTTGAAAACTGCACAAAATCCAACTTTTGCCTTCTAGTTAGTCTAAGCGGCATAAGTTTGAAGTATTACAAGTTCTAGCCATGTTTTAGTTTGGGGATTAAAACAACGCAACAATTGATATTATTAACAGGTTTATTCGTTTAAAACTGATTTCGAATTAAAAATTTTAAATATTCCCTATTAAACTCATACTGTTCGTATAAAATATTAAGAAATTATCAAAGGGAAAATGCAAAACTTTATCAAAATCAATTAAAAGCTGGTTTACCTAAAATATTAATGATAAAGTACGCAATGGAGTTACGATCGATATGATTTTATTTTTTTATTTCATAATTAATACACCAGATTCCAAAGTAGGAGCAACATATTTCAAAGTAGGAGCGAAATATTTAGTTACTTCACTTCTCTAAAAGGGTTGTATATGTTGAAAAATCGTATTTTAAGAAAACATTTCTTATTGAAATCATCATTATGTAATTTCTTACCATATTTAAAGCATTTCGAAATTGGTACTATTTACAACCAACGATTCAAGATCTTTCGTTTTTCATTTTTAAGAACCCTGTGTACAATATATTAGGATTTTGGAAACCAAATTAAAAACTTATTGCTTTATGTTGTTGTAATCAATTCGTAAATTGGCAGATACAATGAAATGACTTACCTCATACACCGACTTTGGGTAACGAGCTGTGGCAAAACTGTAGTTGCATATTTCACATTTATCCTTCGTATTACATCTTGTACTGAGCCACGTCTCCATGCAGGTTTTATGAACTAGACCACAACTGTTCCTGAGAATACGCATCATATTTCGAAAAAAGTGCATTTATGTCGCAAATGATTAAATTGTTTTATCCAAAAGTTACTTAAATTTGCTTAAGTTTGTATACGAATTTTATATCGACAGGCTAGATTAAATTATCTTAAGCACTGAAATTCTAATGTAGTCTTGATAATATAAAGAGTGGAAAAGCTGTTTAGAACCCTAATTTACCATTTTCTAAGTCTCAATGAAAATCAACTCCCTTCCGGGTTCTTCCAACGTAACAATGCCCTACGGAGACTCGAACCCTTCCATTGTTTGAGACAAATTCCCTATTGCAAGAATATCCTGATCATAAAATATTTACAGATTTTTTAATACCTAGCAGTAACTTTTTGTTTAAAAGCCTCAAATATACACCATCTAATTCCTTTCCAGATTTGCCTTACCTGAGTTCTTTGTAAGAGGAAACTAAATTATTTTCCAACCAAACTGAACAATAAAAAATGAAACTTTCAAAACAACGACTAATAAAGATTAAAAACTTATGACAGTTCGTCAATTTGGTGGAGCAAAACGTTCACTATCAGAGTCACAAGAAATGCAAGTTTAAATCTGTTCGTTAAATGTTTATAAGGCACAAAATGTTCCAAAAAGTCAATGTTTATGAGTTTTCTCTGCTTACAATTACAGGTTTCCTAAAAGTAACTGAGCGCATGCAAGGTTGGTTGGTTTTGGGGGTTTTATGGCACAAGGGCCATACTTGGCCATGCTAAGTCAGACATAAGACATACAATATCATATAATAGACATACACACAATGAAAGATTTACTGACAAAGCGAGAAATACACCCAGGGAGGAATGCACCCGACAGAAATCGAACCTGTGCCGCCTGAGATCATGAAAGGATCCGTGAATTTAATTTTTATTGCGCATCTGCAACTGTTGCTAGCGTATTTGTAAACGGTATTGTGTTTTGATATATTTATCAAGCATGTGCAAACTATAATATAAGTAAATTATAAGTAAATGTATTCTTAATCATGCGCGTGCACACTAAGATATTGTGAATGTATTTTTTAATTATGCACGTGCAAACTGTAACCATGATATGGAATGTGATAAATTTAATTTAGAATTGGAGATTGAGCGAAGAGTTGATCGATGTTCTTTGTAATTTTGTATCGTCTTTTTATAACTGTTTAATTTTTTTCTAACAAACGTTCGTCTCCATGTATACGAACGAAAAGCTTATCTACAACTATTGCAATTGTATTCTGATCACCCAAAAAGTGAATAGTGAGTCAATCTCCAAGGGGAATTAGGGACCGACTTCGGGATCACCACGCTACATTCCGACAGGAATATTATTTATTAAAATATTAAACTTACCAAATACATAAACTGGAGATAAACTCCAGCGTAATCGTATGACAATGTTATTGTTCTCAATCAGAATGAAAGAAGGTGCGTATTAATGTCGCGATATCAATTCTTTCCCCGCAGATTTGCTATCAAATAGTTTTAGTAATTACTCCAAATACAAACCCTAAATCAGTGTAACTTTACCTGCACACCTGCAAAGTGACACTAAGTCTTCTTTACAGTCACCTTCATGACAAATTCGACATATAGGCCCACTACTGGCTGCAGGTGACTGATATTTGGAAGTTTCCTTGATCGGATTATCAATTGTCGACGAATTTCTCTCTGCTTGCTCTGGAGTAAAGTTATAAGCATACATATAATTAATATAGATATTCGAAGGCGTAATAACACAAGTAGTGGATGCTGCAGTGCTCGGGCAATGAGGAGGTGTCGAGAAACTGTCCGCAGGTGCAATCGGAATGCCAGTATCTGCGGTTGTGTCAGCTGCCGATTTACTTTTGGCAGACTTGACACTATCAGAATCTTCGTGAACAGTCATTTCCTGAAGAGGAAGGATTCAGTTACATACACATCAGTTTGTTTTATCACACTATGGTCATCTTTTACTAACGAGGGCAAATTAGACAGGGACCTATGACTTTCAGTGGATTCTGAACCACTACTAGCATCCACTACTAACCGAGATTCGAAACCACAGCCTTTTGAACGGAGGAAGAGGATTTGGTTTTGATATAGGGCACAAGAGATATAGGTTTGGTATAGGTTTATGGGCACAACGACGAGTTGGTTGAAACACAAAAACAAAGAATGAGGTTGACACATGCACATGGCATAAGCTGAAAGTGTCACATGCCAATATCAACCGTTTAGCTTGTAACTATGAGGCCCTTCCTAAAACATACTAAGAGGGTTGCGAGTTGCAATAAAAGATCCAGTGAACGTGGGGCTGGTGCACGTAAAATCTATCGTGGCCTCAAATGTCATCACCTTGGCGTGGAAGTTTGGAAAGTAGGGTACCAGCTCAAGTGTTGACTTCGTCATCTGACTATGGTTCAAAATGACGATATATTGTCCCCACATCTTTCCTTTCGGCATTGATACCGAACCATCTCCAATAGTACGCTGTGTTACCTCTAGTGCGACGTAAATTCAACTACCTATCCAAAACATACTCAGGCACATAACGTTCCAAAATCAGTGTCGGGCCGCGGTAGCCCGGTTGGAAGAGCAACGGACTGGCAACCGGAGGGTTGCGAGTTCGAATCCAACCAGACCGTCGTGTACAAAGGGGCCTGATGCACCTTAAATCTGCCGTGGCCTCAAATGTCCTCACGTTGGTGTGGTGTGGAAGTTTGGAGAGTGGGGTGCCAGCTCAGGTATGACCTCGTCATCTGATCGTGGTTCAACATTAGGTGTTGTTTTCGAATCTTTTCCTTTAAGACTGATCCTGAACCGTCGCCAATAGCCCGTTGTGTTGCTCCCAGTGCGACGTTAATTAAAATACCTACCTACCAAAAATGAGTCTAAAATTGTGTGTAACCGTTATGCATTCAATCAAAAGTATTAATTGTTGTAACTTCTTTCATCTAACAAACATTTCATTTTCGCATTAAAAACATTTGGTATTTTTAGTACTGAAATCATTAAAATAACTTGGTAGCTAGGTTAAATAGAATGTATGAAGCAAATTTTTTAAAACTTAAGGGTATGGTATGTATTTTTAATTAACGTCACACTGGAGCAACACAACGGGCTATTGGTGACGGTCCGGGATCAATGCCAAAGGGAAAGATCCGAAGACACCACGTAGTTGCTAATCCGTCACTCTTCCAACCGGGCTACCACGGCCCCAACCACCAGGAGAGTTGAAGGGATTGTATAAACAAAAAATGATACATTTCAGATTGATCCAAATCAGAAATAATTTTAAAACGGTTGTGATCGTCAAATGTTTATCAATTAAACAAATAATTAAATCGTGTCTCGAAATTCACTTTTTATTTCTAAGCCTTTTTAAGAGCATTGATGCGATATTAGTGCAAGAAGGTTACTTCCTGACAAATCTTTATGCCATCTTATATTTCTTAGTAAATGATTAAGACTAATTATTAATCCAATAACTGTTCTCAAAAATGAGTGTATTTTTACAATTCTATTTGTAAAAGGTATAAAAATAAGAAATAAACACTCGGTGGTCAAGGCGGGAATGAATATCTCCAATTCTTGAATGCTTAGTGAATTAATTCTTCAGATTGACTAAACATAAGTAAAAATTTCGGGTAAATGTTACTTTGTGGATTTGACTCTCCGTAAGGGGATTGTGGACTTGCCCTTCTACCCAAGGGATGCTTGGAGAATAAAATCCACATTCAGTCGTCAAGCTTTATTCGATGCCGGTCACCATAAGTGATTAAGAGTTGGCGAAGTGAGAGAATAATCACCTATGAATCGCAATAAAGAATCGCAAAATAAGCTCCACTATATACAGCCATCCATCACAGGATTCGACAATACAAATTTGAATAGGGGAAAAGAACAACTGACAAGACTTCGCATTGGCCATACCCATTTTACAGACACTTATTGATCGGAGAACCTACTCAGTCAGGTTCAACTTGCCATTGTATTTTTACTGTTCGACACATTTTGACTGAATGTAGAGCTTTTAATAACCATAGACAAATCCGATTTGGAGTTTCAAATCCAACCCTAAGACCTTTTGGGAAATCTTTACAATAAAACTGTTTTTACTCACCCCTGAAATCGGTTTTGTGAATTAGATTTATACATCGACTAGTTTTAATTCAAAATTGTAAATAGATAAATCTTATATACCTTTATTTCTCTAAAGTTGTTTCTTGTGTCTGGTGCAGCTTGGCCATGTGTGGCCCTTGAGAAATAAAAACTCAATCAACCTATGGCGACCGCCATTAGTGATTATAAGTAGGACAACCCTTTCCCCTGCGTGGGAAAACACCGTTGTACAAATGAACTTCCCAAAGGCCATCTGTCTTTCCACCGGAGCCGCACTAGATTGTCGACCCGTTACTCAGGCAAGCCCAAACAGCCGTAGAACTTTGTGAGAAACCAATTCTTTTGAGCAACTCAATTAAGTTTCATCCACGCCAGTCATCCACCGTTTAATGTCAGGTAGGTAGTTAATTAACGTCGCACTGGAGCAACACAACGGGCTATTGGCGAAGGTCAGGGATCCATCCCAAAGAGAAATATCCGAGAACACCAGGTAATTTCGAACCACGGTCAGATGACGAAATAACACCTGAGCTGGCACCCTACTCTCCAAACTTCCACACCACACCAACGTGAGGACATTTGAGGCCACGACATATTTAACGTGCCCCAGCCCCCGTACACGACGGTCTTGGGTAGGTAATTAAACTTACACTGGAGCAACACGACGGGCTATTGGCGACGGTCCGGGATCAGTCCCGAAGGGAAAGATCGGAGGACAACACCACGTAATTTTGAGCCACGGTCAGATGACGAAACACCTGAGCTGGCACCCCACTCTCTAAACCTCCACACCACGACAACGTGAAGACATTTGAGGTCACGGTAGATTTAACGTGCACAAGATCTCGCGTACGATGGTCGTGGGCTGGATCGAGTTTCGAACTCGCAACCCTCCGGTTGCTAATTCACGACTACCAACTTGGCTACTGCCGGCCTGATACGATGTTTATTTCTTATATTTATACAATTGTATATGTTCTACATACCTTATACGACCCGAAAAGAATACAGGCTAACATTTAAAAGCTAGATGTAAATTGAAGCTTTTCTTGCAACAAGCCTTTCCATTTTAGCATGATTTACTTAATTGTGAGTGAAATAAACATACGATCACTAGAGGAGGTTAACAATTTGAACTGAATAAAAATTTTAAACGCATACATTGCTAGTCGATACTATTTCCAATTAAAATATGATTTTATAGCACTTAAGGGGGCATGGTTGTCTATAATTGATGTGTTCAAGAAATGTCAACTCACCAATAGGAACTTGATTCTCTTCTCTACGATGCTTCACGCCAAATTCACTAAACTAAATATGCATAAAGTTGTAAAAATTTGAAGACCAACTCGAACGCTTTTTTAATGAAATAGCTATGTATTATTATGGAAGCAATTCATCTAATTAAAATAAAAACAAGATTTACAGCGAGTAATTTACACCAAACCCGTGGAAGAAATCTTGGGTAAACAAATTTTATAAAGGTCCTAGCAAAGGAACGTTCTACTAAATAAAATCACACCAATGCGATCAGAATGTTAGCTCATTTCATTTCAAATTTAAAACTTATTAAGGGCCGCGGTAGCCAAGTTGAAAGAGTAACGGACTCGCAACCGAGGGGTTGCGAGTTCGGTACTCAATCCAACCCAAGACCGTCGTGAACGCGGGGCTGATGCACTTTAAATCTGCAGTGGCCTCTAATGTCCTCACGTTGGCGTGTTGTGGAAATTTAGAGAGTGGGGTACCAACTCAGGTGCTGACGTCATCATCTGACCGTGGTTCAAAATGACGGCGTCCTCGGATCTTTCCCTTCGGGTTTGATCCTAGACCGTCGCCAATAGGTCGTTGTGTTGCTCCAGTGCGACGTGAATTACCTACCTGCAATCATGACATTTTATAAATCTATGGTAGGTATTTTAATTATGTCACACTGGAGCAACACAACGGGCTATTGGTGACGGTCCGGGATCAATCCCAAAGGGAAAGAGCCGAGGACATTACGTAATTTTGAATCACGGTCAGATGACGAGGCAACATCTGAGCTATGAAGCATAGAGGAAATAAAAGTAGTGAGCAATAGTAACCTTTTGGTGCCCATGATCATGTGACAAAAACTAGTAACGTGACCCGTTGACTGCTTTCCCCCGTCTGCTGGGTGGAACCAAACATTTACCATCTGATTGGTCCATGGGACGGTAGGCGCCCATCTATTGATTCATCTGATTGGTTCATCAATTGATCATGATTGTCAAACCTCGTTAAGACGAACTTTACGAGACAGCAAAAAAAATTCGTATTATTTTAGTTTGTTAACTGAATTCAGAGAACAGCCTTATTTCAACAATAAAATATTAATACATTTTACATTACTTACTGTACAATTCTTGGTTCAGATAAATGATATTCTTCTCGATTATGATTCTTGATTAGACAGATAATTAGTGATTACGAAGATAATTCACGATTATGCAATTTTTGTCTTGAAATTTGTTTTCAATTTTAATGCGTTTATTTCGTAAGGAAATACTTGATGCGGTCAACGCTGTTTAACTGAGCAGATGAATTTTCACTGCCTAACAAAAAGCTTAACAGTGGCTTCTTTTATAGGCACTTCCTCGTCTTCATTTATTCTTTCTCCTTCACTCTTCCACAAATAAATTTTCAAAATTTCGGAGTCATTTGATGGATAATGCGATTGAAAAGAATTCCCGAAGATTAGTGAGACCAGAATTCTTAAACGAATGATTTGAATATACATTTTGATGGGGATTGGAATTTAGTTCGTATTAATGAGGTTTGATTAGTAGACTGAAGATTTCATCACTCTTGCCGCCACGCTATAGAAATGAGGATTCGTCAAACGAGGCGATAAAATACCAAATCGGCCAATCTAGTCCATTTTTCAGAGCAGTCACGTGATTACTAGTCGACATGGTCACTTTTCGAAGCTCTCTCAATAACAATGCTCAGTCTACTTATATTTCACGTCTATGCCCTCTCCAAACTTCCACACCACTCAACGTTAGAGTAGGTTGTTGGATTTACGTTGACATGTTGATACTTCTGGGAATTCTATCATTTAAGGTAACTTTTGTAGTAAAATACGATGATGTTTGTGTGCTCATAAAAATATCCTTAAAAAGGAAGCATGTTTTTGAAAGGAGTCATGCTTCTCAATCTTAACTCAAAAACATAAAGTACGTTTCAATGTTTGACTTAAAATATTTATTTAAAACTCATTTATTTGGCATTCATATATTTTTTAATTATAAACCTTTTTATGTAGTATCCTTTTGATTCACAATCATTGATATTGACCTTAAGATTCCAAGGAAGATTGTATTGAGCAACAAATTCAAACAGCAATGAGATTAAAATATTGCACATTTACATTAATCAAATAATTTAAATCTTAAAGGCACATGTGGCACTTTACATATTGAAATAATTAATATACATTGGAATAATCATAAAAAGAAAACCCATGATACTCGCATTAAAACAATAAGATTAAGCAAACATACATTACATATTTTTGAATTAAATTTCAGAAGAGCGAATAAAATATTTTTCTTTGACTTGTTTTACTTTAGAATTATAGAGGGAAAATGCTTAGATATTCCCCTACTATGCATTTTTCACATGTGTTGTGCAAATAAATCGTAACAGGAAGGGGCCAAAATGAAGTGTCAAGCTTTTTGAGAACTCAGGTTTTTCGTATTTGTATGCAGTCTGGGTCATTCAATCGTAGATTATGTGAAATGGTTGGTAGTTGAATTTATGTTGCACTGGAGCAGCAAAATAGGCTATTGTTTATAATAAATGAAAATTAGAATTTTGTGTTTGATCACTTCACAAAGTCTATCAGTTATTGGATAGCAAAAAGATTGATTCTTGTAGCTCTTGAATATTAATTTTTCTTCAAATAAGTACATTCATTAAAATCTAGACTAAAAGTTTTCTTTTAAAACGTACAATAGGAAATAATTATTTCTGTAAGTTTTAAATTGTCATGCATGGCTTAAACAAAATTATGATTAGTGTTACACACAAAAAATTAACTGTTAAGATAAGATTTCATAAGGAGTATTATTTTTAAACTAGCAAGGGAAGTACATTGTGAGTAAAATTGATACAATAGTAAAGTAAGAGAAGTTATGAGTTATGATTTAGAAGTCAATAGGAACTGGACTCAAATAAATAATAGTGAATTTATTGAAATCAGAGGAATCCATAAGTTTTACATAAAAAGAATTCTTGTCAAAATTTACTATGATACAGGCACTTTTGCTTTAAGATTTAATATTTAGGAGGAAATATATTTACAGTTGAACTCGATTATAAGGATCTTGCACATGACTTACTTCCCAGATTTATCTAACTTATAGATGTTTATTTAGTTTAATGATAAATATAACTTTTTATTAATTTATAGTATCAATATTTCCAGGCATATTTATGTTATTTTTAGTGCCTGCACCATGGCAATAATGCAACAAAATGGAATGGACGAATTTGCAAAAAACTAGTAATGCACAACACTTAATAAGTTTTTTGGCAAATACACTCAAAAACGGCATCAAACTTTGATTTTAATTTATTTAGATAGTAAGGAGATGTGCAAACATTTCTGCTTGTAAGCATTTGGCACGTTTTTGCATCACACCTTTTCAATTGAATAACTTGAAATTAGGAATTTTGTTTTGTAAACTTCCAATGAAAATCTGTAGAGATAAACTGTCTTTTAAAGCAAATCATTACAACCAAGTTCTACTGTATTTGTATTTTTAAAAGTAAAAAATAACACAATATATGCTTGGTAATTTTCATAACATTAAAAACTTCATTTGATATGCAGAACATAAACACCCATGTGCTCAGTAAATCTAAATTTTCAGTAGCATAATGACTAGATATATGTCATGAATAATTCTATACAATTTTAAATACACACACGACACATACATTTTGATAAATACTTTAAATAGACTTATAAGACTATTATTTACACAAAACTAGAACTGTTGAGACAATGCAAACAGTTTAATAACCTACACTTCAAAGTACACATAATAATGCATTTGGAATTTGAACGTAAGATATACAACAAAGCAACAAAATTGATACTAGTCACAACTTTTGGTTTTTAAAGTACACCTTATTATTAGAAGTAAATATTCAAAACTTTCAAAATAATCCTTAATATTTTTTGACAATTTAGATCTAACTGTTTGACTAGAGAAAAGTTCTCATACATTTCAATCACAGTTATATGAAAAATGAGTAAACTGTAAGGAATAAAAACATCCCCTTAATCAACGACACTAATGAATAGTCCTATTCAAATACAAAAACATTGAAACTTATTTTATATTGGAGTGTTTTAATCTTTTACATGAAGATTAAATAAGAAATTGCAACAATTTGCAATTATAAAACAGCTTACAAATATGATAGAAATATATCTAAGGAAGCAACCTAAAATTTGAAAAAATAGTATGACAGTATAAAAAGATAGATGTGTATGAACTAAAATTTATAATTTCATTTTTAAAAGATTTTATTTTTCACTTTTAAGATTAAATTTATACATCAGTGAAACCTGTATACGGCAAACTTATAATTCAATCATATCAGATACTTGGGAAATAAAATCAATTCTAGTCTCTTGATACAGGGATCAAACCCTCCATAAATATTTATGGTATAAAAGACAAAAATGCACACTAAAGTTAGTTTAATCAGTGTAAATGGAAGTTGCGCTAACAACACAGATAAAGTAGATGTAGATGTGTCTTAAAACAGTAGAAAAACTCATTAAATGTGATGCTCATTCAACATTACAGCAATTCAATAGGAATAGGTAGCTTGGAGAAGACTGGGCCACCCCTGGAATTTTTTCTGAATATTTGATTGCATTCAAAAATTAACAAGCATGTCAAGAGAGGCTTTGTATTTAACCAGATTTCAGTCATGATGTGAAATATGGCACTCAACATGAATAAGAGAAAGTGTTTGCTTTTTAAAAGGTGGAAGAGAACACAGATGGTCTCTGAATGCAAGTGATTTATAAAGTTACTGCAAATAACAAATTCTGTTGGTAGTAAAGAGTAGAATAGTTATTCAAGCCTTCACATTCCAATCACAAAATATAAAGTTTTTAAAAAATATTTTATAATATTTAAGAGCTATTATGTAATACAGTATTAGTATTACATTGAATACATACAATATATCAGCCATTAAAGTAACAAACTATTTTCTTTCTTTGCAGGGAAATCTAACTTGGATAATGAAAGAACACTAACTTTATAGTAATTTTTAAATTATGGAAAAACCAACAAAGCATACCTAAAAGCCAGAAGATATTCATTTAATGGTGGAAAAACCCAATTAAAAAACTTATATAACTATTTGAAAATAATTCTCAGCTCTGAAAAGATCTTCGACACAGGTGGTTTTATACTTGACGTGGTTTCCAGCACAGAATCAATTTCACTAAAAAACTTTTTCATATAAGTTCGAAAAATAAGAAATATAAAAATTTAAAGTAACTATATAAAAATTCCGATAAAATGAAAAACATTCAAAATTTACCCATTCATGGTTGTGCATTAGTAAAACTCTAATACATAACAAACACATGTAAAAACTCCAAATGAAAATTCAAACAGGATACATAAGGTTTCATAATACACTCAAAGTTCATTTCATAATCTATTTTCAAAAGCCAAAAACTGAAAACATAAATTTTTAACAATTTAACTTTTTTATTCAATCATTCATTCCTTTTGTGACGATTATCGATTTAAACATAACTGATTGTGTTAACAGAAATTTTTTACAGATTTACAAAGAAAAAATAGTACTACTGTGAAAGATGTCACTGGTTTTTTTTAATACATTGTTCTGAAAAGCGTATTTCACATTAACGTGTAAGAGAGAAACAATTACCTACAAGAATGAAATATAACTTAAATTTTGATTATTCAGCTTAGGTTAACAGTAGGAATACAAGATTGCAATACACAAAAACTTATATATGATCATATACAAGGTATTTTTTAATCTTAGGAGCAGAAATCAAACTAATTAAAAATAATAGGTAAAATATTTATCTTCTTTTGCAGCAAGATACACAAATAAGAATTTTAACCCAAATTTGAAAAGTAGTATTTTTAAGATTTCATACAGAATAAATAATTAGCTGAGGCAGAATCATGATTGTATGGCAGTAAAAATTTACAATATGGAACTGTAAATTCCTAAAAAGATAACCATGCTATTTATAAAACAACTTTGCTTGATTTAGTCATTTGCACACAATTTAAGAAAACTTCGTTAATGATCACTACCGGGAGAATTTATGAATTTGCTCTAGAAGACATTGATGATTTAATTATCATTAAGCAGTAGATATATGTATATCTAAGAAATAAATTTCATTATTTTATCATTTACATATTGTTACAACTTATAATATTCAAACTAGTTTGGGAAGAGCAAAGCAGAACACTATGCTTCATACTCATTTATCAATTTCTTCCAATACATGTATTCCAACCCCAGTATAAAACTGCTTTTTATACCCTTTTTAGGATATATACAATGCAGAAATGCAGCCAAGCCAACATAAGTTTTCTGATTCCAATAATAAATAAAGTATAAATATAAGAATTCATTGATATCTTCTTTATTATTCTTTTCTGGAATTTTATTGACTATGGCATGTGTTTTCTTTGCTGAATCCATATTTTCTACAAACTAACAAATTTACTACTTATCATTTCCTATGCAATAATCTAGTAAAAGGCTCTAATTTGGAAGATTCTAGAATTTGGCCAAAGGTTTGCTAAGTTTATGAAACAAAACAATACAAATATTTTAAGGTTTTGAAACAAATTTAATTTCTTAAAATTTAATAAACTTTATTTTAAAAAAGATATTCTGATCTCTCAAATTGAGTATGTAACTGTTGTCATTCCAAAAATGACTAGAAATATATCCAAATTCTTTTTAAGAGAAAATATTGATCTCTTTGCTACAGTATCCAGTAAGAACATTTTCTCACAATCTATTTTTATTAGTTAGAAGAGAAAGCAGAATCAGAATTGTGAACAATAAACATTCATAAATTAATGTCTTTCTCTGTAAAACATTTTTACTATAGATTTTGAAATAAAAACTATTAATTAAAAACTTCCTGAGGAACAAAACTCAATTTTAAAATTATCATCACTTATTCTTTCACAAGCAAATGATTTGGTTATAAGTTTACTCACAAGAAAAACAAATTATTTTTAGGAAAAAATAGGTTTGTTCTTTTCAATTGTTACTTGAAACCAGTCTTTCTATAGTACAGAGGCATGTTGAAAATGGCAAAGCACAACTTTTGTGTGCAATGTGTCTTAGAAGTATATCTACCACCACAGTAAAGGACCCCACATGAGGGATCCAGCAGCAGCACCTCCTAACATTCCCATTGCTAAATCTGCACCTTCAGGTCGATACCTTTCTGGGTGATAAACCATAGCAGTCTGTCCTGGGGCAGCAGTCACTATAAAAAGTGAATATTTGTTAACAGGCAATATAACTATATTTAATCCATAAATATCAAAATTTTTATTCCAACTCTGCTTTTTTTGGACAGATGAGGGAGGCTTATCTTCGAAAATACCATAAAACCAGTCAGTAACTACGTCTCAGTCTTGATACAAAATGTGGAATATTGGACCTGTATGATTTTTACCTATAGAAAATTTAGAAGGGAAAGTGTATGCCAATAATTCCAAGATAATAGACAAACTGAAAGAAAACATTTGGGTTTCGCAGTGCTATACAGAACATTGAAGTCAGTGAGTTGCAACGAGTCTCAAAATATGCTGCAACATGCATAGCTGCATTGATATTCAAGGAAATAATTTTCAACATCTTCTGTAAAAGGTAGGTGAGAATACAGTATATCTTTACATATTTCAATTGATATTCCACATGCAGCAACAAGACCAAGACAGGCCTGCTTTTTCGTGACCCACCCTGCATTATTTTCCAAGTATTACTGTTCTCACTTGACAAGCTAGAGAATTGTCACATATAATAGCTTTTAAAATTGCTCTTCATTACTATTGAAGAACATTTTTAATTTTCAATAATTTCTAAGACTTGTTTTTAGGATCTAAAAAATTGAGTTTTATTGACGTCATTAGTAAATACATTTATATAGGGTGAATTGAGTGTTTATAGGCTTTAGTCATTTTTATCATAAAAGTCACAAAAAAGAAAAATATTTGAATTGAACACCAATTTCTATTGTTAATGCATGAGACAACCATATATTAATATTAAATCCATTCATTTTATAGAGATTATCAACAATTTTGAGATTTTCAGAAAAACCTGTTTCCTTACTGTATATTCAATTTGAAGTGAAATGAAATTGTATTTCAAGAGTGGTGGAGTTGCATACACACAGAAACATGTAAGGAAATTGAAATAAGACCTTTTCTAATATTTTCTTTTTAATCATCAGTTTGTGACAGTACACATTATACCTATAGGCTTATATTGGTTCCCTAAAAGTACCCATTTAAGGAAGTGCCAAGAATACAAAGATCAACTTTACAGGCTTCATTGTATAATTTTTCAAAATTGCTCGCATGTTGATAGATGCCTTTATTGATAAATATGTCAGTTGAGCTTTTCATCAGTTATTAAACTATATAAACTATAGTGATAATTCCTAAGCAAGCAACTATATGTTAAAATCACACAAAAATGTTTTTAGAACTTATAAACTTCAAAGGATATCAAATGTTTTCCATGTATGTATGTATATATATGTGTGTGTATATATATATATATATGTGTGTGTATATATATATATATATATATACACACACACATATATATATATACACATATATATACACACATATATATATATATTTTTTCTCACAATTAACATTGCTCATAAAGCCAAATAAGTTGATCCCATGGGATTATTGAAATGCATTAATCCCATTAATGATCTAAGTAATTCTTAAATTATTTTATATTAAATACGGCCCTATATGTATGTATGCTTATTGTAGTAATAAAATCCTAAGACAATTTAAACATTTTAAAATTGGTAGAATCATTGTCAAATGTCAGAATGAACCTATTTTAACACTAAAATAAATTAAAACGTACTGTATTGAGGTCCAGGATAACCATAGTAGGCAGGATGAGGGTAGGTAAACTGTGGTAAAAAAGTAACAGAAGTATCACCTGAAAAACGACAAACAAAACTCTCACTTCTTGTACTTCAAATGTACTCTTTACACATTAATTGAATGCATGATAATGTTGATAAGCAGGGGCATCAAAACTATCTGCATGCAAACACTGAATAAATAAATTGGTAAGGTGTCCTAACACCCATTCAACGTGCAAAACCACTATAAAGCATGCATACAATTCCCGATTTATTATGATGGATTTAGATAGTATAAATTAAAGGAATTCTAAAAGGAATGTCACTTATGGTGTTTAATGTATTTTATATGGCATTTTATCCAAAAAATTAACAAAACTGTTACTTGTATTGAGGCTTATCAGAAAAATCAGAAGAAACAAGGTAAGTTTTTAAATTGTATGCATAGGAAATATATTCTTCCAGGCTAAATGATATAAAAATTAAAATAGTTACGTTTTAATGTTTCTCATGAGTTCAATCATACATTAAAACATGCAGTGAGGAATAGAATAAGTTGTGTAGTAAAGAGACATGCAAAAGAAAAATCAATGAAACAGAAATTAATGAATTTTAATGCCCCAGGGATTTTCCACCTACAACATGATCATGCAACTTACTCAACATTTTATATCCATCCACATTTTTCCATCAAGTCAAAGTTCTAGAAGGTGTACACTCTGGAAGTAATATCACTAATAGGATTACACTATGACTAAACATCTAGATGCATATAACTAGCTGTTCCAAACTTCATGTCTGGATAATGGAAAGTACTCAGTTAAAACTAAACTAAGATACCAGAAAAAATATACACAATAAGTTAAAGTGTGATAAATATGGCTACTAATGTTGAAATGAGCAATCTTAAAATGGAACACAAATTACTCTCATTATACATAATTTGATATGTGGTGGTTTATTTAGTAGTAGTTAAAAACAGCCCGTTTCACAGGAGAATGTGTCACGAATATTCTTATTGCATAAAAATTACCACAGCATGAATATGCAAATTATTGGATTTTCAGTATTTCGAAGTTAACCACTTAAATGTTCATCTCAGGAAAAAACTATCGAAAAACATCATTTTTTTAATATTTAGCTAATTTCAACAGTAAATCTAGTGGCTCTATTGTTGTGAGTAATACTTTTTTATAAAAGCACTATCAAACCTTTTCCCTTACAGTAGGGATAAATAGAATGTTGTTGCAAAACATTTGCCATGAGCCTAGTTTGGGCATCCAATTGCTGCAATAGAATTCAACTTTGATAATTTACATAATTGATTTGATTGATTGATTTTCTAAGGTAAAATTTCCACTCTGTATTTGATAAATATAATGGGAAGAAAAATAAACTAAAAAGTGTTGCATTTATCTTAAACAAATTTATAAGAATTGTAGGCATAGAAAAAAGCAAAACATCTTTGTTAGTGTGAAACATAAGTAAGCAACATAAGTAATATGAACTGAAAAAATAAAGAATAGAATTACAAATACTGAATGCATAAATAAATTTGATATTGGAAGCACACTAAGCTAACTCAGAGTAGAGTGAGGGGTAAAGGTTTTTCGAAAGTTTCACATTTCCAAGTTACAATCGGGCAAACATTCAAGTGGTTAATGGAAAAGGTTTTTCATTCCTGATTCATATGAAGTAGCTTTTAGAACATTAAAAATATGATAATAAATTATTCCTGACAAAGCATGATTTAAAAAGTGAGAAAAGGCTGTGAACAATATCATTTTTGTGAATTTTACTTTAATCTTTGGGGAAAAAAACTAAAAATCATTGAAATAAGTATGGGCTAGTAAAAAAGTTACAAGATTCTATAAAGTTCCCTTCAGTTATGAATATCAAAATGTCTAACACTATCAAATCTACCTTCTTCCAGATCAATATGCCCATTCAGGTGTCTCCTCAATCTTGCTATTTCTATCAAAAGCACTTTCATACCTCATTAGAAAGGCTAATTTAGAAATGGATGCCACAAACTTTTTAGTGGCATTCGGGTGCTTTTGAAACATTATATGCATTGGTTTTTATGGCATAAGGACCACTGTGAAAAGTGTTTTTCAAAGCACTAGCTCTTCTTCAGAGTGGTCAGAGGGTTAAAGTGAATCAAGGATCAAGATTTTCATGTAGGACTCCAGCATGGCTAGTTTGTTTCCTTGACAGTAACATCAACTTGAGGAAATTATTGGGAAAAAGCTCAAATAAGATGCCAGTTGTCTTAAATATATACACATGAATGTTAAAAAAAATAGTTTCATAGTCTCTACCCATTAATTAGAAATACTTATGCTTCATGTTTGGAGAAACCAAGGGATTCAGATTCTAAGAAATTAAAATCCCTGCTGCCACCATCTTCCTAAACCTGGCTCTTCTGTACTATAATTCTATTTTGTGTTGATTTTAAGACCCTGTTTTGCACAATATTCACTTGCCTTCAGGTAGCTTTTACAGAATAAATTCAATATTCACTGTTTTTATGATTTGCTACAAAAACGACTAACTTCTTAAATTAATAGGAAACAATAAGGAGGATATTATATTAAGAGGGATTAGCTAAGACTTTGCATTATAGCATAAATCCTTAATTGATTTCTATCAAAATATAAGGTTGCTATTCATATACATTTTTCATTTCATAATTAAGATGGAACACTAAAAATTAATTTTAAAAAGAAATAGTGTGTAGATTTTGTTGGGCTTCTTTAATAGCAACAAGTAAAAAATTTCTGTACGATATGAAGATTATTTCGGAAAATATGAATAAAGGTCTTGGAAATTAATGTAACATTAAATACTTGAAACTTTCCATTTCATAATTCATAAAGAGTTGGACCAAATGATTTAAAACGTGGCATTCAAGATTAAAAGTTCATGTGCAATTCAAAATTAGAATCCTAGGAACAAATTTCTGCATATGAATTTAAGAAAAAATTATTCCTTATCAAATGGAATCTTTGAATGTGCTCTTCTGTGAATGATGTAAAAATAAAGAGGAATGATTTGTCTTTTTCCGCTGCTGTACCTTTTTTAGGATACATGAGTGATCTATTGATGTTATCTAAATTTTCTGGGGGTAGTAATGCCTATTTTGGCTAATGTTCAGTGTGTTCATGTTTTAGTGATTTTTCCCACCACTGCTGTCTCACCAATAAATGAAACAGCATTTTGTATAGCTTAGTTGAGGCCTAAAGAGAATGGCAATTATTTTTAAATCATCAAACATTACACTTCTGTACAAGGGGGACCTTCAAATCTTTATAGGTTTCTTATTTTACATTGACAGTGTTCACAAGATACAAATGGGAATTTGATCCTGCTATTAAGAATTACAACTTTTAAGTAAAATTTAAGGAAACTATAATAACCTCCAATATACTGTGCTGCACTCAGCCCAATGCCTACATTACTGAAATAAAATCATTATAAAAATAATTTCATCTTAAATCCTTGAATTCATCATGATATTGAAATACAGCTAATTTTGTTAGTGCAAAATAATAAATTATTTTAATCTTTAACCTAAGAGTTCTATTTACCTAATAGACAGAATGAAATTTCTAACCAGATAGAAAGCATTCAAATAGAAATAAAACATTTTTAATAATTTAAAATGTTCAATTAATCCATGCATTCTTATGAAGCATTTACATAGTATCAAATGACATCACACAAAACAGTGGACGATAGCAAAGTATTTGAAGCCAGCACACATGAATACATAGAAAACCAACCTTACTTATTCTGTGGCAAAACTTTGTTGACCAGAGTAATAAACAAAAAATATGAACTCTAACAAATCAAAAAACATGTTTCTTAAGATTAATCAATTCTTTTGAATTTGAACAAATTTGGGACACATTAGCAAAAATATATGTATATCTCGAAATTTAGGTCTTAATTAAATTTTAATACGAGGATTAATCTACAATTTGAAGTCTATATTACTGAAAAAACAGATGATAATAATAGATACAAATACAGATTGTACTATATCAATTATTAGTATTATTCTAAAACAAATACAAAATATACTTGTGTTATATGCCTTAATTGTAATCAGTGATAAAATTTGAAAATTAATGATTGATATAACTTAATTACTCACCACTATAAGCAGGAAGGTAGCCAGGATTATATGTAGGCATGTAAGCAGAAGGATGTCCTGAGAGGTGTGGGTGCATCTATTGAAGTAGCTTAATTCATTTACATTTGAATATTTGGGGAAATAGTAGAGAAACATTTTCAATAAAAGTAAAAACTATACTATAAGTATAAAAATAAAACTTACACCAAACAATCTTGCCTGCTCCAAAGCTAACTGCCAAGCCCTATAGAATTAAAGGTAGTATTATTTTTAAATGACACAAATCTAAGTTTACCATGAATATAATGAATCCTAATAAAATTGTTTCTCAATAAAATAACATATTTCTTGCAAACATTGTATTACAAATAATTTCCCTTGTGTGGATTTATCAAACAAATTACTTAGAAGCTCTCAAACAAGAGCCTCAGAAGGATGCAAAAAATTAGTGATAAAAGAGGAACAATGAATGAGTAAAAATGAACTGACACAGGTAATCACTTGAGTCCTATCATATGTGGAATTATAAAAGCATTTTGAAGTTAATTAATTCAAACTGATTCAATTCAATATTTGTTTTCATAAGTTGAAAACACTTTCACTTTGTAACACAAGAGTTCACCAACTTAGTCATTCTCCATTAATTCTTAACAAATATATCCGTTACTGTATTTTAGGCCATCAAATTGCACTCAGATGGACGAACCCTCAGAAAAGAGCTTGACCTGGTACTTATGTATTAACCGCATGCCAGCGATTAATTGTCAAATCTGTACGTATTAGCCGCATGCCAGCGATTAATCGTCAAATCTGTTGGAAGGGGTATAAGACGGAAGAACTGGAACAATCTGGTTATATTCGCTGCCAAGTGAACCACAAATACAATTTCATTGATTCTGACTGTTTCACAAAACTTTTTTAGAACCACAGTTCAGTGTCCAGTGCGTAGTTGCATTAGATACTCGTGATTGGCTGATATTCGCCAATGGCAAACAAAACTTGGCTGATATTCGCCAATGGCATGCGGTTAATACTAAGTACCTTTGACCTTTGTATGTGACATCTTAGGACATAATATTAAATCCTTGTGTCATTTACCAACATCTTTACAAATTTAATTTACCTCTACATTTCTTGTTAACCACATGGTCTGAAAATATACCACCTGTTTGGTGGACATTGCACAAAGCAGCATGAAGAAAAACGAATTTTGAAATGGAAAATTTATTTTCCCTTTATAGACTTTGCATTTTGTAGATTGTTTCCCAGTAGAAACTGCAGAGAAGTTGTAGTTAGCATCTCTGCAAACACATATCTGATCTCTTTTAAATAAAATTTAAGGTTTTTGTAAATTTTGCAAAACATGGTATAATTTACGTGGTATGCCTGTACAACTTAGCCAAAATCTGTACAAGTTGGTAGGTATGGCAATAGCATTAAACATTATACCTTATTAAATTAACATGGTTCAAAAAATTCTAACTCTCTGAGCATCACAAGATTTCCAAGAGTACTATTGTTATTACCCTACAACATTTAAAGACTAAGCAACCACATCTACACATCTAATGGTTGAAAAAATCCTAGGAAACATTATATTGGGTAAAGGAAACTAAAGCTGGTTAGATGCTATGCAGGGAAAACTGTAGGTTGGTGTGAAATAATGTGTATATAACCCTCAGTGTTGCAACAAACTTTGCAGGATAAAAGATTATGCTAGAAATAAACAAATCTGTGATTTCTCAACATTGTTGGGAGAATGTACATCAATTTTATTTTGAACATGCCAGCATGATCCAATATTCACAACTTATAGGAGTTTAACATTTGGGAGGTCACTTCCATGTATATTTTGATATTATAGTGTACACTAGTGATTTCTTACCTTATGCATAGTACATGGAAATGTATGAAAAAACAGGTGTTGACAATACCAAATGAAATAATTTTCTAATTATTAAACTTTAGTTTCGACAATATTTGTAGTTGGTGTTGAACAATTTCGCGCAATAACGGGCATAAACCTTTTTAATTTTATGTACAACAAATAAGAAATCTGATAATGCAAAAGTTCAGACTACCTCATATCATCCAATGATTCGCCACAAAATACCCACGTCTTTCCACTAGATGTTATAACTGATAACAGATTTTGAATTCCGTATCCTTCAGGTGGCTGTACAGAATCTACCTATAAAAGTTATTAATGAAGAAACATACATTTACAAGTTTCCAACCAAACTAATTAATCTTAAATTACCATACATTCATATATTCCATGAAAAGTAGTGACAAAAATCCTACATATTGGAAACAAGTATGACTTTACAAAGCTTATTCAGCATCTCCCTCTCCTGCTATATAATCTAACTACTAATTATAACTCATTCAATATAAAATTCCTGATTTAATGCATTTCAGATTTTTTAAAACAGATGTGAACCATTTCTACAATTACAATGAGTGATGCAGCAGAAAATTTCCTATGAGATGGGATTGCTGTCAAAATCCCACCACCTCCTTTCTTGGCAAATCCTTCCTTATGACCCAATAGTTGAAGTTTTCCGAGAAACTTAAAAGGTGAACACAGAAACAAAACTTAAATGATTAGGTGTATATGAGGCATTGTGGATATGAAGGGCAAACACAACATTGGGCGAAATTTTTTTCCCCATATCTTGGTTTGTCAGAACTCAACACCCTAGCTCCCTTCCACTCGGACCAAGTCGACCCCACTCTACCTCTTTTCACATGGCTTGATGATCCTTGTTTGTTCATCCGAGTGCAAAAATAATTAAAAGTGTTTTTCTGGAAACTAGCATGTGTTGAGTGCATGTCCTTCGTGCAGTCCCTTCATATCTGCAATGCCTCATATATAGCCTTGGTCATTTAAAAACAAACATAATAATTGATAGAAAAAATATTATACATTCTATCAATGAACAGATATTTTATAATTATTAAAAAATTATTGTGTCATGGGAAAGGTTATAACCACCATAATCACACAAAGGTTACACCATTGCATGTCACAAAGATAGTTTCAGATTTCAAAGAGTTTTCACAAATTGAAATCAAGATTATTATAGAATACTTAGGATCTGTGATGATGTTTTGAAACCTTTAAGAATTTAATTTTTATATTGTTACTTACAAGTCATTTTAACAATGCTGTCTATTGTCCTGGTTTTGGGTATCAGAATACTTAGAATTCTGTGATTCTTTCTTTTTCTTCCATTTGTATACATGGCTCATTTTAAATTTGGTCAAATAACTTTTTTGCACATACGTTCTTTTCACATTTCTTTTACCTTCTCTTTAATTATGCAGGTACTTTGTACCGAAGTCTGGCCTGAGAAACACTATTTGTTTTAATCTTCACTTTATGTTTTCAGTTTGCAAGTCCAATTTTTGTATGAGTTCGATTTCAATCTAAATTTACTATTATTTCGTTGGTCTTACAGAAATTTATATTTATAGACAATATTCAGACTAAAGTCTTGAGTAAATATTATGAATGCTTTATACCTTCAAATAGCTTTATATTGATCCCTTTTAGTGACTATTCAAAGATGTATGAAATTTTTTTTCAACATTGAGAAAATTTTGAGATCCAAACTTTCGCTTTAAAAAACAATTATTTTTATAAAAATTTTGGTATTAAATTTTCTTCAATTAAGTATCTAAAATATTCCTGATTTTCGAAAAGTCAAAATTTATGAACCAGAATTGATTTAGTGAAGACATATAACCTGGGAAATCAACCTCCTTTTAAGACACTTGTGAGTCAATTAATTCGTACTTATAACATTATTTTGTTAACGTCAAACTTAGAACTTTGTCTCCGTTAGAAATAAACATTGTAAAACACCCATCGCAAAAACATTAAAAGTAATTACCTGCAATCCAGCCTTTATAGCCAAACATTCAGTCGGCATAAAAATAATGTCTTCAGCATTTGGACTGCATTCATTTTCATAATACTTCAAATGTCCATCTCTATACAATTCAACCCAACTTTTTTTCCATTTCTTCAAAATTGTTGCTTTATTTAATACAAAATATATTTTTTCATTCAAAACATACATTTATCAATACAAATTATTTTCACTAAGCATGCAAATGTGAACTTGAAATAAAATAATTCGAAAGGAATGATGGTCAAAAATTAAATGGAAAGTCACGAAAAGAAAGCTGAATTTTTACTATACGATACACAGGTGACATCGTCTGGTGTATTACATCAAGTGCTGCAATATAATTAACTCTTGTGCACTATTGATAAGAATTGTCTCAAACACAATCTTTCTAGAGATTACTTTAAAGTAAGCTATTATTTATCAGTAAGTCAGCAATAAGACTTAAAATTTATAGGCATTGAATAACAATTTATGTAAAATAGACAATGCCACAAGCAAGTTATTTTTATTTTTGAAATTCTTACCAAGTTTCTTCATAAAGAAAAAGTAAATAAACTTGTATAAATATGGTACTCAAGTAATAGAAAATACAAACACTGGCCAATGAATTAGAAACCCGTAAATATATATGCAAATATTGGTTGCGGCAGTGGCTATGCAAAATCCATCTGAGATGGGTGACACATAATCAAATTGATAGTATAGTTATGCTTTGTATGTTCATTTCACCAGAAACAAAGCAGAATGAGGAAAACGACAGACCTTTCATTGTTTGAAAAAGAATTTATTGTTGGGACCCATTTAGCAGGAGCCATGATTGCCAAGACAGAACTCACTGGGTTCTTGAAAGCTGCGATTCTGATGATGTTTAAATGTTGGAAACAGAACCCACAGTTCTTGTCCAAAAGAAGTAATTGTGGGTTTAAAACAATCAAGATTGTGATCGGAGTCATCTCAGACAGATTATATGGCAGAAAAGGGACTCCACTATGCTGCAACGAACAAAACCCTTTAATGAAGGTTCATTGCAACCGATCCTGTTGCAAATAATGCGCACAGAATTGCAGAGGATCGGTATAGGCAGTCGCATGCCAGTGAGGAAACCTAATTTCTGTGAGGAACATATAAGAGTTCGCTTACAGTGGTGTCACGAAAGACGTAACGGGACATTGGTGGATTGGAAAAAGGTGATGAGGTCAGACGAATCATGCTACGCCTTGTTTTGCACCGATGGAAGGTGCAGAGTTTGGCAAGAACACCATGGAGCCATCTTGCCTTGTTCGCACAGTTCAAGGGGCTGGTGGGAGTATCATTGTGCGGGGCATGTTCTGCTGATTTGGAACTGGTCCCCTGGTATTTCTGGAAGGTAGACAGTCAGCCAAGCAACACTTGAACATCCTGGCAGATCAAGTGCAATTGCAATGTTAGATTTTTATTCTGAAGGTGATGGATCTTTCATGGACAATAATGCAACTATACATTGTGCAAGCAACATTTGAGTGGTCCAGGGAACATAAATCAGACATCCAACATCTTCCCTAACCGGTGCAAAGCCTGGATCTTAACCCTATAAAGAACATTTTGGACATGTTGGAAAGGTGCATCCTGCAGCAATCACCTCTGCCATCCACTTTACAGGATCTTAAGGCCTGTATCTAATGCATGGTATTCTCTGGCTTAGATACACTTCTGAGCCTTGTAGCATGTATTCATATGAACAGTATGTATTTATAAATGCATACATGTTGTTATCCATGCAAAAGGAGGTCCAATAAAATATTGATTTTCCTAGGTTTTTAATTCATTGGCCAGTGTGTGTACTTTAACTTTAAGTACAGGTTACATCTCATCATATACGAGGTTTGTCTAAAAAGTATCCGACCTTGAATTTTCCTGTTTACGGTAATGATGCTAGAGCGGCGCCACTGTGCACAATGGAAGAAGACAACTTAATGCGTATGCTTGAATTTTTTCTCCGTGTTCGAGTGTGTCAGTCGCTGCCTGCTGGCCGCTGAGTAAGGTGCTGTTATAAGTGTTCGTCGGATTTTTGATTTCTCTCAAAATGAATGAACGAGTTGAGCAAAGATACTGCATCAAATTTTGTCAAAAGCTTGGTGATTCTCAAAACGAAACAATTCGTAAGATTCAGCAAGTTTTTGGAGACGATGCTATGGGGGTAACACAAGTGAAGGAATGGTTTAACCGATTCAAAAATGGCCGCACATCGGTGGCGAGTGATCAGCGTCCGGAGGCCTCAAACCGCTCGGAATGCAGCCGTTGTTGAGAGGGTGGAAAATCTGGTAAAGGGAGATCGTCGTTTGACCGTACGAGAGATTGCCGAAGAGGTTGGGATCAGTAAAGATTCCGCACATGCAATTTTTCGTGATGATTTGAACATGCGCAGAGTGGCTGCAAAATTTGTGCCCAAGCTGCTGTCGGCACAACAAAAAGAACTCCGTATTGAGATTGCACAGGACCTTCTGGACACTACCAACACTGATCCTCAGTTTCTGAACACTGTGATTACTGGGGATGAGTCATGGGTATACGGGTACGACCCAGAAACAAAAGCACAGTCGTCGCAATGGAAGCATCCCGAGTCTCCAAGGCCGAGAAAAGCGCGACAGGTGCGAAGCAAAATCAAGGTGATGCTAACTGTGTTCTTTGATATCTGTGGAATTGTGCATCACGAATACGCACCGGAAGGACAAACAGTGACAAAAGAGTACTATCAACAAGTTCTACGCCGACTCAGAGATGCTGTTCGGCGCAAAAGACCACACCTCTGGACGACGAAAAACTGGCAGTTGCAGCATGACAATGCTCCGGCTCATTTGTCACACCTGATCCAGACTTTCTTGGCGAAATACGGAATTCCAGTCGTCTCCCAACCTCCCTACTCTCCAGATATGGCTCCTTGCGACTTCTGGTTGTTTTCGAAATTGAAGATGCCGTTGAAAGGATCCCGTTTTGAGTAGAGAAGAGATAATGCAGAACGCGACAACGGAGATGAACACCATTCCAAAAGAAGCCTTCCAGGAGTGTTTTCGGCAGTGGAAGGATCGGTGGGCTAAGTGTGTGAAGGGGCAAGGGGCCTACTTTGAAGGGGATTAGGGTCCCAATTTCCTCACTTAAGTAATATATTTTTCCTGGCCAAAGGTCGGATACTTTTTAGACAGCCCTCGTAGGTTTTTTATAATAAATTACTTAAAACAAAAATAAGGGTAACTTACTTTGTCGTGATAGCCACCCACTTTTTGCTATCACTGAATTATCCATGACAAAAGTATAAATCTTACCTATAAATAAAGTAAAATAAAAGCACAGAAATGTGATTAGATTAATAGCAAAAATAAGCTTTAAATCACAAATTTCAAATTTTGAAACTTACAAAAAATGTTACTAAATAGCAAGGTATACTCATTTAAATCAGCTTGATTTAAATCAAGGGATTTTTATTAAAAAATCACAGATTTAAATCAAAATTTTAAATTTCATTTTTTTCCTCACTGTAATAAGTTTATGCGAAATAACTATGAACAAGATGCATGTTATTTTATTCAAATGAGTTAAGAACTATATCAAATAAATTATATATAAGTAGTCTTTTTATGAAAAAAATAAAGACACTTGTTTGGTGAGGTAGAAGTGGCTACTTATGAATATCACCGAGTCTGTGAGATAGCAGTGTAATTCATACACGTTTGGTAAAAAAAAAACTCAAGGACTATAAATCATTTCTTAATGATTCAAAACTATAGTGAGATAACTTTTAACCAGTACATGATTTTTCCACATCAAACACTACTTAGTTTTAGTTGTTCTACTTGTTATTAATCAGAAATAAATTAATTTGATGACTATTTTAAAATAACCAAATAAAATTCATGCATCATAAATTTGATCTATCATTAGGATCTGGTCTATATACTATTTGCAGCAGCATTAATGCCTCACAAATTGAAAAATACGTATGACTGAATTTAATGTGTACAAAAAATGTACATAACAAAATAAGTATTTGTGATTATAGGTAAATTTCATCTTTCCATTGTTAAATTGGTGGAGATGTCGAATCCGGGGCACTGGCGATTTATCGCCAAACATGGTAACCTTGGAGTTTTGATCTAGCTTTATGGCAACCCTTTTTATAACGAAATTGCGATGTATTGCATTCTATGATTTGTGTGGTTTGAAGCGTTGGTTTAAGTTTGTATTTTTTACGTGGGATTGGTTTCCGTGCTTGCCGTTGGGTTAAAAAAAATTTATTACTATCTTTTCAAGTAAGTGGCACATTTCTATTTATTTTTTTAATTAAAAATTAAATTAATTAATTATTGTTCGTGATATTACAGATTTATTAGCCGCTCACTTATCTTTGATTAGATATGGCAGTGGATGGTTTGACTGGACGTACATGCGTATTTTTTTGGAAAAATGTATGATGAATGTTTAACGAATCCGGAGAGCTTGAAAGGGATTGAATGGTGTCAGAAAGTTGGTTTGATTGCGAATAGTGTGAAATGTCCAGAATGTGGGAGTGAAATGGCTTTAAAATACAGAAAGGATGTGGACGATAGGTACGAGTGGTTGTGTAGAAAGGATGGACATAAGCGAAAGCAGTCGGTGTGAAAGGGAACATGGTTTGAAAACAGTAAATTGCATATGTGTAAGATTCTTTTGATTACGTGGTACTGGGTGAATGAAACGCCAATTAAATGTGTTATGAATGAAATGGATGTGGCGACCCATACGATGACTGATTGGTTTAATTTTTGTAGAAAAGTGCGGATGCTAAATTTTTGTTACAATTTGTTAATTTTTGTAAAAAATTGTTTTAATTAATTTTTGTAAAAAATTGTTAAAATTTTGTACCCTGACAAACCTAATTAATTGGACCATAAGTTTTATTTTTCTTTACTTTTTATTGCTTATTTGTGAATTCCTTATTTTTACTTCCTGATGTAACAAGTCGAATCGGCAAGTTGGCTGCCATACTGGTGTTGGACGCCATCTTGATATGGCGACAAACATGCCCCAGATTCAACATATTTACCGTTAAATTATTAAAAACAACTATAAAAATATTCATGTTTTATTTGATGAAAATACCTGAATTTACATTTTCTTAAATTATTACTTTTTGAAAGTAGTGGCACATAAAGTAATTTTAGAATCTATCACCTTAAAATTTTTGAGTATTTTTTCATTTAAACCCCAATATTTTTCTAGTTTGTCCTACTTTCTTTTTTCTAAACTCCTACCTTTTTCTAGTATTGTTTCCACCAATAGATTACATGAAGATAATTATTTGCTTTAAAAAATTTCATCTTTCACATTGCAAACAATTTCTCTTCTTAAAACATCAGCAGCAGATTAAAAAATTGCAAAAGAGGATATAATTACTACTAAGCATTCATTTATTAAAGCAATTGATATTTAACGAATACCACTTACATACAAGAATACTACACAAAACATGTGCATTTTTTAATAGATACAAATATATGTCCAGTTAAAATAAACTATTTTTATCCATCAAGGTAAGTTGATATGATTTAAGTTTGAGAGAATTTCTTCATTGTTAATAAATATAAATCTTACTTGACTTAAAAAGCAATGTTAGTATCTCAAAACAAAAATATTTAGAATGTGGAAAGGCTACATGATGTGATGTATAACTGCTCTTTTCTGATGGAATTTCACACTTCAATTGAATATAGCTGAAAAAATGCAAATAGAAAGTGTTATTTTCATGTAAGATTAAAACTACTAAGCAAGAAATACATTTTTAAAAACAACAAATACTTGTTCTTAAGGTTTTAATAGTTAATATTAAAATTTTAATATTTCTGTATAAAAAATTGCACATACCAGATAAAACATCTATCCTCTTTCATGTTTCATAAGGATTACCCAAATTGTTTTAAATCGTGCAAGGTTTACCTACCTAACAGTGTTTAAAAATACTTAAACAAGTTCTTGACTCAAATCAACTTATTTTTTAACCTAATATTTAGCCAGCTTCATTAAGATGTGATCAAAATATTTAGATCCTTTAGTTTAGATTTATTATTACCTAACCACACTGGAGAAAGTTTTGATCAGCTTGAAAAGATTTCAAACGGTTTCAAGAATCATAACTTTACAAATCAATAATGGTTTCTGATCTGACTGAATAACGACTTAATTGAGGAGCACTAGTGTAAAACCCAGAAGTTTTTGCAGGAGGACACAAGAATCTACTCAACTCACCAATTAGTCTGAACAGCTTGCACTTAGTATAGTTCAAACGATTTAACAAACACCCAGGAACAGTGGGGAAATAAAAATTAAATGGTTGGTTCAACATTACATATACAGGACACAACTTGCATATTCTGAGAAAAATTAGCTTATTATTGAACTTATGATTTAACAAATAAGATTATGTTAATGCTTTGCATTCCATCAACTACATCAATTCTTTTCTCACCAAATTTTACAGTCCACCTAAATTCAGTTATTTGTCACAAATGGGTTGAGTATTGAGTGATTCCGAGTTAGGTAAATAAATATTAGTCAATGGGGATGACATACTGAATCCAGAAAAATATGACACCAGAGAAAATTTCCTCAATATATTACCTTTGCAAAATTAAAGCAAAATATCTGTAATATCTAGATCAATCACTTAACAAACTAATTATAAGCCAAGAAAGCAAATTTGAATGTTTCACATGAAAATGAAATTAAGAAATTGTTAGACATCAATACATTATCAAGAGAAAACCTTAATTGAAATGAAGCCATCATACTATATTTAAAAATTTGATTTTTAAATGCATTTCAGGACCTATTGGTGTGGTTTGAATTGTTTCCAGAAGTAGACTAAGTTTGTATTTGGTATGGTTTCATTCTCCAATGCTAAAATTTAAAATGCAAATACCATATTTTAACTAAATAGGAAAGACAAAATTAATGCACTTATGATCATTGATGCAAATGTTTTGTAATGTATTAAATGTTTTGATCATGAACATGATCAAAATGCCACCTTGATCATTAATAAAGGAGAACAAATAAAAAAGTTGAACTTTTATTACATTATTTCAAATCTAAGGTTATCTAGAAGAGATCTTGATTATTTTAAGTAAATGTTATTAGATGTTAGATGTGCTTTTAGATCTTCATATACTATGGGTTGTCACTCTAATCTAAGCATTGATAAATTAATTATATTTCACCATGAACCTGGAAAATTTATTCAAACTATAAGTAAAATTGTCAACACATATAAATTTACTGTATTTAATGTCATTATGTATTCAAATGAGATGAAGGAAAATGATAAAAAGTCTTTCAATGATGCAGATGAATGTTTGATCATGAAAATTAAATGTTCAATGTTAAGTACTCATAAATTTAACAATGTAATTTTAAAAATTCTTAAGGGAAAAGCTAATAAGGAAATAACCAGAATTATCATCAAAACATTGTATGAAAAATGATATTCTTCATCTAGAGCAGTTTTCTTTACCAATGAAAGAATATTTATCTGGGGTTCTTAAAGAAAAAGATAGTCGAGAATGCCCAACCATGACAAAGGTTTTCTTGTGTTTTAAGAATGTGTATCATCTTCAGTCACTGGAGAAACAATACTTTATAGATTGATTAACAAATAACTATTGACATTCTGAAAATAAACATTAAAAGCACTGCCAGGAAAATCAAGTTGTGCTTCATTTCATAGTGTAAAAGCCAGACATAGCCAAACTAACAGAAAAATCAGAATCAAGAGCACCTTTTACTTTGATCAAGACAAGAGTCTGAACCATTGTTTGGTATGCAAGATGATTGTTAGGCCTTTGTTCCAACTTAAAATGGAGCTTCTAAAACAGAAGAATTGATTTTCATTTTCTTGGGAGGATTCGCAACGAAAGGATGTATCATTCGATTTATCTAACGAAATGTGCATTTGCATACCTAATTTTTATATTGCATTCGTCCTGAGTGTGTAAAATAAATACTTTAAAAATGGATAATTTCATACCCTATTGGAAGATTGACTTTTGCCAGTCTCTCCATATACATCATAGAAATTCCTACCATCTCTAGACCTCAATATCATAAAAATCTACGGAACCAATTAGAATAAAAAGTTTGAAAGCCAGAGGTTTTTGAAAGGGAAGGGTGACAAGGGCAGCAGTCCCAAGATGTAGTATCTAAAGCGGTGGCATTTATTTATTTAAATTTAAAAGTTTTATGAATTTTCTCGAAGAAAACTATTTAATAATTTTAAGTATTTCAAGTTTTCCTTGCACTAGAAAATACTTCTGTGACAAGAAAAAGGTATAATTCTATACCTTGTTCTTGTCACAGAAGTATTTTCTAGTGCAAGACATCTTTAGAATATGTTTAGAAGTCAATCTTTCCTTTCCTCTGTAGCTCCTTGCAATCGTGTTACTATCAGAGAAAAGAGAAAGCGATAAAATTATCTTCTCACAAATGTATGGAGTACGAATCTATTAACAGGAGTCATTAACAATATTCAGCTTTGCTATTTTTTATGCATTGTCAATAAAACGTTAGTATTGCGAACAATAATTTATTGCTAATATGGTAATAATTAGTATATTTTAACCTAATTATTTTAATTACTTTATCATCCATTTAAATATCTACATTTTGTTTTGGACAGAAGGATATCTGCCTCATTTGTTCCAGGTCTCAGGAAGTCTAGGTTCACCTCTGAAAACACGACACATCTCTTCAGCAAAACCCTAATTTAAAAAATGCTGTAAGAAAGAATGGACCAACTTGAGCCATTGAGTTACAAAAAGGTAGCTGAAATAATACCCAAATGACTTGTCAGTAAAATATGTAAACGAACGTACACAAAGTGTCAATTTTTAATATTTTGCAACTACAATTGCCGTGAATTTCACTTTTTCGGTTTTCATTGAGGTTTCAATAATCAGTTGGAGTTATTTACATCAAAGAATTTTATAAAATTGGAAACAAATAAAAGAAAAGGCATTTTGGAATTACTATGTTTGATGCGTGTTTGCAAAATGTTTTCAAATCTTACCGTTTAATCGTATTTTCCTAGAACAAAAAAAAACGGTCATTCGCAAAACAGACGTCCATTTTTTAACTCAAAGAAGCAAAATAATATTGCGCAAAATCAAAAAAATAATAATGCCAATGTGGTTGTTTCCGGCAATTTTTGTCTCCTCCAAATTGCGACAATTCTATACCTTTAAAATGTCAACAAAGTGGGACCGGCAATAATTTAAAGTAATTTTTATTAACCAAACATAATTCCTTTTGTTGATGTTAAAATTTCTTATTCAAAGTTGCATAGCTTGATGAAAGAGAAAAATTTGCAAAAGCATTTACCTAGATGACTGAACAATATACGAGAAGTTCAATAAGTGAAATACAAAGCGAAACTAAATACTGTAAATAGAAATATTTTGGAAACAAACTAAATACCCCATGTTGCCATTAGAAACATAAAAATATAAAATGAAGATCTTAAAAATAAAAGAGCAGCTTCCTAGGAAGGATTGTGCGCCGGATGGATACAATACTTTTAAATGCGTCGTCACTTCCTTGTTATGATTACGTCATGTCCTTGATGGTTTCACAAAGTAAGTTTCATTTATAAGGGATAGCCCGTTGTGTTGCTCCAGTGTGACGTTAATTGAAATAACAATAACAATAACATTTATAAGGGAAAATATCAGATGACATTTCGTTCAGAATTTTCAAGACAGGGGTGGGGGTATTTCAATTAACGTCACACTGGAGCTACACAATGGGCTATTGGTGACGGTCCGGGATCAATCCCAAAGGGAAAGATCCGAGGACAACACCACGTAATTTTGAACCACGGTCAGATGACGAGGCAACACCTGAGCTGGCACCCCACTCTCCAAACTTCCACACCACGCCAACGTGATTTCAAGACAGAGTAATCACAAAGAAGTAATTAAGAACAAGATCATTGAAAGGTGCCCTTTATTGTTGAATACTGTATGACTTCACTTAGGTAAGTAGTTGAATTTATATCACACCGAGCAACAAACACAACGGGCTATTGGCGACCATCCGGGATCAATCCCGACGGGAAAGACCGAGGACAATATCAAGTAATTTTGAACCACGGTCAGGTGACAAGGTCAAACCTGAGCTGGCACCCCATTCTCCACACTTCCACACCACCCCAACGTGAAGACATTTGAGGCCAAGACAGATTTAACGTGCACCAACACCCACATGCACGAGTCTTTGGTTTGATCGAGCTTCGAATTCGCAACTCTCCGATTGCTAATCGGTGACTCCACCAATGAGCTACAGCGGTCCCAATATAGAATAGGTGAATAGTTGAATAAGTGTCGCACTGAAGCAACATAATGGCTGTTGGCGACAGTCTCGAAGGGAAAGATACAAGGCCAACACGTTGTGCTGCTACAGTGCGACGTTGCTTGGAATACCTACCTGCCGTAATTTTAAACCACTGTCAGGTGACGAGGTCAACACCTGAGCCGGCACTCTCCAAAATTCCACACCACGCCAACGCCCTCACATAAAGAAGAATCACGGGTACCATAATATAGGGACTAATAAAGGGGAGCGAATTTTTGCTTTATTATGATCAGTCTGTTTTTAAAGTTTGAAAAATTTGTAGCAGCATTTCCCCAAAGTGAAAATATCTCTATTTGTTGATTAATTGATTGTTGTGTTGTTGGATTGCCAGCTATTTGGTTTTTATCGTTTAGCAACGACCTATTAGTTTTTATCGTTTGGCAACAACCTATTTGATTTAGTTTGAGTTGTGATTCTAAAGAATAAGTTTTTAACGGGGGGGGGGTGTTTCAATTAACGTCACACTGGAGCAACACAACGGGCTATTGGTGACGGTCCGGGATCAATCCCAAAGGGAAAGATCCGAGGACAACACCACGTAATTTTGAACCACGGTCAGATGACGAGGCAACACCTGAGCTGGCACCCCACTCTCCAAACTTCCACACCACGCCAACGTGAGGACATTTGAGGCCACGACAGATTTAACGTGCACCAGCCCCCTTTGTACACGACGGTGTTTGGCTGGATTCGAACTCGCAACCCTTCGGTTGCTAGTCCGTTACTCTTCCAACCGGGCCACCGCGGCCCTAGTTTTTAACGGAGTAAGAAAATGTAAAATAAAAGAATCTTTTACGGAGTCAGATCATTATTATTTTAAAAGAATATAACGGTATATTTATACACGCAAGGATAAGTAACACCAACAAATTAATCAATTGCGTCGTTGCGCCTATTTGGGTAATGGTAATTAACGTCGAACTGGAGCAATACAGCGGGCTATTGGCCACGGTCTAAGATCTATCTCCAATGAAAATATCCGAGGACATCACATAATTTTGAACCACGGTCAGATGACGAGGAGCCTATTTGGGAGACTCAGGCCTTGGCTAACGAAAACTAAAGGCCCTGGTCATGTGGGGGGCCACGGTGGCCCGGTTGGAAGAGTAATGGATTAGCAACCGGAGGGTTGCGAGTTCGAATCCAGTCAAACACCGTCATGTACAAAGGGGGCTGGTGCACGTTAAATCTGTCGTGGCCTGAAATGTCCTCACGTTGGCGTGGTGTGGAAGTTTGGAGAGTGGGGTGCCAGCTTAGGTGTGACCTCGTCATCTGACCGTGATTCAAAATTACGTGGTGTTGTCCTCGAACCTTCCCTTTGGGATTGATCCCGGACCGTCACCAATAACCCATTGTGTTGCTCCAGTGTGACGTTAATTGAAATACCCCCTTCGGATATTTATCCCGGACCGTCACCAGTAGCCCATTGTGTTGCTCCAGTGTGATGTTAATTAAAGTACCTATCCAATGGGGCCGTCGTGGCTCAGTGGATATGTCCACTACCCTAGCAACCTTTGAGTTGTAGGCGGCGCAGGTTCCTGTGAGGTCCATTCCTCCATGGGGTATTTCTCTCTTCCGTGTCAGTAAAACTTTCATTATGTGTATATGTCTATTACTTGAGATTGTGTGTCTTGTGTCCTGCGCAGCATGGCCAAATATGTCCCATTCGCCATAAAGCCCCAAAAGGAACCAACCAACCTGTTATCCTGTACGGATAAAAAGCACATTTCACCGCAAAACACTAGCTCCATTTACATGTAGTTTTACAGAAAAAGGCTCTCGTGCGAGCGTGTTTCATTTTATGAACGAATATTCAAACTGGAACTCTGGATTGAAAAATTCCAGAAAATTGTTTTGGTAGTTGAATTAACGTCACAATTTGACCATTCAATCATTTTTAATTTAATTTCTTAACTCAAGCAGCGTTGTCGTTCTGTTACTCTGGTTTCTAGGTTTGTCACGTGCTTTTCGTAGTCCAATGAAAAGCAACCTATTCAAGCTCCACCCACTTTTTTAAAATTCTTGTGCTATCCTTCACCAAACTTCTGAATATAAACTTATCGTTCTGGAATATCTACTCTTACCGGGAGATAGAGGGCCCTCGGCCCAGATGCTTCCCAAAACTGTCGAAAGCCTGAATTAACGTCACACACTGGAGCAACCAAAGAAGTAAAATAAAAGAAGACAGCATTGATGATGAGAAAAGATTCCAAAAGTGTAACCAACATGTCTACTAGTAGTCACGCGATTGCTCTGTGGTAGGTAGGTATTTTAATTTTAAAGTCGTACTGGTGCAACACAACGGGCCATTGGCGACGGTTCGGGATCAAACACGAAGCGATTGCTCTGTGTGTGTGTGTGGGGGGGGTATTTCAATTAACGTCACACTGGAGCAACACAACAGGTGACGGTCCAAGATCAATCCCAAAGGGAAAGATCCGAGGACAACACCACGTAATTTTGAACCACGGTCAGATGACGAGGCAACACCTGAGCTGGCACCCCACTCTCCACGATTGCTCTGGTATTGGTATTGGTATTTTCAATTAACGTCACACTGAAGCAACACAATGGGCTATTGGTGACGGTCCGGGATCAATCTCAGCCACGATTGCTCTGTGAAAGACGACTTGTTTGGAAGATTTGTCATTTTATCGCCTCGTTTAGTGATAAAAAGACAGGATAAAATAAGGATGAATATTTCTTGGGTTTGGTAGTAGGTAGGTCGGTAGTTCAATTTACATCGAACTGGAGCAACAGAACAGGCTATTGACGAGGGTCCGGGATCAAACCCGAAGGGGGAAGGATCCGAGGACATCTCGTAATTTTGAACCACTGTCAGCTGACGATCATTTGCGTTTAAATTACATTATTTTCTTCCATTAAATCATCAGCAATTTGTCCCTAACTTTGAAAAAAAGTTAATGGTTTATTAGATTGTGGTAATAGTAATTAATTAACGTCACACCGGAGCAACACAATGGGCTATTGGCGATAGTCCGGGATCAATCCCGGAGGGAAAGTCCGAGGGCAATACCAAGTAATTTTGAACCACGTTAAGACGACGAGGTCACACCTGAGCTGGCACCCACTCTCCAAACTTCCATACCACACCAAATTGAGGACATTTGAGGGCACAACAGATTTAACGTGCACCAGCACTCGTGTACACGACGGTCTTTGGTTGGACCTAGTTTCGAACTCGCAACCCTCCGATTGCTAATCCGTTACTCTTCCAACCGGGCTACCGCAGCCCTTTATTAGATTGCGGATTAACATTACCGTATGAAAATGTTTATAAAATTACAAATTATTATGAAATTATTTTTTCAACACATAAATGGGGCAGAAATGGTTGTCCCCATAATTTATATATTTTTTATTAGATTCGCTATAATTGGTTTTTTAATATCGGTATACACGAAACTTTTCGCACACATGTATTAAGCACATCACATGTATAGTTCACATATATATTCTCAAAATAGTTATCTATTTTAGAGTTTCAGAGTATGGTTTCTCAAAAATTTAACCTTTCTTCATCGAAGGGTTGGTTGCTGGTTGCTTTATGGCGCAAGGGCCATATTTGGCCATGCTGGCCCAGAAACAAGATATACAATATCAAGTAATAGACACACACAATGAAAATTTTACTGACACAGAAGAGAGAAATACACCCAGGAAGGAATGCACCTGGCAGGAATCGAACCAGCGCCGCCTACAACTCGAAGGTTGCTAGCGCAGTGGGCATAACCACTGAGCCTCAAAAAATAGCTAGGCAATACTTATTCAATATTTGTTAACGCACTGCTTTGGTTTTTCATTGAAACTGACATTTAAAAAAATTCAGTATAAAGTTATTTCATGGAAAGCCCTTTTCAACAAACACAATAGCTCTGTGTAATTAAATAAAATATTTTACGTATATGTTAGATATAATTAGAATAAAGGTTTAGATATAATTAAAATAAAAGATATTACATTTATCATAAAATAGTTATCTAAAGCGTATATAAAATGTTTCATATTTATTTGTGGTCTGCGGATGCTTTAACGATATTTTAACTGATCAATTTAATTTTGTATTTACATAATACCTGAGTTTCAAACTTCATCTTTTATTTTATTCGAAATCTCATTCTTCAGAAGGGATGAAACTAAATATTTAAGTTTATTTTTTGATTTCATAACGTTTATCATATAACATTCTAACAAAATAGTGATTCGAGTTGGCGTAAAAAATCATCGCCAAGACAGAAAACGATCCAACACAATTTTTTAGTTCCATTTATTATTTTTATTATTTCAAGCCATTATCGACGCACAGTTTATAAAAGCAACCATCACTCAATTAAAATGATTTTATTTTAAACATTATTGAGGATATGCTTTGATTACAAAGGTAGGAAATGTTTTATTACAGAACGAGAAATTCCAAAAAAGTAAGAAAATTTATTTTTATACCAGAAAATATTAAAAAACACTTTATTGCATTTTAAAGAAATAGTTTTTTAAATAAATGTAAATCACTCACCTGTGAACATAGTATTTTCATAAATAGCACAGCCCTACAAAAAATTTTTTTTTTGTTTGGTTCCTGGAATTTTTTAACTGATTTTGACTATATTTCGAGTGCTATTTTCAAATATGAAAACAGTTTTCTCTATCAGCTCTACTTTCTGAGTTTCAGCATACTAAATTATAAAATACTTTATTATACAACTCATTGAGTAGTGGTTTTTATGTGGATTGGTTCCTGCTTTTTTTCTTCCATCTCTGCACCGCTATTAGCTGATTGTATGAAGCCATATTTGTTGACATAACCTAGTGTTTACATCTAACATAACTCATAAAGTTCTTTATTTTGCGGATTGATGAAAAGAAAGAATGGCATCCAGTCGAAGAAGTTGTGTTAACCATCCTGATGTATTTTGCTATATATGTGGTGAGTATACCCTAAAAGAGAACAGAAAAGCAATTTCTGATTTTGTTAAAAGAGCTTACCTTGGTTACTTTGGAGTTAGGCTTGGTGACCAAGATAAAGTTTGGGTTCCACATATTGTGTGTAAAACTTGTACAGAACACCTACGACAGTGGACTAATGGGAAGAGAAGGAGTCTAAAACTTGGTGTCCCAATGGTTTCGAGGGAACCCATAAACCACTTTGATGACTGTTATTTTTGTATTGTGAATATTACCGGCATAAACCGAAATAACCGCAGCAAGTGGACATATCATAATTTAGCCTCTGCAAGACGGCCTGTTCCTCACTCAGACGAAATTCCTATTCCATCGTTCCATCAACTTCCAGAGATCTCTGAGAATGAATTTTATCTTTCTGATGTTCCTACTGATACGGATCGAGAGAGCTATAGTGATTATTGAGGGAGCATCATCAAGTCCTCAACGTTTCAATCAAAACGAGTTAAGTGACCTGATGAGAGATCTGAGTCTCAAAAGAAACATCTGAATTACTCGCTTCTAGATTAAATGATAAGAATCTACTTGATAGTGGAACAAAAATTACATTCTACCGTACTAGGGAAAAGGATTTGCTATCTTTCTTCTCTCATGAAAACGATCTTGTGTTTTGTCAAGATGTTAGAGGACTTCTGGTAAAAATTGATTTTGCTGAATATTTCCCAATTGATTGGCGACTGTCTATTGACAGCTCTAAGTGGAGTTTGAAGTGTGTACTTTTACACAATGGCAACAAATACGGATCAATACCCATTGCTCACTCAACCAAAATGAAAGAATATGATACCATAGCTTTGATCATGCAGAAGACTAAGTTTCACGAACAACAATGGGTAGTTTGTGTGGACTTAAAAATGGTTAACTTTCTCCTTGGTCAGCAAGGGGGCTACACGAAATATCCTTGCTTCTTGTGCCTGTGGGATAGCAGAGCCAAACGATACCACTGGATAAGAAAAGAGTGGCCTACGAGAGAGAACATGGTTGTTGGAGAAAGAAATGTCATTCGTGAACTCTTAGTCGGACGAGACAGAATCATCTTGCCTCCGCTGCATATAAAGCTAAGGTTAATGAAACAGTTTATGAAAGCTGTTGATCAGGATACATAGGACAAAAAATGCCTGGAATAAGTACAGAAAACTTCAAGCTGGAATTTTTGATGGTCCTCAAATCAGACAGCTCATAAACGATCCTCATTTCGTGAATTCCATAAATGAGACAGAGCAAAAAGCGTGGATCTCATTTGTCCTTGTCAAGAACTTTCTGGGCAACCATAAGGATGAAAACTATGTCGAACTAGTTAACAGCATGCTTAACAACTTCAGAGACCTTGGTTGTAATATGAGCATAAAGTTCATTACTTGCACAGCCATTTAGACCGTTTCCCTGAAAATCTTGGCGATACTAGTGAAGAGCAAGGTGAACGATTTCACCAGGACATAAAGACAATGGAGGACTGATACCAGGGCAGATGGGATACTCATATGATGGCAGATTACTGTTAGAATCTGCAAAGAGACTGTAAACAAAGTTCACTCAAGAATTTCAAACAAAAGAAGCTCTTGGTGTGGAACAAAATAACTTTTCCTTTTGTTTTATTTGATTCTTCTCATTTCTAATTTTTAATTAAGCTATTGTAGATTCACAGGAGTGTTGCTGCGTTTTTTTTCAATTAATTAAAATGTTTTTCAAAATTTATTAAGGAAAAGGTTTTTAATTTAAAGCCTATACCGTAAGCCTAATTTAATGTGTTAACGTAAATAACGCTACTGTCATATCTTACAAACAAGAGGTGACCGTCAAGAACTAACGTCATGTTTGTTTTCAGCACATGAAATACACATAAAATCAGTTAAAAAAACCCGGCACCAAATTATGTGTTGGGCTGTGTAATAAATTTAGAATTACATCCATATATACATCAGGATATCATTTCCAGCTTTTATTTTCAGTTTTATGTATTTGTCATGGAAGAAGCGATTCGTAAACTATATGCGCTTGGGTAGATAAGTATTTAATTAACATCGCACTGGTGCAACACCACGTAATTTTGAACCACGGTCAGATGACGAGGTCACATCTGAGCTGGCGCCCCACTCTCCATACTTCTACACCACGCCAACGTGAGGACATTTGAGGTCACGACAGATGTAACGTGTATCAGCCCCTCCATGTACACGACGTTCTTTGATTGGATTCGAACTAGCAACCCTCCGGTTGCTAATCCGTTACTCTTCCAACCGGGCTACCGTGGCCCATATGCGCGTGGGAGAAGTGAGTTTAAAGATCACGTTACTACTAGTTTTGATTACATGATCATGAGCGCATAAAAAGGCTACCATAACTCACTCTACTTTTATATCTCCTCTATAGGATCAACATAACGAGCTATTGGCGACTGTCCGGAATGAATCCCGAAGGGAAAGAACCGAGGACAACACCTTGTAATTTTGAACCACGGTCAGACGGCGAGGTTAACACCTGAGCTGGCACCCCACTGTCCAAACTTCCACACCACGCCAACATGAGGACATTTGAGGTCACGACGATTTATCGGGCACAAGCCCCCACGTACACAACGGCGTTTGGTTGGATCACGTTTCGAACTAGCATCCCTCCGGTTGCTAATCCGCTACTCTTCCAACTGGACTACCTAGGCCCTCTTAGCACAAAGACCGGCTGTTGACGTTCTCAAATTCTGGCGCGTTGGATTTTCCTTTCTACTCTGTCTGAACTCGCTCCAGTCAAGGGTTTTTTTACACAAGCAGTGTCAAAGTGACCTAAAGAGTGGTTCTCATTCGTAGAAACTCCTAGAATATTTTATTTGGATCTCTCCCTTATGGATTGATCCCGGACCGTCGCCAGTAGCCCATTGTGTTGCTCCAGTGTGACGCTAATTGCCTAATTCGCGTCACACATTAAACCCAAACTTAGTCCAATTTCCTTATAAATAACCACATACCGAGAGTTTACCTTAGGACGTCCTAAATGGACCAATAACGCGTTTTATGCAAGTTTTTACCCAATTTTCTTCGAGATATGTTGTATTAATTTTGCAGTAGACAGTTTTGTCTTGTTTCGGTGCTTTTCGAAACAACCCTAGACTCACCACGGACAGATGACTGCACATAGAGATCCACCCATTCCCTCTCATTTATGGGGGTGGGCCGCGGTAACCTGGTTGGAACTCGATCCAACTAAAGACCTTTATGTACAGGGGGCCTGTTACACGTTGAATCTCTCAGGCCTCAAATGTCCTCATGTTCGCGTGGTGTGGAAGTTGAGATTGGGATGCCAGCTCATATATGACCTTGTCATCTACCCGTGGTTCAAAATAACGAGGTGTTGTCCTCGGATCTTTCCTTTCGAGATTGATCCCAGACGTCGCCAAAAGTCCATTGTGTTGTTCCAGTGTGACGTTGATTCAACTACCTCCATCTATGGGACCGCCCTGGCTCAGTGGGTTTGTCCACTGCGCTAGAAACCTGCGAGTAGTAAGCAGCGTAGGTTCTAGTGTATTTCTCTGTATTCTGTGTCGGTAAAACTTTCCTCGTGTGTGGGTATGCCCATTACTTAATGTTGTTTGTCTTGTGCTTGGCGTAGCTTGGCCAACTATGGTCCTTGCGCCATTAAAACCACCCAATCCTCTCATCTATCTGTGGAACGTGCTAAAAAGGGTTTTTTCAAGCAAGCAGTATTAGTATGACCTAGAAGAATGGTTTTCACACGTATAAACTCTGCGAACACTTTAGAATGTCTAATTCGTATGAAACATGAAAATCAAATTCAGCCCAATTTCCTTATAAATGGATTCGGGATTGTTCCCGGACCGTCGCCAATGTGTTTCTCCAGAGTGACGTTAATTCTGCCTACTTGCCTACCTTACAAATGGCCATACACCAAGAGTTTGCCTTTAGGACGACCTTACACGACTAACAACATATCTATGTAATTTTCTAATGTATTATTAGGGATATGCACTGTTTAGTGTGCAATATGTAAAATAGTATAGGTAATTTAAATGACTGGCTTTATTGTTTGTAAAATTTGCTTATTAAAAAATTAATGAAGCATCGAGCATCACACACACTTCTATTATAAATTGCTTAAAGTGGTAAGCACAAAGCATTTTGGTTTTCAATCAATAATATATTTTTCCAATGCCCAGGGTAAGATACGGACAAGAAAACAAATACAACATTACAACACATAGATGCGATTACAACACAAACACATAGATACGATTACAACACAAACACAAACTACTACCAGACAATACAGAGAAGCACAGGAAAGGAAATACAACCAGAGTTACTGCCCTAAAGAGTTCTGTCACTCTCCTGTATCGGAATTTCAGTCTCCAGGAATTGCTTTGCAGCGAAGCAGATGGGATCTGTCCTTAGGGTCAGGCTGTTTACTGAGTGGGCAGAAAGCCTCGGGTGACAGTGCCAATTCTATGCAGATGGGCGGAAATACAAGCATGCCCAATTATAAGGCGGAAAGTTGACACCACATCACGTCGTAGTTTAACAGTAATACATGAAAAACACAATTATATTTTTCAATAATACATGAAAAACACAATTTTATTTTTCAATAATACATGAAAAACACAATTCTATTTTTCAATAATACATGAAAAACAGAATTTGTGTTATTACAGTAATTTGATTTGTCGCTGAACGTCATCTTTTGCTACACGAGAGGAAATTAAGCCGTGGCCTAAGGCTTAAAGTGGATTCCTAATCACGACAAACGTTCATGACCGGACCTGGATTCGAAGCCAGTTTCATTGATCACACCACCGTATAAAGATATCTCGGTTTGAACAAAAAATTATGCTTAGCCTACATAAAAATGTCCATGTTTGGAAAAAACAGTATGAGCCAAAGAAATATGTATGATTTAAAAAAGCTGTTCTGTTATATAAAAGTACAAAACATCAAAACTACAGATTGATACTGCATTTAATACCCCGTTTCAGATTATATATTAATATATCGTTGGGCTTAGAGCAGAAATCATTAACTAACAAAATTTTTATACTGTAGTCAGTTGTTTAACCCTCCAAGTGGTATTGACGAGATAACTCGCTCATCAAAATCTGAGCAATTTTGCTAATGACATGTCTCGTCATCAAGATATTGCCGATTTTTGATGATGACGAGATAAAAAGACTGGTCAGTTTGGCTAACGACGAGATACTTCGTCGAAACAACTACCTCAGGAGGGTTAAAATAGGGGTATTCAACACTGGACAGTTAATGCTCACAAGATTTCAAACTTTTAATGTTGTTCTGCGGTTTTAGCGATATTTTTCATGACTCGAAGACCTATCCCTTCAGAGAAATTATCCCCCGATCCACAATCATGCCTTATTCATGTCACCGCTTTTTGTAGAACGTGTTTGTGAACAACTATTTTCAAGGATGAAGCACATAAAGAGTAAAATTGTATCCAAAATTTTCTGTGATGAGTACCTTCAGAACTCACTTGTAATTTGTGACCACTTCCATAGAAGCCAACATTGATGCATTAGTTTCACAAAATCAAACGTGTTCACTATTTTTATGTTTATGTTGCCTCTCTTTTTAATGTTACCAATAAAATATTTACAAATAAAGCACATTAACTATATTTTTGTGCTACCTAAGACGATTCCTCTTCAGTCAATGCGGCCCAGGCAAGCCAAAAGGTTGAACACTCCTGAGTTAAGGACTAACATTTACTTTCTAGGTCAAAAAACAAAAATTATAAGCCCTTTGACAGTGACAGACATATTTTTACAAGGAAACAGTATAAATAAGAATTTGTCATTATTATGAAAATAAGCATTTAGTGTCTCCGAAAAAATATTAGTTAATGAGTTTCTTAACTGACGATATAAATAACTGAATAGTAACTATTAAAAATGCTATGGAAACATGGAATTAACTCGTGCTGCAAACCCAGTGCATCTTTTGATGAAACTTTCTTAGATTTCAATTACATATTATTCCAAAAGGGAGGTATTATTTGTTTTAAAACACGTTTTTAAATCTTCTTTTCATAGTTGGTTACGTTATTTTAACTTTTATCTATTTTCATTGGCTTGAATTGCCTTGTGTTTGGCGCAGCTTGTCCGTTTTTGGACCTTGCGCCATACAATCAAGACCAGGAGAAATTTTTGAAGAGATTCTGAAATCTTGAAAAGGTTCTCCTGAACAATGCTTTTGATAATTTTTTCTTATTTACCCAATTATGGTTTCCCTGACCTGATCGACTATTTGCAAAGCAATAGCGTCAAAGTAGAATCTTTCTGTAGCAAAAGACACTAAAATTCTTTCCAACTCAACAATCAAGATTGATTGTCAAATTTTGAAAGTTCTCAGGTTGTGCTTGTGCTTATATTCGACGCCCTATTTTTCTCTGCGTTCCCAATTGAAGATGAAATAAATTGAAATGTAATTGCGTTGTGGCGCTCCAACCTACTGCAGAGGGAAATGACTCTTTTACTCAGATTCCCACTCCATTACAATATTTTTTGTTTTCCTGCGTCGGAATCTAGGTCATTGTTTTGTTCGAGGACGAACACCAATCTGTGGGGGTGACGCATCATTTGCGGTGAAGACGTTTCACACCCGATTCGAGAAGTTCAAGGTCAGGTCTCGGGTACACAGAGAACATCTAAAGTATACAGAAGGGTGTCACCGAATAGAGGAATTTCAAGACGCTTAGCCCTCAATATTCTATGAAACATGCTTCCCAATATTATGCTTAGGTGTTGCTAAGTGAATTGCTTCTTTGGCGAAGGAAATTGCTCTGAGAACATGTAGAACTTCATCCGGATGCGAGTTTCCTTTGCGAAAAATTTCGATAGAAAACTAAAAATTTCTATAGAATGTAGTTCACAGAATCTTATAGAATAATTATATTCATGGGAAAATGCCACAATTCTATCTTGTACCTTTTCTCTTGAGGGTCTGTAGAGAAGCTGGGACATTACTCTGAAATTCTTGATTCCTCGAAAAAACAAAAATCTAGACTTTAATCTTCAAAATATATATTATTTAAGATATTTATTTATGTTGAATAAACTTGTTATTTTGTTCTTGAGTTTTAAGATACAAGAATGTCGAATACTATATTATAAAGCTATTGTCGAGGTCGGCTATCCTTAGATTGGGAGTGTTTATCACAATGTGATATGCTATCGCTTGTGGCGAATTCAAACGGACCAAAGGTTTACTAAAATCGAAATACAAAAATTTAAGTTAATTGTAAAGGCAAAGGAAATTGCTCTGAGAACATGTAGAACTTCATCCGGATGCGGACTCATAAAATATTGGAGAAATAAAAGTAGGAAGTTATTAAATAATATTGAAGTGGTATAGACTTTTTGTTTGGCCCTCATTAATTGATTGATTGGGTTGAGTTTTATGGCCCAAGGAATGTATTTGGACATGCTGCGCCAAACACAAGACAACGTTAATAAAGTTTTACTGACACCGGAGAGAAATCGAACCTGTGTCTCCTACAACTCGCAAGTTGCTAATTTAGTGGACAAGTCCACTGAGGCTCTTCCTAATTAGAGTTTTACTTATTTCTATTTTCTACGGAGATCGACGAATGCATTTTTATTACTTTCCGTATTTAATCACGAAATAGCTCACAAGATTGTTTTTAGTGAGGCATCGGTTAAAGTAGGACGAATTAAAATGAGATTCTCTCCTCTGGGATAAATACGAGAATCTCTTTTATCCCAGAATAGGATTTCTTTATCTTTAACTGAAATTCAGAATCTCCTAAGCCCCTGGCTTTGGTTCTCTCAATAAAGATTTATGAAATTTTTTCAATTATTTTGTTTTTAAATTAAAAATTTAAATAAAGTCCTTTCCCACTAAAACTTGTACGGATACGATTTTTATGAGTATAAAGATAAAAAAGAGCTACACATTTTTGTTGTAGAAGGTTGTAAAAAGTTTTTACAACCTTCTACATGCAAAATTGATTAGCCCCTTTTAGTTTCTTGTATTGATTTTACGTCCCCACGTATATTACCAGAAATTGCATTTGTTTGTTAAACCTTTAAAAAAGATAACGTAACAATTTTGCTACAAATAGATTTTTAAACTGTGTAATCTTTTCTCGGATGTTGATATATTTTTAATGATTTCAAAACAATAAGTAATCTGCTTTAGTGAAGTGTTTTGTTTCATCTATTTTCTAACTGTATATGTGTCTTTTTTCTTGCACTTTTTTGGATCGTGTATTTTTATTCTATGTAATTTTATGTTTTCTGTAAAGAAATAATGTAATTAAATAATTAAATTTAATATTTTTTATATTCAATACACTATTTTATTTGAAAATTCACTACTCGTAAAAGCGTGAAATTAACTGTCATTAATTTCTACCAAATCATAACAACTATTAAGTAAAATGCTTTTCGAGAAAGATATATAATTTAATTTGACTTTAAACTAGACAGACATTCTGGAGAAATTCCTGAAGTTAAATCCAGCCACATTAAAAACACGACTTGAACTAAATGCTCTGAAAATGAAAGAAGTCATTCATTCCAAGGCATTATAAGCTTAAGAAGTGAGTAATCATTTTTCAATGCTCCTGTCGAGAAAGAGTTTTCAATTTATTCAGAAAAGACGGTAAATATAATCAAGATAAAAACAAATTAAAGTAGCATAAATAGAATTATTTAAATGAAAAAGATTGCGCTAAACTGTACTCGGTTACATCACTTTCCTAAATATACTAACCACCCCCAAAAAGTAATGAGTTTGGGCTTCTTCCTTTGGTAAAATAAAAGTCAAAACAAAGTACATTATAGGTCAAAGTTGTACATTTCGTTGTTTTTGCCACAGTACAGTGTTTCCAGTCTACATCTCTAACTCTCCTGTATTTCGGAACGAAATCACTTCATATAGATTAGAAATATGGATTTAAATAACCTGAAGACACTAATTGGATTTGGTGGATGCCAAATTGAGGATACTATTCCATGGTAGAAGGTTAGGTTAGGAATTAAAAGCCACGCCTCTTCTAACGGCTTAATAGCGATGAGGTTTAGTTTCTGAGCTAGTGTTAGTTTCCAGTCTAAAATCAAGACTGCAAAATTTGGAACTCATTTTAATGTTTTTCGTCATTTTTACATTATTTTAATTAAAAAGTGGAAGTTTACTTAACGTCTGTTGTTTGAAGTCGAGTAGACAAAATCCGATTTTGCCGAGATTAAAACAATGTACTCTTTTCTTCTCATTATCAAATGCGTGGGAACCAAATGAATGGACGTAAAAAGTCTTTCCTTTAAACAAATACAAGCTCGATTGCATGTGTGTAGTAACAAACTTCGTATTTATGTATGTAAATGTTCGGCCATCGAACTAATGGACACCTTCCTTAACAGAGTTATGATTAGGTAGTGAAGGAGAGTCCATTCAACTTGAACTCGCAGGTGCCACCCGGCTGTTGGTGTTGCAGAGTTTGGAGACTATCTCTCCAGAACACTTCGGATGTTTTTCTATTCGTTTCTCGCTTCACTTATGCTACCTTTAAGTAAACGTAACGTTACCCTTGACTGATTCTTTCAGAGTCAGCGGTTACGTTTCTGAAAGATGATGAGTTCTAATTTTTCTTTTTTGCATTGGTTGCTGTAGCGGGCTTAGTTAAATGAACTGGTGGGATGAAATTAGATCACTTTGCTACGGCCACATGTGAACTTGAGTAATTAGTAAATTGAGGAAGTTAGAATCTGGTATTTTAATTTGCTCCTTTTAACAGACAATAAGAGATCGTTCGCTTTCTCAGGTGCTTACATTTCGAGTATTCCTTTGAGTTAGTCTGAAGAAAGGATAAAACTTACCTTGCATATTCTTTTTAAATTCATGATGCAACGATACAGCCGTTTCGGTGATATCTAGTTGAAGTGATCTGTTTTTTGAAATAAAACTTTTCAATTGATCTCCGAGATGGCTACGATAGAATATTTCAACATCCTTTCGTACTCGTACGGATGAGTGTGTGTGTACAGTTTAACTTAAATTACTTGGTTTAACTTTTATTAATTTAAAGTAGTACTTACTCATTAAATAGTTTGTACCGTAGGGATTCATATCTGCACATTTCTGATAAATTTAAATGTTTAAAAGCACAAATTTTTCTAAAAATAAAAGATATAATTATACAGGATTTTAATAGTTTCTGTTATCCGTCGATGAATTTTGATAGAAAAATAAAATTTTAATGTTCAGTTTAATTTGATTTCAAACTATAAATGGATGCGTTAATGCACTCACTAAAATATTTCCTCGAATTTGTGACTGTTAAGATACAATTCGAAGAAACATGCTCTTTTGTTCAACTTGTCAGAAGAAAGTAGTTGAAAAGTTATTCACTAAATAACACTATTAAAGATTCCATTCAACAGAAACTACATCCATAGTGAATTCAGCTTAACATGTGATTTGAATAAATAAGTTATTTATACATCAGTCAAGCGTTCCGAAACTTTGGTTCAGTCCCTGGAACATATTAAAAAATCGGAAAATGTTTGAAAATTAAAAAAACTGTCTCGCTCAAAAATGCGCCCCAGTGTATCCAAGAAATGGGCATTCCGGACATCTGTCTTATGAGTGATTTACCAGTTTACGCTTGAATGCTTTTTAAATAGATGAGTTCCTTAAACGTCCTAACTTTTTTGTGATAATGGTCAGAAATAAAAATTATGAGGTTTCTCTAATTTTCGGTAGGAAGAGTATTCAAATTTGTGATAGAAAGCAATGCCGCTTGAATGTCTTTTATTAAATACTGAAAGGGCAAAAATTATTTACTGTCAAACGTTTATGGGCAAATATAAGGGAGAGAGATTGGAGACTTTATTTTTATCCTGTTAAGGATGTTAAACATGATCCTTCGCTAAAGAATTCCCTTTTGCATTGTTATTTTGTCATTCTATTTCATTTAATTTTGCAATTAGGGACGTTTTCGAATTAAAAATAACTCAACAAGGTTCAAGTTATTTACTATCAACTCTCAGATAAAAATTATCATAAAAGGAAAATTGTTTTTAAAGATAAATACTAAAAGGGGGTAGGGAAATGGCATCAGAGGGAATCTTTTTCGACTTGTAGATGAATAATTGAGACACTTAATATAAGACAGATCGAAGGGAACTACAGAACTACATTATTACTGCAGAAACACCTGATAACCTGTATGCAATGACCAGCTCAGGACTTTTAGGCACCGTTGTCCATAGATTTTCTGGTAACATCTTTTCCACAAGAATCGGTCTGACACGGTCAAACTTATTATGACAAGTTCTGTCTTGAGATGTTAACTATTTTCTTTAACGAGTCTTTATAATCTGTATAAATTCATTCTCCTAATATTCATCACACTGCATTGGAAAATTATATTCGGCTCCTGCTTTGACCTCCACTGACAGCATGAAAAAGTATTTTATTTTATTGTCTTTGGTCTGGCTTTAAAGTCCCTATCTCTTTTTAAGCTCTGCATAGCTACCAATTTATTTAGTCTGTATACTTAAAGTGTTTTTGTTAATCTGGTAAGCACATTATAACTTATTGAAAGTGATCAACTTTTTTCATAGAAATTTGTAGTGAGAAAGAAAAAAATTGTTATTTGGAATACATGAATCGAAACCATCAAAGCTAACAAAAGTGAATTTGTATATCACAGGCAACTCAAGGAGCGAGCTATTCTCACTCAGATTAAGAGGTATTTTGCCTTCCTACAATTTTTGAACTCCTCATATTTGAATATTATTCACAAATAAATTTTTAGGTACTAGAAACAATTTGAAACTCTAGGTAATTAATATTTTTTAGAATTTTTTTACAAAAAACTGCAAATATGATCATGCTATTCGAAAATATAGGATGAAACTGTTTAAGCACAGGGCAATTGAAGTTAGCAGCATTGAGCAATCTCAAATAATAAATATTAACACTATTCCTATTTGAAATATATTCATTAATTTTGAAATTACTTTAATAGTCAAGAAATGAAGCCACTTGGCCCCGAGTCACCCCAAACATTTTTAGGATTAAATAAAAATGAAAACAAATGCTCAAGATGTTTAAGTAGAGTAAATGCAAATTTCGTTAATTGCATATACAAAACGTAGTCATGTATGAAAACAAAAAAATTGTAAATGAAATGCTCCTAAGGCATGGCAAACTGTCTGATTAGGGATCTGGTAACTTTGAGGCCTTAGATTCGTAATGACTTCTGCTAGTCGGAGGGAGGGACTGCGTCCCAATTAAGAAGAAATCAAGGAGACTGAGAACGACATATAATTTTTTTCTGGGTAATGTACTGTTAATGTTCTTTTATCTGTGCTACGGAATAAAGAAAAACGTAATTTTAAAATAGGTTTTATGAATTTATCGAGCCCCTTTCCGATTCGTCACTGTGTGAGGGCGACTGGGAATCGTGTTCTAAGATACAGCATTTGATTTTGGTCAATTGTAAAGAAAATATGTGCCAGATATTTCTTTTGAATTCAGTTACATTTGCAAATAGCAATTCAACCTAAGTCGATGATTTCTTGATAATGAACTGCGTTCTCTATATTGGATCGGACAATAAAACTGGGGAAAAAATAACGTTTTATACAGGTGAGTGGAAGTCATACAAAACTTCGCTATAAACTTTTCTCCCTCTTCACCTAACGAAAGATGCGGTGAGTAGTTTTACAACCCACTCAATTTTTCCGCCTTTTCTTTTAATTTTTTAGCTGTCAGTCCGTTCACCTAGTTTTCGGTCTTCCGGCAGGGTTGCTACTGTGTCACATCTTCAGCTCCGCCAAGTTTCCAGCTCCAGTGAAATAGCACGACCCAATAACCACCGTGGAGGATCTGCTCTCACGGGACTTAATGACTGACTCGGAAATGACGGGACCTCACATTTTCTTGAGATCAAATTGATTTTTCATTACACTCCCTTCGATATTGGCCCCAAGGACATATTCAGAGGGGGATGCAACTCCCAAAATATTATTGATATTTTGAAAATAAATACTAAAATTAACTTAATTGATGTCAAAGTTTTGTTCAACTGATAAGTAGAATAATCGTGAACAGGACTGAAAATAATCAAACTTATTTGCAAACGAAATGCTCATTTTGTATAATAGCAATTGGTTGATTGTTTTCCGGTTTTATGGCACAAGGGCCATATTTGACCACTCGGCGCCGAACACAAGACAGACAACACAATGAGGGAGGAAGAAAAGATAAAAGGCAGAGGATAATAGCAATTGGATCGGTTGCTAAAGCAAACGAAGAGCACTTGTATGTGCTGGGAGACTAAAAAAAACAAATTTAATTTCAAAATTAATTTAAATATGTGGTTGGCTATTGAAAGCTCATCGTACTCAAATATTTCTTCCCCTTCTTTGTAAATCAAGTACACTCAGATTTCAGTATAGAAAAGGGATGTTTCCAATTTCCCCATCAACAAACAATGTTTCGCAAAGCATACGGCGAATCCACAATTCTGTTTTCGTTACTAATCTTTTTATACTTTCCTGATTATATATTATTTATTTCATAACATGCATAGATCCATTTTACATTCTTTTGATTTCATATAGTGTATGGATATTCATTTCATATTTTCGGATTAATCATGTAAAAAAAGGAGTCTTTCTCAACCTCTCAAGTTGAGAATTCTACTTAACAATCACATAATCACTCAGGGACGTATTCAAATGGGCAATGTTATTGATGTTTCAAAATAAATGTTGAAGTTATCTGAATCGATGTAAAAGTTTCGTTAAGCTTATAAATACAAAAAATCGCGGACAGGTCTGAAAATATTGAAATATATTTGCAAATGAAGTGCTCAGTTCATACAATAATAATTGGATCGGTTGTTAAAGCAAACGAAGAACTCTTTACTTGCTGGGTGACTATGAACGGGAAGGGATTAGACAGGACGACAAAAAAATCTTGTCTATTCGCCTAGACATGAGTGACCAAGGATGTATTTAAAGGAAGGCCCCACAGGGCTCGAAAGATCTTAAATGTTAAAGAACAAGAAAAAATACACACTGAAGCTAATTTAATCAGCGTAAATTGAAGTTTCGTTCAGTACATATTAAAATGCACATAGATATATTGGAAAACAGCCAAAAAATCATTCAATATAATGTTCATTTAGCATTAAGGCCTTTCGATCGGAATAAAAACTGGGAGAGAAGATTGAGTCCCCTTCGAAACTATTTTTTGAATACATGCATGGGTTGACCCACCCTCATTGGCATATTTAGTGAAAATAACGCCCATTGAAATCGCTCTTCTGTCTCAATATTCTACACTCACTCTTTAGACAACTTTATCATAAAAAGCAATTCAAATGACATTTAAAATTCATAAATCTTTTTATTATTAAATTGTGGCCCTACAAAACCATTATAACGGCACCTTCTTGCTTTAACTGATGCAAGTTGAACTATGATATATCAAAAGTTAGTTTTGTATATTTTGTTTTCTACACTCAGATAAAACTCTCAAATTTGAAAGTAACAAATTTAATTTGCAGATTGATCTCACACTGGATGTGGAAATTGCGATGATTAGTATCATCGGAATAGTTATGCAAAGGGTAAATTGGGACGTTCTCACCGCATACAATAAATTTGCGACGATCTTCACATCTTAATATTTTCATATTGGTCCGCCTTGATATTCTGCAACACAAATATCACCAAAAAATAAAAAACAAAAATTTGAAGTTATAAATACTTTGTTTTCCTAAACTGTACTTTTTATTTCTCTTCTGAATAGTGAGAGTTGTTTGGGTAGTCTGACTTATAGAAAATGCTTGTCGGAGTTTCCCTCAACTAGTGTTCTACCTTAGATACGCCAGGGTCCTCACATTGTGTGTGTTACCGGGGGTTCCCTGATTTCGGAGCCCGGAAGAAATGGAAAATTTTGTACGCCATGTGCAACCTATTTTGAAGTTTAAAAAATTACAAATCTTTCCATTGTACTAATAAAAAGTTGTACATGCATCCAAAGGAAAAGAGAAAAGTGTATACATTTGTGCAAGTTAAAAACATTGAGTATTTGTATTTCACAAGGGTGGTACTCGGTCCGGAATGCAGATGGGGCCCTGCCACCAGTCACAAGAGGGCTGCCCATTTGGGTGGCCCAAGATACTGACCAGCTAAACATTATTTCGCAAAACTGAATGGAAAGATCAGACTAGACTTTCGAAAAGAACTAATAAGTTACATTTTTTAAAAACATGTTTATGTTAGTTCGCTTTCAAAGAGAACGACCAGCTATGACTTTTTAAAAGAAGCAATTACTTAGTTATTATTACCTCTAGTTGTAATCCTATGGAACAGTTGTTGAAATTTTACTTCTTGGTCAAATGGCGTAGAGGCCAAACGATCGGCATTTGTCAACAACACATTTTGATTTCTGTGCATTACTGATACAATTGCTGAATGCTAATTACTGACAAGAGACATACTTTAAACTATTTTTTCATTTATGCAATCTGAAATGTAGAGTAATAGACAAATGTTATGAATTATTCTTGCTTGTGAGATACGGAGGCTGTAAACCTTGCTTAAATATCATATTCGCGTAATAATGAGCATTCCGTAAGAAATGACTGTAAAAATTTCTATTTGTAACTATATCAAAGAAATAATTACATTTTTAGATTGACAGGACTGTATACCAACGACCGGACTTTTAAGAATAAAGAACTTTCCTTAAAGAAAAGAAAATGATACGGTGACATTCAATAAACAATGTCCATCGGAGATAATTTTATTTTTGCTTTTCAAATTGCAAGAAAATGTTCGAGATCAAATAATATCTCCTTCTTGAGGACAATTACCATTTCAATTCGTGGAAAAAATTGGCCATTGAATGCCGTACAATGAAGATGAATGTTCGAAAATAGCTTTAAAACTAAGAGCTCATTGTTCCAAATGACTACAAATCAAACAATAATGTAGTTGTAATATAATTTCCACTTGATAATGTGAATACCTAATTACCTACTAATTTATTTAAGATTATTGTTTATTTATGTTGGAAATGTAAGGTGACAGTAAAATAACGTAACTTAGTGCTAGGGTGGATTGACAAACTCATTTCAAAAACTCAAGATGTCTATGAATTTAAAAGTTGCCTTTTAGCGTCCTGAGTTAGTGTATAAAGTTCTTTCGACATGTGTTATCATCTTTAGCTGCACCAATACGGCCTTCAAGTTTTAATCATGCATATCTGAGAGTACCATCGAGAAAATCCCTTTTTTGTCTGTGCACTATTATTCAGAAGTAATAAAGGTTTATTTGACACACCAGGAATATTATTACCCAATTAGAACACTCCAATTCATTCCTGAAAACATCTTCAAAACTTCCTATTTATGTACCTACATTATAATAATTTCACTCGGAACAAAGCTAGCTTTTTCGGGTTCTCTTTCAATAGTCTCATGTTTTGGCGCATAATCATGAGTGATAAAAATTAAATGTGTGATAGAAATATCACTATCTTTTACTAACACATTAATTTTATTCACTATTGCAATTCGTTGCATAGCATCTGATTAATTTTCAGAAAATTGTATTTTAAGAACATTTTCCTCATCCATTGTAGAGACACAAAATTAAAAAGGCGCAACTTTTAATCAACAATATTTGGTTAATAATGTCTTAAGTTATCCACCTCATTGATATTGAAGTGTAAATGCAATCTGTTACTGTTCTAAAAGAATGTAAAACCCTGAAACAATGAAAAAGATAACTGCATTCCGATTTCTCTACGCCATCCATTTATGCTCCAAATATTTAAGTCAATATAGGCAACTGAAGACTTTAACTGAGATGATTAAGGTTTTGAATTACTTATATCTACCAATGGTAATCCTTCCTCATATAGACTTTGTTTATAATTTCCAGTTAACCCTACTGCATGCTTACACGGTGACCAGGCCAGCCAGTCAAAAGTCATGGGTTGCTGACTTTGATCTCTGCTCCAGGTGACTTTGGTCTCTGTTCTGAACTTCCAAGTTTCATCTTTCCCTCAAATAGTTATGTACACGAATTACTTATTGCGAACGTTGTTTTCTGAAGGATAGTTTCGATATCAAAACTAGTTTTGAAATTTACTGTGAAATTAATTGAGAAAGACTACAGAATCTCTTCGAATGTAATCTGAAGTTTATGGAGAAGGTTGTGTGTCAAGTCTCGAGTGTTTGGAATAAAAGGTTAATTGAAGGCAGAAAAGTGGACTTGGAAGCCTAACATCCCAAACATTAGGGGATGTGAATAAAATCAATGAAGTTGTTAAAAAATACCGAAGATTGGATGTTCGAATGACAGGAGAGATGAACATTGATAAAAGAGAATGTTACAAAATTATACACAACAAAAAATATGCATGACAAAAGTGTACGCTATAAGGTTGTTTGAAAGTTTTCAAACCTAAACAGAGCAAGCGCGTCTTTATTTAAGAATACAAGTTTCTAAAATAAATACATTTTTGCACAAATAGATTTTCTTAGGAATCTTTTTTGGGCACAATTAAACTATTTTTAACTATTTTTTTGGCACAACTTAAACGAATGCCGTTTCCATGTACGGAATTTTAATCTGCTTAAAGAACAGCTTATTACTCACATAAATATAATTTTTATGGAATTTATACGATGCTAAACAAAAGTTGCAACACAAAATGGTAACAAATATTTATTTATCTGTTTTCTAATTTACACAACTAAGTAATAGAACAAATCATATTTCAGTAAATCCTAGAAAGGTAAATCTATCAGATTTTAATTTTGATTAAAACGCAGAAAAATTGTGAAGTCCCCAGAACCCATGCGACCACTCACTTATATCTAGATATTCCTTCTTCCTAAAAGGCTCATGTGAATTACCATAATATTTAAAACCTTCAATAACATCTTTCGTTTCCTTGCATAACTAATTTCTGTTTTTTTTATTGGCTGTCTTTTATGTCTGAAGTACAACATAAAAGGAAATCCATAAATCTTCATTTTAATTTATAAGTCAGCAGTTTTAATTTCTGTGTTATCTTCCACACTTGTAGAGTATAAAAATTTGAGTGTGTGTTTCTCATGATCAAGACTGACAGCTTGACAAGAAATTTGTACACCAGAAGACAGTGGGGTATTTTCACTGGATTTTAAGCAGTTTGGTAAACTTGAGTTGATAAGAATGATTTATAAATATTTAGGCGAATGTTTTTAAGCACATTTAATTCGTAAGGTTTCTTTGTGTGGTTCCTGAAAGTGAACTGGCGCTTAAGTCAACATGTTGATTGATTTAACCACTATTGCCCTTCTCAAAGTAGAAAAATTCTCTCATCCCACATTTCTTATTTAGATTTTCTTTAACACCCAAGTTCTAGTTTTCATTTATGCTTCGGAAGACAATTATTTCTATTCAGAAATGGATGCATTTGCTATATTTTAGGCTTAACTTAGAAGATGTAAATTACACGAGTTACTTCAATTCGTTTCGAACACTGCGGGAAAAACGATCTCTTCTATTTTCTCCATTTTACTTCTAGGGACAGGATAACGAAACGTTTAAGAGGCGGTCTAGTCAAATTGAATTAATAGAGTGCCTATTGCTAAATAGGCTGCGTAAGTTGTAACTTAAGGACGGCAAATTTGCGTACTAAAATTACAAGACAGCTCATCGACACGATATCTTACAAAAATAGAATTAACCCAATATGAAGAGCTTTTCATTCAAAAGTAGACAAATCTATTTTTGAAAATTTCAGAAAACGCAATTACTTAAGCAATTCAAAAAGGTATGGCGAAATCGGGAATTTTTCTAACCATATATTATCTTCTAGATCATTGAACAAGGTTTCCTCTCAAATAGATCGTGAAGTATAGTTTTATTTCAAATGTTAATATTTATCTGCACTTGATTAAGGACAAGGCTGAATTTGTCTCTATGTGTTTAAGGAAGGATGAATTCATTTTATGAAAGGAAATAAAATACAACAGAAATTTTAATTAAAACGTTAAGTATGAAAATTTTCTATTTTATTTACAGTATAATCGGGAGTATCGATGACGTTTTTGAATAAATGTGAAAAGTGACTCACAAAATGCATCATTGACTAACTTTTATTCAGAACAACTTTCAATATACACAATGAAAAGATAACCCTACAGTTCCCTAGTTTCTTTTGAAAGAAACAAATCACATTCGAAACCCTATGCCTGTCCTCAGTTTGCAATCATTACGTGGACGATGCATGGAAGGTAGGTAGGTAGGTATTTAATTAACGTCGCACGGGAGCAACACAACGGGCTATTGTCGACGGTCCGGGATCAATCCCAAAGGGAAAGATCAAGTACATGGAAGTGAGAGCTTTTATAAGCCTTGAGGGCAGTGGAGTAGCCAGAGAGGGGGAGGGCTTTTGAAATCACATAGCCCCCTACTGAAAGTTGATATATTTCTAAATTTTGAAATCTCAAAAATAAAATACTATCTATAACACAGGTCTACAAAAAATACTTTTTGGAAATTGTTTTAGCTTTGATAACTAATTTTTATATTATTTTCAGTGCTGATTCCAAAAATGAAATCCATTTTTTATATCACGTAACGTTTTCACAAAACGATTTCATATTTTAGAGGAAACAACTCAAATCAAAATATTTCGACATTTTTATTTTTATTTTATCACCTCATAAATACATACTTTACATTTATATCCTAGATCTGTCATGATTTAAATGATAAATGAGTTTATGAAAAAGGTTACAAATCCTTATAATAGCGTTTTCTCTTTTTCTCGAAACTTCTTTTTCCGCTTTTCTTCTTGTGAACTTGCCAGGGATCGTCTCTTTTCAACATCCAGCAGTAGTCGACTATCAAGCTGATATTCCACCTTCCTTGATATCGCATTTCCATTTCCTTTGTCTTGGTGAAATCTTTCACCTTGCTCTTCACTTACTGCACCTAAATTTTCAGGGAAATAGTCCAGATACGAATGTAGAAAATGAACTTTTAAGCTCATATTACACCCTAATATCTTGAAATTTGCTAACATCTCTTCTACAATAGATTTGTAGTTTGGGTCTCTGGTTTCCAAGAAAGCTGGTTACTACTAGCTTGAAAGATTTCCAGGCTTTTCTCTTGTTTGCTTCTCTTTTGAGCTCAAAATTTTCATTCTTCATCAGTTTTCTGATGTCCAGGTCCTACAAATACCCCTTCCTTCAGCTTTGCTTCGGATAAACCCGGGAACTCTTCACAAAGGTATTTGAAACATTCTCCTTCTTTTGGTAATGCTTTAACAAATTGTTTTATAAGGCCTAATTTTATATGAAGCGGTGGAAGTAAAACCTTTTTAGGATTAATCAAACTTTCCCTTTGAATATTTTTGAATCCAGGTTCCAATGTCTTCCTTTTTGGCCATTCTTTCTTTATAATATAATGTTCTTTTCTATCACGGCTGTCCCATTCGCAAAGAAAACAGGGGAATTTTGTGTAACCACTCTGTTGACCAAGCAACATAGATATCACCTTCAAATCACCGCAAACTGCCCATTTGTGTTCTGAATACGAAACTTTATTAAGTATCAATTCAAGATTCTCATAGCACTCTTTTAAATGAACTGAATGCTCAGCAGGTACAGAAGCACACTCATTTCCATTATGCAATAGTACTGCGTTTAGACTTCTTTTTGACGAATCAATAAAAAGTCTCCATTCGTCAGGTTTGTATTGCATATTGAAAGTTGCCATGAGACTTGGAACATGGCTGCAATAAACAAGTTCACTCTCTTGAGAGAAAAACGGAACAATCTCTTCTCTGCTCCAAAACCAAGAAATGACGTACCAGGAGCCAACAAATTTTTTCCCTTCTGGAACCTAAAACTTGTGCCGATTCCTTAGGAAGGTCTAAGTCTGACTAAATCATTTAACTCAGATTGGGTAAAATGTTTAGGTTCATCGCTATCGGGGTCATATGTATCATTTAAGTTTTTAAATGTAGTCTAAAATATTTGTGGAACAGACATCTCTGCACCCAGATACACCGAAATGTGTCACTCTTTATGTGCCGTAACCAAATTTTACATAAAATTCCTCTTTAAAATGTGAAAATCTTCATTTCATGTACAAATTCTGTTGTTAACTTTGAGCCACCTCTGAAATTAAATCCAGGTAACGCTACTGTGTTGAGTGTGAGAAAGAGACTGGTCCGACACGACATGGAGTCCGGACTTAGTGGCAGGAGCAGTTCTTGTCCCAGACAGAGAGTACAAAGTTCATCCCATTAACAATGTTTCGTAAAATATTGGTACGTCTTCACGCTATCCACTACGCTACAAAGTTTAATTTTGAACGAAATTTGAGAAGAATGAGCGAGTAAATTTGAACATCAAACGTTGGTATTGCTTATTCAAATTTGAACATCAAACGTTGGTACTCGAGAATAACAGTTAGCTCTCTTTAGTTGCCTGCAGCTTTACGATAAGAACGAGGAGAGGACTGATCTCCAAAACTTGAGAAAAATGTTTTCACAGCCAATATTTTAGCATTTGCATACAATATCAATTAAATTGTTTGTTTATTCTTCATTCAATAAAATTTATTTTTAATTGTGTGCACTATTACTTTAATTAAATTCTTGATTGTTAATTATTGTGATTATATGTACTAATTGTGATGATTACAATGCTATGGTTTTATTTTGTATTCAATTGGTTATAATTTTCACTGGATGGAACTAGTAAACGGGCAGTATAGAACTTATAGAACCAGACCGTCTGTTTTCTACATATCTTTTTTGTTGTGATTAGGAAAAGATAATTAAGTTTGTGAGAGTTTCTTTAGCTATGCATCCCCTTGTCTACGACCGGATTTAATGTTCTAAACTGATGAAAATTATTACTCATATATGAAGCTATTATACATGAAGGCACATAATAGAAAGTACATGTAGTTGAGATAGCCCACCAACTTTCAAAGGCCTGACCTTGATCATACGTTTTTTTCTAGCTTATTCAACTAATCCTTTATAAAGAGAAATAGAGAAAATGTGATTTACATCTCCGTCACTTTAAAATGACCCTCTCGAGAAAATAGCTGATGAGAGATGAGCACACAATTCTTTTCTGCTCTAGATTGTCGCTATAAGCCTCTGGGTGAAAAAAGTTCTGATCATTCAACTGTGAAAGACAAGAAAAAATGCTCAAGGACGAAACTTTAAAATAACTCGGAGTTTTCAAATCCGTTCCATTTTCTTTAAAAAACTGGATTAATGGTTAACTGTGGTGGTTAGTTATCTCAACCTATGGATCATTGTGCAGATAAGACTTTGAATTGTTTTACCGACCACTATGTAGATTTATAAATGGCTTCCATAATTTCTCAAATGTGTCTGATGCTAAAAAGAGAAAGGAAAAGAGAGTTGAATTTATTTCTAAAAATGGCATCTTCACAAAAGCTGCGAAAAATAATGAACTATAGGGCAGTTATTTATAATTAATTGCATCATCCTAGGGGATTATATCTTCCGCGTCAGGCATAAGGGGTTAAGTCTGAATTTTGATGGGTCTAAAGGAGTCAAGTTCATCATTAATTTAAGGAATAATATAATATGCTTAAAATCAAAATAAATGAATCTAATAGTCTAAATTACAATTATTTGTATTGTGGCATGATATTTTTCTTCCTGAATATTTGTGAGAAAGAGTGAAATATTCAAATTAAGATTCCGAGAAGTAGCCATTTTGACTTAACCCCTTTTATCCAGACACGGAAGATATGTCCTCATTAGGGAGCTAAGAATTAAGTCTTGTGAAACAACCTATCTGTCGAACCACTTTATCAAATGACAAACTAATAAGATGAGCAATTGAAAGAGGGGTTGTTTACCTTGAAATCCGAATAAGTTCTATGATATAATAGCGATATTTCAATGTTTGACCATAGCTTCTTATAAAGTAGATTTTTTATTAACGGTAGATATAGTAGATTTTTTATTAACGGTATCGCAACAAAGGGTGAGGACTTTTGTCATGACATTGAATGTAATTAGTGAAGTGGTCATATAAGTAGTAACTTTTTCAACTATTGCTCTTTTGTTTTAGTATGATTAATAATTGAACTTGTTCAGTCGTGGAAAAACCCTCTTTTTTCATTCGCGCGTCATCCATAAAACAACAAAATCAATGATGTTATTCGATAGGGAATAGTTTTCTATAAATTTATATGCATAAAATGTGCTTAAGGGGTCATCTTCATATTAAATTGCACAAACTTCGTAATTTCTTGTCAGCTCCCAATTTTGTCTCCAAATTTCGAATTTATATCAGAATAGATCCTCGGATACCAAATTTCAAATCATGCAGTCCAGTCGTTTTTGAATTACGAGCATGGAAAATTTGGGGAATCTAATGTGTTAAATTAGTCTCTCTTTCCTTCATTTCTGCATTTCCTATAAAAAGTAAAAATGTGGATATGATTTAAAATGGAAAACAAAGTGAATTATGCACGAACTGCGGTGATTATTCAATATTTTGAATAACCACCTCTAGGCCAGATAGCTGTAGTAGAATGTAAAGGAATTACAACAGAAATTTGTGAAGGTAATCAAATGATAGTTTGTGGTTCCAAACACGAATTATGGTGTTCTCAAGTTCACGGGGGTTGCTTTTAGTCTACTACAGATGCCTCTTGGCGCCAGCATTACTCCATAGGATTAAGATCTGGTATAATCAGTAATAACACATGTTATGTCGTTTAATCGGACTTCGAGACAACCCCACCAGGAGGGTTAATAAAGAATACTTTCCAACAAAGCACTCGTGCCTACATATTTTTTTTTACAAAAACTAGGGAAACTTAGAAAGCCACGTGATTCGCAACAATATAAAAAGGCAATGTGTTATGCCAGTTAGCATCATATCATTCTTTGTATGCAAAAATAAATACAAATAGCAGTAATTAAATTCATCATAGAGAAGAAATAGCAAAAATTATAGACATAAAAAGTCATGAATGAATTTCCTGCAAAATATATGACGATTGCAATTCCATAATTCGTTACAATATTAATTTCATAATTTATATTGCATACTGAAAATTAACTTTAAAAGAAACGTTAGGTAGATCTTGTTAATGTTCTTCACCATTATCATAATAAAACATGTCATCGTGATGGGAAGATATGAACGGACAATATGAGAAACTAATTAACAAATTAGGTGCTCCCAATTTTCAATGCTCCTAATTCAGAAATGTCTAGACTAAATTACTTCAATCTTGGCATTTGAGGTTAAGCTGAGATGCATTCGAAAAGTGGCATCAAAATTGGGTATTGCCATCGTGAATTATGAAGTTTTGCACAATTTAGTACGAATACAATCCCTTTAGCAAATTTTATGTATGCGAATTCATAGAAGACGTTATTCCCTGTTGAATGGTATATTCGAATTTGCTTTACTATGAAGGATGCGGGAATATAGAAGGGTGGTTCGATTTTTTCACGCAGCTGTACAACTTCGGTTTTAAAAATTAAAGGCATGCAACCATCGTGGAAAACTAAAAGAAACTTACTTCTATCTGATTGGGGATAGTGCATACATACCATCGCGTGTAGACAAGGCTATCAAGTTCAACCTATTTAACCCTGGAAAACTGCCTCGTAAAAACAGTAGATAACATCTAGCCTAGTTCAAGTTACCACAAAAAAGAAACGCTATTATAAATACCACTGTTTCATTTTGTAATAAGAAAACTTGAGTACATTATACGTCTAAAATATATTGTAACGTGGACATAAACTTATTCCCACTACCTATGTACAGTTTTAAGTAGCAACAATAGTTACTTAAATGTTAACTTAATACACAACAATGTTAACATAATAATTACTTAAATGTGTTAATGAACTCAAGGTAAAGTTTATCCTGCTCTTGTGGTCTGAGACAAAAGGCGTGTTTTCCATATGGTGCAGGTGGCAATTATGCGTTATATATGAATCTCGTAATAGTTCTCTAGAGTTAAAGATTTTCGACAAAAAGAATTATAGTAGAGTATCTTAAAAACGTGCATTGAGTTAACCTTCCAAGTGGTTTGGATGAGATATCTCGTCAATCAAGATCTGATCAATTTTGCCAATGACGAGATATCTCGTCATCAAGATATAACTGATTTTTTTATGTTGGGATCCAGATCTGGTCAGTTTTCTTCTAGTGACGAGATATCTCGTCCATCAAGATCTGATCAGTTTTTGCTAATGAAGCACCTCGTCGAGATAACCACCAGGAGGATTAAAATAAAACATGTTTCTCTGTCTCTGGATTACCAGTCGCAGTAAGAAAATTGAAATCAGCGCCTCCAAATTAGTCCAGTCAAAACAGAAATTTAGATCTAAAATCTAATAAATTCCAGAAAATATTGAAAATATCTCTAGCAATATATTACAAAACCGATATTTATTTAAAAGTAAAAATTCTGATTATATACCAAACGATATTCATGTATTCAAAAGTAAAATTCTGATGCCACCGTTGCAAACGATAATTATTTATTTATTACGTATATTTCAAGCTTATTTTACTATTGAGGTGCTGACTTTCCTTCTATAGTTTCAGAAAATTATTCATTTATTAGTCCAATATCTTGTGTTATTGGGGCAAACAATTTTTATGAATGTATGAAGTTCAAAAAATTTAAAATTGAATTTATATATTTATCTTTATTGATGTTCGTTTGCTATGTGGCCACATAAATACAAAAAACAGTTAATCAAGAGATGTTCCAAAAAGATGGGGATATGACAAAAAGCTCTTTGTTATATTAATGGAGTGATTCATAATGTGTAACTAAATACACACTAACTTCATCACTCCTTCCTGTTCTATCAAGAAAGAAGAGAATGTATGCACTCAAGTATAACAATATAAACAACAGTATAAACCACAAGAAGTATGTATTTCTAGCCATCAAAAAACGGCGTTTTTTCACAAATGAAAGGTTATATGTTCAAAATAAAATTAACTGGAGCTTTTAGTGAAAGATTGGAAAGAAGGTTAAACGCAGAGTTCTTGGAAAGGATATTTGTATTGCATGAGGGGCCTATCTTACAAGTATTCTATCGTCAAACTTAAGATTCATAAAGTCGCTTTTTCATTCTTCAAGGTTGACTGCCCCCGAGCTACGGTCAAATTGCTGATCCTGTGATAAGTAGATCTAATATATCATGTAATCTTTATTTTTTGCAACACACCATTTATTTCTTTGCTATTAAATATCTATTTTTCGTTTGCTCATACAGAATTTATTTTCTTTTTAATATTTAACACTCTTCCTTTTAAATTCTACGCATTACCTGCGAAGAACAGTTACAAAAACAATAGCAAAAACCGCGGATGAATGACAGTTCTCGTACTCAATGCTATTCATACTCTTTATTATATAGCATACTGTATGACAAAATACCAATACGTTTTATTTCCCGAGTGTTTGCGGGCCGCAGTAGCCCGATTGGTAGAGTAGCGGATTAATAATTGGAGGGTTGTGAGTTCGAAACTCCATCCAATCAAAAACCGTCGTGTACGTGGGTGGCTGGTGCATGTTTAAATCTGTCGTGGTCTCAAATGTCCTCACGTTGGTGTGGAAGTTTGGAGAGTTAGGTGCCAGCTCAGATGTGACCTCGTCATCTGACTGTGGTTCAAAATGATGAGGTGTCCCCCCTTTCCCTTGGGATTGATCCCGGGGAGTCGCCAATAGCTCGTTGTGTTGCTCCAGTGCGATTAATTAATTCAACGACCTACCTACCTGCGCAAGTGTTTGCACTCAGAATCTTGAAATTAAAGTAGGTGCAGCCCAACAGCAGGACAAATGAATAAAATATCTAAAAAATAATTAAACTAAAATTAAGATAAAAATATGAACAATTAATTGAGTACCTCTTTTTTTTTTCTTTTTTTTTTTTTTTTTTTCCAAACCAACTATTAAAAAAGATTTTTCCGTTACTGCCACACGTTACAGTGGGTCTCAAAAGTATTCGTCCACCTTCGCGTTTCTTACTATTTTCATGAATTTGAATAGGATGTAGTTCAAATTACAATTTAAAATTTTACCACATAAGTGTTGTCTTTGTACATTAAAATTTTAAAGTAGGTTTCGTAGTAGTAGATACACTGGAATTTGTTGCTAGTATTAAGGTAATATGCATACGGTTGATCTTTTAAAAAGAAATTTTAAAATTTTTAGAGATAAATTTAAATTGTAGTACAGATTTTGATCTATCGTGACTCTATTCTAAAACATAGTGCTTTACATACAAAGAGCTGGCTGATATACCGAGATCAAAGTTACTTAAAATCTTATCCCTATTTAAGGATTTGTGTCCTGTTATTACTTTTATGAGAAAATCTGAAGAAATCATACATTTTATGTCATAAAATAGTGAAATCCATTGTAATTCTATCTTCAATCAGAATAGAATGCAATTGGTTCCACTTTGACCAAATACCTGGTGTAAACAGTAATATTTAGATTTAAAAACAATCTAAGGTGTAAGACAAAATGCAAAGAATCTTATAGACGTTGATTTTCACGATTTTGTTTAACTTTTTTGGGTAGATACTTTCGAGTGTCTAATATCATGGGGGGCTACTTTAAATATTAAATAATTTTAGCAGAAAGTTTTTATAATTGTGCGATTATTTTAATGGGAGGCTAAAATAGAAAGACAGAACTGAAATGTGGTAAAGTATTAAATTTTAATTTAACTACGTCTTTATAAAATTCATGAAAATAGTAAGAAACATGGAGGTGGACAAATGCTTTTGTGACCCACTGAAAAAACCCAAATTTTCCCATTCGCAGGAAACATAAAAAGTTATTTATAAACGTACTGAACTGTTTGCATCACAACAATTAACTTTATCTGTTTTCATTTGTATGAACTAGAAAAGTTATCCGAGGGAGAAGACGGAAATCTCAAGAATTTTCTTCAAAGCAATAGTAAGGCGATAACTCGCCAAAGCTGGTGAATCCTGGAAGCGCTGTCATTGGTCTCAAGTTCACGTGACGTCACGAATAACGTGTCATAAAACTCATCGCTACCGTACGGCCAGGTTTCAAAAAGAGGAATTAAAACGCGGCAAATGTCGTAGGTTCGTTACTTGATGTTGTGAAGCGTAAGTTTTACCTTGAAAATTTCAGAGTTGCGTTAAACGCGGAAGCGCGTCGAACTTACGAGAGAATGGAATTTTTACTGCGGTATTTGTTTTCGGTTCTCGTTTTGATTTCAACAGGTGAGTGGAAAATGTTTTTCAACTCTTCGTAATTTCTACATTTTCGTGTTCTTGTTGCCGCTGTTTATTTTTGTGGGCAAAGGAAAAACCTGCATTTGGTATTTTTCTGAAAACTAGATAAATTGCAATTGATAAAATTGTTTCATCGCTGTACCACCTTCTTGTTTTTGAATTGTTTCTGAAAAAATGTGTTGATAATTCTTGTCTTGCCGTGTACGAAATTTCGCTTTAATTGTTTTTTTTTCCGGTTAATTTTTAATTTACACCGACAATGTTTTGCATTCAAAAATTTAAAACTATATATCTGTTTATTTTTAAAATAGCCTTCTAGGTATAAATTTAATATTGCAAAAGTGATAAAATGAAATTTTGAATTTTTCTTCACTCTGAACTTTGAAAAGGTATTGCAACAAATTATTGCTAGATATACAAAAGCAAATATTGGACATTAATTTGGTATTGCTAATTCAAGAACACGTGCAAGTTTTATCTACATTCTGTCATTTACCATTTTTAACGATTTTCTCAAAATAAATTCAAAATTTTATTTGCCGATTTCCATCCCATATTCCATTACATTGAACTAATACAAAATACGGAAAAAGGGAAGAACGGGAAAAGGATGCATTTATTATTACACTTTAATTAAATTTGTAAATTTTGACATGATCTGTCTATGCCGTTAATAACATTAATAATCAAATATGAATTCTTTGGTTTGGATATGTTTACAATATTTTTAAAACTTGTCGCTCTGAGAACAAAATTAATTACCGTACTTTAGAATATATGTGTAAAAATTAGTATGTTATAATAGTTAAAAGGTACGTATTATATATGAATTCATGTTTTCACTCAATTCTGTTAATTTCGCGTGTTTTTCACTTTATATAAGACTAAAAATCAAGTTCATATTCATGTGGAAGTTGAGAGATCCTGTAATTCACATCCTCTCGTCAAGAATTCCATTTTTATTCTCCCATTAACAATTTATTCAGGCACTTTTGCTTGTCAAAAAAATTCGAATTCAAAATTAATCAAAGTATTAAGTCAACAAGTTTATTGTGCTCAAATCTTTCTTCCTTTTCCTTGTGAGATCAAGTACACGCAGATCAGTTGAGAGAAGGGATGGTTTACAATTTCCCCACGAGCAAAAGCTTCGTAATGAATGAATCAAAGCATACGGAGAATCCACAATTTTCGTATGAATAATTTCATATATTTTATTTTATGTTATACATTTCGTATCATCATAGATATTCATTTCACATTTTTTGATTTCATATTATTCATTTCACATTTTTTGATTTCATATTATTTATTTCATAGATATTCACTTCAAATTTTTTGATTTCATATTATTCGCGGCTATTCGTTTCTAGTTTCATATTATTCATAAATATTAATTTTATATTTGTTGATGTCATGTTATTCTCGGATATTCATTTCATATTTTTCTGATTTCATAATATTCGTGGATATTCATTTCTAGTTTCATATTATTCATAGATATTTATTCGATATTTCTCCGATTAATCGTGTAAAAGGGTCCTTTCTCAACATCCCAAGTTGAGAATTCGACTTACCAATCACCTAATAACTCAGGGGGATTCAAATTCAGATATCGCGTTTAACCCCGGAAATGCTATTGATGTTTCAAAAATTAAATATCTTCGTTATCTGTATCGATGTAAATCGAAGTTTTGTTCAGCTCATAAGTAGAAAAATCGAGGACAAATGAAAATATTCAAATATATTTTCAAATGAAGTGCTTGTTTCGTATAATAGCAATTAGATCGGTTGCTGAAAGTAAATGAAGAACTCTTGTATGGGCTGGGTGATTGTCTGAATGGGAAAGGATTGAACAAAACGAGAAAAATCTATATTCTATTCACCTAGACATGAATGACCAAGGACATATTTAGAGGAAGGTCCCACAAGGCTCGTGCCCTTCCCAAACTATTTTAACCCTCTTGGTGGTTGTCTCGACGAGATATCTCGTCATTAGAAAAACTGACCAGATCTTGATGGACGAGATATCTCGTCATTAGAAGAAAACTGACCAGATCTTGATCTCGTCATCACGAAAAAATCGGCAATATCGATGACGAGACCTGATTGACGTCATTAGCAAAATTGGTCAGATCTTAATGGACTACATATGTCGTCGAAACCACTTGGAGGGTTTGCTGTGAAAAACAATCCAAAATACACACTAAAACTAATTTAATCGGGGTAAATCAAAGTTTCATTTATCCCACAGGTAAAATGCACGTGTCTGAATTAGTCCAAAATATCAGCAAACGTACTGTCACTGTCATTTAGCTTTACGGCCTTTCGATTGGAATAGAAAACCGGGCCCCCTTCGAAATTATTTTCTGAATACGTGACCGAACGCGCTATAAAGTTTGGCAAGACGTCATATAACGATAATGTCAGATTCGAACCGGAAAAACTAGCGCCGAATGTACTGTTGATGAGGATCGCTTTGTCTTTGCAATGCCTGGGGCAGGCAGGGGCTCCGAGGGTACTTCACTTGGGCAGGTGGAAAATACTACAGTGTGAGAAAAGATTTATTTCCTGTCATTCCTCCTTTTGTACGAAAGCACTTGGTTTCAAAATAACACAAATAATGGATATTTCTTGGGTTCATTGAAGTGTAAGTTGGGTAGAATAAAAAAATTTTCTTCAAGTTATCTGACAGGAATATGTGAGAACACAGGACCGATTGAAGTGGGTAAACATGTTTGCTCCAAAGGGGCGACGGTTTGAACCAAATTTTTATAGCGACGTAAATATTTTATGCAAGGGTAAGGAATAAGAATAATTTCAGGAAGAAAGAGTTAATTTCGTACTTTTAAGGGAGCGTAATTTTTCAACAAAAAGTGAGTTGATGAGAATAGACTACACCTACAAATGAATTTCTTTTGTTAAATAAACGTAACATTTATAAAAATTAAGGCTTTATGATTTTTTTTTTGGGGGGGGGGTATTCGTCTCTACTCTTAAAGGTTCACCTGAGTCATTTAAGATGGCGATTTGAATTTTATTGGAATAAGTTTCCATTTTTTTTTAGTTTGAGAGAAATTATAAAAAAGGTAGCACATATGGGCTTGGGATTCGCTTTGTATAACTCAAAGCTATCTATTCTTAAGTAAGGAAGTTGCAGAGATATGCAATGGAAAGTAATAGCCTGCTGCAAACTCAACATTTGTAATTATAAAGAAAAATTAAGCTATGTAATTTTAAATGAAATGTGGCTTTATCTTAAAATGTTTACGTTCAGTTTTGTAATTGCCCCTCTCAGGAAGCGAGACTGCAATAATTAAATTGATATAAAATTGAAAAAATACGTTTTAGGCTTTTATTTTCCCTTCTTGGTAGAAATGAGGTAGTAGTGAGAGTTGCACTTCTGCTTAAGAAATGTACAGGTAATACTTTTATTACATGTTCAATTTTATTGTGTAGGAGGCGCAAGTTCCATTCTTGTAATTTACTTTTGGTGTATTTCTCTCTTCTGTGTCAGTAAAACTTTCCATGTGTGTATGTTCATTCTTGGCGACGATTTATAAGCGGATCCTTGACATCAAACACACAAGTCAAATATGTATGGATTCAATCAATTTTATTATACGGCCCTAGTTTTCTCATATGATGACGTTTTTTACTGTAAAATCAATTCATTCAGTTTAGCGTTTGTTTCAACACAAATGGTATTTATATATAATCCTTCAATATAACATTAAGTATCAACAATTGAACTTTTCTGTCGAATTATTTTATTACACTTATAAGCTAAACATGTAAATCTGTTTTTACAGTTAAATCAATTCATTCAGTTTAACATATCTCAATATGACGGAATTTAGTCATTAAATTTTACACTGAGCATTCCATGGATGATCTTTTTCTGTCTAATATTTTATGTAAACTATTTAGTATATTTAAGTATAAATCGAGCCATGTAAATCCGTTCCGGGGATTTGAGAAAACACTTGGTCTATCAAAATGTATTCTATAAATATCATCAGGGGATGGGAATTCTATTGTATCTTGTGGAAATGAACACCTTAAAATATCGAAAACATGAAGACGGCTGAATTAAAAAACACCATTCTTTAAAATAGCATTCAGTAAATGTAAACCTGTATGAACATTAGTAGCCATTCCTTTTAAAAAAATCTACTAGTTTTCGGAATATGTCGCTAAAAATTTGGGCTTCCTTACAGAAATGAGGGCTGTCATTTGTTCCGTCTGTTACCATCGATATAAGCATACATTGAATGCATGTGCGATTTGAAGCACATGTCAAGAAACACGAACAAATATTTAGCAATTATTTTTCCATACAAAAGTCTTTCTTCCGAAGTCCTTTCAAATACGAGACAAAACGGAACTCGTACGAACGCTGCACAGCCAAGTGACAAGAAAGATAACATCTTAGTATTGTGACCCGAGGATCCTATTTGTACAAGAGAGGGTTTACTAATCAGAGCAGCTTATTTCCATTGTAGCTTCTCTTCAACATAATGAATTCTCAAATGGCAGAAATTTGTCACATCGGAACAAGAGCAGATTACCCTAAGACAAGAATCGTGAAAGCGTGGCCTCTCGTCATGCTTCAGCGACGTTCAAAGGGAGCGAGCTTTCCGTCTTTCACCTAATGCGTGCGAAAGGCCAAAAAGTCTGAAAATTATGTTCACATGGAGAGGAAACCCGTTTCTTCGATGGGCCTCTAGATTTAGCATCAGATAAAATACACTGTTATACATTTTATTTTCCACATTGAAACATCTCGCATCATTATTTTACCGATATTTTCTGTTGGAATTGGATTTGTGGTTCAAGGCACTAGGTACAGGAACGCGCGTTTGTGCGAGTGGAAGTAGATTTACACTTAAAATTCCAAAGACACAGTGGACAACATGTTTTTTCATTATATATCGTGCATAAAACCTTTCTCTTTTTATCCAGCTTAACCCTCCATAAGGTTTCGATGAGATATCTCGTCCATCAAGATTTGCTAATGATGAGACATCTCATCATCAAGATATTGATGAATTTTTTATGATGGCGAAATCAAGATCTGGTCAGATTTTCTTATGACGAGATACCTCGTCTGCCAAGATCTGGTCAGTTTTGCTAATGACGAGATACATCGTCGAAACAACCATCAGAAGGATTAAATCCTTTTGTGTTATAGTTGGCGAGGTGTGGAAGTATGGAGAATGGGGTGTCAGCTCAGGTGTTGACTTTGTCATCTGACCGTGCTTCAAGATTACGAGGTGTCCTCCGATCTTTCCCTTCGGGATTGATTGTGGACTGTCGCCAATAGCCCGTCGTGAAGCTCCAGTAGGACGTAAATTAAGCTACCTACCTACCTTTAGTGGTATATTATTTTCGCTTTCATTTCCCCTTTTTCTCCCACTTCGTTTCCCCAATTCTCTCACTTCAATATTACTGTCTAAGGGATAGTTGTTAGTTTTCCCTTGTCAAACAGTTCCGATAGCGATATTAAACCCATACCTGAAATGTTTTCGGGTAATTTTGAGGCCGATTGTCTTGTTTATTTTCAAAGTGAGTAATATATTTTCAGATGCGTAGGTAAAGGGGGAAGAGGGCAACAGTCCCGGCGCCAATATCTAGAATATATAGCGATATTCCAAAAACAGTTAATAAACTCTTGTGGAAACTTGGAAAAAATATTTTTTCTAAAAAAGGTTTTATATATCTTCTTTTCTGACTTCACCAGAATGGTTAAATTAGGGAAAGGTATTTTTGTCCGGATTTATTACTCTATATACTATATTTACACTATACATACGCTTACACTATGTATAAAACACACTAAAAAGTTAATCATTTTGGATAATCGAGTCCTGATAATTCTCTATGAATCTCACCAAGCCAATAATTTTGACTCTCGAGCCCTTGTCACTAGCAATGTTTCCGAGCCATGCGATTTTAAGGTGGACGGCAGGTGTCCTCATATGCCATGATGTTGTAAGGGGGGCAGACTGTGATGTAATGCAGAGGTGTGCCGTTTTCATCACAGGATCAATAATCTGAACTTTTAAGGTCCGTCTATCTTTATGTGCTAAATATTTTTTGGTTTTCGGAAATCGCATATTTGTATGAGAAAAGCCACCATCTTTTAAAGTGGCGCAAAGAATTCGTAACAAATAACGAACTTACCAGTGTTTGCTATCGAATGTAATGGAGATAGAAGAGAGGTTAATGCTTCGTTTCTTACAAAATCCTTTCGTCACGTTTCCGTTCAAGCTTTCGGTTTCTAAAATCCGTCCTTCAATCGCATTGAAGAAAGGTGTGCTTATCAACAATTCATCTCTTAAGCGATTCGAGGCGCTCTGTAAATTGTGAGTAGGCGGGTGAACGCTTGTTAAATTGTTTTAATCAACTCCTTTAATCATGGTGAATATCTTTCGATTCCACTTGTAACACATTTTGCGTCTATCTACACATCTCAACAATTCTCAAGAAATCACCTATCCTGCCTTATTTTCCTTCTTATCTACTTTTAATTAGTACACAAATCCTGACAGGATATGAGTTTGTTAGTCAAGTTGTCGGCTTGATGATCTGTCAAGATACCAACAGATTGAAAAAATTATTTACAATGATTTATTTTCCTTTGCTGTGAAAAAAAATAAGTCTCAGTAAAATAGGGAAAAACGGCAAATTGAATTTACGCCTGTGTTGAAGTTCTTCCAAATTTTTATGGTTTTAACTTTAGTTTATGTTCAGATTTTTTCGAGGAATGAGTCTTTTATTTTACTATTTTTCTTTACTGAGTTGTATTATTCACCAGGTCGTTCAAGTTTCGTGCCTGTCTTTGACGAGAAATTTTTAGTAGTGCATACTTGAAATTAAAAGACAGTTATCTTTTCGTTCTAGAAATACTTGCAATGTATCTCAATTAGAAAGCTAAATTGTTTTTTAGTTTTCTTCATTTAAGTATCTTTAATTTTTCGCTTTATTAATTAATGAAATAAATGTTTAAAATTTAAGTAGAATGTTTGTTTTATATCAATTTGTGATAGTGAATTTAAACTATAAATGTAAATTTCATTGAACTTTGACTCGATAATTTTTTAATTCACAAATACATGTGACGCTTTATATTAATACTAATTTAAAATATAAGTGTAAATTTCAAGTAACGGTTTTTATAATATTTAAATTCATATATACGTATGCTTTATTTTAATATATGACAGAGAATTAAAACGAATATAAGTGCAAATATTAAATAGTTGCCCTCCAAAGTACTGAATTCGATTTAAAGAGAAAATAGAATACATGCACACATTGCTATATTCTTGAATGAAGTAACAGGCGTCTTATCAGAAATTTAAATTGAATCTAAAAAAGTATTCAAAGTACTACAAATTATTTAAAGACCTAAATCCGTAGACCTGTTACTTTCGACACATGGATTAAGTAATAAAAAGGATGTACTATTAATCGTAAAATAAAAATTAACTATTGTGAAAACTTTTTATCCAGCCAGTGTCTACAATGATTTGAGACCCTTGGTATGCAGTAACAGATGGCTATTAAAATTTATGGTTCCTTTATCCTGCTTTGCATGTGTGTTTGAATGAAAACATAAAGAATACAATCAAACATAGGATGGATAATATGAATTGGCAATAATTATGCTTCTTAGGTAAAGGCATTTCCCTCGAAATTTTAAAGAATACTTATTGCAGATGAAACAAAAGAGAACATCATGCTGTATTTTAATTACCCAGATTAAAATAAAACAATTGCGTAACCACATGTAATCGAAAGCCAATGACCGATACAACTCCTTTTGTACTTCCGTCAATTATTCTTAGTCGGTTACATAACTAGGGCAATTTTCATGTCGGTCATGTAACTAGCAAGGAAAACCACATCGTCCACAAATCCTGTTCCAAATTAGTTTCAAGATCATCTTTCTTCAATTGACGTAATATTTTTTCTAAATTTAGCTTTGGTTCAGAGAAGAGCAAGTTGAGATGAAATACGTTAATTATAAACTTTGCTTTATATAATTCATATTTAAACTAACTACTTAACTTTTATAACTTCCGATAACAAAAGAATGTATACTTTTTTGATTCACGGATACTTGAAAAAGACCTAGAAAAACTTTAAAATAGTTGGAAACGGGCTTTTAAAAATTTAGTATTTATCAGAGGAACCTAAGCTAACAGGAACTCATATTCGGAACCTAATATGCTGATTTTCTCTCGAAGAAAGTCCGAATATGAATTTGCATTGATATTTTATGCGATTGCATCTTTTTTTATCGTTTTATCGAAATTTCGGAATACATGTTCTCTTACTAATCTCTTTGGGTTTGACCCCGGACCGTCGCCAATAGCTCGTTGTGTTGCTCCAGTATGACGCGTTAATTACATACCCTCTTACTAATCTCTTTCAGAAATAATCGGAAGGTAAATTTTTAAAAAATTCTCCCATGGAAGTGTATGTTTGTCTATAGAAAATGATTATATATATAATTTCTTTTTAAATGAATTAATTTTCTTCCATTTCTGTATTTTTAATTAAAACGTAATATCATATCCAAGTTTAACGATAATGAGTGCACAACAAACATTTCAATTCGAATCTGCCTCCTTATGTACGAAAGAAATAGAACACTTATTTATATCCGCAGCAACTTGATAGACAGCTTTTTGTTAGAACTGAAAAAGTTGAATGCTGAACTAAATATATTTTATCAAAAGATTTAAAATGAACGTTGCAGTAGAAGTCTAATTATAATCACTACGCAAGCAACCAAGTACTTAAACGAAATACTGTACTTTACACGTTCTACTTTGCAAAATACACACAAGTCAATGACGTTTTAATTATTCTTCAGAGTGCTTTTTAGATGAACCCACGTAATAAGTTCGATCAGCGGCATATCCAGAGAGGAGGGAGGGCCCCTCCTCCCAAAGTGTTGGGTCTTCGTTTTTATATCGCTAACTATTTACAAACTAAATACCATAAATACATAACATTCTTTATATTCTTGAAATAAAATAGTTATTTTATTATTTTCTGTGAAAAAATAACTTATTTATTGGTATGCTTTTCTATTTCGTAATGAATTAAGTATTCTTTATAAAATATGAATGTAGTGATTAAGAAATTTGTTTTGCTGCTGTTACAAACAGCTTCTCTCGAGTATCTATGTGTTGCAACAGCCTCTCGATATTTATGCAAGTAGAAAAAGTAGAATTCCCAGAAACAAGATTAGAATACTCTTGTTAGGAGTTTTGTATTATAAACATTGAACAACCTTTTTAGATTCATTTTTGTACAAATCAACTTCAATGCGTTTTTATGCTTACAGTAATCCTTTACTTCAAAATCCATGGCCTGATGATTAAATCTATATACATATAAAGCAGAGTTGGCGTCTGTCTGTTCTCTATACAAATCTACACCGTTTGACCAATCCACACCAAATTTAGTACGCTTATTCTTTGGAACCCTGCGGGTAACGTAGGCTACATATTAACCCCCGTACTATCTGTCTTTGGTGTGCAGAGGGGCTTCAAACACTATTCGAAATCCCCCAAAGGAATAACATTGCGTATTTATACGATCAATGTTAGACCAATTCACACTAAATTTGGTACATTCATTCTTTAGAATCCTGAAGGAAACAAAGGCTATATATTAACCCCGTTCGTTTTGTCCTGGGTCTCCAGAGCGGGCTAAAACAATCCGAAATCCCCATAAGAACAACATTGAGTATTTTTAGGATCACTGTTAGACCAATTCACACCAAATTTGGTATATTCATTCTTTAGAATCCTGCGAGAAACATAGGCTATATATTAACCCCAATCGAATTTGTCCTGGGTCTGCAGAGGGGGCTAAAAACAATCCCCATAGGAATAACAGATCTGGGTTATATAATTTCTCTGACTCAAATATATTTGTCTCAGACAGTGGTGGATAAAGTCGTTTTGAAGGCCCTGGGTGCAAGAAACTTTGAGGTCTCTTGTTCGTAATTATTCTCAGATTTGTAGATACAATATATATTCATATTTTTTATGCAAAAATATAAATTAAATCGCTATAGTTATCTATAAATACTATTTATTATGATAATAAAAAATTACTTATAAAGTGTAACAAGATAAACTTTCATACAAATCTGTCAAGAAGTAAGCCAAGCCTTCCAATGAGTCTTATGTTTCGATGGATTGTCCAAGTTTTAAAAATATATATACAAATTTATTTCCATTATCACTGAGTAGTAAAATCCACTGTTAAAATATTCACTAGTTTTTTAATTTTTTCACTAAGTGAAAAAGTTGTACACATTCTTTGAAAATTATAACTTTTATTTTGTAAACGAATTCTGTTACTGAAAAAAGGAGGGACGTTAAATCAATTACTTTAATTTCAATCATGACACTTTTAAAACTAATCCGAAAATCTCAGATAACGCATTTTTTGGAAATCTTATGCAATTGTGGCCCTCCTATGAAAAATAACATAGACGCGCGGCTAGTGGATGATCTGCCACTGGTGTTAGACATTCTGTAAAAATGCATTCCCCTCAGAAAAGGATAGACCAAAATTGTTAAGATAGAATGCAGTAAATGCACATAACGCAGTGCTAATTTATTTCGTTCTCAAGATCCAAGCCAAATTGCTTGAAATAACCATCTCTGTGGGAGTTGAGTATGAACATCTGCGACTTATTATCATCTTGATTAACACTCATCGGGGATGCGACATGAACATGGCATATCTAACCCTGCGATGAAGATGACAAATATTCGCTTCAGCAGGAAGTGTGGGTGACATGAACTTGTCACTTTGGTTATATTGCGACTCAGCATGTGTTATATGCTGAGCTAAGCACCATGGAGTTTACAGTATTGGATATACAAGTCTCTTCCATTAACTGCGCAAATTAAATTGCTCGTTTAGAAGCCATGTATTTTCAGTGCCTTACTATTAGCGAATTCGCCTCCCACAACTTCTGTATTATGACGCGTAATCAGTTACAGCTCAGTTTGACCTGAAGGAAGAAGAATGTTAAGCTGACCAACTTCTGAAGGTAAAATCACACTTGTCGCAAACATTTTAAACGTAGAACGTTCTTTGAATAGTGTGAAGCTATCTCAGAAATCCTGTCTTATAATCTTAGAAAAATTCTATTCGTATTTTCCCCCTAAAATCCGATTCTCAGTCGGGTGTGTTGATTATACAATTCGAGAGAAAATGGATTCCACAAATGTATTTTCTAATACAAAAGAATTCAGAAATGTTTTGAATCTGGAATTCTTCATGTTGTGTAGGCTGTAGATTGAATACATAATACACTGTTGTAAGTTTCTAAAATTAATGGGTTGTCTTTTAATAATGCTATGGCACACTTTAGAATGGCAGATCCAGCATTCCAATCATCTTGTCATCTGACCGTGGATCAAAATTACGTGGCGTTGTTCTCGGATCTTTCCCTTGAGGATTGATCACGACGGACGCCTTGTGTTGCTCCAATGCGACGTTAACTAACTACATACCTACCAATCATATTTTTTTCTTATAATTAATTTTCAACAAAATCTTTAAAACATCCAAAATTGTTCTTATCGAAAAGGAAGCTCCACAAAAACTTACTAATGAATGTGTAGGGTGTGTTTAAAAATTTTGGAACTGTTCCCTTTTCAATCCAGAAGTTAATCTAATGAAGTAATTTAACCCTTAGCTCTCGGGGAAGAAAGGTTGAATGAAAACTAACTTTAGTGGAGCAAGCAGATTCGTGTCCCCCAGGATATTGATTTACAGGTTAAAAACCCAAAGGAACCGAAGAATGTAGGGAACAGCTGAAAAGAACGAATGATGAAATAGGGAAGCCTTTTACACACGTTGAAAATATAGAAAATAGGTTTAATTAATAGTTTATAAAACTAATCTTTGTGTACCAAACATTTCATTCCTTGGTTGGTGATGTGTTCACCAGGGATAAAATTGAACCATAAGCAGGTAATACCGCTTTAGTTATATGTTGAATCCCATTCGAATTTTGTTTTTCCCTAGGAAATTCGTTGGTATTCTGCAAAGCTGGGCATGTGTGAATGTCTTTCGGGGTGAGTTCCGTTTCAGGGCAGTTTCTGCAATTGTGATAAGACCTTGTCCCATTCCTATTTATTTTCATCCCTCGAAGATGACGAGTTCTTAGTTTTGTAGCTCTATCCGCATTTATTTGACAGATTTGATGACTAATTAATTTATACCTCGCCACGTCATTAGCATCATAGAGGGATACACGATTTGATGTGTCGTTGCTGAGATGTCTGGTTTCTTTGACCAATTCGTGTGCCTTTCCCTCGATTCCAACATGCACTTACACAAAATAAAAATCACTGAAATTTCAATGAAATATCCACTGTAAAATGCAGGTTTCAAGCTGGCTAATTCTGTCAGGATGTTGAATATTGTTTGTTAGCCTTGAGCATACAGCCAGGGATGCTCAAGGCTAACAAGCAATATTCTGCCTCAGGCCTTTGAGTCATAAAATATTATTAATCAGTTAGTTCTGTCTGTGTCCATTAAAGAAACATTTTATTATAAGATGAAATGGATAATTCTAAATCGATTGTTACATGTTTTCCTAAACTAGCTTGAATAAATTTTATTGATAAATAAATTACTGGCACTAATTTTATGCCATTAGTGTTAACTTGATTTTCCACCTCGATGAGTACCTATTTGAATTTTATTGAAGAAAAGAACTTTTAAAGAATTTTTTTAATGAAGAAATATGAAAAAAACTATATCCATGAACAAATATTCAATTGAAAGGGAAGAATGAGTTTAATATCTAAACGTAATCACAGATAATGAAAGGTTATATGATCTCTGATTTATGATTCAGAAAAGTTCTAGTTTAAAGGAATGAAATCTTTTACTGTATAATTTTTGAAATATTCGTATTAACCAACACGATGTTATACGAGAATGTATTACTGAACATTTAAACTCGGAGAGTTAAGTAGTTTTCTATTTTACAGAAACATTTCGAGAATATTCATATTAACCCTATTAAATCTTTCAAGTCCGTACACAAACACAACTCTTTTACACAATGATGTTTGATAACTATTGACGATTAATATATGAATATTGATGTTTCCCAACAATTGAGTGGCAAAGAATAAAGAAAACTCTCAACATTAATATATATGTGATTGCATAAAATAATAAATTCACAAAAAATTATTTCTTTGGGAACATTTTTCCCCATTCATGAAATTTAACTCTAGTGGTTATCTGAATCGGAAACCTTATGTAAAGACGATAACAGGCCCTCTAATCAGCATATACAATGCGATGCACTCGTGCACATCGTAACATGATTTAAGATCTTGTAGTCACGTGAAGAATTCCCTGCGGGTTAGACGCATTTTGTATGAAATTTCCTTTGGAATTGTCATTCCAACTCAACTATTTACAAAAGGGAACGTTTATCTTTCGAAGGAAATTTTTTCAAACTGTTTCACATTGCCAACCACTTTAATAATGATAAACGCTTGTCATCGGAGATTCTGCCAGTTGTTCGGTTGCTGGTCCATTGTTTCTAAAGCTAATTTCATAGACGATTGAAGATAGCTTATTTCACTGGAATTTCTTTTCAGTAATATTGAATGCTTTTAGCATAGCCGTCTTCATCTTCAGGCAAAAAATTAATGTTTGTTCTCCTTTTCTACCTTTGATAGAATAAAAGTTGTGAAAATGTTGCGTAAATTTAAGTTTTAATATAGCATGTCTATCTATTGTAATTTTTTATAAATTTAATTTTTAAAGCATCATTTTTGCTATGAATATCTTTTACTTAATCTTGTAAGAACAGAGCTAAAACACTATTACAAAATCATGCATCCAAGATATGCTTTATGAACTTTAATACCGTAATAATGAATGCATATTAAAAATTTTCGCAATTTGTATTTGAAAATATATTTCTTTCTCTTACATCATACTATTTTATTAAAAAGTATAAAAATTAAAAGGTGTAGAATCCTTTTGTCAGAACTTTTCGCTCTATAAGTGGCGTATCAGTATCTGTGGAATTACATTTTTTAAATTTGAGCAACAATTTTAATTCAACGCTTCATTTTCCATTAAAAGTTTCTTTATAAGCAAGTGGGAAGCATCGGATAAAGTATAAATATAGATGTATCTAAACTGTAACTGAATAGAAACTTCTTAAAACTATAAATGATTCCAATTTCGCCAAAATTTAGTGATATAGTGTAAATACCTTTTGGCTTTATATGTTTACACAATTAGTAAATTATCATGTATAGTATTTTTTTATTATCAAGAAATATGTGCACATCAATATTCAAAAGTACTTCACTGCGAATTTATTAGTTCATCCAATCAGAGATTATTAAGTATTTTTAACTATTCTTAACACTGGGTTTGAAATGAATGTTTGAAATTCAATCAAAGCCTCAATTTCAAGAAAGGTAGAATTTAAATCAAGCAGATCCGCACTGGGCGGTATAAGGTTTTATCTATACATCAGTGGTATCAAAATATTTTTAGGTTATGCCTAAAATTCATGTGTCTCACCATCAAATCCACCTGTCATCTTATAAAACATTGAATAATTTTTGAGTACATTATAATAAAATATTATGTCATTAAAAATTGTTTAAGTAATAATTAATGACAATCAGGTTATCTTTTCTTAGGCCACAGAATCTTAAATAAAAAACACCGTTATTGTATAGATAAACAAACTATTCCAAGTACGACCCTTCGACGAAAATATAAAACATGAAATGCTTCCTCAAGAAAAAGTGTTGTGTGTAAACTCAAAAATCCGCTTCCAATGAGCTTGAAAAATGAAACGGCTATTTGAGAGGTAGATGCTCAAGTTCAACGCATTACCTGAAGGCAGAGCGAAAATATTTTCGACCCTCTCATAAGGGCAGTAGGTTCACCTACTTATAATACGTTTGAATGAACAACTTGTTTTCTAACCGTCGTTCTAGGGGTCATAGCCGTGCCCCAGAATAGACGCCGACGAGAAAATTACTTTCCACAAACGTAACAGGTGGCTTCTATCCATTTAGGAAATTGTTTCCTTTCAAGAACTCTCAGCTTGAAACACAAATTATTTGAATCAACCGAGGTTCCTTGTTCCATTTTCCGACCCGGGAAAATGGAACCATTCCTTCATCAATAACTCTATAAGTTTAATAAGAACGGCATTTACAAATTTATTCTGTCCACAACAGAAATTCATAAGTACTTCATATTTAAAAGAATGTGTAAATATTTTTAAATATAACCGAAGGAAAAAAACTTGATTTTGATTTTTAAATTAAGTAGTTTTTAAGTTTTAAAATGATGTTATTTTTCTTTCTAGCTGTTTAAAAAGTATTTTTTTTTTTAATATTTTTTTATGATTTGTATCTTTAAAAACTATCAAAGATAAGCACTTGAAATTTTTATGAAGGAACCTTTAAGCTCTAATACACGTTTTAACCAGAGCTTTTACGGATATTTAAGTATATATGTAAAATATAAGCGAAAATAAGCTTTGGAAAAAGAATGTTCAAAATATTTGACAGCGTATGACATATTTAATTATATCCGCAGAAAAAATGTTTGTAAGAAAATGGATGGCTTATAATGAATATCTATCTATAACAATGAATATCAACTATCCAATGAATAATGGTAAAAAAAATTAGTGCCTATGATAGTTAGATTCTGAAAAAGGTACGTCAAGTATTACTCATTTTAATATGCGAAGCAATGAGGAAGTCTCAAATACCGGGTTACTTCAAACTTACTGATGACTTCAGAGGCAATTTTTAAACTAAAATTTTTTCCGTGATCGAAATTGCAGGAACAGGCGTAATCGATGTAAAAAATTATGTAGGGTGACGCACTTAAACTTTCTCGGTGGTCTACGAGTGGTTCACTATCGACGATTTCCTCTCAAAGTCTTTGTCGATTGACTAAAAAGTTTAACTATAGGCATTTCCGGAAATAATTTTCAATACATAAAATAATTTTGAATTCCCGGTATTTAAGAAATTTTTTTGATGTGGTAAAATCGAGAAATTCACTTAGAAAACTTCACAAGAAAATTCACCAGAATTTTTACCTTTTTGTTGTACAACCAAAAGGTTGTGTACAACAAAATCGTCGAATCATGTTATCGAACGAATATTTAATATTTCTGGTTACTTTTAAAGTCTCGCAAAATTAAGCACTTCAGACAGAAGATAACGATCTTTTTTCTTTCAAAATGAAGGAAACATTTAAATTTCATTCCTCGAGGTACTCTGTTTCTAAGATAAGTTGATCACAAAATGGCCACTTTTGGTGCGATCTGAGTTGCTGGATTCGCTGTTATCCTCAGCACCTATTAGCTCCGGCAGACACGATTACAATTTAGATTATTTTTAAGGTTCATTAAATAACGTAAACGTTCAGAATAATAGCACTGTTATTCGCATTATTTCTATCAACTACATTTAGAGCTATTCATGTTAAAATGTATAAAACATTTAAATTCATATCGAAATTTTAGTAATAGTATTAGTATTTTCAAGAAACTTAAAATATCTAAATAAAAAAGTTTTACATTCGTATCGAAGTGCAGTTGACACTAGTTTTAATGATCTCCTATTTTACGAACCCACACAATTTTATTAACTCTCAAGTCCCTTAATTCCCTAAGGAATTGAACCCGGACCGTCGTCAACAACCCGTTGTGTTGCTCCAGTACGACGTAAGTTCAACTACCTACCTCAGTCCCGTACAAATATAGATCTAGTTTTAATTCTCTTTTAACAAACTTTTTATTTTTGCGAGCCTATTGTTCTGTCCTCTGGTATCGTAAGAGTATACGACTGTATATATGCAATATACGGCATTACAAAATCACCAATCAGTATAATTTCAAGACAAAAATTCAATTTCATCACCAAATAAATTTCATAATTCTAATATGCATGGTTATTAAACTGATTTTTATTTGAATCTTCATAAAATATCGAGATTTTTCTTCAAAATTATGCCACAGCTTATGGTAATTCACGCAACTTTTATCTTCGGTTAACTAAGTCAACTGTAACACGTTTACATTCCCATGAGAGAGAATCTTTTATTTGTAACCTCCATATATATCCAGTATTAAAAAACCTAAGGCCGCATCAAATCTTTATTTTCGTGTAGCAAAAAACGACGGTATCGACATACCAAACCAAATCTTTATTTTGTCAAAATGTAGAGCTATTCGAACTGCAGTGACTATACCTGTGCATACACTGGGCATGTCAAGAGGTGCGTAGGAAAATGTTTCAGTCCGTGATAAAAAGAAAAAAATAGTTATAAAATTTAGCACCATTTCGTGAAGAAAATTATGTGAAGTATTTATGTCGTATTGATAATTTTTAAATTCTTCACAGAGGAATCTGAATACAACTTTTCTTCACGAATCGGTGTCGTTTCCATTTCATTAGGTTGAAGAAAATATTTTGCTCTTAATGCAAAGCGTTCTGACTTATCTATCAGACATGTGTTTAAGGAATAACAACATTTTCGTGATTAATATGGGTTTTATAAAATTACTGCAAAATAAGTATGATGAGATGTGATATAATTTTGTCTTATATGTATATATATAAATATAATTCGACTTCCACTTAAGATAAGTGATTCGGTAAAAATATAAATATTTATTCACTGCATCTATTTTTATAGATTCTGATAGTTAAAGTTTGTTGAAATATTTTTCTGGGTAATATACTTTCGTTTGAGTATTTATGACTGAACCGTCTCTCACTCGTCTTCAGAGATCAATTCCTACATGTACTATTTTGTTTTATTTTTATAGTACAATCTCGTATTTATCATCCCATCAGACCATTTTCGATTTCAATATTTTTCACTGCTAAAAACGTTATCTATCTTTTAACAACATAGTTCCGGAACTGTATTCCCTAATTAATTCAATCAGCTTTCAGAGGAAATGATTGAAAATACAGAATCTCCTCGATATATCACGCATTCGGTTAATATTTAATTGTTGCTTCTCTACAGAAATGCTTCCAATTACAAATGTAACAATAATATATGATCCATAAAGTACAAGAAAAGGCATACATACACAAATACAATTAGAAAATACATAAAGCAAAACATCACTGAAGCAGATTACTTATTATATTGAAATCACTAAAAAATATATCAACCTCCGAGGAAAGTTATAGTTTAAAAAATCCATTTGCAGCAAAATTGCTACATACGTTCTTTTTTAAAGGTTTAACAAAAAAATTACAGTTTCTGATGATATACCTATAGGGACGTTAAAATCTATACAAAAAAACTAAAAAGGCTGTATCGCAATTTTTTACCTATCCCCATAATGATTCTTAGGCTTAAGAACAACAGAAAAAATCTCAAACGGTTTCTTAAGAATGGTAAAATGTCGCTTGTTTAAAAAACATTTGGTAAGAAAGATTTGAGTGTCTCTAAAGCGTGGAAGGAATTGTTGTTTTCAAAACTATTTTACCGTTTTTGGAATAATTTAAAAAAAGTTTTACCATCGATTTTGTGTTTTAGTTTAACTTTAAATACGGAAACGCGCATTTAAAAGTATAATTACCATTTTACTTCTATAAATATAAATTTTTTATCAAAGCTCGGTATATCGCTTTTTTTCTTGTGCCCTAAGAAGCGCGATATATCGAGGGGTTACTGTGCATCCATTTAACCCTCCAAGTGGTTTCGACGAGATATCTCGTCGTTCAAGATCTGACCAATTTTGCTAATGACGAGATATCTCGTCATCAAGAATGTCGATTGAATTCCGAATGATAAAGGTATTGCTGTTTTTTATCATGACGAAATCAAGATCAGGTCGGATTTTTCTAGTGACGAGATATCTCGTCCATTTAAATCTGGTCAGTTTTGCTGATGACGAGATACCTCGTCGAGACAACCACCAGGAGGGTTAATTGGATAGAAGATATAAAGAGGTCAATTATTTTATTAATTCTGATGCCATTAGATGAGTTTTCAACTTATTGATTTTAATTTACCTCCATTTGCTTGAGATTTTGAAATAATCGCAATGTATTGTGTAAAGTGCAGAGTATTTGTGAGTGTCTAAAATTGCCTCTCTTCCTTCATTCTTGACCTAGTGAGCGCCTGCGGGTATCCCGGATCTCCAGCCCATGCCAACATCGCCTTCTCTTCGGAGGTCATCGTCCCAGGAACGGTGGCAACGTATACCTGCGACAGCGGCTTTGAACTGCTGGGATCTGCTCGACGAGTATGCGCTGCCAACGGCACATGGATTCCGGCGGGGATTCCGTTCTGCGGTGAGGCATCCTTTGTTTACATGCTCACGCCCATGCATTCCTGCTACTTAAGGGAAAGCACACAAACTGACCAACACCACACTGACATGTCATGCCATCGCTTAAAGCAAATACCCATCAACTCACAAAAGTTTTTTTTACAGTATAGCCGTTCAAAGTCTGGCACGTTTTTAGGTCACTTATTATAAAACAGAAGCATTTTGATAGAGTTATATTTTTCAATCAGATTACAACACGACAATCTGTTTCTCATCGTCCTGAAAATAAACATTCAGTGCGCATTTTCGAAAAATGTTAGCACTGAGTTTCTGCTCTAAACCGACGATACATTAAATGACGGGCGAAAACTAGACATTTTTGGACTCGGGGCAAATGAGAACCTCTATCCAAAACAAAATTTATGTATTTAAAAGGATAAATTATGTTATTTAAATGATCAGGTTAAAAAATACTAATTAGAGAGCGAGAGTACCACATTGGTTTGATAATAAATAATTGTATAGAATATTAATTTTTGATTGCAATATTCTGTTGTGCATAAAAACTAGTAAAAGGCCGATCTTTGTTAGTGGCTCCTGTTAATGGGTCTTCAGGAAGGAAGCCAGAAAAGGCATCACCTACCCCTTGTTTTATCTCACCCTGTTCCCCTAGACGTTTCTAAGATAATTTTATTTTTGTGAATAGTAATACGATTTCAGGTAAGTAGGTAGTTGAATTAACGTCACACTGGAGCAATACAACGGAAAATTGGCGACGATCCCGAAGGGAAAGATCCGAGGACAACACCTCGTCATTTTGAACCACGGTCAGATGACAACAACACCTGACCTGGCACCCCACTCTCCAAATTTCCACACACGGATCTTTCCCTTGGGGATTGATTCTGGACCATCGCCAGTTGTGTTACTCCAGTGCGACATTAATTCAACTACCTACTTACCCCTGAAATCGTATCCTACCTATAAAAACTACCACACTACACCAACGTAAGGACATTTAAGGCCACGTCGTGTTCTAGCCCCTAAGACCATTAAAGTGCTAAAGCCCCAAAGAACACGACGGTCTTTGGTTGGATCAAGTTCCGAACTCACAACTCTCCTGTTGCTAATCCGCTACTCTACCAACGGGAAAAGAATCGGCTTTTAAAACTTGTATTTGAAAGATGAAATATATAAAGCATTCACTTCACGTACATAGAGCTAGAAAATGCTGTGACAAGAACAAAATTGCATTAAAAATTGTAAAACGTTATTCCGAGTAAAACCATACAACTTTTAACTAAGTATTTCTGAGATGACCTTGTAGACTTTGGCGCTCGTGGCCGCCTCTCCTGTCGATAGCCTTAGATACGCCTCTGCTAAATTAAAAACGCTAACTTTAGAATGCTGAAAAACATTAAAGAATTTTACAAACGAAATGGCTTGAACATTTTTCACATTTTACAAAGATGTAGTGATACACTCACAACGAGCACAAAACTCTTCTTCTACTTCTTCTAGACCCACTTCCTCCCAGCTCACCGATAGGTGTAGAGCCCTTCCTGGGAGGAGGGGGAGACAACCCCTCCCCAGCCAATCAATAGACCAACATTTATTAAAAAAGAAATTCACAAACACATAGGCCAACAGGGCCCAACCAAAAACATGCAAAAGACGACCGGCACAGGCCGGTTTACAGGTCGTTAAAACTATATAAAATATTAAAAATACAAGGATAAAACCACAAAATACAGACAATATTTATAAAATAGACAAAATACACAGCAAATGATGATAATTATATGTGTACAGATGAAGATGACAAACATGTAAAATAAAATATAAATGTGATATAATAAAAAGTAAAACTTAAAATATTTAAAATTGGGCCGGACCTAGTCCTTGGCCCACTACTTACGAGGGGACCCAGGAAAGGGTTAGGGTTTAAAATTTGATTGTTTAGTTATCAGGGGGCGGGTCTGCAGTCACCTCCCCGCCCGCCAGCACACTTAATCTAATTTTATTGATTGATATTTTATTATTTATTATGTTGGCACACCACTTTGATACGTTTCAAGCACAAAACTATTAATTGTTTTCCACAAAATGATTCGAATCTCTTCCAGTTTCATGTATGCAGCTTCCCATACTTTTTGTATGCATTAAACACGAACGCGAGCCAAAGAATTCTACACACTAAATACCCACTGGAGGATATTAGTGTTTTCACTGATCTGTACTGTAAGATCATAATACAAATTTTAAACAAAGGATTCATAATGCGTTTGATAGTTAAGGCTATAAAGACCACCATAAAAGAAAAACGATTTAACAAAGTGCGCACAACTATTGTGCATCAATAAAACGTTTTAAAAGAAACCGTCAAAAAAAGAAATTGAAGAAAAGATATCCATTCGACCCGAGGAATAAAAAGCTGGTTTCATAAAGGTTAAAGTAAACATCTATTAAAGACATCCATAAAAGGATATAATTTTAAAATAATAAAATGTTTGTATTTTATTCGTTTTACATAAGCATTATTGTTACCTTCAGGGTTTCTGCACTACAAAGCAACCAGAAATTCGGTAATGTTCAAGGGAAATCTTCGGAAAATGACCTTTTCAGCCAAAAAATGAGAAGTTATAAAATAGCCTATCAGGAAATAAAAACACTGTTTTGTTTTAGGCGTTCGCGTTTGTGAAGTTTCAATAGATCTAGAATCAAGTAATTAAATAATTGAGAGTCAAATATATGAACCTAATATTGACAAAAGTTTTATTAAACTAGTTATAGTAAAATACATTGATTTAACAATAGTAATACTCAGATTTACTATTATTAACGCCAACTGAGTGCATATAACTTAGTTATCCAAATTTCATTTCGAAAATGTTTAATTTAAATTTATTCAAGCGATTAAGTTTCTGAATAGCTGTTTAAATTTCAGATATATTTTATCTGGAATTTTGTTAGAATTACTCTGGAAAACCTGGAAAACTCAAGTTCAGTTTTTCACTCTATGGTCATTAATTGTTACACTGGGGCTAATTGGATCTCGAACACTCAGAATATTTTGCTTTAACCCTCCTGGTGGATGTCTTGACGAGGTATCTCGTCATTAGCAATACCATTAGCAGATCTTGATGGACGAAATATCTTGTCATTAGAAGGAAACTGACCAAATCTTGATCTTGTTATCATAAAAAAATCGGTAATAACTTGATGACGATGCATCTCATCATTAGCAAAATTGATCAGATATTGATGGACGAGATGTCTTTGAAACATTAGGAGGGTTAAGAATATGAATTCCGTATGCAAATCATAACAACTTTTAAGTAACATGTGTAGAATTGACAAAGAAATTATTTCCAATAGGATTAGGAATAGCAAAAAATAGTTAAATGCATTGATGATCATTATAAATATAGAAAGGTGCTGTAAATAAAATAGTTTTATAACGTTAGAGGCTGGCTGAGGAAAAACTTGATCTATTTGAAAGTGAGAGCTGTATTTCATTTGACAATTACATATGAAGAAAATTAAAACGGTGGGAAAATATTACGCTAGACTCATTTTGTCGTTCAAGATGAATAATTACTTTTTCTTCAAAGCGATTTCACTTTTGAGGAACTGTACTTAATTTTCCAAATGGCTATATCACGATCAAAAGCTATAGTAAGTAATTGTTTCTTTTCACCAGTTTCTTTCTAAGTAATTGCATGTTTCTATCGATATCGTGGGAAAGAAGGGAGTTCGTACATTTTCTTAAATTCAAATTAATTCGTTTCTAATGGTGGGAAGTATTCGAGTTCGTGAAGAAGTGTTAATAAATTTCAACCATTTGTCTTTAAGTCATACACTGTTATACTGAAGAGCTATTACGGAGCAAAAATATTTAACAAGAAAAGAAATCGAAATCAGAATTGTAGTTTTTTATTTTGTCTTTAGTACACCTTTTTCACACGGCTAATTTTCATAAATTCTGTATTTGCTTCGCAATAAAATGAGAAAATATTCACACAGAAATGCATTTGCGGTCATGTTTGGCTTCATGAGAGGTGATTTAGACCGTGACCTACTCTTTTGCATAAGTAAATTTACAAAATTGACATGGAAATTGGACCTGTTATTCAGTTTGGCTCTAATTATTTTAAATTCATTCCTTATTTATTTATAATTTGACTAAACATAAGGCTGTGGGTACTCTTGTAATCCTTTTGGCAAAGTATTTTGGTACAAACATTGCAGGTAACTTTTTTTGCTTAAAAACTGGTTTTAATCATTTCATTTGGAAACAAATTGTCTTTCTTTGTAACAATCACGGATCACAGTATTTTATCCTTTTAATAGTGCCCTATTAGTCATATCAGATCTTGCAGCAACTTTTGAAAATTGCTCAGAATTAATTTCAAGTAATTTAGAGCGTTACGGAAAGCTTAAAAAAATTGTGTTCTGTCTTATTAGGAAAACACGATTTGGTGCAGTCCGTAGTTCATATTACAGTACAATTATATTTTTCACCCAGTTATGGATGAAAGGAGGCAATTAGGGAAATTGATTTTGTGAAGGATACTTTTATTAAATACGAGTATGGCATTACACCATTTGTAGTCTTGACATTTGTCAAGATTTGAAGCGACTAAAGAAAAGTGCATGTTAAAATACATATATAATTATGTAAGATGGTAAGCAAAACGTTAGCGTAGTAGAATACTGAAAGTTAATGCTTCTTTTCTGATTTCTATCTTATTTAATCAATTTTTTTTAATCAAATTGTTTTTAAAAGCGACTTATTTCTTAGCATTTTATTTGTAATTCTTGAGTTCCTTATTCGAAACGGGAGCAATTATTGTTGAGAGTCAGGAATTTTCTTATATTCTGTTTTTTATGCCTAGTAGAAAGGTTAAATGTTAAGAATTTTTTTCTCGAAATCAAGGTCGAATCAGTCATTACGACAACCCGGGACTTACAACTGATGAAGTTAGTAGATGGTCTCGTTCTATTAAACCTCTAATGATCATGGGATGAAGAAACCTTGCTCAAAATTCATCGACATGCTTATATTAAGAACACCTGTAACAGTAAAACAGTAAATCGCTGTCTTTATTTGAATTTTCGCTCGTTCTAATTCGAATACCCGTACCAAAAGTTCCTCCCCTGAAAAGTAGCTTTAATCTGCCATCAATGATGTGAATTTTTTTGCTTGAGAAATAGCTTCATTGATCAAAACATTTGTAATTATAATTATTGTATTCAGAAAAACGGAGCTCACACCCTTCATCTTTCATCTACATAATTTGCTTCAACTGCCACCGCTGCCTTTCCCATGGACCTGTATCTGAAATTTATTTTCTGCCTGGAAGTGGACGTAGACTGCTAACACAGAGATGTAGGTGAAGAATTACCGTCATTTAAATAGTGACCTACTTAGTATAATAACGCCAATCAATAAAAGAAAAAAACGCTAGATATCGAGGAATTGGTCGACCTTGAAGAGTGGACAACCAGTTTCTTTAAATCACGTCAGAATCACCGTCGCGTGAAGATATAAACAGAATTGGCGGAAGTGTCCGAGAAGACGACGGGCTTCCTAAAAAATAGAGGCCAGCTGGGTCAGTCGGTTAGAGCATTAAAGCTCTAATTTCACTTTACGGTGGGAAATTCATGTAGTGGGAAAGCAATTGGAATAAAGATGCTCCCCAAACATGGCATCGTCAGAATTGTGCTATGAAACATTCTCTATCATGGGAGACGCTTTTTAAGGGCATAGTGAGGTGCTAGTGACACAGAAGGACAGACGGCACCATTGTGAAATATCTGGAGCAGAAATAGGACTAAAAATAACTGAAGAACAAAGACGTAAAATATTCGAGATTGACTATCAACGTAAATGGTTTATCATTCACGTTCATCTCATATAATAAAGCCATTGGAGTTTGGGTTTTGAATGGGTCTGAGATTTTGTTTCGCCAATTACTTCATCCACATTAGTTTCGTTCTGGTTAATAGAGGAATTGTGTTTGGTGATCTAAGATCAAATTGAGTGGAGATAATGGAACACAGCGGAGATCAAATCGGAATAAGATAAATTTAATGCATTTTCACACTTCAACTCTGTTTTGACTTTTGTTGAGTTCTGCTGGTATTTGATATTAAACTTTGCAAATTTATCCGCTAATATTCTAAATGCACATTTCAGATTTATTCCACTGAACAGTTTAAAAATCAAATAAACTGCACACAATTCTCTTCATGGGTGTTGCAATAATATAACAACTAATACTAAAATTGTTGCTGTAAATTTTCTATTCTTGCTTAATTGCATCATTATTACTCGCTGGTATCACCGTTTCAGAACAGTGACTTGCCTACGGCATTGTTTCAGGTAGGCAGGTAGTTAATTAACGTCGCACTGGAGCGACACAACGGGCTATTGGTGACGGTCCGGGGCACTGTGACAGGATAAATGGTTTCCGCGATTTTCATCATTTGGCCATTTTGATTTACTATGCAGACACTTTTCAGCTGAGGCGTTTTGCCCTTCTTTTTAACAAAGAATGAAAGGTATCTCAATCCTTCAAACAGAAAAATGACGCATTTGTTAATTATTTTTACTTGTCCAAGGATGAAGCGGTATTATTGCAGTTTCTAGTTATTCCATTATTCCCAGGGTGTCATTGGAATATCAGTTAATATGTGTATAGTGGTGATTTCTAAAAGTCTCAAGCTTTCCCTCTTATGATGGTTGATTGGATTGGGTTTTATGGTTCAAGGGCCATCTCTTATTTTGAAGAATAGCAGCACGTGCTCATTCATTTTCGTTCAAAATCTATTCGATTTCATTTTTCACGTTATATTTCACTTTGAAATTGAAAAATGGTACGAGTTATTTTTAGCGTACCATCGTGCAAATCTGTATTAATGTATGTATTCTACTTATAGAAGGAATGCCAATTTTAAAATTTTGTGCACCCGCTAATTTTCGATCTTCGTGATGGTGTTTAGTCCACCACCGTTCTCCAGTTTTGAAACTCCTGTTGTAATGGGGTATACATGATGTTTTGTTGAGTGCATACGTGAGAACTGTTAAACTTATTTATAATGCATAAAAGTATTATTATTGAATCATATATAAAAACACAGCTCAATTTTCCTACAGACGGTTTAGCTTAACCAACAATGTGGTCATCAGCTTGCAACCATAATTATGCGTTTATGTGAATTTTTCTTCAGCGCTCGATCTGAAGAGGAATTGGATGAGTGAAAAACATACTTCAGCAGTTGCAGTTCAGTGATTGCTTTGACTCTCCAAGCGATTTCGACGAGATATCTCGTCCACCAAGATCTGACCAATTTTGCTAATGACGAGATATGTCGTCATCAAGAATTCCGATTGCATTCCGAATGATGAAGATTTTTCCGTTTTTGATGATGGCGAGATCAACATCAGGTCAGTTTTTCTAATAACGAGATATCTCGTCCATCAAGATCTGGTCAGTATAGCTAATGACGAGATTCTTCTTCGAGACAACCACCAGAAGGGTTAATTAAGACCGCTGAGTACATTTCTGACCGATGCTGTCATATTGCAATGAGAAATGCTTTAATGGAAGTGGAGTTTGCACATCTCGAGATATATAAATGCGTGTTGAAGGTATATAAAGCATGGTTTGCTGAGACAAAACACTCAAAATTGCTCTGGCATTTTGTTGGAAATGTTAGCTTATCATTTTGACAGATATTGCCATGGCCACTTCTGAAATATTCAAAACTATCAGACTAGAAAAAACATGAATCGCGTTGAATTGTGAAGTGGTTCTTCAGTTAAAGTTCAATTTTCAGTTTCCTTTTAAAATGGCTTGATGTGAAGTGAGTTGTGCTAAAGTTTTTTTTATTTTCGAGAGATGATTGGGTCTTAATATATTAGAATGAAGACTACATTTTTGTGAATCCCTGACTCGAAAAAATTGTTTGCACTTGTCACTGTTATTCTAGATGTGATTTCCTTTGTATTTGCAATAAATAGCATTGGCTATGCTGGCCCTTTACGATTGATGTCTATACTTTGCCATAATGAATACATTAATTAAATTACTCGACTATTAAGAATTGTTTGAGATCAGAATTAGAGTAATTAAAACGAAAATTTCGTTACCGTATTTATTTGAAACAGAGCTTAGAACATTTCTGTTGCGATAAACATTGCACGATCCATTTCAGTGCATTACTACCATCCAACTTTGAAAAAAACTCGAACTCTCAAGTTTATCCAAAAGAAATCTTCCGAATCTAATCCTAACATATCTCCTCGTGTAAACAAAAATTGCATTGCTAAGCTGTTCAATTTGATACTCTTCAATTGTTCGTTCGATTTTCCCAAGCAGATAAGAAAACGGTGTATCATTTTGTGCACCAAATAAGTCAAATCTACTAAATAAATCAGTTCATAATAAACCCAATGTGGTGTTAAATTTAAAGTCCTGTCATTTAGTTGCGTTCATGTGCAGTCAATTTCCTCGTAGTCAGACGGTGACGTCACAATCATTCCAAATAGTGAATTAGCGGATCTTAGCTGTGTGTCAAGCACCCCAAGGTGGGGAGAAGTTCAAACTACCGAGATGGAGGTGAAGTCGAGAAGAAAGTAGGTCACACAACAGAGAACAAGCCTCGAACTTGACCTTCTAAACCAGGAAACCGTGGGTTTCCCAAATAGTTGGGAGAAGTCAAGGTCCTATCGGAATCCTTAAAACTGAGGAAAGCGCATCCAATTCTGGGCAGTTGGTGACATTATAGATCGATGTGTTTTGGGCGTTGATTGATTTTAGTTGAACAAGTTGGAAAGACTCTTCAAATGGCTGATCATAAGATGTTTGTTTTGAGGGACAATAGGCAAAGTTTCATATCGTAAATATTTAACAACTTTTGAAAATTAACTTATTTGAAAACAAAACTGGGGCAATCTAATGACTAACTTTTTGAGAACGTTTTAGTTGATCAGAATTTTCATCTGTGATCAATTAAAATTAAGGATCCTGGTATAATAACGCGAATAATTCGATAAAATAATAATTCACTTCTCGAATAATAATTCGATTAGACAGTCGGTTCGCAACTGTTGGGCAGGGCTCTTCTTTTTCAGCTACCACCCTGCAACCATTTGATGATTTGATTTGTCGTTCAGCGATACTTTTTTATATTGGGCTTAATTAGATCCAAAGCAATATTTTGAGATATTCAAGAATTATGTTCCAAGGATATATAAATAAACGATATGCGTAGTGGAAAAAATCCTATTTGGATTTTAAAAGATGAAAGCGTAAGGTTAATGCAAAAACACATTCAATTAAAAAAAATAAAGAATAATTCTCAGTCATGTCAAATTTAAAATACCACATTTAAATCTAATTAGATGTGGAAACGCTATCCACATTATTTAAAATAAAAAGTTATATTATTATATCTGAAGTTTACTTGGTTGTGCCTTTGAGAAGCAGATTTTCAGGGTAAAACACAAATTATTGGACAAGAAAAATACTTCCCGTTTTGAACAAATTTGATTCGTCGCCATTTTGACGATATTTGGCACTAATTTTTCCTTTTGCGACATGCTGAAACTGTATTGCATGCCAAGCTAGCCACAAACTATGGAAATGGTTACCAAACACTAGTGCTCTCTGTATAGAGCTTTACAAGAAAAATCCTCTCATGAGGAATGCCTCTTTTCAGCCCGAGTTGGGTCTTTGTAGACTAGTTCACAAAGGCTAGTTTTGAAACCTTGATTCCTGAGAGGGGGTCAATACAAGTATTCTTGAGAAGTGTATTTCTTTAAGCTCGAAAATCGGGAATTAGTCTCCCCGGAAATACTAAGCATGAATCGTCTCTCCGGCAGAGGAACACCACCCAAGTTTGGGTTTGCAAAAGACACACCTAAAATCAGCATAAAGCTTTAGTTGCATTTCCAGATAAAGGTTCATAGTTCGTTTCGTTAGAATGCCTCGTTTTGGAAAGCTATCGCGTGCTACATGGAGAGGTGAAATAAAACACTTCTCAAACTGAAAGGACGACAAAAGAGCTGTGCTGAACGTGACCTGCTTCTTGCGGTCAGCCTCGGTTTCTTTCCTCGTGAGGGCGTAGAATACAAATTCAAAAAATTGGCAACAAGCAAATGTATTTCTTCTTTCAACTCAGTGAGGCTGTAAGGACGCGCCTAAGACGATAGAAGCGTGTTTTTGCTTGGTTTATCAAGCATTCAGTCTTGAAGAGCGGTAATTCGTCACGCTATCGATGATGAACTTGTTTAATGCATCTCGTAGTAGACGAGGCCATGACTTTAGTTCAACCGCTTATTTAAGCCTTTATACCCGTATCATTTCCCACCTGTAAACAAATGCCACTGACAAGAAGCGTTTAACTCATCTTTCAAGTAGGAAAGAATAGAAAATAAAAAGATGAAAAAAAAATCGTTTATTTTTATGCAAATGAAACGTTGCATTGGATGGATAATATTTGACCGATAAATGACCGTTTTAAAGCCCCTTAAACTAGATATTGGTAGTACAGTTAAGAAATAAAATTGAGAACATTTTGTCTGTAATCAGCAAATGTAGACCTGAATGATGCAATTACAGAATAATACAAGTGAATACAACGCTTTAAAGAAACATTTGTGTCAAGTTCTAGGATTGTTTTTGTAATACATTACATTTAATGCATTATCGAAAGTATCCACTTATAAATAGCTGTTACTTCAAAATAGTGTATTTGATTATTTTTCTCTCATTTGTAATTGCCCATTCATATCCTAAAATGAAATTAATTTAATTTTTATCCAGCTATTCATGCATTTTTTCATGTACACATTCTATAAATCATAAATAACAAAGTTCATTGTAAAAAGCACTGCTTATAATCAAGTACTTTTGCTGTGTAGCTGAACTTTTTGTAACATTTTTAGGCAATTTGGCAGAGAGTATTTGTACTAATCGACGCTCAATCCGTAAGTTAAAGGTGCTATTTGACCAGGAAAGCAATTGCTGAAAGAATTGTATTTTAACAATCTAAACAAACTTTGCTGATTTAGTTTGTCGCTCTACAATCATTTGTTTGCTACGCGACGGTTTATTAGACCGGCACCTATGGCTTAAATTCTTTGGTCTTGCAACTCAGTATACCATGGATAGCCTGTAATGACATTCAAAGTCACTGTTAAATCGTTTAAGCTTCACATCGTACCACTGAATCAGTTCTAATTGAGTTCAAATCATTAGTGAAATAAACTTCTCAGATGAGGAAAACTAATTCAAAACCAAATGTCTCCCGTCTTCACGGGACGTTTCTCGACCGACTGACACTACCAGGAAGTTCTTGTAAAAAGTTGCTAAAAGAGACTTCTCATTACGACAATAATTTCCTCAAATATGCTCAAAGAACTATGACGATCCAATTGAAAATCTCTACACCTAATATTGAACTTATTTGTAGATTGTAGGTTTAATTTTATTTGTCACTGTACGGTCATTTTTTGCTACACGAGGGCTAATTAGACCGGGACCTATGGCTCTATACATCGTAGGAAAAAGATATAAATAAAATTACCAGAAATAATGATTCTTATAGGAACGTGTAATAATAACAACGGAAGAGCTATAAATTGAGGAATGAATTCGAGCAATTCTCATATTAAGATTACTTTCTTTTCCTGCTTTCATTCCACTACTCTGTTCCCCAATCCCTCTTTTTTTCTTATCACGACATTTTTCACTTGACCTTGCCTTGTGTTTGGCCCAGCTTGGCCAAATATGGCCCTTACGCCATAAAACTCCTAAACAACCAACCAAGTTCCAGCTTTTGTGTCTCTAATGTAACGGACCGATATTTTGGGGTGTAGCAAAGATTGTTTTTGTAAGGAGATATCTCCAAAAGGCTCTTAGAGTGTTTAAGTCCACTCTTTTATTCAGATTGTGCATGCTTTCCCATAATTTCTGTCCGGTATTAATTAGTCTACTAATAGATTTTCATTTTGCCGCGCACCATCCTTATTCGCTTGCTCTCATTCATAACAAAACAGTTTTTATCCCAAGCGAGCAAAACGTGCATCAACTGAGTATATTCGCAACGTGTAAATGAACTTTAAGGAAAATATACACATCCATTTTTCGATTATTACATTAGAACTCGCTATAAACTTCTTACGCGACTTAGAGAGAAATCTCTCAGTCATGATTATGAGTATCCTAACAAGAGTAAGAACATTTATTTATTTCATCATGACGCACATATTTATATGAAGATTCTTCTCGAAGATGTGCAAATTTCTGAATTTCGTGTCAAGTTATCAGACTGTCAAGATACGATGATGTTAAGACGTACTACATACTGCTTTAAAAAAATTTATTATTGAAATGTCTTCTAAATATTCCAATTTTAAAGCCCATTTTGTCGCTCATTCATAATACAAGGCTCTTCGTTTTCCAAATTTTCCTAAATTCTTTGAATGTCTGATCAAGTTATATTGTTATTTCGTTCCAAATTCGAGTCCTTCAGATTGCTCACATTTGTGACATTTTATCGTCGTCAGAGATCTTAGTTTTATTGAAGCAAGGTGTACATTTATTTGGTATCTGATTCATTTTAAATTGTTACCTTGAAATCCAGAAAAATCCGTAATCTGGAACATTCTGGTTTTAACGTCCTTTAGTGTATAGAAATAATAGTGTCTGAACACCCCCGTGAGCCCTGAACTCGTAACAGTCATTAATTCTCTCCGACATAGCTAAAACTTTCAATGTTCTACCCAAAGGGATGAATTTTACCTTGATTTCGGTCAGAATATTTTTCTGTTACATTTTTTGGTCTACTTGATTATTATAAATACGTCGATGTGATTAAGAGCGTTGTGTTTAAGAGGTACTGCAATTCTGCATCAAGACGTTGTAGTAATTAGTTGTCAATGATAGTTCGCATTTCCGTATAGTTTTTCTTCATCTATCTTAACGTTCATTAGGTCTCGGCTCGTTGTTCTTATTCAAGGCCTCGCATGACGAAACGCTTCGTCGCTTCCTATACAAGGTGAGTCCGATGACCCGTGATATTAAGTTTAACAGTGTTTTAGGCACGCGAACGGCATTAAATGCATCAATAGGATATCAAGGGCAAGGGAAGAATTTTAGGTGGTAACATTTCTTACGACTTTGGGAGAATAAACTGTTATGAACTTACCCAAACTCCCGTAGTTCAACTTTATCAACATTGTATTTCCAAAAGCTTTCAGCCTTACATGACCCTAACATGGCTTCTTTGAACATTAATTCACCTTCCTTGTTCTTAATGTCAAATAAATGAAACAATTATAGAAAACATTTTGATCTTTTGTAATTATCACTTGATTGAAATAAAGCTATGTACCGTTATTCTTTTTCTTGGTATAAGAGATCTATCTGTCGTTTTGTTTATTACAAGGAATGAAAATTACTCTGCTTAAGCTGTAATATTACACTAAAACTATTTATACTTTAAGCATTAAAAATTTAAATTGTGGTTCTCTCCCGAAGTAATGCTGTTTTTCTTTCTACGGCGCTGCTTCTGTTAGAAAAGAAGAGTAATATCAACTGGGTTCCGGTTTTAGAAGTTCCGCAATTTTTTTAAGAAAATTTTAATCCTCGGCTTATCCTAATAAATCCGAATACCATATTCTTAACAACCTTTTTTATGTTTTGTATTTGGCTTTACAATTATAATGATTAAAAATAATTTACAGCCTACAATATTCATAAACTTTTCTCAGGTATTGACGCAATTTTTCAGATACTGAACAGTATATCATTTAATTTTTCTTACTATACTCTTACTGAATGTCTCCGCAAGAGTCAGGTGTTTTTCCTTATCATCTAACATCAGTCACACTTCATTTTACAGTTATTACAGTTCTTAGTGCATTTCTAGTGCACTAAGTTTAAAGAGTTTAGTGGTTAAAAGTTATAGCTTAGGCCAAAAAGTTATATGCATTTTAAATAGGGGGACGTATATGAGGCAGCCCAAAAGTTCATTTCAACTAAACAGCTGTATTTCAATACTGCGTGTGAATTGTGCTAAAAGTATTATTCGGAACAACTAAAAATATATTACTGCAATACTTGAAATTTTTAAGCAATGTACAAACACAGAAACCTTTGATGCAGGCAACTAATAAAATATCAGTTTTGATCTCTTGTGTATTTTTTGCTCGAGAGAAAAGCTAAGCCAGTGAAAAGAGAATTCAGCGATTCGAAAAAATCTGTGGTTTCGTTGGGAGATTATTTTTAGGATAATTTTATAGGAAGATTTTTGTAGGTTTTCTCTTGACGTTTTCCTGTTCTTGATATTTTTAATGAATGGGATCTAAAATTTGACCGTAAGGAAGACCATGTGGTATAGCGTTAAAGAGAAAAATGTACTTAAATACCCAATGGGCAGGGCTTGGGTCCTTTTCTTTTTATACGCCACTACTGAACAAATCATTCGGAACCAGGAATATAAAGAATTGAATTGAAAAATCATCAAAATTCATTTACTAACCTTTTCTGTTGTCAAATTAAATCTTTTAATCTGTATGTCCATTGCAGTCTTATTGCGTTAATCATCATATAATGAGATCCGCTAATCCATCTATATACTGATGATCTATATACTGAGATCCATAAAACAATATAACTAGACAAAGGTTTATGAAACCAAGGTAGGTAAGTATTTTAATTAATGTCACGCTGGAGTAACACGACAAGCTATTGTTTATTAACCAAGACCAAATTTAAGTATGTGTGATTAAAATGTGGAATTTGGTGACGAGTGGGGAGGTTTAAAACGATAGAACGCAAAACATTTAAATCTATTAAGCTTTTTAAAAGTAATAAAAGAGATGAAGGATAACGTTATATGCTCTATTTCTGAAACAATCAGTAGAACTCTGAGTGGAAAAATGAAATCGATGGTGAAAAGACTGCATCGCCTTTTATTGTAAGAAGGGGAATGCTATTAATTAACACAATGGTAGTTTATTGTGGAAAGGGGTGTTTACAGTGCAATTATTCTTTTATGTTATGCTATCAAAGGTGGTTTACTACTAGCTAAATTACATTTTCTTTTCGTACGAATTGCCGAGAAGTGAATGATTTGGTAGGACAAGGATTAAGGGCCTAGGTCAACTTTCGTCCATTTGGTCACGAAATTTGGCTTAGGCGGAGCTAAATGCCGAAATTTTGAGTAAATGTTACCACCTTTTGATTATCTTCGAATGACCATCCGAAGATTTACAACTCCTTTTCACCTGGAAAATCCATTCGATTCTCTCGTTTCTCAATGGTAACATTTTTTCCAGCTACTAAGTATTGAAATGGGCTTTTTATGCCAATTATTCTTAGTCTGGTATGCATTGCACGAATAAATATGGTGTTTTATTTGGGTTATTTTTTAAATTCTAAATGCTATTTTGCACAATCAGAACGTTTCAAAATTGGTTATTATAGAATATGCTCTTTTAAATCTAACTATCCTTTTTCAATCATTGGTACTTGCTTTTCAATCAATTGATATTTTCTACTAAAGATGAAATATGATTTATCTCAGTTCTTATTGCATAGGCAAGAGAAAATCGTTGACAACTTTCGCACTCTAAGATCTCGTCTTAATGTAAAACGCATCCACAATATTTACATACGGATGTGAAGTTGCGAACGATTAGCTCAGTTTCACTTAGGTTCGAATAAAATTACTTGTAAGTCCAGACTCGTAAATACTTCTGGTAACTTAACTTATTCCAATCACACACTTAGACATTTACAGAAAAACCCTTCACCCTAACTTCTCCGCATTAGTGGTTGCTTGAAGTAGACTCCTGATAGTCAGATCGCAGGTTTCATCTTAGTATACTTTTTTTGCGTGTCGCTTACCAATTCTATATCTTTACTATTATTTTAAGGTCATATGAATTTTTTTGTTTTATTATCTTTAATAATATTCTTATTTATAAACAGCAATAATTCATAGATGAAAAACGAAAGCAGCTAAAACTTGTTCATGCTTGACACTTCAATTGATTTCAACAATATGCCCAGAAATTTTTATGGCATGAGATTAAAGATGATTACTTTTATGCATTGTATATCTAATGCACATGAAATCATTATGGAAATTTTTGATTGATTCTTCTATTAAAAATTGAAACATTAGGAAGATTAATTCTTTAAATATAAATAAATGTGTATTCGTAATTGAAAACTGGTGTTCCGTTAGAATATAACACATTATATTTCATAATTGACAGGGTTTTGGCGTTATGAAAGGGAATGATATATTAAAATATGAGATTATAATATATATAGAAAGATATGAATCTACTGGAGACAAGTGATGGATATATCTTAGAATTCATATTAAAAAAAATTCTTTTTGCCATAATTTTTCTCTTATAAAGATATCTCGAGGATCCCCAAAAGTTATCCGATAACCACTAAAACAAAAAATTTCCTATATTAGATCTTATTTTCCTTAATTCGTACGGAAACGCATTACTTGATATTCATCTAAAAGGGAACATTACTATCAAAAATAATATATTTTAAAATCCCCGATTAGATCTTTCTGGATCGTTTAGTTTGTCACTACGGTCATTTTTGCTACACGAGGGTTAATTAAGTAGAAACCCCCTGTAATAGTAGTAGTTCCCCCTGGAAGATCCTTGATATTTACTTACGCGTGTTTGGGATGATTATCATAGAACAATAAGTTGAACTTCCAACAATGTGGCATAAAAATTTCGTAAATCAAAAGTATTTTATAGAGTTGCTACCTACCCAGGCAGTTTAATGATAACGCTGTACTTAACTTGCTGAAATGTTAATTTAAAATCTTAGACTGCGCCTTTTTCAACATCATAAATCAATATTAATTTAAGGTTTTAGATAATATGTTCTATTTTGTGTGAAGTGGACATGACTTTGTTAAGCATTCAATTAATTTTAAGTTTGTGCGGTCATCGTAAATTTCCCGGATGTTCTTCAAAACAACATCGCCATTCTTTTCAAATCTCATATTCAAAATTCCTGACGTCTCATGACATGCATTTGGACTCACCCGTGCAAAAAGGAAGAAATTGAGAAAGGGCAAGCATATTTTTCCTTCGCTAAGTAGGAATTAAAAATACAGTTGGCCGGGAAAAAGGAGGCGGCATTCATCCCAGTCATAGCCTAGTTTTTGAGGTCGAATCGATGCCTTTCCCCAGCGAAATGAAGCAGAACATCGCGATTGCAACACAGCGTCACCTCTTTAATAACGGCTCTTGTCAAAAAATGCAACGATGCGTCAACGAGCCATTAAACTTCTCATGGAAAACAAAACAAAAACAAGTTAAACGTTATCTCTTGTTGAGTTTTAAAAGCGATACGAAAGAAACGATTTTCCCACCCTGTCAGTTAAGAGCACTAACAACTCGGAAAGAAACACATTGCAAGGTCAGTCAAAAAGTGAATTGGGCAGTTCCTGGAACAACCCTTAATGTTGACTTTAAAATCATGAATTTTTAATGAAATATTCACGAATGATATTAATTACCGAATGTTTAAATGATAAAAAGACGAGATAAAAATAAAAAACATTTTTCTTATATTTTAAATTTTTTTTAGTCTTCCATTTTCAGTTTTAAAATTTTGTACTAGAACATGTTTCGAATTGGTAATTTCGTTTTACACCATTTCCTTAAAAGTTAATTTTGGTTTAATATTTGTGTAGTTTGACTCAACAATACAAGCATGCTTTTAATTAAAATGTGCTGAATAAATACATATAACTATCAATTAAATTCATTTCAAATACAAATTATTGATGCTCCGATGTATTTATTTAAAAACTAGATTACTTAAATAAAAGAAACATCAAAACAAGGATTCGTTTTGAAAGAGATAACTTAGGCTTTTTTAAAGTTCCTTTTACTTTCGTATTTCAGATTCATGTTATACCATGTCCTTATTATCATCCTTGTTAAAATTAATCCAAATCTGAGCTTCATTTAACGAGGGTATTGTAGAAAGTAATACCGGAGTATAGTGTGGGAATTGCATGAAAAAAGGAAAAGCACTTTGCTAAAAAAATATACAATTAAGTTTTTCTTGTTTGTGGCCGTGCGCGTAGAAAGTTTATAATCGTAGTTTTCCCAATTGGTAATCATTATTTTATAAATGAATTATTTTCTGCAATTTTTTTATTTTTTTAAAATTGTGTTTACTTGCTTTACTTTATTACGTATAAAATTTAGATTAACGTTAACAAAATTTTAATATATTTATGTTCTTTATGTATTGCCACACTTCATGTTTAGTTTGGTTGGCGTATCGCTCTATGGTCAGATTTTGCTACACGAAGGCTAATTTAACCGAGGCTTAAACTGGATTCCGAATCCCTGTGAACATCCATGCCTACACCGCATTCGAACCCGCGTGCCAACCACTCCGCTAGAAGCCATCCCCACATTTAAGTAGGTAGGGAGTAGAATTTTCGTCACACTGCAGCAACACAACGGGCTATTGGACGGTCATGGATCAATCCCGAAGGGAAAGATCCGTGGAGAACACCTCGTAATTTTGAACCACCGTAAGATGACGAGGTTAACACCTGAGCTGTACACCACTCTCCAAACTTCCGCACCAGATCAACGTGAAGACATTTGGGACCACGACAGAGTTAACGTGCACCAGCCCCCACGTACATGACCTACTATCTTTGGTTGGATCGAGTTTCGAACTCGCTCCCCTCCGGTTGCTAATCAGAGACTCTACCAACTGGGCTACCGCGTCCCCCGCATTTAGGAAAACAGATATCTGATACCACAGTTTGCTCTAAAACCAGTATATGAAACTTGTATGTAATCTCTCCATACTCATACAGAAATGCTATTCCCAATCAGCGTGACGATTTCAAGATCTCAAATCCTAAAAGATAGAAGAGAGAAAAGTATTTAATATTCTAAATTATTTTTGGTTTTTGACCTCCATTCGGATGGGAAAGATCCTCAAAGCCACAAGTCAAAAGACGAGAAAAGCAGTCATTTGAAACGACTTACCGAAGTCATTGAAGTGTAATTAGAAATGCATTTAGTGAATACAAAAGGAGGGACAGTCATCTGATTAAAAGAGAGGTGAAGATAAAGAGGACTTAACCTCTTTCAACGTTTTTTCTTCGGATTCAGTGAATGTTAATCCCATGGGTAAACTTTTGAAGAGCTGGAATCTGTGTCAATAGTTTGAAAAAACTTGATATTTATGTGACTGAATTCCAAACTTATTGAACGCTTCTTTTACAAACGCATTTCTATGTACTTACAAAAGTAGGTAAAAGTCATAAAACCGTAGGTAAAGAACAAAAACTGTATCATCATTAGTTTGTATTTCAGAGTAATTCTATTAGAGGTTCTTGATCCATCACACGTTCAACGGAAAGGCCAAAAACTATTCTATTACAACTTATTTACTCCCAAATACTTGATACCACAAGTGAAGAATAAGAACAAGCTGTTCAGAAAAGCGTATGAAAACAAACAATGTACGTGCATTCACAAGAATACGTTTGTATTGTATATATTTTTTGCAGCTAGTAATAGTTTTTAGAGATTTATCACTAAAGATGTGGGTTTGCAAATTACCTACATTCACATTATCAGTAAATTTCCGATGGAAATGCTAAATACCGGTTTGAAGTTCTGGTTTCTCTTTGCGGAAGCGATTTTTAAGTAAATTTCAGAAATGACATCAATTATTTTGGCGAAGGCAATACGACGCAATTTTTTGTTAATATGTAAATATTTGCAAAACTAAAACTTTCTGCGATTTATTCCATCCGAAAATTCGTTTGAAATAGGGAAGAGCAATCAGTCTTTACTGTCAACAAAAGATACCAAAGGACGAATTAATCCAGGGCCCCTGAACTTATTGAGCGATAGATATTTGTCACTCGAAAATACGTCTAAAAGCATTTGTTATCGCCGTCAATACTGAAGAAGTAGGTAGTTGAAATTAATGTCGCACTGGAGCAACGCAGCGGGCTATTGGCGATGGTCCGGGATCAATCCCAAAGGAAAAGATCCGAGGATAACACGTCGTAACTTTGAACCACAGTACGAGGTCAAGACCTGAGCTGACACCCCATTCTCCCCATTGCCCCTCCACCATTTACACCACGCCAGTACTGAAGAATTGTGGGAGTTAATGAAAATCTGTGATAGAGTAGTTATTAAATAAAATTTTTGTAAACATTTTATAATTATGAAACAAGAATTGAGAGAATACAAAAACGTCTTGAGTTCAAGCATAATCACCGTGCACAATAAACACTCCGTCACGTGTTAACCCTTTTGGTGGTTGTCTTGACGAGATATCTCGTCTTTCGCAAAACTGACCGGATCTGGATGGACGATATATCTTGTCATTAGAAAAAAACTGATCGTATCTTGATCTCATCATCATAAAAAAATTAGCAGTATCTTGATGGACGAGATATCTCGTCGAAACCACTTGGAGGGTTAAACGGGCTTCATCTGTGAGTGAGTATGCTGAAAAATACACCTAGGCTACGTGCAACAGCTCATGTGCTTGTGCCTGAATTTCTCACTTTCGCGTAGAATATCTTACATTTTTGGAGTGCTCGAACTTCTCGGCAACTCGCATAATGCCTACTGACATGAAATTTTCCGGTTTCACACAGCTGGTGGTGCAAACTCTCAAATGTTAAACGATTCGGCATTCGCTTATTGGGAAAGCGTTCGTGGTACAATCTTTGAGCAGTTCTTCCAAGTGCATTGGCAATCTTACACATTAGATGTTTGGTGTAAAGGTATAAATAAACTTTTTTCAAAATTTGATTTTCTTTCGGGTTTTCAACTTTACAGTGGAAATTTTTCAATTGTTTTTTATATCTATTCACAAGCTAATTATCCCTCATGTAACAAAACAAATGACCGAAGAGCGTCAATGTAAACCATCACGAGTGAAGACGGCCTCAAATTTAAATAAATTACCGACATTAATTGTGACATCAGATACAAAATTTCTCAGTATTAATTACATAAACTTGCTCCAATAAAATCGATATTACTCATTCTAAAAACTTGATAATAAAACAAGTTAGGTATTTTTGCATTATTCATGTACACGATTTTTGTATATTTTGAAACTGACATTTGTTTACTGTCAAACTTTCATTAAAACTATTAGATTTTAATCTGGAATTTTTGTAATCTGAATGAAACAATGTTGAAATCATGCTTGTTGTCATCGGATATTTTTTGTTACATAGACTGAACTTTTCAAGTAATTCGATTCTGATCTTTACAGTTCTGAATGTGGCAGTAGGGAAAGCACCCATGCAGTCAAGTCTAATGGGCACTGGAATTCCTCAGAAAGCCATCGACGGGAGCACAAGTACTTTCCTCAATCCGGACACGTGCACCATGACCCAGACTGAACGATCTCCTTGGTGGTATGTGAATCTCCTCGAGCCATACATGGTTCAGTTGGTTCGATTGGACTTCGGAACAGCCTGCTGTTGTAAGTACATCTCTGATAATGCAATTAGCGACTGCTAGACATGCCGCAACCTTGTTTTGCCAACATTTTTATTCTTACAGCGAACAATCGTCCTGCAACAATTGTCGTGAGAGTTGGAAACAACAGACCAGACTTGGGAGTTAATCCTGTTTGCAACCGATACAGTGGTTACATTGGTAAAAAATCATTTCTGAAATCGTTAAAAAGTATTTTAGTTGTGTTTGCTTTTCCGCGTTACTAATTGCTGGTTTTATATTTTGTAGAGGAAGGGCGACCTCTCTTTTTACCATGCACCACTGCCATGCCTGGGGCCTTCGTCAGTGTGTATTTAGAAGACCCTCCGTCGAACCCATTATCAATATGTGAAGCTTTTGTCTATACGGATCAAGGTATTTTTTTTATAGAATAGCACTTTTAGATGGAAAAATTTTAAATAGGTAGATCAATCATAGACCTCGGTAATATATATTTGATCAATAAAATCCTTATGCATCGTAGAAGACTGGAGATAATTGCAAAACTTAGATTTGTTGCGTTTTATGTCCGTTGATAACTGAAATTTCGACTTACGAAACGTGAGTAGGAAACCGTGCACACATCAATAACTTAAAAGGTACAACAAAAATATAACTTTAAAACAAAGCAAATTTTGCATTGCACCAGAACTTAGAACATAGAAATAAATAACCTAATTCAATTTATTTTGATGGAAATCAAAAACAGATTAGAAAACAGAATTAATTAAAAGTCAAATTCAACGAAACGAACAATATATCTGAATCAATCCATCTACCTTATCCAAACCGACTTCAACGATTTCCATTATGAATTGAAATTAAATAACTCAGAGAATGAAATCATCTAAAAACCTTATTTTGCGATTTTTGTTTTTAGTTAAGTAGAGTTTTCAAGCTTTAAAATGATGGTACATTACTTTTCTTTGTGGCTTATCTTAAAGTAATTTTTAAAAATATTTAAAAAATATAATTCTCATCTGGAACCTTTTAAGTGCCCTTTGAAGGTTAATTTCCCGTGTTTTTTACCACGTAATGGATGACAAGATCAAGATCTGGTCAGTTTTCTTCTAATGACAAGATATCTCACCCATCAAGATTTGGTCAGTTTGGATAATGACGAGAAACCTTGCCGAGACAACCGCCATGAGGATTAAAAAACTATCAAAGGAATATATCATCAAAAAACTATCGAAGGAATATATTATCAAAAAAGTATCAAAGGAATATATTATCAAAAAAGTATCAAAGGAATATATTATCAAAAAAGTATCAAAGGATTATATTATCAAACAAACTATCAAAGGTATATCTTTAAATTTTGATGAAATAATCTTAGGACTCTAATACGTTTTAACTTGGGCTTGTATGGATATTTAAATAGGTACGTAAAATGAAAAACTTTGAATAATTTGCAGTGACTGGTTAAAATGTCTACAACTCTCCAATGAATGTTTGGCAAAAAAAATTTGTGTCTATGATAAAATTATATTCTGAAAACGTACTTAAGTATTGCGCATTTTAACATGGAAAGCATTGGGGATGGCGCTAGACTCCAATTTACCTTAACTTACAAGGGTACAATTACCGAAAAAGTTATTTTTGAGTGAATGTTTAGTAATGAAGTATCTTAAGATAGGTCTAGACGTTGTGCAACTTACTTTGCATTACTTCCCCTTTGTCTGCAAAAAATCATCCTTTATCAGCGATGCCACCACAATCGATGGACAGCGGAAACAGAGTATGTCGAGCGTGTATGGGTGATTAGTTTCTTACTCTTGCCCGTTGGTTAGCGATATATGACTTACAGATTCAATTACCTCATCACTCTTTCAGCTGCATTCTCACCCGAAACATCAGTTTGTATTATTTTCCCAACCGTCTTTCTTAATGTGCCGATTAATTTCAATCTTTTCCATGAAGGGAAACTCGGCCTTAAGAAATGCACGACTTCAGCCGGAATTGAAAGGGTATAACGTAATAAATAAAATATGTAACACAAACATAAAACTGCACTTGTTCACGTGGGGTTTGGAATGTTAATGAAGGGCTGCTCAACAATTTTGCGAATCATAAAAATAGTTCAGATCTTGTAAACTGAGTTTTTTTAACTTTCAAGCTTCTGTAATATGCATCTACATTTATCTAGGCTTTCGTAAACATTGCCTTCCTGAATTTATCCTATAGAAATTTCTTTAAACTGTATGGATATGTTAGATTTTTGAACAAAATAACTCAGTCATTGAAAATATCCTTGAGAAATATTTAATTGAAAAAAATAATTATTTCTTCCCGCATAAAAAAATTCAAGAGCATTTACAAATACAGTGTTTACCTGCAGAAATTGATTAAAAGTCCTTTTGACTTGATGAAATAAACTCAAACAGCTTATATCATTACTACGTAACTAACAGATCTAGTCCACAATCGAACTGCTTTCGAGTAAAACTTTACTTAAATAAACGAAGACGCTAGGGGGATGAGCTTGATCTTATAGTAAGTTGTGAATAGTAAGAAAAAGGTAATTATTTGAAAAATATTCGAGAATTAAAAACATTTTACTTGATAATATATAGTAAATAGTATCCAATATCATAAGTCACCCATTCCAATCTCAATTTAGAATCAATGGCAGCCGAATAGATCTGGTTAGTCATACTCACTTTGGGGTTTCAATCGAGATATCAAACTGTTGCATTAATTTGTGCTCTTATTGTTTCATTATGTATTGTTATATCGTAATCATTTCTTTTTCTGAAGCTTTGCCTATCGAGCGCTGTCCATCATTCCGTGATCAACCACTGGGAAGCACAGCAACCTACAATGGGAAGTGTTACATCTTCTACAACAATCAACCGCGAAATTTACTGTCCGCTCGAAGATTCTGTGAAATTCGAGGAGGAAATCTGATCGATGAGACCAGTCCAGCTCTACAAGGTTTCCTCAGCTGGGAGCTATTTCGAAGACACAGAAATGATCCTAATGGACAATACTGGCTGGGTGCTGTAAGAGATCCAAAGGACCCAAATAACTGGAAGTGGATTAATGGTGAGAAAGATCATTAAGCCTCTGCTCACCCAAACAGAAAACTACCCACCGAAGCATTCAAATGTTTCAGACTCTAAATTTGTTGATTTGCAGAAACACGTTTCATCACTCGTAAGATAGTTGATTTCAGTTTTAGGAACATCGTTAAACCTTCAGTTTTAAAAATTAAAGTGAGTCAACAAATCTCAGAATTTAAGAGAATGTTTTAACTGCAGACAACCATCACTTAAAAGCCACTAATTTTTAATTCGATTCCTCGGAGAAATTGTATTTCAGCGGTGCTCACATGCAATTGCAAGTACAGCTCTAAAATACTCTTTAAAATATGGCACTCCACTATCAACCACAATTTAATTTAATTTCTCAATGAGTATGTTGCTAATATTAGTTATTGAAGAAATACACACATACAGTGAAACGACGAACCTTTTTTTAATCATTTAGACTACCAAAATAGACTAAACTCTAACCAGAACCACTCTATTGTATTGATGGGTACACCCAAGATATCAATCTGGCTACATGGGATCTTTATTTTAGTAGATTATAATTTAAGATGATTAAAACTTTGAGAGTGAAGCAGTAATACAAAGGGTCGCGATTTTTAAACTAAAAATTTATTTCTTTGAAATATAGACTTGTTTAAAATCTAGAAAGTTTATTTCTTCTGAACAGCGAGGTCAAAATATTCTGAACTTTTATATTACATTTTATTTACTTTTGTTAAAATGCGTGTAAGATAAAAATTTTGGTATTAAAACAGTCTTGATTAAATCATAAAAAAGCTAGTATTTACGAAACGCTAAAAAATATTTTTCTTTCTAAAAACGTTGATTTCTTTCTAATAAAACTTAATCAAAAATTTAGATTACAATTCAGAAAAACTTTATTAATAATATTGAATACAAAAATTGTGTTCTTAAGAAAATGTGTGAACGCGTTATTTCATACAAAAAGGTACAACTGTGGCAAAATAGATATTCCCCTCTTTTCATTTGCACATATTGTTCATATTAGAATAAATTCAGGTACCATTCGATAGGGAATAACACTTTCTATAAATTCATATGCATAAATTTGGTATAAGTGACCGTCAGCTGTCACAATACGTGTGTACGGTTCTTTTCTTACCATCAATATAAGTAATCGGTAAGCAAATAGAAATTTGATTAAAATAAATGGGGCCGTCATAAAATCATTACTTTAAATTATACAAAACAGCGATAAGTTTAATTTTCAGAGAATTTGCAAAATTATAATTGTTTATATTAACATAAACACAAAAGCAAAATTTCATAGTTCAAATGAAATTCCAGTTCTCTAGTAGTCAATTTTCATCCTCATCTTGGAGTTTAAATTAGGCAATATACAACTCCATCTTCATTCGTAGTTAATTTAAAACTTAATAGGCGTATTTTATGTTTTAAAAGTACTCTCATATATTATATTAGCTATTTCAATTGTATTTACAGAATTTTTCATCGAGATAATCTCCTGTTTTCTCTATATGATTTACAAAATAATTTAATAAAAATGAAGTTATTCACAAGTCACACATATGGTGTATTCGGTATACTAATTACGATTTGAGTCAAAGTAACTAGTATAAATGAATAATTTCTTAAACTGCTCAAATAGTGATGCAGTTCCTTTAAGATAAAGGTAAGACATTTATTTTATTCTCATAAATGGTTCTTTTTCGAGCTCATGCGCATGTGGAAATAGGACCTGGAGGAAGGTAAGTACGTATATCTGAAATATAAAAATGATTAGGATAATTAAAGCGTTAACAAATATTATGCCTCTGTTTGCACATAGCCTTTCATTGCATACTATTCGCTATCTCCTGTTTTCAAAGACATTTTTACTTCTGGTTCATATAACTTTTCGAACATAATTTTAACTCTTTTCCACAGGACAAGATGTTTCCGTTTCTTTCTGGAATGTTCCCGGCACCAAAGAAAATTGTTCGAGATTCGATGGTTCTAAAGGGTGGCTTTGGTCTGAAACTAATTGCAATTTGAATCTGAACTACATATGCCAGCACAGTAAGTTTGAAATGTCTTTCCTTTATTTAGAACCTGGGTACAATAAAACTTACATTTACTGAAATTATCAGATAATTGGATTTGTTTCATAAATGAACAAGTAAAATTCTTCGGAGCTTCTCTGGCTGCAATCGAATCAATTGCAGATCTTACTGCAACAATGGGCTGACCCACAACGCTGTGAAAATGATACATGGACACGGATGATTTTAGTCACGCAAGTTTCCTGCCACTAAGGTTTGCAAATTACCGGCATGGACAGTTTTGTTAGACTTCTTAAATGTTTTATACTTTCTAAAGCGTATTGTGCAGATTTGTAAGTACAGTAATTCGACAGGAAAGCAAGATAATTTTCGTAAAGAGTAAAAGCAACACATGAAAAAACAGAAAACTGTCAACGATGTTAGAACAGCTGTTCTTAAGTCGACTCCAAGACATTAAGTTAAATTACTGAAACATTGCAAAATCCAAAACCATTACTTCGGTATTGATCCCGGACCGTCGCCAATAGCCCGTTGAGTTGCTCCAGTGCGACGTTAATTACCTACCTACCTATCAAAACCATTACAATCTCTAAAATCGGTTTAACATTTGCCTTAAAGTAAACAAACTGTAGTATCTACTATATATTTTCAGTGTTTTATAAAATAATTATTACAAGTTACCTTAAATATTATCAAATAAAACAATGAGTAGTTCACAAAAGAAATATAGCTCGATCTCCCAATTGTAATTTGGCGTGATGTGGAAGTTTGGAGAATGGGGTGCCAGCTCAGGTGTTGACCCCTTCATCTGGCCGTCGTACAAAATTACGAGGTGTTATCCTTGGATCTCTCGCTTCGGGACTGATCCCAGACCGTCGCCAATAGCCCGTTGTGTAGCTCGAGTGCGACGTTGATTCAATTACCTACCAAACTACCTAATAGTAATGCAAACTAAAATTTTATATTTCTTGTTCTTTCAAGTTAATATTTATTTAAAATACTTATAAGAATGAAATATTTTTATTACGTACAAAAAAGTGAAAATTAATCTCTCTAATTTACTTTCGGGAACGCAGTGGCGCAGTGATAATGCCCACTGCACTTGCAGCCTGCGAGCCGTAGGCGGCGCCGGTTCCTGCAACTTACCCTGGTTGTATTTCGTTCTTGTGTCAGTTTAACTTTCCTTGTGTATACATCCATTACTTGACGACTATTTATTTATAAGCTGATTCTTGATATCAAGCACACAAGTTGAAATATATGTATTCAATCAATAATTTATTTCCACCCCCTTCACGAGTCGGGATGATTGACCGGCCACCAGATTTAATGTGCACATATCCGGTGTATGCACGAGGGCTAACGGCTTACCTAGTTCCCTGGTATAAAACATCAATTCTGATTAAAACTTAATTCATTGATATATAAACATTCATTTGCAACGATTGTGTGATCTAAAAAATAAAAAAATGCCTAAAAATTGAAATAAATGTTCGTAAGTGGTGAAAGTTTAAAGCCGCTGCACCAGAGAAAGTCTGAATGAAACGCCTTGTGGTAGGTAGTTAATTAATATAACATTGGAGCAACACAACGGGCTATTTACAACGGTCCGGGATCAATCCCAAGGGAAAGACCCAAGGACAACACCTCGTAATTTCGAACCACTGTCAGATGACGAGGTCACACCTGAACTGGCACTCCACTCTCCAAACTTCCACACCATGCCAGCGGGAGGAGGCCACGACAGATTTAACGTGCACCAGCCCCGTGTATACGAAGGTCTTTGACTGGATCTATTTTCGAACTCGCAACCCTCCGGTTGCTGATCCGTTGCTCTTCCAACTGGGCTACCAAGGCTCGAAGCGCCTTGTACTTAGGTAGTTTATTTCTAGGATCCTATGTCAATGCTTTTTTCCGTATTGTAAATGTTTTCAATTTTTGAGTTTTACTTCCACTAAATTTTCTAATTTAAATATCCTTCCATCAAAATTATGTATGCTGAAAGTTAGAAAGGCATTCCATGTTATTTTTACGAGTCTTTTGTATAATATTAATTAATTAATAACCATTCCGTTAGAATGAACCCGTGTAGCGAAAAAGATCGTAGAGCAACAAACCAAACGGTTTTATCGGAACACTAGTACGAAATACTTTAGTGGTTCCCTATGGAGTTTTGTATTACGGAAATCCACTGTATTTCTGAGACATCACATCTTAACTTACTCAGGCTTAACCCTTCAAGTGTTTCGACGAGATGCCTCGTCGAAAGTCTGGTGAGTTTTCCTAAGGACGAGATATCTCGTCGAAACAAAACTGCCTTATTTCTCCAAGGGGAATGAAGATCCAAGTAGAAAAAACAAATTGCCCCTAGCCCAGAACTGGCAACAGTTTTGAACAAGTTTTAGCAAGACTGGCCACTACAGGGCTGACACGAACATAAACCACCGAGCGAGAGGATTAACTTTGATCGGAACAAACTGAGATGCGTATGATTTTGTATGAGGCCTTGTTATTCGCTAATATTTAATGGGATCGTAACGAACTAATTTGGAATTATACATTTTTTAAATGTTCCTAAAATTTTCACTTGAAAATACAGTGTTTTGCTGCACCATATCCAAAAATTCTCACGCTCTTCAAGGCTGACGCCTTCTCAATGTCGAAAAAGATATAACTAAATTTAAACTATTATTTTATTTTAGAGATTAATTTAGAGTCGGGAATCGAATTGTGGGTCCAAGTCCCCGTTACAGACTCGACTTTGATCTCCTTACATATGATGGAACGAACAGAAGATATGTGTACGGGGCTGAGAATGTAAATGAAAAGAGCTTGGGAAAATATTTACGATTAGCTGTGAGACAGCAATATTCAAATGCGAGTGTTCAAAGGAGAGCGTGGGGAAAACGAAAAACGAAATTTGTATAATACTAAGTGAATTATACTCTGAAATCAAAGGGAAATTTAAAAATCTCTTACCCAAAGAACCTTTGGAGATCTTAACTTTTGACGCTGGGCAGAGCTTTCTTCTTTGGGTTATCGTTGTGCAATCTTTTATTTTATTTGCTCTGAGAATGTTCAAATTTCTCTCGTACTTCTCAAACTTTAAGCCGTATCTAGTTCATCCTCATGTAGCAAAAGGTGCCTGTAGAGGGCGACCAATCATATACTTCTACTTTTACTCAACCTCTCTTCTAGGCACTCGAACTAAATGGAACACAGAAAATTTATTAGCTACCGAGACTCCAAAAATTGAGAATGCACCTGTGTTTTTGCAAATAATTTCGTTTTCCAAAGTAAATAATCAATTCCATCTACGTGTAATCATTTCTTCTTATTTTATAGGCCTGATAGATGATTCAATTTGTGACAATCACGTAAAGTTGAAGTAATAACTTCTAAATTAAAATAGAGTTGAAACACTTTAATAAACTATTGAAGACTTTACATAAAAAAATTTACAGCACAGAACTAGCCATATATTATTCGGAATGCCCCCGTCTATCTTAAGCTCAGGCTTTGTGCTCGTCATCTGATCGTGGTTCAAAATTACGAGGTGTCCTTGAATATTCCCTTTCGGATGGATACAGGAACGTCGCCAATAGCCCGTTGTGTTGTTCCGGTGCGACTTTAATTAACTACCTACCCAATTTATGTTATTCAATATCCTGGTGGTCATGCCAGCAGTATAACAAACTCCGGGTTCGAATCGCGTTACGAGCATAGATGTTTGTGCTGGTTCGGAATCTACTGAAATCCTAGATCCTGGTATCAAAAATATCACCGCTAGTGACAAAACGATTCATATCTATCCTACGAAGAATAAATAGGTTAGATGGGAAGGATTTTAACAGGGGTTGCCTTCCTGGAGGTAGGTAGGTATTTTAATTAGCGTCGCACTGAAGCAACACAACGGGCCATTGGCGACGGTCCTGGACCAAACCCGAAGGGAAATATTCGAAGACAACCCCAAGTCATTTCGAACCACGGTCAGATGACGAGATCACACCTGAGCTGGCACCCCACTCTCCAACTTCCACGCCAACGTGAGGGCATTTGAGGCCACGACAGATTTAACGTGCACCAGCCACCTTTGTACACGACTGTCTTTGGTTGGATTCGAACTCGCAACCCTCTGGTTGCTAATTCGTTGCTCTTCCAACCGGGCTACCACGGCCCTGCCTTCGTGGAGAGTAAGTAATAGGGAGAACGGCCCTTATTTGTATGTCGCAAACCCAACCAATGCACAAACTAGTAAGACAGAATTTCAATTTTAATTTTGTCATGTTCAATCATCTAATTTGCTGAAATACTTATTGACGTATTAGTAAAGTACTTATTGACTCATTCTGAAATCTCCAAATATGGGGACTAGTGACTGCACGGTTTTAGTAAAACGAAAAACCGGTTTTTCGGTTTTCATTCTTTTTCAAAACTCGAAAACCGGTTTTGTTTATTTATTTATTTATTTATTTATTTATTTATTTCAATTAACGTCACACTGGAGCAACACAACGGGCTATTGGTGACGGTCCGGGATCAATCCCAAAGGGAAAGATCCGAGGACAACACCACGTAATTTTGAACCACGGTCAGATGACGAGGCAACACCTGAGCTGGCACCCCACTCTCCAAACTTCCACACCACGCCAACGTGAGAAAACCGGTTTTGTAAAAAATACGAAAAACACTATATTTGTGTAACAAACATTAAATAAATTTATTTCTTAAGTATGTAACTTATATACATACATAAAACGATTATTATCTAACATTGAGAGCTATAAAATCACCTGCCAGTACAGTTAGCATTTTTCTCGGCATTAAAGTGCGCTCACAGAAAACAGTGAATTTATGGAGACATCATTTAACCTCGATCTTATTTTGGTTATGAATTGACCTGACGATGAGAATGCCCGTTCCGATTCCACGCTTGTCGGTGGAATAGTGAGCAAGTATTTGTAGCACAGCTCCATAATTGTGCTTTTGGCTCCCCTCCTTTCAATACTGCAGCATCTTTTTCAATTTCCATTTCAAAATCACTACTTGTACCTACTATTATCCAGTGATGCCGAATCAGCAAGCTCCTTGTCAATTGCCCTCTGAAGCAATTGTCCCATGTATAAAACAGAAGATTTTTCCACATCATCGTCTTTGTCATCGAAGTTTATATCCCTTGCATCGGATTGTGCTGGTGTTAAAGAAGACGGCGATAAACGTTTTATCATGTTATTTATAAACCGATAGATAGCCGGTTTCCCCAACTTTTTAAACACATATTCCGATCTTTTATCACCGGTTCGATACGCATTATGTAAAAATTGAAGTACTGCTGACACGTTAGTGCGTCTTTCTTGAATTCTTAATTCTAGGTATTCTTTCAGTTCATTACCGAGTATAGTATGAAGATCATTTAAAGACGTCAACATGAAATTTAAAGCAGCGTCAGCAGTCAATAGATTTGCATCTGCTCTACATAATGCTTCCACTGTAAATTTTACTGGCAATAAGGCAGAAATAGTATCCACTAATAAATTAAAGTCCTGTTCAGAGAATGAAATTTTCGATGACAAATCAATTAGGGCTTTCTGAACACATGATTTTAATTTGTTGAACCTTTCCAACATGGTGAGTAAACTATTCCATCGTGTTTTTGAATCTCAAATCAATGAGTACTCTCTACCAAATTCCAATTTCACATATTTTTGCAGTATGTCATCGTTTTTTGTTGAGTGTTTGCGGAACAATCGTACCACCACTCTAATTTTTGTAATACGTGGTAAGATGGTTTCATGTTTAACATCCGAAGCAGAATTTCCATTTACATCATCTGAGTAAACAATACTGAACCCACTTTCAAATGAATTTTCATCTTCCAATTCCGAATCGTCATCATTGTCAATATACAATTCAATATTCTCTCCTTCAGATTCTGATACAGAGTCACATTCCGATTCAGGTTCATTATCCGATTGTGAGTTATTTTCCGAGATGAGCTGCTTCCTAAATGACATGTGATATAAATTTCTTCTCTATATTTTTACATTTTATTGGTATCAATGAGGATCCACTGTCTGGCTCATTGGTACTGATGCTGAGAATCCGTCTACATTTTATTATGATTGGTCAGCGGAGAAATAGGCCATGTTGTGTCACGAAGTGATGTGTGACTCCTGTGGCATTAATACCACAGACATGTAATAATGTTGAATATTTATTCTGATAGGGTAGTAAGCACTAAACATTTAGTTGTTTCCATCAGTGTGCGTAGTATGGTATACCTTGTTGTGGTGAGTTTCTTTTATGGGTTGCCAAGGCGTAAAATCGAAAACCCGGTTTTCTTCTTTCATAAAACCGGTTTTTCGGTTTGGAAATTTGGGTCGGTTTCCCGGTTTCCCGAAACCGGTTTTGCAATCACTAATGGGGACCCATTCACCTAGAAAAGTCTGTTGCTTCGCGGGCACATTTTATACATAGAAAAGAGCAACCACTCCCATTGAAAATGTCTACTGGTCGTAGGATATGGTTTTTAACAACCAATAAAGTGAATGAATTAGAGAAAGCGGCTGAGTATAAGTAGAAAGGAAAATAAAAATAATAAAAAATAGAAAAAATTGTGGAGTAGACCTCCATACGGGGATCGTTGACACCATGATACCACATCCAAGGGAAGAAGGGACCCAAGAAATGTCCTATAATGTGTAGATGTTTTCTAAATTTAAAAAGTTGCTCATCTTTTCAATTTCATAAAGCTCAAGTTTGCAAAGAGAAAGAATTGTCTGTGTAAATTGAAAACATGTTTGCATTTCTTAAGGGGCCAGTCATCTAACCTGGTACAGGGGTCCGTTATCAACCCCTTAGTGCAAGGGTCATGAATGCATATGTTACTGTGAAAGACCGATATCTGGCAAATGTCGATATTCTCCGGTGAATGTCAGCATTCACATAGTCGCTTGGTGTATGTCCGAAATATTTGCTAAATATCATTACTTCTCACTTACACCGGCAAATTCGACATTCAGCATGCACTGATGGTGAATGTTGAACAAAAATATTGTTACGTTAAGACAAAAATGCAACTTTTTAAATCATACTTTATTATTAAAACATGAAATATGTCAAAATAGGAGAAAGCTTAAGTAACAACACATGTAAATAAACTGTTGAACCTAAAACGAACAGTACATTCTAAATGAGAAAAGAAAATAATACCAATAATAAACTTACACATAAATTATGTGATTAACGTTATACAATCTTATTTATTGCAACAACTTAAACTGAAGGCGGGGAGGCCTCTCTGACTGTGGCCTCTTTGCCCTTATAACCTTGAAGGTACATAATGAGCATAAAATTAAAACAAGAGTATTAAGGCATGTATGTTAATGTTCAAAATTTGCTCTGCATTTACAAATTGCAACTTCTGAAACAAGAAGGCGGAGAGGCTTCTCTGGCTGTGGCCTCTCCGCCTTCTCGTTACGACCCCCACCACAGCTTATCTGTGCTTGTCGACATACACCGGCGATGGTCTGAACGTATAAGAATATAACCAAATATTCGGTCTTTCACCGACGTATTTGGTGTGTGTCGCGACATTCACCAGAGAATATTGACATTCTCTAATTTCGGTCTTTTACTGTAACACATATATGGAGATGTGATGTGGATAGGGATTCACTTCTGAAGGTGTCTTAATAATCCATTCTTTGTTTTAATTATTTTCAATTTGAATTCAAACTAATTTGTGCTGTTTTGCAGAGCCTGCTACTTGTGGTAAACCGGAACGTCCAGCGAATTCTACAATTATTGCCCGGAATTTTGACATAGGCTCTGTCATTGAATACAGATGCAATTCAGGTCATTTGCTGGTTGGACCAAATATCAGAACATGCTTGGCATCAGGATTTTTTAGCGAATTTCCACCTAAATGTCGATGTAAGTTGAGCTATACACTTTTAGATTTATCTTTAATACTTCTGAATTCTAGTTTTTGAAAGAGATTCATATTATCAAACTATCAGGGGGAAGCTATCGACTTGGTATTTCTATCCCATTTAGTTTTGGATTTACGAGTTGTACAGCTGATCAAAAAAGTATTCGGGTACTTCTTGTTATTCACACGATCTTGGACAAACAAATCGAACATCTTATTCGAGTCATTCTAAAATTTCTGTGTGAGACATTTTTCTGTACTAATTTATTTGTGCTGCAGCTAATTTTCATTGTCAAACGTTTAAAAAACCTACATTCATCGTCTTAAACAGTGACACGCAAGTTAGACGAAGTGTTGAAAAGTCAAATTATAATTTAACTTTTCAACAATCTGGTTAAAGCTTTATTGCTTAGATCGAAATTACTTTTGATAATCAGTTTTTTACATCAGCTTATTCAGCATCGCAATTAATTAGACATGATCAAGTCCTTATGTTCATGATTTATTCATTCAACGATTGAGACCTTAGTGGCATTAATATATACTGAGTCTCAAAACCTGTCAAGCGATTTTGCCCTTGAAGGTACATAATGAGCATAAAATTAAAACAAGAGTATTAAGGCATGCATGTTAACGTTCAAAATTTTCTCTTTGCATTTACAAATTGTAACTTCTGAAACAAAATTGAACATGATTTCAAGAAAAAATTGAAAATATGCATGTCCAGAAGTAGACACAATTTAAGCTTTAACTATTAAAAAAATAAAACTACCCGCATTCTTATGGTGTTAATATAGTTACGTATGACTTCATGGGGACACTGTTTTCCACAGAAGAAACCAAATTTACTGCATTATTTTGCAAGATATATAAAAATTAAAATTACTAAATCGAGTGTTATAAAAAACTTGGCAAAATGGACATTGGCCCTTTTTCTACCAAGGTACAGATTTATACTTACTTTTAACCCTCCAAATGGTTTCGGCGTTATATCTCGTCCACAAAGATTTCATCAATTTTGCTAATGACGAGATGTCTCGTTCGTCAAGATCTGGTCAATTTTGCTAATTACGAGATAACTGATGAAGACAACAACCAGGAGGGTTAACCCTTTGAAAGAGGTGGGACTCCATACAATCCACAGCTCTTGAAAAGGTTAAAATCCATAATATAATCAATATATATTTTTTTTTTCTTCTGCTAATATCTTTACTATCATTTGATTAAAAAAAATGCCCTACTTTTCTTTCACTAGATTTAGAATGTGGTGCTCCAGCTCGCATTGGCCATGGCAGTTATACGTTATTGAATGGCACGCTTCACTATCTCTCGACAGTGCAGTACACGTGCGACGAAGGCTACGTTTTAGTCGGCCGTGGGAATCTCGTGTGCGATGTGGACGAGAAGTGGAATGGACCTCCACCGAGATGCGATCGTAAGGATCCTTTACTTTTCCATTGCATTTCTGACAATCATCAGTGATGGACTGCTTCTAGAAGGAAAACATTTTAAACAATCATTCAAATGCAATTCAAAGACACTAAACTTGAATGAATTAGAATTTAAATATTCTAATCATGAGTATAGAAAAGGACCTTCTGTATACTATTTGTCAATCTTAATTGCATGATAATAATCAGTTAAAGTCGATTGATAAAAAATATTTAACAATTGAATGAAGTAATTAATGAAAATTTTATGATTAGAATATTTTTAAGATTTTTAGTTTGTGTGTGTTGTATCTAAAAACTACTTTTTAAGTTTAATACCATGCGGCTCTCCACCTCAATTTTGTATTAATTTTTGTTAATCATTATAAAAGTTGCATTTCTAACAAAGAAAATACAAATTCTTTATCACAACAAAGCTAAAATTATACTCCTTGAGTAAATGTTGCCTAATTCAACTAATCCATAAGGCATACTGCTGCTTACCTCTCCAGGTGGTTTCGACGATATATCTCGTTCATCAAGATCCGACTAATTTTACTAATGACGAGATATCTCGCAATCAAGATCTGGCCGACTTTTTTATGATGCGAAATCAAGATCTGGTCAGTTTTTCTAATGACGAGATATCTCGTCCTCTGATCAGTTTTGCTGATGACGAGATACCTCGTCGAGACACAACCATCAGGAAGGTTAAAGGATATATTTTATTTTCAATGTTTTCAAAATCCCTCGAGGCCGGTAGGTGGTTACCTTTTCCGCGCCGATTTCATGAGCCAGTGCTGTCTACCAGTGATATGAGGTGGGATTTTCTTAAGCAGGATTCAAACATGATTAATGCTGATTCCACCAGGATTGTTCCCACACCTGTCGATTAAATTGGTCCACCGACAATAAAACGCTCCAGTAAAAATTTGTAATTCTTCGTATCTTGTTCAAGAAGTATAGAAAAATTAGTTTAACCAACAAGGATAGAACTTTATTTGCCGCCTGTAGATTAACCTGTACCCCTTCCTTATGTGATCGCACCAAATTAAGAGATGTGTCGTGATTTTGTGTCAGGCCGTTTTCATGTGCTAAAGTTACATGAACGTGTTTCATCACGGCAACCATGATAAAGAAAGAAAAGGGGCATTAAATAGTGTTTAAACTCATAAACTAAATAGCTAACCTAATCAAATTATCTGTAGTAAAATGCATTTTCGGAGTTTTTTAGATTCATGCTACTATTTTATGCTTTACTACTGGTTTTACTTTTATTAGACGTCATCGCACTGAATTAATTTGTAATTTTAGTATTTATCTGTTTTAATATTAAATTATGCAATACTTTTAGATAGTATTTTAAAATATTTTTTTCGCTGCAAAATAATCTCAGAATTTGCCCCGTCCTTAAATTTTCTGCGCTAGACTAACGTCTGGTCAGGATGCTTAAAAAACAAGGCACTGGCTGAAGAAAAATTAAGTACAATAAATAAAGCGCCAATCTTGTAAACGTATGACTAGTAAAACTAAATGTTGCTAATTATCTTCCAGACTTAATTAATCTTGTATTTTACATCTAGTTCCCTAAATAAGCATTTTTGTTACTGCATAAGTTTGTGACAAATCGCCCTATTACACTGTAAAGTATAACGTTTCTTCACATCAAAGGAACTAGCAATGTTTCTGTCTGTAAATTTCACAGTAAATAAATAAAATACTTGGTGTTCCCAAACGCATTTATCTAAACAGTGTTGATACGTGATTCTTTTTCTCTTTGACCACCGATTAAAACTGAAAATAGATAATTCTAGTTACATTCTCTTTTCAGTAATACAGGGAGTTCCATTAATTTGTTAACATTTCAATAATTTATAAAAATCGCAAAAATTGGAAAATTAAATTGCGGTTTGCACGGAAAGAAATCTCAAGAGGAGAGTTTTTTAGCGGGAAAAACTTTATTTCAAACTTTCACCAATAGATGGCACTGTACTACATACCACGTGTACAAATTATGATGTAATCTCATTTCTTTTCTTTTCCAGCATTCTACTGCCGACATCCACCCCCTCTGCTCAATGGTCGTTTCGAAATGTCTTCAAATAACACAGTATTCGGAACGGTAACCAAATACTACTGCGACAAAGGCTTCGAAATGATTGGGAAAGATACCATCAAATGCGTAGCGAGTGGTTATTGGGATGGAGAATCTCCAGTCTGCCAAAGTAATTGTTTTCCAATGAAATTTGTATTGAAATTCGCTCACGAAATAATCTAGTTAAAAATAAGTATTTTTAAGAAGTTAAAGAAAGTGATTAGTTAACACTTTTTCAAAATTATTATCGATGCACAGCTTTCAATGGCAAACGAAACAAAAACCAAATTATTTTGTTTATTTCAGTTCGAGAAGATAAGCCGACAGTGGTCCGCCCGGAAGACAAAGAAAGGGTGCCAACTACTGCAGTGGATGATATTCCAATACTTTCAACAATATCTTCTCCTACCTATAATATTCCATTGGAACCGTCGACGGCAAACGTTAGAACAACTCCCTCTCCGGATTCAAATTCCGCTGTCACATACATCCCTGATACTAACTATCCATCTCCTAAGTTACCATATGACAGATTTCACGGCATCTCTTCATCTGTCAGGGAATCTTCTACAACTCTTCAACCTACCCGAGTATCATCTACCTCGATATACACAAGTGCCACAACATGGCCCATAAGCAATATCACTGAAAAGAATTTGCCATCGTGGACTCCACCACCACTTGAAATCATACCAGCAGATGATTTAGAAAACTTCCTTGACGAGGCTTCCAGCAATCGAATATCCAGTTACGAAGATGCTCCTATCAATAAAATACCCGATTTATATCCTAGTCAGCGTCAATCAAACAACGTGATTCCTTCAACAGTGTCTTCAACTGTTCGACACTCACCAACTTCAACAGCTCCTGAGTCTCCCTACAAACCAACACAAGATACGCCAATAGTCACTGTTAATGACAATACAGGAAACGATTTGAATCCATTCAATAAGAATGACAAGGTTAAATATGGTCCTAAATATGATGGCAAATCGCTCAACACTGCCCAAGCGAAACTGAACATGGGTAAAATATTCTATATTTTTTAACAAAAATCAATTTTCAATCAGGTGTTTTATCTCGGATTGTATAATCAATGTTCCATGTAGAGTGGTTCCATTTCTAACGTACGTTTCCTTGTAGGTGGAATTATTGCATTGGGAGTATTTGGAGGCTTCATCTTATTAGCTATAACAGTAACATTGATTCTCATCTTTGTTCGAAGGTAAGTTGCGTCCTACTTTATATTTATGGAATATTACGCTTTATTTGGTTTGCATATACATATTTAAAGGCTACTAAATAACTAGACAATAATATAAGAATAACTCATTCAATAACAGCACAGAATTAACGCACTTATTCTTGATTTATTAACTGATAACTTCTCCCTTGTTAACACAACACTAACGTTAACCTCACTTCGAAACTAGTTAACTATGCATGAAATTATAAGTTATGGAAGCTACTTTTTAGTGGAGATAAGTCGAAAAAAATTATAAAATAAACGCGTATTTTAAAATTAATATATTACTTTTGAACATTCTGCTGCATTTCATAGAGCGTCTAGTCTTAAAATTAATCAAGTCAACAACCTATGTGGGATCAAATAAACTTCAAAATTGATATTTAAAAATATTTTGTAAAGTTAGTTGTCTGAAATTACCAAATTCACGTAATTATAGCATCCCATAGTCTCTAATTTGTTAGTATAATGAAAAGGTTAGTCTCGTCACAGAAAAGGAACTACATAAACTTCAATATTCCTTCTTACTGATAATCTTGCTTTCATTTTATCCATTAGTGTAATCTTCAAGTATTCAACTTTTTCTAATTTATACATAAAAATCGAACTGTTCTACAAAAGGCTCATATCCAGTAACTTTGATAATTTATTTTTTGCTAGATATTTTGATTTTTATCGATACCTTAAACTTGAAATTTGTTCTACTTCATTATGTGGGAATCGATCTAAATATTTTATGACCATTGAGCGATGAATGTGGCATTTTAAACAAATTAGATTATATTTGTTGGTTGCGCTTGCCGCAGCTTGTCCGCTTCTGGACCTTGCGTCATAAAACCCCAACCAACCAGCCAATCTAGACAATTTTAGTAGTCGTATGTCTCTGATAAAGACCAGTCAAGATCATCAACGTCATACAACTTAAAATGACTCCATATTGAATGTTAATTCCTTTAAAGTATTCTTCATTTCGGGATTGATACCGGACCTTCGCCAATAGCCCGTTGTGTTGCTCCTGTGCCGACTTAAATTCAGCTGCCCAACCCACCCTTTAGAGTACTCACGAGTATACTTTATTTTAGGATCTGAATATTTTTACTTCATTGCTTTGTCATTTTCCTTGTCCCAATAACTATATATAGACATCAAATGACAGCAAAGATACTCCTGGAGTCTGCGAGCTTTATTAATAAGTAATATTAAAAGTATTACGGGTCACACAATAATCTATAAAAGTTCATCAGTGCACTAAAATCGTATCAAAGTTTTAACATTTAACAGATTAATTAACTATAAAGTGCTGCTTTTGAAATACGAGGTGTGATCAAAAACTATACGAACCGGAATTTGTTTTTAAATTTAGAGGATACTTATAGATTTGACTTAATCACCTTCAAGGTAGTATCCTTCCAAAGTCACGCAATTATTTTGAAGCAATTTCCACAGCTGGAAACGTTTTTCGAAATCATTTTCTGAAGTACCGAACAACGTCTCGTAGCATTCTGTTACTTAGACTTCATGACTTGAAATTTGGGCCTTTTTAAATGAGTTTTGCTTTCAGGGAATAGAAAAAGTAAGATCTGACGAATTTGTGGTTGTCGGATGTAAGGAGAAGCGGCGTTTAGCAATAAACAAATAAAAATTACCCCTTAACCATCTTGGTTGCTGTCTCGACGAGGTATCTTGTCATTAACAAAAGTGACCAGGTTTTGATAGACGAGATATCTCGTCATTAGAAGAAAACTGACCCTTGATCTTGTCATCATCAAAAACTGAAACGATCTCGTTATCATCGAAAAATCGGCAATACCTTGATGACGAAATATCTCGTCATTAGAAAAATAGTACATATCTTGATGGACGAGATATCTCGTTGAAACTACTTAGAGTGTTAAATTGCTTTCCGTGTTTGGAGGGGTGTCTGGTGATTTTGTATATTCCACTATGAAGACTGGTTATTAATTGTGGGGTATACCCAAAATATCAATGATTCATCACTATTTCTGAATATTATTTTTTTAAATATCGTTATTTTTGACGCACTCCAGAATGTCACGAATAGTTGAAACGCGGTCTTGCTTTTGTTCAACTGAGAGCACTTTTGGTACAAATTTGGCTGAAACGCATTTCATATCAAAATTGTCCAAGAGAACCATTTGAACTAAACCAAAATTAATGTTTTTGTCTTCAGATAATTTAACCCTCCAAGTTGTTTCGACGAGATATCTCGTCCATCAAGATCTGATCATTTTTGCTGATGACGAGATACCTCGTCGAAATAAAACTGCTCTATTTCTTCAAGTAGTAAAAACAAATTGTTCTTTGCCCAGAACTGGTGACAGTTTGGATTAGGTTTTGCATCAAAGGCTAGCCACTACGGGGCAGTTTTCGACGCGAAGACAAACCACCTGCAGGGTTAATAATAATTCGACAATTTTCTGAACATCTGCACAAATTCAACATTATTTTCTCTTTTGATTGTTGTAGTCCTCTTAGACTGTTCATTCCCAAACCTTTCACGTTTATCTTAAAATATTACAAAATGTGGTGCTAATTCCTTGATCGAGTTTTTGTGACATGAGAAAATCTACGAGCAGCTTTACCAACGACCAGCTGTACCAAAGCTCTTTAGTAAAATAAACAAAGGATCAAAAATGGCATGACTCAGTGCACATTGGTGGCACTTCAAGGTCTTTCTGTATCAAATTGATTCCTTGCATATATTACGCGGTTCCGAAGATATGCAATCTGTCCGGATACTTTTTATCACACCTCGCAAGTTACGTATTTTAGTAATAAACGAAATTTTGGAGCCATTCAATCCATAAATATTAAAACTCTAATATTTTAGAGATATTCTTTTTGTCTCATGATTTGGAACTATGACTTACCTTATCATTAATTAGAATTTACCTTAGAATTAATAATCAATAGAATTTAATTAGTAACTACAAGGTTATAGGGGGTGGCGTAATGTAGTTAATCCCAAGACCCTATAAATCAAAGGTTTTATGGGGTCATAACCCCTCCCATAAACTGATAATGTTTTTGTTGTAAACATCTTTCTTGAGATACATAATTTTCCTTCAGTCTTTATAAAAAATAATTGGTTTTTATAAAACTAAAGTACACAAAATTTTGTTTTTAGTTTTGTTCTCATGCTCTTTAAACATTTGCTCAAATAGGGCTTATTATTTTATTGACGTAAGTAGAAAACTCAAATATCGGGACATATGAAAGGGTCCTTTTTACCAAGAAAAAGGGCAAAGGTCAAGCTAGCAACCCCTTCTATATGAAATTTTTAGCTACGCTACTTCTTGGTTGTGTAGAATATATATTTTTTACACCGTTAATAGGAATGAAAATTTTATTTCCTGGTTTGTTGATAGGTTTAACACTCTGTGGTCATTTTTTGCTACACGAGGGCTAGTGACACATTATTATCCGGACACTCATTCAAACGAATGAAATACCCACATCCTCAACTGTCATCTACAAGACCTTTGATGGTTCTCTTTGTTGGCTTTTTCGTTAATTTTGCGTACTGTTTCATTTATATTTGATTGCAAAACATTTCAACTGTATGATTCCACACAATTAAGGGAGAGAGGACTTTTAAGGGCTGTATTTTCAGTGAGAAGTTTCAAAAGTTTTTTAAAAAATTATTTTTCGGTGAATTCTTTTTACAATTTTTATAGTAAGAATGTGATATTTAAAAGTGAATTAACTTTGATTCTTCTGTTATTTAAATTTTTATGTATATGAATAAAGATATTTGCCCAAATAATATTTTCAGTTTTATGATGCGCAAGATATCTCAAAAACCAATCACTCTATAATAATGAAATTTCCTATACTTCTTTTAGGACTCATAAAATAAACTATAATTATGTATATAGTGACAGGTTCACAATAATTCGAGTTATGAATCTTAAAATATTAAAATGTTACTACTATTGTTGTATGTATCAGAAAAATATAGGTAATTTTAAGTTGGGATTTTGAGAACAGTTAATCTTTTACAAAACAAATCATGCATTTAAATTAAAATCAAAAAGCAATCTAAGAGAGACATTACAAACTACTAACGTTTAAATGAGAGAAAGAAGTAATTTCTTTTAGAATATAGCATACATACTATAGAAGTTCTAAATTTGAAAAAGTTCCGATGAAAAAAAATTGTTTACAAAACTTTGAAACATTTCCATCGTTTTCATTAAAAATATAGCACTTAAAAGTCCTGTCCTCTTTTAAGTATAAGAAAATTTGTTTCACTAAACAATTCATGTAATTTGAACATTTTCTAAGGCATTGTTTACTAACCTTTTCCTCAAAGTACCATTTCCCTCTATTCACAGTGGGTTTGTCCACTGCGCTATCAACCTGAGAGTTGTAGGCGGCGCAGTTTCGATTTCTGTAACTTAACCTGGTTGTATTTCTCTCTTCTGAGTCAACAAAAACTTTCCTTGTGTGTATGTCCATTTACTTGAAGTTGTCTGTCTTGTGCTTGGTGCAACTTGACCAAGCATGGCCTCTTGCGCCATAAAACCCAACCGACCAACCTACTATCTATAACTTTAAACCGTAGGTCCTGGTCTAGTTAGCCCTTGTGTAGCATACAATGACAGTAGAGCGACAAACTAAAGCGTGTTTGTCGGATTTAACAGACCATTTTAACAGACCATCAAAGGAACATTTTTTTGAATACCTATTCATAAAAGCATATTGTGAAGAACTATTATTTATACAAGCTTTGTAAATAGCACGCATGCAAAGCTTATTACAGTATTTGTTAGTTGTGTGAAATGAAACAGAGGAAACCGTTTGACAGGAAATTTAAATCAGTGCATCAAATTTGGTGGAGAACCACTGCACAATACCTCAATTGCTTGAGTGGAATTGAAGTGAAAGGTTATTTCGAGTTCTTTGGCAGTCTTCCAACTCATTGTTGACAGGGTTTGCATCCATTCTTTTGGTGGCGGGATTCGCTATTGTCGAGCACCCCAGTGCCTCCTAATCCTGCGCGTTCACTAACATTTCAGGGTTCACTAGGCCTAACCACTCACTCCAGGATGCTTCTCTTCAGGACCAGAAGTCAGCGGACGTCGCAGCGGTCTCTGGACACCACCACCATCACCACGTACGACAGCAGCGGCAGCGGCGAGAACGGACTGCACAAGTTCTACAAGCGGGCCTGGGAGAACCTGCGCTACGACGGCAAGGCCTTCCCCTTCGAGAGGCCCCACTCGCCCGTGACTCGCCAGGAGACTCTGGATCATCCAGGCATCCGGGCCAACGGGAGAGGGACCATCGAAGGTTTCCGGGAAGCCAGTGAGATCACAGTGAACGACGTCGCAGCATTGTACGCGCGTCCGGACAAGAGCCGCAGCCATTCTCACGAACATTTGCGAGAAGACAGTCCGTCGAGCGACAAGAAAGCCATACGAGAGTGGTACAGTCAGCAGTTGGGACATCATTCGAGAAGAGGAGCCTTCTAATATTTATTGAGCTGTTTCATTTATAGACTGATTGTTGATAGGTGCTATTCTCTGAAGAGGAGACTAGTTCTTCCCAAATGCATATACAAACTCTAATATCTGCCGCATTCACTTTCCTCACATAGGAGTGCTTTTAGTGTTGACAATTTGGCAAATTTTTAGCTTTATCGAAATATTACCTCTTTCATTTCTATTTATATTTGAAAAGTTTAAAGCATTAGTTAACATTTAATTAATGTTTCCTTGTTTAATATTTATTCATTCATTTTTCTTGAAATATAGCAACTATAAATTGCTTGCGTGGAAACATTATACGGATTCTTTTTGTTATAAAATGAGTATACATTTTTGTGAAGGCGAGTTTCGGAAAATCAATAAAACAATAAATTATAGCTTCGTGTATTGCGGAGGCGAATGCTCAATGATGAGCACACGAAGGTAATACAGGTAACGAATTTTATACTTCTAGTATCTTGAAGAATATTCTATTCAATTCCATAACATCCACCAATATGCACATCCATGTGGTTAAGAAAATAAGTAAATATTTAGTTTACTAAAAATAACAATTAGGATATTGAAATTAATTCTTATTACTAATATTCAGCTTCATTATTTATTATTCATTTGTTAAAAAGTTTCAATGATTTGTTGTGATTTTTGATTAGAAACATCTAAAAAATAATCATTCCACTTGTAGATTCTGTGCACTTTTTAGTTTCGATAAGTTTACAAAATGTGTTTTAAGTAACCTGATCAAATTTACCTATCTCATGAGTGTTTGATAACCAAAGTGGTTCCTATCGAAAACTCACACATTTTATGAAATTTTGCTTCGATGTTCGATTGTTCATTATAAGAGCATACAGTGCCACAGTTAGTTCAAGAGATACTGTTACAATCTCATCGTATAAGCGGAACGCTGAACTAAACTCTTAATGAGATAAACCAGTGAAATAAACTTAACGTTCAAATATCTCAAAATTGTTAAAATATTGCATGAACCTCTCTGGGTCTCAATCACTCATATTGTGATTTCTACAAGATATACTTTATTTTGGAAGTACTCATTTTACACCTCCCCTTTATGAAGATACTTTGGTCGTTTTTATTTTGTAAACAGTAGATCGGCTTATATAATACTCATTCTTCATACTTAGATCATTATTTATTTATCATTCTCAATTGTTTTCTTTTGTTCTGTATAAGTGTTTTTTAGAGATGTGTATGTCCCTTATTAGACGTGAAATATTTCTCAATCGTTTGAAAATAATTTGAAGCAATCAAAATTACTAATTCACTAATTTATATTGATAGATTGATTCTTATTTATCTCGAAGGCCTACGAGAACAGAAAAATGTTTCAAACATGATATTTTTCTTGAAAAAGCAAGATTTTTCATAATTTAGACAACCATTTGGGACGTATTAATTCAATCTCTGAAAGACATTTTCGTATATTTCTTGAATGTAATGAATGTTAAATTAAACATTCATTGTTTATTATAAAATCTTTATATACAATTGGTTTTCAATAAAGTGTTTATCATTGACTTTGATATTTATTACACAATAACGGTAGTATGAACCAAGAAATAAATGTCTTGGCAAAAGGGAACGGATGCTAGGATATTATACCACTAATAATAGAGTTCCATCCACTTTAATTGAATTACAATTACTTATAGAGTGAAGAAGGCAGAAGTTTATATATAGAGAGAGGATAGCCATAACAATGAAGTTTCCAAAAAACGAAGACCACCTTTAAATAGTGTAACATTAGTAGTGGAGACTGTTCACTTCTAGAATAATTTCTAACAAACCTTAGATTTTAAGCATGCATACGAACTAACAGTGTTAACCATCCTTAGATGTTAAGCATGCATGTGAACTAAGGAAGTATAGGAACTATAACTTTTGATGAAGCAAATTTTTATATAAAGGCTATTAACGTGAACATTTTTACTCCACTTACAGTTTATGGGTATATATTTTGGTAATCTAACTAGGTGAAAGACTTTTAACAAAGAAAACAACGCATGAGTTAAAACATTTTTTTTATTTCATAAAAATGAACGTGAGTTATGTTACAAGACCACAGCAAGAAATAAATGGTAAGTAAATTACATGTTACACAATTAAAGCAAATATAAGAAAAACCATTTCAACGCAAGATGCATTTTCACACAAGATTAAAGTTCACTTTGATTTGATGAGCTGGATCCAATTGATGAAGGTGGTGATACTTCCACACAACGATAAAGAATCCCCGTTTGAGTAGATACATCCACAAAGTGTGGTTCTAATAAATTTTTAGTTTTAATCAGTTTCTGAATGTTCTAATTTGTAATTGCCATATGATACACACGTAATTCCATCGTTAAGTACATATTTCTTATCATAAAAGCTACTTAATGAAATTTTATATACATTCATAGTATAAACATTGTGATTTTTACTCATAATTTGATATTGGTCATTTCGTAACAACAAATCTTCTGTAAGTGTTTGAACAAAATGATCATGTTGTAGAGTTTTCAAAACACACGATTTTATTCCTTTTCCTGTTTGTTTACATTCATCTCCAAAAATATATGAATACATTTTTGGTTTTAATCCACAAAACTGTTTTATAGATATACCAGCTGTTTCATCTTTAAGATAACCTAATGTCATGTAATTGGAATCATCATACAAAAAATGAGATTGATCATAATTTGAAAAGTCGAAAATATTAGGAAGTTTAAATTTCAAATCAGAATATAAATCATGTGTTTTGATTTCTAAACATAAACTATCAGTATCTGTGTATAACAAGGTTACATTATCGTTGTAAAATTTTTTAAAAACATTATAATAAATTCGAGTCATGCAATTTGGATAGCTCCAACACAGTAAAACCAATATAAATGGGTTTGTTGAGACATAAATTACTTCGTTTCTTTTTAAATAGTACACATTGTTCATTGATCGGTTGAAAATAATCTAAAGTTGAGCTTTGTAAATGTTTTTTAGTCTTTCTCAGTAATTGCAATTGCAATATTTCTTAGCTTTCTAACGTTTAATAATGTTCGACCAAAAAAAGAATTATTCATTAATTTAAACAAGTTTTTGTAGAAAGTTTCTTTAATAATTTTGCGTTCGTTATTGTTTAGTTCAATATATGGTTCTAACCATGGTTTTTGGCGAAAAGAAATAATCTTATGTATTTTTGTAAAATAATTCCATGTTTAAGATAAAACTGTAAATTTAGATAGTGAACAACATAATTTTTTTATTATTCAAATTTGGAATAAGTTTTTTGGTTTTAGCAAATCTTAAATTTAAGTTTTACAATAATTGCTTTTGGTATGGTGATAATTGATCATAGGTTATTTCAAAATGTTCTACAGCTAAAGGATAAGAATCATGTGCATCATGTAAAGTTTTTGGATAACTTAAATTAACTTCTAAAATGTAACCGGTATCAGAATTTGGAGAAATGTTTAACACATTAAATTGTTTTATTTCCTCATCGTTAAGCCAATTGAAAGAATCAATAGGTAAATAAGATGACATAATATACCCATAAAGATTTATCACATCTAACGAAATAATATATTTATCTTCTTTATTTACATCGTAATGTTCAGGGATATATTTATTATTAGCTATGCTCATTCGTTGTCCAACCATACAAACTCCACCACGAATTCCATGCTCTATTAGCAAATACATGTCCACGTCTTTAATTAACTCCAGTGTCACATCTGTTAATTTTAATCCTGCAGACCAAGTTAAGTCGGCTGCGGATATGAATTTCAAAGCTTCTAAATTGTAAATTTTCATTGTTATATCTCTAAAACTTTCAAACACTTCTGCTAAGAGTAAACAGTCAGTAAATAGGTATAATTTAAGATAATCTTCAAGAGTTTTACATTTGAATTTTTTCCAAATTGTTTTTGCAAAAGTATATTCTTCATCAGATATGTGTTCACCGGTGAGATCATTGAAGAAATATTTTTTAATCGGGAGGTCAACTTCAGATAATTTTGTTTCGGAATTGAAATATGAATAAGGGAAAACACCTTTTCTTCTTAACAAACGATATTTTTTTTGTCTAGGAAAAAACTCATTAAAAGTTGGAAAGTTGTAATCTGAACAATTTAAACTATCAACTAGATTTGATAAGGATGAACTTAAAAAATTGTAACTGTCTAAAAATTTTAATCGATCAATCGTAAAGGTAGTGAATTTTTCAGTGTTTATTGGAATCACTCGAATGTTTTTTGCAAACCGGTTTGAAATTTTTTTAAATATAAGATGTGAATCATATCCTGTTAAGTTATGAATAACAATTGGAATAAATTGACACACTTGTAAATTTAAATTACAAGGAGAGGAATGACACATTCCTCTAAATTGACCATCTAGATGGTTGTGATCTCTCGCAATAGTCTCTCCAGTTTTAAAATGTTTTTTGCATAGATAACATTCAGAACTTTCTGGGAAATCGGTATCCAACATTGGAATATTTCGTTTTAAATATTGTGATAAAATCCTTTCAATCGATTGTAAGGTTTTTAGAAAGTTTTCAATACAGTCACTACCTCTGTAATATTTATGATAAACAATTTTTTTATCATCAGTTACCACAAACAATGCATAACAAATTGGTTCATGCACTTGTGTCTTTACAGTATAGCTTTGTTCTCTTGAAGGAAAAACCGTTTCAACGGGTAATATCAAACTTTCAAAATCACTATATATTACAAAATTTGTTTTCAATAATTTTTGAAATGATTTAAATCTCATAAAGTTTTCACCCTCTTTTGGCATTGTTATGCGTTCTGGTCTGTTTTCTAGGCAAAAAATTTGGTGAGTGGTTAAAGTTTCTTTTCGATGAAAAGAAGAAAGACAATTTTTACAATAAAAATGCAATCCATTCTTAGTACATAATAGTCTGTTAAAGTTTGATATTAAAAAATAATGATTTTTATACAGTAGTAAATCAATTTCTTTGGTATTTGAAATTTTGCTTACATATATTGGAAACACATTATTTTCATATCCGTAGATATTAATTGTAAGTTTATTTTTTCTTTCGAATTTAGGAATTTGACTAATTTTAACAGGAAATTTAAGAAAACTGAAATCCAGATATTTAAGATATTTTGTAAAAGAACTAGTTTTACTTTTGTTATTTATAGAAGGAAATATTCCAGCTAAAACTGAATACAAAAAACATTTATTATCTGAATTTTTAATATGAATTACACATTTTTTAACTTTAAGGATTTTGGGTAGAGTTACAAAACCACAACCACCATTTGGTTCATTATAATCACCAATATGAACTTCGATATATATTACATTATTAATAACCCAACCGCTTCCCATTTGTATGAAATGTTCAATTGATAATAGTATTTTTTTGAATGCATTGTCAATTTTTTCGTTAATCTGGTATTGTGATAATAATCTTTCACAAAAAGAGGAAAAATAAAATGATTGTTTCCTAAATGTTGTTTTATCAGGAGTTTCATATTTTATAAATTCTACACATAGGCAAATAATAAAGCGTAATCTTAAAGATAATCTATTGTTTTTAAGTAAGTTAAAAATTTCATTTTTATAGTTATTTAAAGCTATTAAAGGATCAGAATAATTATCTAAATCTGCACGAAACGTTTGAACATAATTGTGAAATGCGTTTTCCTTCAGATAAAACATAATGTCATGTTTGAAATAACAAAAACAGGTTAATATAAAGTTTTGATTACATAATACATTTCAAAATATAAAAATTCATTAGTTACTCAAATGATTTTACATACGTATTTATGCATTTCATTCCTTTCATCAGATTATCTATCATTCCTATTAAAAAGTTAAACCTATTTTTAATTGTATTTTCCACCTCTCTTTTAAAACAAATGTAGTTTGACCTTCTGAATTCTTTTATTTCAATACTAAGGTTATTACCTAAATACACCGAATAATCCGGTATAACAAGTTTGCTGATGCTGTCCTTACCTACAATCATGTTATATTTTGAGGGGGTTCTATCATCACCATCTTTACAGGATTTTCCTTCATAACTGCATGAGGGTTGTACAGCGTGCACATTTTGACCTCCATCTACAAATACGAAATAGTGTCACAATATTGTATTTATAAGATTAAATCAACTTTATGGTGGAGGGTTCATGGTTGAGTGGTTATAGTCATCTACCACGGGTACTACTACTCAGTGAACGGTGGTGGTTCAAATCCAACCAAGACCGTGAATGTTATTTCGACTTCTCTGAGTAAGTAAAAACATTTATTTTAAGACATTACGAGATATTTGGAATAGTAGGTTACAATTGAACGTAGATAAATTTAAACTTTACTTACCAGAATTCAAAGCAGAATCATCGCTCTTGGGGATTTTGGTTAATTTCTTCTTATGTTGATTACCATCTTGATGCTTCCTTTTTTTGAGGGGTGTTTTCTTTACTTCAACCTCTTAAAGAGATAAAATCAATAACAAACTTGTCAACTTAAGAGATAGAAACTAGCGTCTTTACTTCATGCTCTTAAAGAGATAAAACAATAAAAAATCAGTCAACTTAAGAAATAGAAACTATCCTCTTAACTCCAACTTCTTAAAGAGATAAAAACAATAATTAAAAACATGTGTCAACTTAAAAGATAGAAACTATCAGAAGTTTATATAATGGGTAATTTGCCAAATTTATGAATATTGTTTACTTACCAGACAAGGAATCAGAATCGCTATCGGAGATAGTAACTTTAATAATAGTAACTTTAACTAAATGTTATTAGAATTAAACACAGGCTGACGAATCCTAAAATACGCATTGCAAGGAAACCCACGTTTTCGAACATCTTACAACAAAATGATATCTGTGTTAGCAATCGGTTGGTTAAATAATAATTTTTTTTCACAATCCTAGTACACTCGTTGCATTAATATATTTTTTTCTCTACCTACCCAACTCACTCTGCTTTCATTAGTATTCTCGCCGATTCAAACCCAACGGCTTTCACCCGCTACATTTGGAAGAAGATGATAACCTAACCTCGTTCTAAGGTATAAAAACCTGTTTTAATTCTAAGAGAACTGCCATCTTCGAGGTTTACTTTAACTACACAGAGCTCGGTAAGTTCATTCTTTTCCATACCATCTCTGGGGTGATGGTAAGTCAACGTTTTTGAATAATTATTTATTATTCGATTTGAACTCGAAAGTAGTTTACAGTTTCAATAAATCAACAATTGTTTTATACTGCTAAATTGTTATCGAATTGAGGTTATAAACTCTTTACATTAACTACAAGTTCGATTTGAACTCGAAAGTAGTTTACCGGTTCAGTAAATCATCAATTTTGTTTTATACCACCAAATTGCTGACGTATTGAAGTGATGAACTCTTTACATTAACTGCAAAGTAGCCCTTTGGTGAGTTCTCTCTTTTTACATTATTTTAAGATTCCATCCGCTCTCATGGGTTCAGGTAAGAATGACTATGTATATGTAAATGAATACACCATACACCCATTAATTGTTACAAAAGATTTATTTTAAAACTTTTAAGCAATACATAATAGAACGGCGTGACATTGACCGATAAAGATTCTGGATGGTTGTGAAATTATTCCGGTTAAAGTACACGCATCTACAATTCGTCAGTTGAGACTGCGGATGATACATACGAATTAATGTTTGAGCAATTATATTCCACACGTGTTCGATGGGGAAAAATCGGGCGACCGAAGAGAAGTTCTTGTTGATTACAGAGAAACGTTAGACACTTCGGGCGACACGAAGGCAATCATTGTTCTGTTAAAATATAACTCCCAGGAAGGGGTTCAGGTAAAGATATAGGACTAAAGGTAACAAAACTCCGCAATGTACCGCTAACTGTTCATAGTGCCAGCGATCACTATAAGGGAGGGCGTAAATGAAATGAAATATCACCCCCAAAACATTACGCTTGGAGTATGACCATTATGAAGCTCTAATGTATCCTTCAAGGTGCCGTTCTCCACGATATCTACGAACGAGGATCCAGATGTCATGGGCCACGAGGTTGCATTTAGACCCGTCAGAAAATGATTTGCTCCCATTTAGAGTTCCAGTGTCTTCTTTCTTGGCATCCTTAAAGCTTCTGATGTCTATGGTATAGCGTTAAGGGGGCACAGTACCTTTAAGCATACAAATCAGCAGGTAAAATAGACTAATTTCGGTAAACTGTATCACCAAAAGTTTTATGTGTATCATAATAAAATTTTTTGCAGGGTTTATTTATACTACACAATGCAGAAAAATTGGTTTGATTTTTAAAAATTAAATAATATTTTACTAGAATATACATAAGGTCATTTTTTAACATGCATTTTCACAAGCATAACTTGTGCGCAGCATTCTGAGTCATCCTGTGCATTTTCTATAAAACTAATGGCTGATATGAGTAACACAATGCTTTTATTTTAAATTAAACCAAAAAATAGTTAAGTAACACATAAATATAACATAATCAATTAATATTTCACTTCATTAATTTTTCCAAATTTTCACTCATACTATATCAAAAAATTTTAATATATTTTTAGCTTTTGAGTAAAATTTTGGTTTCATTTTGAAGCCCTTTTGTTAATCTATTTGCATTCAAAATTTCAGGAGTCTACGTTCATCAGTTGCAGAGTTATAGTGCGCGCAAGCTTGAAAATTACCATTCTGAGATAAATGCAATTAAAGTTGAAATAGTTATTTTTAGCATTCACGTGCGTTCAAGTAAACATATAGATTTGTGAAATGAAAGAGTCGAGTAGTACATATTCTGCTTATATTTGTTACAGTAAAAATATTATTAAAACTTTCGAAAAAATAAATAGGATAATTCGAAAAATTAATAGCATAATTCCAAACCAAAACTAAGAAACGTAAACAAACGAACAGCTGAAAATAAAAATAGGTGTGTTCGAAAAATCCTCATTACGAACGAACGAATGCGAATTTTTTCATGCGTTTTTTTTTAACCAGAATCAGAATATTTCAAACTATCTAAATAGATCAAAATTGGAAAATCGATTTTTTTTAAGGTTTTAAAGGTACTGTGCCCCTTAAAAGAAATCGTAATAATGGTCGCCGAGCTGCGAGCCCACAGAGTAAATAGCTAAGCATACAGAGGGATCACTGCCATAGGAAGCAATGGTCTGCTAAATAACATGGGGAATCGCTTAGACGGTGGCGCCCTTGGTCGTGGTGTCAGTCAACACTACCTTGGCAACCAGTCTAGCTTCGTTTCCATAACAACCGAACTAGGAGAGGTTTGTTTATTTACTGTTTTGGTGTTTGTTTCGTATGTACATTTTAAGTTTGTGCTACAGTGGTGGGGCTGGCTTAAGTGAGTGGGGTTGTTTATTCAAACGATGTCGACAGATTTATTTGCTTTAATTCTGAAATTGATGGAGTCAGAACTGCTTCAAATATACAATAAAGCGAAAGATTTTTGATTTAAGTATGTTCCCATCCCGTTAACTGTTTATTTACTCTGGCTGTTTTATTCTCTACGATTTGAAAGGCCATTTGAATTTTTGCTTTGTATTTCTAATTAAAAGCTAAGTATTTATATATTTTTAGCATAAATGTTTTAAATTAGCAATTTTTTAATGTCTTCTGAACTTAAAAACCTTAATTTATGAAAGCCATTTGTGAGTTTTAAAATTTTACTAATGTGTGAACTTGTTTCTTTAATTTTAGCTGATTTTTTTTAAGTGAATGCTTTTTAAAAATACGAAAATATTCCAAAACAAGCCCTTTCGATTTATTATTTAGAAGATTGTTGATCTCTGAAGTCTGAAAAATTATTTGAATGAAAATAACATAATTTTTTTATTCACACATAATCAGGTATTTAGTCTGATCACGTACATCATCCATTTTTGAACAAATTATACAATTTTAAAAAGGAACAGAAAGGAAGTATTCATATCCGGAACTAATCAGGTCACTGGGAAGGGTAGTACGGAACATAAACTCCAGCTTCGATGTAGGAAGAGAACGAGAGCGAATTTTCAGTATTAAACACAAATTAAGACAAGACATCAATGCATCCGGTCAATTTAGTCTGGCAGTTTTCCCACTGAAATTCGACAGAGAATAGCATCTGTAGTTGGCCACCAAATCCACATTAATTGCTCCATTTTCACACGGCTTTAGCATCTGGCACCCTCGAACATAGTGCTCCCTGCATCAGATAACAAATTATACAATAACCCCTAAAGGGAAATTTCCCCTAAAGGGAAAAGTTTCTTAGATCTTGACATAAACAAAAAAATACAAATACATATAAATTAAATGTGCGATAAATTTTTTAATTATTTTAGAATTCTTATCTTCTAATGTGTAATGCATTTAATATTTTTACTTTATGTTTGACCATCATACAAACAAATGCTGGCACAAAATACATCTGTGCAGCCATTTTATGTTCTTGATGGCTTGAGAAAAATGAAATGTCAATTTCAGTTTCTTGGCAAGGTTCTTCACTACAAATACTCTATGAAAGTATGTATCGATAAATGTGAAGAAACATTTGCTAAGTTCTGTCATGTATCCCAGAAATTCAGATGTAGGCCATTTAAGACCATAAACTGATGCCCCTTTGTAATCTTTAAAGTACAAAAAAGGGTACTTTCATACTATATCGTCGATAATGAAAGTTGGTGCAGATTGCGCTAAACATTTGCCAATCATTTCGGCGGCCAAAAACCCCTAACAACATTCAAAATAGGAACAAACGAGTCATCTTTGTGAAGTTGACGCCACATAAATTCGCCCAAATATGAATCAATGCTGTTGCGCGGTTTCGCATTGTTTTTTATTTTGCCATTTGGCTTAACCCCATTCTTTCAATGTCTTCAATAAAGTTCCATATCGTACCCATTAAACTCACTTTTATGATGGCAGGATGTCATAACTTTGAAAGTACTTTACTGCAAGCTGTTCCGTAGATGGTAGGTACCACATTTTAATAATTTTTTCAAAATGTGAAGCAAAATACCAGAAATAGCAGTTAACTTATATCCTTCTTTACATAAACAAAATTGACTGTTAATCGAGGTTACATAAAAACCAAGGCGAAGATCTTATGAGTGTGTTATGCTGTCACGTTAATCCATTATTGGCGATAAATCACATAATTGGCGACAATTTTTGTTTGTCGAAAATAGTCGAAGGAAAAGTACGTAAGTACATCAACAAGTATTTGCATTTTGTGTTTTGGCCCCCAACTGATAAATGTTAGCACTGATTGCAATCAGTTTGGTTAAAAAATTTTAGCCAAAAAACAAATATAAGCAATGATGTTGAGCTCCATGTCATTGGCAAGGTGGCGCTGCAGATTCATTGAGTCGTCTTCTTCCACGAACATCCCCATCATCATCGATAATCGTGATCATGGATGTCCGATTAAACTGGCTAAAATAGAGCAACACATTATCACTATCACCCACACAATTTGAGAGATATTGCTCTTTTTCAAAAAGTTGTGTATGATGACCCCATTCATGACTTGGCAAAATTGATAACTATCAGGATTGTATCAAAAACCACCTTGTCTTCTAATAGAGCATAAAGTGTTTTCCAGACAATCCTGCTTGAAACGTTTTAACAAGAACTGAAATCGCTTTTCAAGACATCCCAGATGCCCAAAAAGACACGGAACGTCATGATCCACCCTTCTTTACATGGAGGAATGATGTTCTTGCCCTTTGAATCTCTAATTTGCCACGTCTAAATCCACAAAATCATTTCATTCCAAAAGATCTATGTGGTCAGATTTGTGGCTTACAGCATCCTCATATTTTTTAACTAAACAGGGTTTGAGAGGTTTTTTATTTATTGTGTGTGTGTGATTCATATCCCTATTATACTCTTTAAAGGTAGAAACTTTAAAGATCAGGACATAGCAAAACAAGTCTAGTGTTATAAATTAAGCTGTGTTGATTGATTTAGTTTTCCCAGACATTTTGAGAAGCTGAATTATTTGCAATGTTTTAGTATTAGAATTTTAAAATCTGGCCACTTTTTAGACATTCTACAGAAAAAGTAGTTACATAGAATTATGGCTCATATTTCTTTTACCATTCTATTAGGGTTACTTTCAGGATATGCAGATTTAAATTAAGTGGTGTTTATTAAAAAAATCATTTTTAAATCAAAATTTTAAAGTTCATTTTCCTTTCTGTATTAATTTTATATGAAACAACTATGGAACAAGATGCATGTTATTTTATTCAAATAAGTTAAGAACTACATAAAATAAGTTAAGTAGTCTGAAAAAAATAAAGGCACTTAATCACAATGATAAAGTTTTCTGCAGTATCACAAAAGCATTACAATTTTGCACATAAATCTTTATAATTGTATACATAAAATAGGTTATAATTCAGCAAAAGATCAATTTTAATTACATCAAAACAGTATGTAAATAATAAAATCACCAACGAATAACACAAAATAAAATATATAAGCAGAGCACAATTGTACAGAATTCTGAATACCACATTTTTCATAAGTTTAATTGCGATCGATTTTAATTAAATAAAAAATGCACAAATTAACACTTTGAAAGATTATTAACAAAAATCAATAATCTTTGGCGAATAAAGTCTTAACGCTAAGTAGAACTATTTCATTTTTTCTTCTATCAAATAAATGGGATTTAAAATATTAGCGTAATTAATTTAACTTGATTGTAAAACTATTTTTAAAATGACACACAATTTCACATTAGTGGTTTTGTAATTTATGAATACATTTTATGAAAAACTGAAAGCATTTTACCTTTCAAGAGAAGCGGGAAACATGAACAGAGGTCTTTCCTTTGATTTGCTAAAGCATGAACATTCATTATAGGTCATTTTGAATCACGTGAAAAGAGATGTGGTGAACTTAGTGATCACTACAAAAATTAACTTACGATACAAAAGTATATATAGCAGTGTACTCAACTGTACCATGGAGTACTTTTTAGTACACAAAAGTTGCACTGTTTCACACAAGCTTACTAAATTGGTGACCCAGACGTGATTTGAACACGCAAACTTTATAAACTTCGATGGATGGTCCACGATGAGTAGTTGAATTGCCAATACGATGCTAATCACTTTCAACAACTATCAGAAGCTTTGTGATAGCAGGCACTGCTCAATTTCCTATCACGGCTTCACTCCATTCGTTGTTGCTCAGTCTTCTCTTCACAAGGTGCTCACACTCGGCTGCTAAAGGCAACACAGGAAATTACGATAGCAATCTTAAAATTGCTTGACCACTCATGCGAAAGTACACCCGTGATCAGTACAGTGATCAGTGACACCCGTACAGCTCTAAAGGTCCCACGCAAATGGCAATCATTTAACTAGTGGTGACACCTATCGAATTCGGCTACCGCTCTAAATTCTGGAGGGGGAGTATTGAAGCGAACTTAGGATTGGTCTACCTGATGATTGCAAGGAGGTTAGAGGATCTAGAAGGGGGTCTGGCTACGCTTCAGGTCAACGAGCAATCCGAAATTCTTTAAAAATTCCGCTCCGATGATTGGCTTCGATACATCAGCAATAAGACCAAAAGAATCTTCTGCGTAGACCTAAATTCAGCAAAACGTTTTTCGTTCCGTAAGTTCGAATTGGTTTTGTGAGGAGTTTGCTACAAAAAGTTTAAAGTATGATTTCTGGCGTTTTTCTGACTTCGTAGTTGGAAGAACTGAAACATCTGCACCGGTATCCACGAGATAATGTCGATTACTTGAATTATCAAAGAGGATGAGGTGGTAGCTTGCCCTTAAGTCGCTTGCCTCCTCTAGCGACTGGGCAATCAATTTTCCGATGTTGGATCTCGATCAGGAAAGCTGCAAGGCTACTGCTCTGAGTGGATTACAAAATGGCTACTGCTCTGAGTGGAACATGTCAAATTCTGCCTACAATTAGGGTCCTCACACCCCCACAGAGGGAGCTGTGGGGGTGTAAG